>VNKQ01000019.1:0-600000 GCA_016508695.1 Hyphodiscus hymeniophilus | reverse complement strand
GTGGTGGCTATGAAAGAATATTCTGAAGCTGGGATTGCCGCCGCTTAGACGAGTCCTGGATTTAGAATGCCGCATCACCCTTGAGCTTCCATGGGCGACGGGCATGGAGAAAAAGAAGTTGAGCACACAACGATATCCCCAAAGCTTATCCATGTACACATCTTATCGAATTCTTCCAAGCCGAGGAAGGCCATTAACGGTAGCCCTGCGAACGGATATCTTGAGATGCGGGCACCAGCAAGTTGGTCAATCAAGATCTTGCTTGGAACCACTGTCGAAGAGAAATAGCAACATCAGACCATACCACCTGGCTCTTGGACCTTTATGAATATACCTCCCTGCTAGACCATAGAAAATCGTCTCTTTGTCTCAATGTAGCGCAAATCAGAGACTGTAACCACTGAATTGATCTCTCGCCATCATGTATTTTCATTATACTCGGCTTCCTGCGTTGAACGAACGCTCGTATGCCACGAATGATCAGGCACTGGCTCAAAGCCAAAGAAGAAGCCCAGCCGGTCATACAGTCAAAGCTTTGGAGATCGGATACTCCACTGAGAGTCGAATTCCGCTTTCTCTTCCCTCACCACCCAAATCCAAAATCCAGAGCCCTTCTCCCATTATCCCCTTGGGTTCACTGCTCAAGTCCCATTCCCTATCTCGCCCTCTGATCTCCTTGCCCCATGTTTTCTTTGTCCTCACATCTTTAGTCCGCCATCCCACAACTCCAGGACAACAGGTCTGAAATAAGACGGAAATGAGCACCTCCCAGAACACACGATCGAAGTCAGGTTATGAGTAGGAACGCTCTTTTGATCTTGCGCTAGCCCGAAGGCATGACTTGTGATCTACCAGCCACTGAGAGAGGGCTGGAGACGTTGGAATCTGTTCGTAGCGCGGAGGGAATGGTGGATTTGGAAGATCATCTCAATAGGAGGTGTGTGGAAAAGAAAAGACGAATGAGTTAGACGCGCATGAATTCCCCGAGCCCTCGAACGGCTCGAACGAGCACTCGACTGGTTCGACGCAGGAAGACTCGGCAAGATTCGTTGTAAGCTCCTATATCGTCATCCGAGGGAGGAGGCTCTGCCTCAAAGCAGTTTTGCAGGGATGTAATCATTACTATCACCTCAAACGACAACGACGATTGATGCCACCAAAGTTCTGTTCAAATGTAGACCTAGCAGTCGCTACTCTGACCTGAGCCATGCGTGATCCAAGCTGAGCAGGTGGTGGTGAGTTCAAAAGAGTCGAGCCATGTGTGATAATCAAGTCAGGATGTTTTTTGGGGACAACTCCGGATCCCTGTTCGAAAGAGCCGAACCGCGCCAGATCACTGGACTCGTGTACTCGAGGTGCAATATGGTTAATGACATAAGGTGGCTGGTGGTTAATAACAATAACAAACAAAAACATACTGAAGAATAATGACCGCGACAATAGCTCAAGCTTTATTCAGCCGTATGGTCGCACAATTTTGGCTTTGTACCAAAGAGTCTATGATGCTGTTCTAAATTCCTCGATCATGCCGGTTTCGACCCTCAATTCTCTCATATCATTACTTACTGCTCTCTAACAGAGACGATGGACGTGCCATAAGGCAAGACGAGAGGGCTGTGAGTGGACTACAATTTTTTACAATCAAATATACATATATACAATTATCTGCTGTCTCATCACGAGCCTAAAGCAGCGTTCTTGACATCTTCCTCGTCAAGAATGTCATCTTCCCCAGTCGTCGAGATTCCCATCTCCCTCGTCTCCCACGTCCCGTCAACCCAGGGTTTCTTCTCCCCCAAAAATGCCATCCTTCCTTTTCCCTCATTCAGTGCATCAACAACATACTTCTGCGCCACCTCCCTAACCTGCTCCCTCGTAACATCCAACAACCTCTCCCGTCGCTCCTGCAACATCTCCTCACTGACCCCGCTCAAGAACTTCGTCATGCCCTCCTCACTCACAGCCTGCGGCGCATCCACACTCTGGAAGACACTTAGTTTCGCCTCCTCAAGATCGCGATCCGACCATTGTTTTTCCACTGCCCATTGTCCCGCATTTTGCATGATAGCCATGGTATTTTGCGGATTCGGGTCGCGGTACGAATAGAAGCCGAAGATTCCATCCAAGCCCCGCGAATAGGCTCCTCCGCCGTATGCACCGCCTTTCTCGCGAATCTCGTGGTGCAGATGTTTGTGAGTAAGGAGTTGGGAAAGGATTTGTAGGGGTGCACCGGCGGGCGAGGTATAGGAGACTGTTGGGAGGACAAGAGCGCCGTAGTAGACTTGGTAGGGGAGGGGGAAGAAGGTTTTCGTGGTGCGGGTGAAGTCGGGTTTCGGAATGGGATGTGAAGGGGTTCGGAATTTTGAGAGAGATGAGAGAAATGAGTGTAGAGATGCTTCGTTGGCGGAGACGGATTCGGTGCCGCAGGTCAACGCGGTACGGAAGGTGCTGGCACCTGAGAAGGCGAGCTGTTGGATAGCTTTCAGCTTTTCTATTATATCGCCTAGACCTTTTGCCTCGGGTCTCGAGGCTAGGGAGGTGACGAGTTTGACCTGAGAAAGGCCGCCGACTTGTTCCTTGATTCTACCGTAGGCTGTCAACCCGGCTTCTGCGTATCCTCGTGCATAAGAGTGTCCAGAAGATGCAATATTGTTCACGGCGCCATCAGCGGCACCTTGAAGAAGTTGCCTGACTCGAGATTGAGCCTCCGCACTGTCGAAATCTGTTTCAAGGACAAGTTTCCGTAGGAGCTGGAACATATCTGGTACATTGCGATCCAGCGCCGTTCCGGAGAAGCTCATACCTTCAGTTGCTGATCTGAAGTCGGAAGGAGAAGACGAAGCGTGATATCCAATGTTAACGCCACCTGTCTTGAGCTTCATCAGGTCTTCGAGTTGCTCCATTGTCATATCTTTGGTCCCCAGTCTCATTATCGAGTCTGTGAATAATGGGATGAGAGCTCTGAGCTCCTCTGGCAAGTTCTCGAATGTGTTGATGGCCCGGAAATAAGTAAGGCCATTGGTAGGTGCCTCTCGCCATTGAACATTTACATCATCGATTTTCGACTCTCGTACTTCAATTTTTTCTTGCTGTCGAGGGATGTCCTTAACATAGACTGTTGGGAGACAACTCAGATCTTCTGTGTTGGACTTTCCTTGCTCTTCAAGGAGCTCTAATTCCCTCTGTTCTAATTGAGAGCGAGCTTCATCTTTGCCTCCTGCCTCTCGCTCCACTTCTGCAATCTTTTCAGCGAGACGAGTTGTTTCTTCCTTAACAAGCTCATCGCCATAGGTAGCAGAAGGATACATAGTGAATGTCAGGGAATTGGCGGTCGAAAGATATTTTTTCAATAGTCCCTCAAGATAACCGCCTTTCGCCAATTCTGCTTTGAATGCCGTCACTGTATCGTTCCAAGCCAAAGACTCGAATGGGTCGACGCCCTCAAACCACTGCGGCTTGATTCGTTGCATTAGACGCATGCCAAATTTTGCTGTCTTATGCTTCAAGCTCAACTCAAGTTGATGAAGATATCCATCAATCTTCGACTGTTCAAAACCATTTTGATGAACCTCTTCGATTGTGGAGTATATGGCCTTCTTGACTTTGGGCACATCTGCCTCTTTGACTCCGGTCAGACCGACCGAGAATATCCCCAATCTGCCAGAATTATCGAAACCTGTGTTTGGACTCCATTCAGTGCCCAGGCCAGCCTCGATCAGATTTCTATATAATGGAGACCCATACCCATCCATCAATAAAGAGGACAGGATGTTCAATGAAAAAGTTTCGAGAACATTTGCAGTATCTCCCACTATCCAGGACGTAGAAGTTTTAAACTGCATATCTTTGTCAACCATAGGATCGATTGGGCCAGGAACATCGATATGTTGAGGTCCCTTCGACAAATCAACAGGCAACCGAATTTCCTCGTCTCCTCTAATCCGTTCAAAGGCACCTAGCTGAGCATCCACTTCTCTAAGATGGTCCGCCAGAGGCATGTCGCCGTACGTGAACACCTTAGCATTGCTCGGATGGTAATGCTCAGCGTGGAATTTCTTCAGCTGCGCATAAGTCAAATCCGTAATCTTCTGTGGATCACCACCAGAATTGTTGATCGCCGGAAACATATGATCCTGAAATCGGATGTAGTAAAGGTAGCCAGCATCTGACATTTGTCCTTTCATCTCATTATAAACCACACCCTTGAAAACTAGCTTGCTATCCTCCTGCTTCGTGGTCTCTCCAGCTTCTGCAGTTCGAGGATTCTCCGGACCAATTCTCCATCCTTCTTGCGTAAAATCGCTCTGTTTGAGGAGAGGGTGCAAGGTGGCATCGAGGTATACAGACATCAAATTCTTGAAGTCTTGCTCATTTGTTGTGGCGAATGGGTAGAAGGTATGATCGGAGGCTGTAAATGCATTCATGAAATTCGAGAGGGTCCGCGGTAGCATCTTGAAGAAAGGGTCGCGTATAGGATATCTACAAATGCTTAGCACGTTCCCCCCAAAAAGGCCCTCACGGGGTGGAAGTCCTAGCTACTTTTCACTGCCACATAATGTGGTATGCTCCAAGATATGCGGCACTCCAGTATCATCTGGAGGGTTAGTCTTGAATCCGATTGAGAAAACATTATTTTTATCTTCCCGAGCGACATGAAGGTAGTCGGCACCAGTCTTGTCGTGCTGCAGGTGCAAGGCCGTTAATTCGAGCTCCGGGACATGTTTTGATCGGAGGAGAGTAAAGCCATGAAGCTTCTCTCCAGGTCTTGGGTATTGGGCGAGCTCTGTGATACCTTTCCGAATGGATCCTTTAGCAGCGTTTCGCAACATCCTGAAACTTGGCGATAGGATGAAGCTGGCTATTGAACGTCAAGCCAGAAAATGCGATGTCAATATTCATTGCTTCGCCTGAGGACATAAAAGTCGACCGGGTCCATAAGATCTCTATGACCCAATGACCAATCAGGGTAAAAATACACTAAAATACCGTTCGCATCAAAATTTCCATAAAAGAATGGAATGCAATATGAGAAAAGGTTGCAATATTCATATGTATAAATTTATTTACATAATACGTCTTGGACACTTTTCTCGTATATGAGCTTGTATTGGGTTGAGGCCTCATTTGAAACTCGATCCGCTAGTCTCTTTTCATTAAGCTCGTGCTGCAACAACGTCCATCTTCAAAAGTCCGATAGGAGCCAGAAAGTATTTGGTCCATGAGAGGGCACAACACGAGATCACCGCTGCTTCAAAGGATCATTTCGACTGAACGGCAGCTGCGCTTGCGCCGGCTAGCTTTACTCCCACGAAATCAATAATGTCGACCGCCATCAATCCCACTCACACCTCTGTGCCTGCTCCCTCGAGAGCGTCCTCGATCGCTGCGAACCACTCTTCCCACATCGATTCTCCATATGCAAATGGCCACCACCATCACCATAATCATGATATTGGCGGAGGGTCGTCGGCGGCGGCGAATACCACGAAGAAGGGGAAGCAGAAGAAAGCGACGGATCCAAACGAGGCATCCAAATTGATCGCAGCGAAGATTTCGCAATTGGAATTAGATGCTGCCGGTGAAAAGGACCAGGAGGCTGAAATTGGTTTGTTGCACCCATTTTGAAGTCATTTCCAGTCCGTGTAGTGGATGGCAAACTACTTTTGCGGAGCGTGGCGGCTTGTTGGGAAGTACTTCGCCTAGAAGTCTGGAGTATGTTTTGTTCTCGAAGACTTCCCAAGCTTCTCGAGTCATACCTGGTCACCTCACTTTCAAAATTACCTTTTCCAGTGCATGATGGGACAAAAAATCTCCAAGGGCTTTCTAAAGCCCAAAAAGAAGCCGCCCCACTGCAATGAGGAAAATCATTACAATGCCCAGGCGCAAGAGACTCCTTCCCTTCCTCAAGATGGAGAGATTCCTTTGCTGACAGATGGTTGCGATGAAGAACGTGAAGTCAAGAAAGCCAACCGCGAGCTGAACAACCTCACTTCGAAGATGGACGATTTGCAGAAGATCGAGACCTTGCAGAAACGAGTCACGGAGCATCTAGCAGACATGAAGCGTTTAGAACGAGACAACCAAAAGAACAAGAAGCGCGGCGATATCTTGCAGAAGGAGAAGGACCACTCGAGATCCGAATTGAGCAAATCCGTTACTTTGCGGGAAAAGTTAGAGAAACTCTGTCGAGAGCTCCAGCGCGAGAACAATCGTCTTAAGGTGCGTTCGTGAGAGGAACTTTGAGTTTGCGTATAGGATGCTGATGAATTTGGACTAGGGCGAAAACAAGACGCTACAAGACTCTGAGAAGACAAATCATGCGGCCTGGGACGACAAATTCAAGCAGCTGCTTTGGCAATTGCAAGATTACCAAGATACCAAAGACCATCCTCAAGCCCAAGTTGTCAATATTGAGATCGAAGAATTGTCAGCTGCCCATCCTTCTACTTTGTTCACGCTCTAATTCTAGATTGTAGATTCAAGCAACGCTTCAAGTCCTTAATCGATCAATACGAACTACGTGAACTACACTTCCACTCCCTTCTACGATCCAAAGAGCTGGAAGTCCAATACCACATGGCAAGATTCGGCAAAGAACAGAAAGCAGCCGAGGCAGAAGTGACCCGTTCTCGAGCTTTGAATGCGCAGGTTCTGACATTTTCGAAGACCGAGAGCGAGTTGCGGAGCCAGCTTAACATCTATGTCGAGAAGTTCAAGCAGGTAAGCTCCAACGCTTCGATTCAACGGGTAAGCTTTGCTTCGTTGAATCTTGGCCTCTAATCATCTCTAACGCGCAACCCATCTATCTTAATTTTGTCTCATGAATATAGGAGATTGCTAACGATGATCAGGTGGAGGACACGCTCAACAACAGCAATGACCTCTTCCTTACCTTCCGCAAAGAAATGGAGGAGATGTCCAAGAAGACCAAACGACTGGAGAAGGAGAACTTAACCCTGACTCGGAAACACGACCTCACGGCTCGTAATATTTTGGAGATGGCTGAGGAACGTACGAAGAACGCTCAAGATATCGAAGCCTTGAAGCGGAAGAACGATACGTTGAACAACATCATCAAGCAGATGCAGCAACAAGGTCGAGGCGTTCCTGAGGGTATGGCCGGCATGGTAGAAGGTGTATCAGAGGATGAAGAGGGGGAGGGCGATACAGAGTCCGAGTATGATTATGATGACGAGGAAGGAGAGGACGGTGAGCAGGTCGAGGAGGGTGAATACGATGAAGACACCGAGGAAGAGCTTCATCCGGAAGTGCCGAAGACGTTTGGTCCTGCGCCACCGCCGACGAATGGTGTCACTGCAATCAATGGCATTAAGCACTAGTAAACGGATGTTTTGGCTGTAATACATATCTTCTTAAGGTCGGAGCTTTGGCTCTGGTATGTAGTATTGCAAGACAAGTATGAGTATTGTGGAGATCTTCAATTCTGCTATGCTCTACATAATGACACTCACTGGAAATGCTTATTCCAATCATTAATGCTACTGACGCAGCTCTTCCATTCATGGAGCTGGCTTCTAGCCTGTACTGATCGTGTTAATGCAGGATCGAAGCAGTTAGCAGTTTACAGTAGTACTACAATTCGATTGCAGGTTACAAGGACCTTTATGGAATCTCCGCAGCAGAAGAGCTTCCACCGAAGAAAGTACAAATATGAGATGTATCCCAGATATAGGGCTGAACAATATGTGCTGGGTAGTACTGCCTCCGGCTGGTTCCATTCGCCTTACATCAGAGACTAATATATTTTCTCATAATGACTCCTAGTGGGAATCAAGAAAGACTTCGGAATGCTGCATCCTGCTATAATACATTCTTCAAGCGTTATTGGAGTATGGTGTTCGGCATCCCCCATATCACTTGCTCGATTTTCCCGCCTGGTAATTGTCATTACGTGGTCAGCATCAACTCGAGATGCCCAACTTTCCAGGACCGGTGAATGAATGTCTCCGAAGGTTTGATGTCTTTGCTGGAGGCTTTTGTTATCAATGGATGTCAACAAGATTGTGGGCTGGGAGGTTAAGCGATACTGTGTGGGTGAACTGCATGGCGCATCCCATAGAAAATCAGCCTTGCCTTGCGAGGCTGAAGTTACCCCAGACATTCGGCACAATTCACGGCCCGTCAATCTGACATCACGTGCGCCCCACCCTTTGACAGCTTCAATTTGTGGATCTCATGCCTCTCCAAGCCCAACGCCCAACAATACCATGTCTCTTTCTTCATTCTCCATTTCTTACAATAGTACCGCACGACACCTTAGCACTCCACTCTGACTACAATCAATCGCTCTCCCATTTCAGCCCTCATCTTAGAAAGTCTACCACCGTACCCCGAGGTCTTAACTATCAATGACTTGAGCCTCGCCCTATACGTTCCACGACGATGGCACCTCTCCTCGAAGATCCCCGCTTCCGCCAAACTTGGAATCAAATATCCCAGAATGCCGAATCTGCGACCGAGAATGCCGCAGCCGGTATCTGGACCTTTCAACACTCATATATAAACCCTTGCTTCGCATCTCTAGCACTCGGCTTTGAGCAATGTACCGGCCGATGTTTAGGAGATCGTGAGGAGCGCGCACGAAGATTACGAGAGCGTAGCCATACAAGAGGAAGGGCGGAGCTTAGTTTTGACTTCTATGATGATTGGGAAGATGATGATCGTGGAGCTTCCGGAGGTTTGCTGGGAGGGTGGGGAAATGATGAATTGGATCGGTTACTAGCGGGTAGTGGAAGTCATAGTGGCCACGATGGAGACACTGCGCCGAGGAGGAAGAGGGGTATGAGTTATGGGACGAGAGGGAGGAGGAAGAGCTTGGAGCCTGATCCGACGGTGATTCCTAGTACAAATACAATAGGCTTTCTTGGACGACTGCCTTTCAAACTCGGAGGCACCTTGAGATATAAACCTTCGGCCGCGGATTTGCAGGAACATCCCAGGGCCGGGAAGAGTGAGTTTGCAGATGAGGAGGGAGAGCCATTGATGGATGATCATGATGAGCATAGTGGGGATGAGAGGACCATGAGAAAGGGTCATACGAGGAACAGGAGCTCGACTGTGAGCTCTGGAGAGACTTCTGACTCTTTTAGATCGAGGGGTGATCTTTTTCCGAGCGACGGAGAAGACGACGCAGTTCCGCTGAGTGATGAGTTCGCAATGGTGCTGGAGAGGAGGATGACGAACACTGGGACGGACGATAAGAGTAGTGGGATGACAAAGAGCAGCAAAGGAAAGAGACCGGCAGGATCAAGGACGACATCTAGGAATTTATCACGAACAACGCAATCATCTCACTCAAGGCCATCGATAGCAGGGCACCGAGCAAGCTCAGGTGCCTCAATACCACAGACCACTGGTATAGCTTCTCCGAATATGGTTGAGACACCATCATTAACGGACTTGCAAGCGGAAGAAGAGAGAATACGAGTAGAGGAGGATGCAGAAGTAAAAAGGAAACGACAGGCTGCAACCCGATTAGCTCTGGAACGGGGGCTCCATGTCGAGGAGCAGGGAACCGACGAGTCAGCGGTAGCGACAAAACGGGAGCCACCTGCTTTTGACAATATGGAAGAGCCATCAGAACTACCGGATAACGAAGGCCTTCTGGCAAAACCTCTACCCCCCTTACCTCCAGCAGCATCAGAGGGGCATGTTGATACGAGTAGTAGCGCTTTCGTACCAGCGAGACTGCCACATTTTGGTTGAGTTGGCCTTAGCTTTGGATTCTTGGGTGATTGCTGTAGCTTTATGATGTGATGCATTACGATACCGGCGTTATACGCAAGCGAAGAGCTCGCTATGCTTGTGGCAGTGTCCAAAATAATATGTGTTTATATCAATGAAGACATGAAGAAGTCAAACAAACATCAAGGCTCTTCCATTATAACGTCATTCAGTAGATCATTCTTTATTGACATATACTCACAGAGTCTATACAACTCATAGCTTACTCTTCCCACCACTCAAATATGTCTGTCCAATCTTTAACTGCTGCACAGCTTCCTCAACCATCTCGTTCACAATCTGGCCTGCCGGTTTAATGTCATTAACCACGCCCGCCACGACACCCATCAGATGTGGGATATCAACCTCATGCCCCTCCTCCATATCGTACTCGATAGGTACCACACCCTTCTCTGTCAACTCCTTGATTTTCTCAGGCTGCGCCTCCCACTTATCTGTCCACTCGTTCCGTCTACATCTTAATGGCCGCCCACTCAACACAAGTGTGCGAACTGTATCCTCAAACCGCGCAGTGACAACGCTCTCCTTATGCGCTTGACTGCATCCCGCTTCTTGAGAGGCCACGAATCGTGTCCCAACCCAGACCCCAGTTGCGCCTTGCATCAAGGAAGAGGCAAGAGATCGTCCGTTATATATACCCCCCGCTGCGACTACTAACGCTGTCTGTCCATTTAAAAGTGCGGGCTTGTACTGTCTCGCAACATCTACTACAGATGGGATCAAGATAGAGTTCGGAATATCGCCCGTATGTCCACCTCCCTCTCCTCCCTGCGCACACACAATGTCGACTCCGGCATCTAGTGCTTTCTTCGCATGTCTTGGCGCGCCCACCATATTCATGATCAGAATCCCCGCATCGTGAAGACGTTTGACAACATGAGGAGGTGGGATTCCCACGGCGGAGATGAAGAGTTTCGCGCCTTCTTCGATAGTGACGGTTATTAGGTCGTCTAGTTGGCCGTGTGTGTAGTCGTGATTTGTCTTTCTGGCGCCTTCGCCGATTTTGGGAAGGGCGAGGTCTACGCCGAATGAGAGGTCGGGAGACTTGAGGTTGGACTTCAATTCATGGATGATTTCGCGGAGCTGTTTCGGGGTGTAGCCTAGGCCTCCTATGCAACCCAAGCCGCCTGCATTAGATACTGGAGGGCGTTAGTGGCTGGATCAGGAATTGCACGTAGATTTGGCTTGATGAGATGCTGAAGGGTGTGGTCGCGTTTGAAGAGGACATACCAGCTGCTGCTAGAGGACCACCTGATGTACGGGCCATGCCAGCGAGAAGAATTGGATGTTTGATATCCAACAGCGTGGTGAGAGGGGTTGTGAGGGGGCCCGATGGTGCCATGGTTACTTTCCTGCTTGTGAAGTAAGCAGCTCTAAATTGTAATAAAATAAGGAGTGTTTGGATGTCAACCGGATTATGAGCTTCTAGGTGGTTCCAAGAGATCTAATAATGTAAAAAAGAAAAGTCCTGTGGACTAGAGAGCATGGAGATGTTCAAGATACTTTGTGCTCGCAACAGCTCGGGTGGAGTGAAGTGTGGGGAAACTGGGCCGAGGCTCAATCTGGAACCCGTTTCAGGGGTCTGCCTGACTCGCTAGAGAGATTCCTGTTACACATGCAGAATCGACAACTACGACAAGATCTTCAGGGCTTGATATTATATTTTAATTTGTAGCCCAAAAGCTGCGTACGAATAGAATGGACATCTGAGTATTCAAGTTCTTTCCGCCCTCATACTCGTATAATATTTTTTTCGTCGTCACAGCGCTACGCTCACCTCGACTGGCACACAGGTTAGGAAGGTAAAAAGATGCTCGTTGAGCATATCCGTTATCTTTACAGATCAATTACAGTAAAGCAGCATATTTTGTCTCCATCCGGTGCTCACCCGAGGCTGAAGCATCCATTAGGCTATCAGACAGTTTTAGAGAACTCGTCCAAGTCTAGGCTCGTCAGCTTAGACGCCAATTTGTGTTAAATCCCTTTTTTAGCTCTTTAGCGCTCTGTCGAGGTTTCCAACATCCACAAAATGTAAAGTCGGCAAGGATGCGTCTTCCAAATGGCTTACCATATGATTCTCTGATTTGCTGATACCAAGAAGTATGAAGGTTTCTTTCTGTACTCTTACTACACACTGCAGATAATTTTACAAATAATTGTGCTATAACAGAGCCAGGTCTCCTATCATAAATCCCAGATGCCACTGGAACTTGTGTCATTGCGATTTCTGGTCCTTTCAAGCCTTACAATTGTTTGAACTCTGAACTTAGCCATGACCATGCCACTTGCTCCGGGGTTCGCGCTCAGGGAATCATCCCTCTCTGACTCTGCAGAGATATGGCAAGTATTGGAAGCCGCATTTCAAGAGGATGAGATCTGGCAAGCTGTATTCCAGGGCGTCAATAAGAAAGATATTCATCCTTGGGTGATGAATGTATTTGCCCCACGGTGGAATCTGCCTGATGTCACGATCTATAAAGTTGTTGAGGAATCTACTGGGTATGTGTGGTTTTCTGATTGAGGGCGTGGGTACTGACTTGAGACGGGATAGGAGGATTGCTGGGTGGACTGGACTGCAATTTCCTTGGAGTGATCGCCCGTTAACGGAGGACGAACTCGCCATTGTGAACTCTCACGATTTGCCCCCGATGATCGAGGGCTTGAACCTAGAAGCCCTCATGGCTTTGATGCAAGCCCTGGGATTTGCAGATGAGCATGGATACGAACCAGAGACCGACTACCGTGAGTTAATTAGGGCATGATCGTATCATTGGAATCGCTCATTTACAGCTGCGATACAGATCGTAAGGGAACTATGATTCACCCGGACTTCCAGAAAAAAGGCTTCGGAACGGCTCTTACACACCATTGTAACGCCGTATCAGACGGAAAAAGGGGGAAGACCTATGTGTCTGCAAGACCATCCTCGTGCCATATGTTCAGGCAATGTGGGTTCAGTGAAGTTGGAACTCATAATGCTGATTTGAAGAGGTTTGGGAGGAATCCCGAGAAAGAGATCAGTTATATGTTTATTAGAGAGGCGCCAAAATAAGATGCCTTCGTATTCACATGAATCGCATGAAGCGAAGGCTTTTGTCGCTGGAGCAGTAGTCGAACACTACTATCATGCTCACCAGTTGTACTTTCCATAAATGAGGTTCAGAAAGAGGCACAGTAATTTATAATGCTCTGAACTTGAAGCTGATTTTTTCAATAAGGCTGCAACTTTATATGACTTGTGAGACTGAACAATGATAGTGATGCTAGATGATGACGAGGGCTGCGCAAGTTTGCGACTTTGTCACATCCTTGAATATCCAAGACTCTTATACAAAGTGCAGCCGGAGACAGTTTTCCATATATAAAAGCTCTTTATTGAGCAGTTTCTAAGCAATTGAATTTGAGGTTTGAGAGCGGGTTTAGCAATAGGGGCGCAGAGAGGCCACTTTGAATGTTGTCTGCGTTGAGTGTGCTTCTGAGAGGGTGGATGATAGAGGACTTTGGTCATGCTTGCTATTCTGATCAGTATTACACGATAAGCAACGCATTTGCGAAGACCTATTTCGATGCTTGAATTTGGCTCTTATTCGTTGAACGGATGCGAGAGGCCAGAATCACTAGATTTCCGAGCCGGTTGCATAGGAGCTACTTGCTGCGTTTTCCTAAGACAATGTGTGGATTTTGATGGTCGATGAGAAGAGTGGGTATCGAAAAAGGAAAAGCGGAGGCAAGGGGTCGTCACGTGCCACTTCCATTTACACGAGAACGCGAGACGCGTGAACCTTCGAGACCGTCTGAGATAAGTATAACGAAACAACAGCGAATATGGCAGTGCAAGAGGAAGAGGGCAGCTTACTGCATGCGCCATCGTATGTCTGCTCCAACTCCTGGATCAATCACCTACTAACATATGCAGCGACGGAAAATATACCTTTCTGACCCGCCAGCCCTCCTCCTACAAGCCCTTCGAAACCTATGCGCTCGAGAAAGAGAAACATTATCAGCAACAATTTGGTGACATGTATTTCCTGCGTCTAGCAAAACTGAAGCCTGCAGTTGAACAAATCGCTTCAGAGGCATGGGATGGCTTTCAGATTGCGGGTGAGGAGGTGCAAAGGGTTGAAAGGGTGCTTGATGTGAGGCAGGGGAAGCTATGTTGGGTTGCTGGCACGATATATATGGAGATGCCGCTGAAGCCGAACATTTTAGATGACATTTCCAAGGACGTAAGTTCGGGTGGCAGTGCAATCGAAAGAGTGATGTTGATATGATCTAGCACTGGATCTCAGCACCTCCGCCACGTCAAAAGTACCTGTCGCCTTCTGGGGATGATCTGGTGATGCTTGAGGATGAGTCCGGAAGATTACGATTGATCGGAACGCCCTTGTCTAGTGAGATGCTGGTCACTGGTTGCATTGTTGCCGTAATGGGGACCGAGAATGCCAATGGAGATTTTGAGGTCGTGGATATCAAGGTTCCGGATCTCCCTCCGCAGTCAGACAGATGGCACGCTGCAGATCCTCCAGCAACAAACGGCTCTAGAAAGAGAGTGAAACTTGAAGATGACGATGAAGATATGGATAGGTCTGTCACTGGAAGTGGGAAGAAGATCGCTATTGTGTCAGGTCTAGGCTTCTCAGCCACGAACTCAGAACATTCCCTTGAGCTTAACCTCCTCACCGAATATCTACTTGGTGAAGCTCTCGATCCAGCAACGCAGCAAACTGTCTCGCTAATTAGTCGGGTTATCATTGCTGGGAATTCTATAGCTCTAGACACGGAAGCTGTCTCGCACGATACGATAGGCAACGCAAAGAAGGCCGCAAGCAAGAAATATGGCTACGATAGTAGCGCCTACAATCCAGCTCCTACTACACATTTCGATAACTTCCTAGCCAGTCTGCTACCTACCATACCTGTCACCTTGATACCTGGATACACCGACCCTGCAAATGTTAGTCTTCCACAACAAGCGATACATTCTGCCATGTTTCCACAAGCAAGAGCATATGGAGCTATGCCTCATAGTGCCGGGGAGGACAGACAACCCGGATGGTTTGACACCGTGACGAATCCTTGGGATGGAGAAATCGAAGGCTGGAAAGTACTGGGGACGGGCGGCCAGAATGTTGATGATGTGTTCAAGTACGTGGAGAGCGAAGACCGGCTGGGGATGATGGAGGCAATGTGCAGGTGGAGATGTTGTGCTCCAACAGCACCGGATACACTATGTAAGCATGGTGACTGGCCACATCAAATCGTTGGCTAACTTGTCTACACAGGGAGCTACCCGTTTCAGGATGACGATCCATTTGTACTGAGCTCTTGCCCACACCTATTCTTCGTTGGATCACAACCCAAGTTCGATACTGCGTCCATCGAGGGTCCGGAAGGGCAGACTGTTCGATTGATAGCAGTTCCTCGGTTCGCAGAGACGGGCGAGATCGTCTTGGTAGACTCGGAGACATTGGAGGCATCTGTTGTCAAGTTCGCCATTTCTTGAATTAAAGTCATCAATCTGGACCCCTGCTCTTCGGCCTCATGATTGGAGTATGGCTGCCTATGAGTATTCCCTTTCATCAGAAGTAGGATGTTAAAACGTTGGAATCAGTTATGTCGCGCAACAAGTGTTCCCTGCCAGCTGGACCTCGCTATGTGGGCCCATATTTGCTCAAAAGTTTGAATTTGGGTAGACCTTAATGTTTCCATCTTCCATCTTCCAACAGTAATACTTGAGTATTTATGCTCCACTACCGAGCATTGACTGACTGTAATTCAAATTCTCAAAAGCAATGAGAGCAGGGAAAGTATCATCATGGCGAGATTTGAGTTGGAACTACTTCACAGTATCTCATTTTAATCAATCAAGTGATTCAAAGTCCTATTCCTTCTCTGTCTAATCAGTGCTCATGGCTTGCATCTGCATGTGGGACCTCCTTCTCCAGAACCTCAAACCCTCGTCATCTCACCAGCCATCTCAATCACTCGAGCTTTTGGCAACTTTAACACAGTTAATAGCCCCATCTTGTTAACCAGTCAAAACTAGCCACTTGAATGATTCGCCAAGCTCACCGAGCTCAGCTGGCTCAATCGGTTCAGCTATTCCAACTGATGCGGCTTGTTGTGGCTCTTTGAGTGACTCGGTTAGGACGAGCCATTGTGCTGGTTTGACCGAAGTCGATGAATGGAGCGCTTCGGTTCCGACAACGCTTGAAGTTTTCGAAATTTCAGCACTCGGTTGTCGATCCTTCATCAGCTTCTTATTCTTCTGATACTCATAGATCTGAAGAGAGAGCTCTCGTAGTAGTGGCTGATCTATGAGCTCTGCACGATGCTCAGCTGGGACAAATGACATCAGTCCCTCGGTGACGTCGAATTTAGCCTCAAGTTCGGAGTGGATTTGGTAAGCCTCTTCTTGTCCACATTGGTCAATCTTTCGTCTTTCTTCCAACATCCATACCACAAGTCTGGCCTTTTCTAGATGCTTTTCATACGCCAATCTCTTGATATATGGAGCCCACAAGAGTGCTGCATATATTTCAGTCAGCTCCTGTATCCATTCATCGGACTCCAAGTTGATGTAATCTGGGTATGTATATTTTTTCCCAGTTCCTCAATGCTCCAGTTGTTCGATCTTGCTTTGAAACGTTGAAATTCATTCATACGGAGTGGACCATAAAATTCATCGTGATTTATCCGTCTTATCAACGGTTTCCGACAGGACGGGCAAGTAGCAGTCTTGTCACACGTCTCCCACCATTTGAAAAGACATGCATATCCGAAGATATGTCCACAAAGTGTTTTGACGGGGACATGCTGCCAGTGGTTTTCAGGGAAGGCTCCATGATCCATCGTCTCCCGGCATATATTGCAGTCTCGGTCTGTGAGGGTACAAGGGCCCAATTCTTGTTGTACAAGACCCTTTTTGAAAATTTGGTGAAGTCGTGGTGATACCTCTTTCGTGACTTGGATATCCATCCTAAAGATGTTTGCAAAGACCGTGTGGAGCGACCTTTCCGTCCTAAAAGCAACGTTTGATTCACAATAGGCCCATCGACGGAGCATGGTCTCTGGCAGCTCTGCAGCGTTTAATGCTGGTCTCGAATCCTGGGGTGTCCAAGGCATTTTCTGCTTCTGTCTGGATCGTTGATGTGATTTGAGCAATTTGAAGGAGACGTCTTGGTGTTAGGGTTACGTGCGACTATCGAGAAAGATTTAAGCTTTTGATTCCGATCACAAAATTGCGGATGGTTTCTAGTAAGAAGTTCTCCAAGTTTGGAGAAATTTTCACCCCTAGGACGTCCATTGTGAAAGTCGATTCTTTTATGCCTATGTGTCATTCAGTCCCTTTCAAAAACGACACTATCTAAGCTCGCGGCTCAGATGAAATCATAAAACCAACTGGCACTTACGGAACTGCGCCAATGGTTTTCGCTCTAGGTCTCGAGGTTCAGCCCGTCCTCGGTACCGCGTCTTCGTGAAAGGGGTACCCAATCTTAACCAAGCCGACAGGAGTCAAGGTAGTCCAGATGCCGGCAAAACGTGGTCGGATGACCTGTTTGAGCCACTATTTATACGGAAATGGACGAGAGTCAATTGTGAGTATTTAGGTTTGGTCCGATCTGCAGAATTATGAAAAGTTTATAAGCATAAAATATCCCAACCAACAAGAAAGGACTACCACAGTTGTGCACTTTGTTTCAGCGACTCGGTGTCGATCGTTCGAGCCTCTAGATACAGTCGATATCAGTTTTCAAACTCTGGCGAACCCAGACCAAATTCGCACAAGCAATATTGGCAAGTGAATAAACATGGACTCAGCTATGTTATACTGGGAGCCTACCTTTGATGTAAGTCTAGCGCAAACCAGTATATCCCATTCGAGCTTGTCTCAGAAGCAATTGTTCTCAGGTCGCTTTCTAATACCATCAATGTTTACAGAAATCAATCGCTGACACTCCGTATCATAGTTCTTCTGGCCGCACCTCGAAATACTTCACAGCCCACCTAGCATGTACCACTGGGTTAAAGCCATGCAGGCGTTGGAAGAAGGCGCAAGTTCCGAAGGCAAGGAACGCATTATGCCGTGCCTTATTATCGCAGCAGCTCGGCATGGTTTGGGGAGACTCGAGGGCCGTCCAGCGCTCGGTGTAATCGCTTTGAACGATGGTATGCCTTCTCATCGGACTTCTCAATCCTTGAGCACTTCTGAGCAAAGTTTATCCCAATCTGACTTGCATTCTTAGTCATGGATCCCATGTCCGATAGTGACTGGTTTGATCTCTATATACGGGACGACGAGGCCCTCTCCAAGTATATCAAAAATCAACAAGCCCAGCTCGACGATCGGGGGCATAAATCCTGGCGCCCGCCGACGTACGTGGCGGGAGCGATAAAAGAGAATGCACATCTCCCAGCCCCGTCCGCCTCGCACGACGAAGTGCTCCTCTTAGAGCGCCTCAGGGTATCCGCCATGCGCTTCCTCAACAAGTGCCGAAAAGCGCACCATCAGCTTCCCGGCCCCGAGCCCAGCTCAGGCTAGCAAAAGCCGGTATCAGACTTCGTCCCATCTCCTTGGAGGACCTCGACGAAGACTTTCAGAATTGTGGCGTCTGCTTGGACGGATCGGCGGACTCGGAAACGTCGTACACTCCTCTGCGCGAGGCGGCTCGCCAGCAAGCTAGGATCGCGAGGGTGAAACGCACCTTTACGTCCTGCCCGACTGACGAGAAAACGTGGGCGTTGACACTGAAGGCCTTCCTTCATCGTGCGCCGGATCGTTGGGATGAGATCGTATTTCCGGACATGGAGGCTTTCATCTACGGACTGATATGCGTCGTGGAACGCTACGCGGCTTTGGATCCGTATACGGAAGGCTGTGTTGGCCCGGTGAAGCTCTCTTGCGAGCATGTGTTTGGGTTCTATTGCATTGCGAAATGGCTCGTATGTTTTGTTTCCCTAGCTCTGGATTGCGCGGATCGCTTGGGGAGAGCGGTCTGTATTCCTCTCTCCCTTCGATCAACTATAGTTGCCATGCTGACACCGTGATGGATAGGATGGCAGTGTGACGTGCCCTCAATGTCGACAGGATCTGCGCAAAAGTACCGCCGTTGTGCTTCCAGCACGGTGAGATGACTACAGCAGTTCTGTGAAAGACGAGGAGGAATCTGGCATTCCATTTACTCGATTATTTTCACTGCAATCCTTCCTCCCTATGATTGATCTAGACGCCTCCGGCCTTGAGACCTTCCAAGAATGGACACAAAGTAGGAAACATGATGTTTCTGTCATTGCCCGAATGGGTGTCTATTCTATTCAGATCAAATATTGTTGATCTGATTCGATTCTATTTAAATCCGAAAGCTGGAACGCCTACTGTAACTTCCAAATGACGACCGGAAATAATTTCAATATTTGGCACCTCCCAATCAATCAACCTCATCGTCAAACCCAAAATAGGTCGCTGCCAGCTCCATGCCATGATCGATAGGATCATCTCGATTTAGCACAAGACACTTGTCCTCCTCTGCCGCCCGTTCGTCATCCTCAAACACCTCCTCAAACCTATCCTTCAATCCCAACAACTCCCTCTCAACGACTTCCGCCCTACGCCGAGCCAGTTCCCTCGATTCTTCGTTGAACAGCGGACCATCCTCCCTCTCCGCAGCATGAAGGTCTCGCATGTCGACGGAAATGAGCACGCGCCAATGGTTATCCGTGACGTCCATGTCGTCCAGATCGATCTTCTTCACGACAATATTCAGGAACTTGCAGTGGAGCTTCCTGATCTCGGCCATGAGCTGTCCTCCAGCGTAGAAGAAATCCGCAAAGGTGACGGGGTGGGGCTCCAGACCGACCGCCGTGCTCGACATGCCGACCCGCTGGGGAAACGTGACGATGGTGAGCGAGTCGAGGAAGGCGCCCGCCTCCGCGAGCTTCCCGACCGATTCGCAGGCCTTCTCGAACCACCCGAGATGGTAGTTCTCCTTCTCGCAGGTGAGGATGACGTTCCTGAACAGCGGGAGGAACTTTGCGTCTATTGAGACGACGTCGCGATGGAAGAAGGTGCTTGGAGGGGGGCGGAGGATGGTGCGGAAGACGTTGTTCTTGTAGAGGAATGAAGTGGTTTCGAGGTTGATTTGCTTGCAGAGGAAGATGAGAGAGTTGTTCTGTCTCTTGCGGAACACCTTGTTCTCGACGACTTTCCAATCGTGCTGGAGGATGATGGGGAGTTTGAGGATGAGCGATCTCGCATAGATCTTCTCTCGGACCTCTAGAGGCAGGCGAAGGAACGGTGAGCGATCGGGACTGTTGGCGATGATGGGTTCTGGTGCGACCTCTTCAGAGAAACCGAAGAAGCCCCTTGGAAATCCCTTCAGATCTCTCGCTGTAAACTGAGGTACCTTCCTGCTTCTTCTTCTGACTGCCGCGATCGGTTCCGTTTGCGTTTTGCCCCATGTGTAGTGGCTTTCGGAGCTATCACCGAAGAGACCGGTGAAGTTCTCTTCGATGGTCTCTTCATTTTCAAGGTTTCGAAGACTCGCCATGGAACATGTTGGCTGGCGACGCTTGCGCTCGGCTTGTGAAGTGTAGTCTGGTGGGCCCTTCTTGCGAGACTGGGAGGCGGTCTTGGGAAGGGATATGCGCTTTGGAGCAGGTTTGACGACCTTGGCTTTTCGGGGAGCCATACTGAGATCTTGTTGGGAAGGTCCAGTAGTTGGATGATGTGAATGTGATTAGGGATAGTATGGTTACTTTGGTGTGGTGAATTGATGATAGCAGTGTTGAGTATGTGATCTAGGAGTAGTATGAAATGTTTTGGCTGAGAAGTAGTCGATTGATTTGAGAGGCGTATGAGAAGCACCGAATAAGCAATTGAAAGGTCAGAGGTGGTATGGGAAGTATTTAATAGGAAGATTTGAGGAATGTTGCGAAAGAGTTTTCAAGATTGATGGAAGGCGTGTTGACAATTTAGTATGTACCAAATTCGTTAGGTCTCGTCTCCTGATGGAGTGGATGTCATGCACACCCCTTGGCTGGAAGTCCACACCTGAGGGCTTGTTGCATTGAGAGGGATGTTGCCCGAGATATTGAGTTACTTGAGTTTGAGATGAATTTCCGTTGAGAGGTGAATGAGATTTAAGGATTGGGCATGACCTTTGATGGCGTGAGAGGGGAAGTTTACCACGAGACGGAAGTGACTCGGAGGAAAACATAAAACACACTTGATTCCTGTCTGGAAACCTGATGGGCTGACTTCATAACTTTCAAAGTAACGATTATTTCATTCAGCCATTTTGAGTCTATTAAATGATATATGTTGGAGTTTCCAGAAACAATTTCAGCTATGTGGCTATGAAGCGAGTGGCTTTAAGTCTGGGCTGTACATGAACCTCTGGTAAAGATAGCTTGACGATAGTAGAGACCTGTACATTGGTACAGAGAACACTTATTGTAACACACCATTGCCTGCTGGTTCCCGAAACCATGGACTGATTCAGACCATCTAACTATCTGATATGGCGCAGAATCTCATGGCACAACTTACGCTCTTCAATATAGAGCAATTGAGAACGAGAACGAGAAAAGAAACAAGGATGAGAGAACGAGAGACTCAGTGCCTAGGTGCAAGGAATACAGAGGCCGCTCTCGCACATCTTCTCCGAGACGACATCCACGAACTTCCACGTAAGCTCGTTGAATCAATCCACTGCCTACTTGAGTGAAGGAGCAACTTCTCAAGTCCCTTGAGATGAAGAATCTCTTGAAAAATTTAAGAAAGACCGCAGATATGTCGGAGTATACAAGATGCCTAGACTCAGCCCGGCTGTCTATGTACTGTACCAGTCGAATCGGGGGTGAGATATCGCAAATGAGTACTGGAAAAGTTTTGGCTAATGATGCGCTTCAACACTATCTCTCTTGTGTCAATAGAATGGGTGAAATAGACAGCTACTTGCAAATAACTAATGAGCAGAAGTCAACGTGTGGGATGAGATGGATGAGGTTATTGATAACTCCTTCTCCTTCCTCTTTCCCATCACTCTGGATATCGAGATTATTTCCCACGGGACCAACCCTCTTGGCATCCCATCCAAGAAGTGCCGGCATGCTCTCATCTCGCCCAACGATCCGGCCCTCCCGCACGAAAAAAGACGGATCGGGGATAAGCAAAAGCTTCTTCTTCCCAACCACCCAATCAGGACATCCCATCCAAGAATTCCCCTTTCTTGGTACCCTTCCTTCCTTCTCTGTACGGAGTATTCCCCTAATAATCCCCCATGTGTGGTCTCGATGTGGCGCATGCGAATACGGACTCACATCCTGACAGCCATGATGACGTCGTCGTGCCTGCGAGCTGGGCCAGGAAGGAAAGGAAAATATGGGGAATCCCTGTTCTCACGTCGTCATCGTGGCGGTGAGGGTTTTCTCGTTTCGGCAGTAAGGGGTCCTGGTACGTGAGGCGTCAGTCCCATGATTGCGGATGCAGATTTATTCTCTTATGTTATGATCTGATATGATATAATTTGCTATGATTTGATATAATATGTAGGGATGCATTTCCATTCTACCAGATCTAACAGACTCTACGAAATGCACAGCTACGTGTTATGTCCTGGCTGGTTGGATCGACTCGGTAGTTGCTGAAGGGGTAAGTGGCTGACTGCTGGTTGACTGGCTGGGAGAAGAGAGGGGAGAGGGGAGAGGGGAGAGGGGAGAGGGGAGGTGAGATGGGAGAAGGGACAAGAGGATCCTATTGGATCGGGGGTCTGATCAGATGTCAGGGACTAGATGGCATCAGGGGACAATGACAATCTGGTGATTCGAGGAATGTTTCATGCCCAATAAGTAAGGTCCACCCGGGTTGATGCATTGATGCATTTATGCCTCATTGCTTGCCGGGAATATATTACTCCTGCTCCCCCATGGACTTCAACCACTTCTACATGCTCTGATGCGGCAACTTACCTACATCATATACTCGTACAAACAGACAAACGAACAAATAACCAGACAATCAAGCGCACGTATCTAGGGAACACAGATACCTCATTCCGCTGAGGCTGGTTCACCGTCTCTCATCCATCGTCAATCGTCATCTCTCACCGCTCCTCGCAGGATAGATAACAGAAGTTAAGCACCGGTAAAAATCCCACAGACTTCTTCCAACAAAAAAAGCCATCTTCGATAGAAGGCATATTTCGGCCACATTCTCGCAACCATACAATCCATCGAACCTCACCTCACCTCTCCACCTCTCCCAAACTCACCTCACCCTCGCCACCCCAATCCACCATGGTGAAGATCAAACAATACGACCCGCGCCCCTCCCGCGCCAACCCAGACGCCCGCGCCGCGCGGAAGAAGTTCGAGAAAGAATCCCCGCACATCTCCATGTCGGAGGTCGCCATGAAAGGGGGCGCCCTGGCCCTCCTCACCGCCGTGGCACTTTTCCCCTGGGAGAAGCAGTACGAGCGCCACGAGCGGCGACATCACCCCGAGCGCTTCGAGGACGCGGATGATGTGAAGAATAAGAAACGCGCGGAGGAGGGGAGGGGAAGGGGGAGGAGGGATGGGAGTGAGGGGGATGAGGATGAGGATGGGGATGAGGAGAGGGAGAGGGATGAGAGGGATGACAGGCGCCCGGATAGTGGGAGAAGGAGGAGGAGACAGAGTGAGGGCGGAGACCGAGATGGCGAGAGGGAGAGAGAGTATAGGATGGTCCTCGATCGCGACCGCGAGTATCGCCCACTAGCTGCTTCCGCAGGCACCGGGGCGATCGACGGTGCGCCATCGAGTGTAGGCAGTGCCGCGAGAACGTACACGGGTAGCGAGGATGGTGACTATGGACGCCGATACATCGAAGCCAGTAGGAAAGAGCGCGCGCACCGGTCTAGGCGGGACGAGGATGAGTATGGGAGGCGGAGGAGAGGAAGCGTGAATTATGAGTATAGGAGGAGTAGTTGGGATGAGCGACGGCGGTAGTGGGGTGATGTGTAGGCGAGATACTGGGTGTGAGCGGTTCAGCGAAGGTGTGGGATTGGAAAAGTCTACGTCTTGCATGACAGCTTTGCAAGTTTGCATACTGGAGTTTACAAGGATACTCTATAAATGATGGGTCGGGGAGTTTGGTGCGAGTAGATTGTACGATACCACTAATGAAAGCGTTGAACTTGACTACGAGACACCTTCTCTATGATATTTGTCTCGATGGCTATCGAACATCGAGTAACACTCGCTCAGCATCCCTCCCTATCCGGCAACTAGCTATGAGTGAGGAGGATGCTGATACATGGAGCAGGGTTTCGTTGTGGAATTCTCAAAATACAGTATAACTCCCATCAAAATACAGGAGTTGGAACCGATGGAGAACATGAGTGTATTCCTAACCTCAAAAATCAACTACCCTCTCCCGCATTTCCCTCCTTCAGCAACTGCCTTCTCCACTCCCAGTAATTCTTCCTGATCGGATCATACTTCTCCGCCAACAGCACCAACGCCTTATCCGCCTTCTTCTTCTCACCATTCTCGCTCCAACAATCAGCCAGGAAATCCAACGCATGGGAACTCCTAACAGTCTCCTCTCCCTCATCCGGGATCGTGACGAATCCCCCCGCGAAGGACTGGAGGCTCGAGACCTTCCGACCTCCCTTCCTCAGCACGCCGCGGATATAGTTCCACGGGCTCTGGTTCTGCGGCGCCTCGAACGTCGCCGCCTTTCCGAACTCGATCTCGCGGTCGACGATGGAGTTCGGGATTCTGGGGTCGTGCTCCGTGGCCTTAGAATCCGGGGTGGAGTAGGACGGGTTCGAGAAGACGATGAAGAAGCGGTGGCTCCAGGCAGAGTTGTTCCTGACGTCCGACCTTAGCAGGTCCTCGATCGATCTCAGCTCGCTCGCGTGGGAGAATAGATCGAGCTTCCGGACGAGATACTGGCGATAGCTCCACACGTGATAGTTCTTCGCGTCTTCGTCGAACATCTGCGTCATGAAATCGACCTCGCTCTTCGCCAGCTCCTCCAGAGCAGAAGGATCTGATTCGATGGTGGGATAGATGTTGTTGATGAGGAGTTGACGATGGTGCCATATTTGGTAATTCTTCTGGTTGTCTAGGGCGATGTCGTTAAGCCATGCTAGTTCGTCTCGAACGGAAGATTTGAGGGCGAAGAGAGTGGACGCCCGGTATAACCAGACCGTGTAATGGGCTGCGTTGAGATGTATTATATGTTCTGTGAGGGTGAGGACGCGGGGCGAGTGCTCTTCTGATGCCATTACGGCACGGAGGTATCCCATTGCTGCGGATGTCAGTATATGGACACAACAGGGACAACAAGGATCCTTGTGTAGTCAAAGAGAATACAATAAAGTCCGTAGAAACTTACCCTCGACATACTCGTCCGGATACGCGATCTGAGCCAATGCACCTTGTCCGTCATCTTGTGGTATAGGCACTACATCGTCCCATGCCGGATCAGACTCGTATCTACCCATAGCTGCAAAACCTTAGCATTATCCATTACATTCAAGACTCCGAAGACCGTACCTTTGCCTCTCAATTGAGCAATTTCACGTCTCCTAGCTTTCTCTTCCAGGACTTCTTCTACCGGAACCTTTTCGGTCTTCTCTTCTAGACTTCGGTCCTCCCTCTTCCTCTGTCTCAGCTCAATTCTCTTCACCCGATCCCTAAACAGCCTACTCTCCTTCCTCAACAAAGAGCTCCTATCCTCTCGGTCCCTCCAAAGCTGATACTCCCTCGGCGTGTATCCTCCTAGACTCCTACCCAGGAAATCCTTCCCCAGGTCCCGTGGTTTCGGAAGCGGGATGGGGATCTTCAGCTTCTCAATCAACGCCCAGAATTCCTGCTGCTGCGCAGCACTCCAGCTCGTCCACGTCCGGTTGAGCAAGAATTGCGTGTATGCGTACCCCTGTTTCTCGTTCGGCGTGAGGGCGGTGAAACCTTTGGTTTCGAAGGCCACGAGGTAGGGGATGCTGGAGAGGTAGGCTGCTTGTTGCTGTTCTGCTATTGTTGCATCTGGTTGAGGTGGTGATTAGCGGGGTTGATCGTGGAGAGAAGAACGTCTGGGTTCTGGAGGTTTGCATGTAAGGAGCGCGAAGACCTTACATTCTTTGGGGGTTCCGGGGGTTTAGGTTGAGATTTCTTGGGCTTCGGTGCCATCTTTGAGGGAGTGAGGGGTTGTTCAAGGAAAGGCTTTGTCGAAAGACTCGAGGGTCAGCCTCGCCCTAATCCGGGTGGAACAATACCAAGAAGGCTGAAAGAAGTTAAACGTCAAACAAAAACGTTCTTGCAGTGAAATCGATTACCACATACTGTATTACCGACTCGCTACTAGTACAGCATTCCTTTTTGGAAGTCGCAAATTTATCATACACTTTGATGGTGGTGGTTGTCACCGGGAAATCGAACACTACAGATTCACATTTTTCATTGACATGCACAATCCATTAGTATTAGCTTATATCTTCCTAAGAGTACAGTCGAATAGAGCGCCTTTACATGGCACCTGCCAACGCATCCGCTCATTTTTGTACAGTATAGCCGTCGCCAGCATTTAATCCTCTACCCTCCAAAATTTCCACGCTTCACGATCCCCACTCTCACCATGAACTCCGACCAACTCTTCGACGCCTCCAATGCCATCGGCATTCAAGAACTTATCTTGATCTATCTCATCGCCTCCAACCTCGTCTTCTCCCGAGCCATTTTTCAGAACTGCGGGCCAGAGAACACCAACTCCGTCACAACCCAAAGTCGTCTCGAATTTACCATATCCTTCGTCAGCCAATGTTTGTTCTAAGCGCTTCATTCTCTCCTCTGTGATGCCGGGTTTGAGCAGTGTAATGGCGCAGCCTCCCCCACCAGCTCCTGTCAGCTTCGTCCAGCCTATTCCTTCGTGATCAACCAATTCTCGTATCCGATCCAATCGAGGGTGCGATACACCCAATGCTACCAAAAGGCCGTGATTCAGCGACATCAATTTCCCTAGTTTCTCCAAGCTTTCGAGCTCTTCGCTGTCAAAATCATCGTCCGCAATAAGCTGTGCCGCACTCTCAGTAACTTTGTCTATAGCGTTCAATATCGACTCGGTGATCTCTGGGTGTTGCTTCTTCAATGTTGCGACCTTTGCGACTTCCACAGCTGTAGATTTTGCTTGCTTCGTATCCACGAGAAGTAACGGCAATTCGGGAAAGTTCCACAGGGGCTTCACAGTGGGTGGCTTCGCATAGTCTGACCGTTGGAATACCACCGCTTTTCCCTGGGTAGAGACCGTATTATCAACACCTGAAGGATTTCCGTGTATGCACATCTCCCCCACAAAAGCCCATCGATTTATCCGTTCGATCTGTAAACGTGCCTCTTCAGCTGGCTGATCAGGATGCGGTCCAGAGAGTGTGCGGATCTGTAATAGAAGTGCTCCAGCAAGGCACACAGTTATTGACGCGCTGCTTCCTAGTCCTCCACCCACTGGAAGTGTCGAGCGAAGTGTATAAATACAGCCCGGAAATGTTTGCGATCCAAGGGAAAGGAACAAATACAAGAATGCTGAGGCGGAGTTCTGATGCACTTTGCGCAGATCTTCCGGCGAATCAACGGAAACATTCTCAAGGTGTGGTTTCATGGCGGCGATTAATTCAGGGTCAAGAAATGTGACGGCATCGTAGTAGTACTTTTTCTTCGAAGGGTGGGAGAATGCGCTCCATGGCAGATCGTCTATGTTCCATGTGTGCAACAGACCTATGTCAGGAAATCGGAGTGAGATGGTTCGTTTCGACTTGGAGAGTGCTGTGACGAGGAGGTAAGATCGTAGAGAGACTGAAGCAGCAATGGCGGCCTGGAATAGTCAGAATTAGATCACAAACAACAGATATCTCAGCATGCCTTTCCATAGACGACCGCGTGCTCGCCAAACACAATGGCTTTCCCGGGCGCTGAGACCATAAAGGCAGGCATCATCGGTGTCGATTGCTTCCTATCCAAAATTCCCCTCTTGGACTTCCTCGCGCCATTGATGCTGGAGTTCTCCATATCCTCACTGATCCCATTCACTGCAGTAGAACCATTTGTGCGAGGCGGCATATCAAAAGAGGGAGAAGTCGATGGGCTGCTATCAGAGGGAGTTCCTATCTGGACAGAGATCGTGGTACTTGAACTAGAGCGGGAATGAGGCTTCGTCTTGACAGTCTTTCCACTGGATGACCTGCGGGTCTGATTGCTGGTCATCGCACAATGTGCATTCCCTTGGTGGAGATGGGACGGAAAGAAAGGATTGTGCGTAGCAAAAAGGAATGACAAAGGGCTTTATGCTGAGTGGCTGACGAGATAATGAGGAGTTTCGGGATGATCTGGGGTTGAAGCAGTCACCAAAAGGGGCAAGCGTCGGTCAACCCCTGAATAGGTAGATCCGGATTGCAGCCACGACACGCGAGATGCAGGTCATGTATGCTGCCATGGCTGCAGGTCTGTCAACAAACCCCCGCCAGTGCTGACGATGAAGACCATGGGAAAACGTTTTCGTTAAAGGCGACACAGTTATTGATCTCCATCCCGTATTGGTCTGGAATTGAATTGTATCTTTGATTTGCAGTAAAAATCATCTCTGTATGGCTTGCTCAATGAACAGTATCACCAGTTTGGGTAAAGCTACACAAGGCTTCGGTGCCAGTATTGGCGATCATATTGAAAAATATGGACTCCTGTATCGTGTTTTTTTGACGCGGAATTCGGAAAGAAAGTAGTCCTCTTGAGGCCCGGCTTTTGAAGGAGACTGCTCGGCAATGCCCCTTTTTTTTCTCCGAAATCGAGATTGAGTAACGTCAAGGAACATCATAACTCTTTGCATACCCAAATTCGTATGTCCATAAAACAAACCCGAATTGCTTGTTAAACCATTAAATGCAATTTCACCTACATATGGCATTGGCCTAAATTTATGCAGCCCGATAAGCTCTTATCTTAGCTCCCTCGACCCCTCGGACGAAATTTTGTCTTACGCCCTTTCGCTTGCCTCTCTTTAATGCTGTTTTGACATTTTGATATGAATCACTTTTTTTGATAATCAAGCAGCTACTTGAGTAGGTGCCATAAGGTTTCTGTTCTACATAAAGCTGATCAATAGAGAAGACCAGTCTGCAACAAGTGGGCATAATTTCCAACTAATTTTTATTTCCGCAATACCAGCTCCAGTCAGAAGACAATCGACGATAAAATGAGTTTAGACGCACCACCGACTCGGACTCCCTGGATCCAAACACCATGTCTTCGCTCTGCCGCTCTCTCTCTCGAAGCAGGCTGGTACGTTCCCTTGTTTCCTTATGACAACCCCACTGAATCATTCCAGTAACATCTACCTAAAGCTTGAAAACCTCCAACCCTCCGGTTCCTTCAAGTCTCGTGGTATAGGCCACCTGATGTCTCGGGCAATTTCCACTCATGGCCCGTCCAAGCCAATTCACTTCTACTGTTCCTCCGGCGGCAACGCCGGACTTGCATGTGCTACAGCGGCTATCTCCCTCCAGCGTCCAGCCACCATCGTCGTCCCTCTCAGCACCAGTCCGCTTATGATCGAGAAGCTCAAGACGATGGGTGCAGATGTGGTGCAGATTGGTGACCATTGGAGTGAGGCAGATAAGTATTTAAGAGAGCAGCTGCTGGAGAAGGACAAGGACGGAGTTTATGTCCCGCCTTTTGATCATGAGGATGTCTGGGCTGGACATAGTACGCTGATCGAGGAGCTGGAAGAGCAAATGAGTGGTTCTGGGGGTATGATGCTGTCATTTGCTCGGTCGGAGGAGGAGGTTTGTTCTGTGGCATTATGAGCGGCTTGGAGAAAGCCGGACGGTTGGAGGATGGCGATAGGAGGGCTGTCAAAGTCCTGGCTATGGAGACCGCAGGTGCGGATTCATTAGCTAAAGCATTGGAAAAGGGAGAATTGGTTACGCTGCCCGCTATCACGAGTATAGCGACTAGTCTGGGTGCGGCAAGGGTCTGTCAGAAAGCATTTGATTGGGGTCAGAGAAGAGACGTTACGAGCTATGTTTCCTCTGATGCGGAGGCAGCTATGGGGTGCGTTCGCCTTGCGGACGATGAGAGAATCATGGTTGAAGCTGCGTGTGGGGTGAATGTTGCGCCTATCTACACGGGGAAGCTCCCTTCCATCCTCTTCCCCGAGCTATCAAAAGAAGAGTTCGGGAAGCTGAACATTGTGGTTGTTGTATGCGGCGGAAGCAACGTCACGTTGGCGATACTGGAGAAGTATCGGATAGGATACGCTAAGGATGTTGTGATGTCTAAGTAGTAGCTTCAGATCAAACGTGGGAATGCAAAAAACGACAGGGAGTTGATCAAATCCTCCTCGAAGGCTTAAATTGATTGCAACCTACTTTCTTGCCCACTTTTGACAATTCTGGCTTTCCCATTTTCTCAAATCTTCAAATCAGAGTAAACATAGGGTCCTCCACTTACTAGCTCATTCAAGAAAGAGAATCTCCTTTCCTTCCCATGCTTCATGAATGAGGATCGGGGAAGGAACTGAACAGTGGCTTGATGTCGGTGTCCGCTGAACATGCTTGCTTGAGCATGGTTTGCATTTATTTCATCAGTCCTTTACTTGAATGGATGGTAGAACACAGATTTTTCAATGGTGAGCAGTAGTGCTAATATCACCAATAATGTATTATTGATCAATATGTAGAAACCATTGCGAAACCCTCTGCTCAAGACAGACTTAAATCCATTACAACATGCCCCACAGTATTCTCTAGAAACGGAGTAAGCGGATCATGCGGCAAGCACCAAGAGAGGTCTGTTAAAGGCGTAAGACTCCAGTATCCTCAGTAGAAGGCATTAACTAACGGCTAGTAGAGTTGTGGCAGATCGTTGTTAAAGGTATTCGAATCATTCAAAGCCTACAAGATGAACCGCAACATCAATAGCGGGATGGATTCGAATAAAGAAACATGTATTCATCTCCATTCTAATGTGTGATAACCAAGCAGCAAGGTAGGTTTGCCGCCAACTGCCTTCAGAAGACCAAGGAAAAGTAACTCATCTGATGACCTGAGGCAACTGACTAGCCAAGCAAAGACAGTTCTCACGCAACGCTATGCCGAAATTCAAGAAAAAATCTAAATGATACACAAGGCAATGTTCCATCAATCCGGTTCATTACACCCTTTGCTCCTTTCTTCTTCAATCCTTTCCTCCTCTCACTCATTGAAACCCATAATCCAGAAAGTAAGAACGAGCTTTGACATATCCGATGTACTTAGAAATTAAAGATCTGCCCCAATTTTTGCTTATCGCAATAACTGGGTAACTTGGGTTCCACAGTACCACTGGCCCAACTTATGATCGTCAAGGAGGTAGTATATACCATGACGACGAGGCCAAAGATACAGAGGACGATATCCGCGACTTTGCGGAATCGGGTCTTTGCTACGCTTTTGTAATGGAGCATTGGCTGTATGTTGCGTTAGTGCCTTGCGAGGAAAGGGAAGTAGAAAAAATGTAAGGACTCTTACTGGATAGATATACACCAACGGTATACAAGCAAAACTTCCCACTATCGACACAAACTTATCAAGATCATTGGCACCGAACCACGCAATAGCAGCGCAGAGCATAACGACGAAAAATCGAAAAACATTCTTTTGCCATTTGATGTACGGGTTATACTTCCCACTTTTGGTGAAAAGCTCGTTTTCTGTGATCCTGATGGCCGGGAAAATCTGTAGAGGAGTAGACAGGAGGATAGCAAGGGAGTAGAGAAATTGGACGCCATTTACTAGCTTGCTGTCCTGCGGAAGGTTGAGAATGACGACTGTCTCGGTAGCTGAACCGTATGCGGCGTAGGAGAGTGCACCCATAGAGATAAAAACTACGCTTATGATGATCATGACGCCGAACAACACTGAAGGGAACTTCTTAGGATTCTTCATCGATTCCTGAATAGGAATGATAAGACCAATCCCTTCGAAGGTGAAAATTGCTGTCCCGATGAACAAGGTCCAGTCATTGGGATTGAAGTTGATAATGTCTGCAACTCCATGCTGTCTAACGATTGTGAGAATATCGTAGTAGTAAAGATAGCTCAATCCAATGAGAATGAAGGCATCCGCGACGAGAGCTGTGAATCCAAGCTTGGTGATATCTCGGAGCAATGAGAATGGCAGGAAGACAGCCATTTGCATCAGGATCAGATACTTGATCGGGATGAGAGTCTTGCAATGGGAGACTGCGAGTATGAAGGCCTGCAGATTCTCGGACGTGAAGACGATGTATGCTGCAACGAATCCAATTTGACTGATGACGATAGAGGCGAGGATGGTTGTTCGCATCCACTTTCCATATAGAATGCCGCCAATATCACCAAAAGAGCCATCGACTTTGAGACGGGTGTTGACTAGCAAGACGAAACAGTAATAGCTCAGTGCTGCGACAAACAGTAGGACCAAGTTACTGAACAGCATCCCACCATTTAGATAGGCTTTGGGCAGGAAAAGCACACCCGTTCCAACGAATGACTTGAGAAGTAACAGAGCTGCCCCCGTCGAATTATTGGTCCCAGTTGCAACACGTTCCTTACGCTTCCGTTTCCGTCGCCCGGGTGTGAGCAAAGCGCTATCTTCCATGGGTTCTCTATCCTCATCGCTGCCAGGCCCATCATCTCCATAGTCATAGTTATCCGAGAAATACTCGTCTGGTCGGAGTACCTCATCATCTTCCTCAAGCTCCTCACCAGCGAAATGTCCATATATGGTCAAAAATTCAATGAAGTTGTTTGTGAGCAACCTCGGTTGTCTGACGCCACGTCGTTGAGCCAGTCCACTAGCACCCTCTTCAACATCTCTGCCAGCAGGTGAAGGACTCGCAGCAACTCGTCGCAGATAGTTCCGGCGGAAGCCACCTGGTACTTTGATTGAGCCAATGTCGAAGACCTCGTTCTCAGGTTCCGGCCTCGAAAGATGGAAACTTTGGCTTCTTTGTGTTCGCCCTCTTCCTTGTGCGTCCTCTGACCATTTGTAGATAGGTCGTGTAACATCTCCTCCCTGAAGCCGCAAACTCGAGAATTCGTCATCGTCGAGCCCCGGTGCTACGTCGTCCAGAGCCTGCTTTGCCTTGCCAGCTGGAGATCCCCCACGTAAAGACATTGTCCCAAATATGCTGCCATCATTCTGCACATCTGCTACTGTATGGTTTGATTCCGAAGGTTGCACGAGATGTCGTCTCACGATCTCTGGATCCTCGAAAGTACTTGGTCCTGCCCACCCCGGAGCGCCCTGAACAGATCTAGCTCGGGTATCAAACGACCCATAGCTGCTCTGCGGACCCGAACCTTGCCTCTGATGGTCAGCAGCCGACGGTGTTGGAGGTCGTACTGGGGGAGTGCCGAAAGTGGTAGGTGTCTGCCCGAGCGAGTTCGACAGTGCCGCGGAGAGAGCAGACAATCCAGGTCCGGGCATGGAAGAGTGGGGTTCAGCACCGGCCAGAGGAGTCAGGTTCCCAAACTGTGCTGTAGCGTCTGCTTGACCTGGAGTAGGGATCTGGCGAATTTGGGGAGTGCCAACTGTACTGTGTGACGGTACTGGTGAAATCAACCGAGCTGTCGAGGCAGCTCTGGGAACTGGACTACCGGAAGAGCGTCCTCTGAACGAGCCTCCAGAGGCTGGGGAGGATGCCATTGGAACCGGTAGCGGTTTCGAGGATGATGCGCCATCCTGAGGCGTGGACATGATCGTGTCCCCTTCGTTGACCGTATGCAGGCGGTGCAGTTATGTGAACAGAGATTGTTGGGTCGGGTCGGATCTTATCTCATGTTTATCGCGTCTGTGGTAAAAACAAAAAAAGCAAAACTCGATTCTAAGATTTGCAAGTCAGCCGTCGGGATGTGTTGATGCAGGAGGAGGTGGTCACAATGATTCATGAGAGCTGCGATCGATATTCTCGGGGGATATATATCTTATATCTTGAACTTCATTTGGGGCGCAGTGTCTGTGTCTCAACTCTGACCGTCAGGTGTCTAAGCTCGCTGACCTCCGAAGGTTTGACGAACAAGGCAGGTACAAATGGGTGGGAGACCCTGGAAGTTTTTCGGCCAATCATACGCCAGTAATTAGACCAAGGCTCTCAGCTTATCTATCTGATCTTCAGCCTCGTGGGAACCCCCCTTGCGTTGAGCCCTTTCAAGGCTGGGCATAGTCCTCACCATCATTCTCTACTTTCCCCTCTTACCGTGACAATCCCGACTCAATATCTGCTACTCCTACCCAATGTTGAGACGCCTTCACACAGGTCCGCGACCTGCAGAGAATCTGAAGGTTTAGCGAATGACGCCATGAAGACAGGGATAGTCTCCGAATCGTTGTGCTTTTGCTTGGTTTCGAGGAGCACGAGTGCCACTATGGTATGGGCTTGTACACAACCATCCTGTTACCAATAGCTCCAAGAAGTGCTCTGCCGTGGAGGAGCGAGCTTTGTGGATTCCCAAGACTACCTATTCGAATCTACTCGAACATCTGGAGCCTCAGGAACTCCCTCTGACCTTCAAACAGGGCGTACAAGCTGGAAGTCAAACGGCCGGCCGGGTTCAAATTCCGAATGTATCGAGTATCAAGAGTACATGAAACCGCACAATGTCCGACAAGCATCCGGTTTCCTATTCGCACAAGGAGCCACATCAGCACTCAAATTTCCAGACTAAAGCTGCGACGGATGATGCAGGGGAGTTAAATAGGCGTTGGTCTGAAGAGGTACAGCCCGAGCAGTCTCGTCCTTCTGCGTCACGAGAGTTGTCGAATCCATACGAGCCGGCTACAGACAATTCAACCCCTCCCCCGCGCGAGCATGAACTTACGAAACGACTTTTACACCTCCATTCGCACAATAGCAATGAGGGGTCCTCATCCCTACGGAGGAGGTCAGCGAGTGGGAGGCGGAACACACATACATCGGGGGTGGATACTTCACTGATACAAGAACACAATGAAGCGGAGAGCAAAAAAGCAAATGGGGATCCGTCAGCACCCAGGCCTGGACTTGGTCCTAGACCTGTTGGAGGTGATGAGAAATTGGGAATGTTCTCAGGCGTATATGTACCCACATGCCTCAATGTCCTAAGCATTCTGATGTTCTTAAGATTTGGATTTATACTTGGTCCGTTCATTTATACTTGAGTTCTGGCTGGAGGTGCTAACGAATACAGGCCAGGGAGGGTTTCTGGGTATAATGGGAATGCTCATTGCAGCATACGCAATCAATCTTATTACCACCTTCTCGCTATCGGCAATTGCATCCAATGGAACCGTTCGAGGGGGAGGGGCATACTATCTCATATCAAGATCTCTCGGGCCGGAGTTCGGCGGTTCTATAGGGGTGGTGTTCTACCTCGGATTTGTCTTCAACACCGGATTGAATGCTGTGGGCTTGATTGATTGTGTAAAACTCAATTTTGGTACGACGACTGGGAACTGGGCAAATGTACTCCCAGAAAGCTTTTGGTATCTCTATCTCTGGTCAACGGTTGTGCTCGTGTTATGCACTGCTATATGCTTGGCAGGGTCGTCTATATTTGCTAGAGCAAGCAATGGTTTGTTAGTGATCCTTTTGATCGCCACCCTCAGCATTCCATTATCGGCACTCATCATGTCTCCGTTCGAGGACAGGAAACTTGGCATCGAATACACTGGTCCTACCTGGAACACTTTTGTTGGAAATTTGCAACCTCAACTCACGCGAGGAGCAGCTGGAAGTCAGGTCAATGGCAAGGAGACCTTCCAAGATCTATTCGGTATTCTATTTCCTGCAACTGGAGGGATCTTTGCAGGCGCGAGTATGTCTGGAGATCTGAAGAATCCTAGCAAATCAATACCGAAAGGAACACTCTACGGCCTGGGAACTACTTTTGTCTTGTATACCCTTGTTATCTTGGCAATGGCAGCAACGATAACGAGAGCATCTTTTACCCGGAATGCCAACGTCATTCAGGATACGAATATTTCTGGTCTTATCATTCTCGCCGGAGAGCTTGCCAGCTCGCTGTTTTCGACACTGATGGGTGTGATCGGATCAGCGAAGCTTCTGCAGGCTCTCGCTCGCGATAATCTCCTGCCTGGGTTTTGGATCTTTGGGCAAGGAACAAAAAAAGGCGATGAGCCTACATATGCTATTATCATGACCTATATTGTGGCGCAGATAACGATGCTTTGCGATCTCAATCAGATAGCTTCTTTTGTCACTATGACTTACCTTGTGAGTATTTTCTCCTTACCCAAGCACTGGGATGCACAATGCACTGTTCGAGCCGAGTTCAGCATATTAATTGACATGATCTAGATGACATTTCTTGTGATGAATCTAGCTTGTTTTCTTTTGAAAATAGGATCAGCGCCCAACTTTCGCCCCTCCTTTCATTTCTTCAACTGGCAAACTGCATTGGCCGGCACTATCGCCTCTGGTGCTGCAATGTTCTTCGTCGATGGCCTATATGCAACTGGGTGTGTCGGTATCCTTGTCATGATCTTCCTCATAATCCACTATGCCAGTCCTCCTAAGAGCTGGGGAGACGTCTCGCAAAACCTCATCTATCACCAAGTCCGAAAGTACCTTCTCAGACTAAGACAAGAGCACGTCAAATTCTGGCGTCCTCAGATTCTGCTCTTCGTCAATGACCCAAGAAGACAGTACAAGCTCATACAATTTTGTAACTCAATGAAGAAAGGCGGACTGTATATCCTCGGTCATGTTATAGTCACAGATGATTTCGGTCGATCAGTACCTGAGGCTCGTCGACAGCAGGCTGCATGGACAAAATACATCGATTTCTCCAAGATCAAAGCTTTCGTCAATATTGCAATCTCCCCTGGGCCAGAATGGGGTGCTAGGAACATTCTCTTGAACGCTGGACTGGGAGGCATGAGACCGAACATTGCGGTGTTGGGCTTCTACAATCTTGACGACTTGAGAAGAAGTCAGCCTTTGATCGATCTTCCCGATTTAGATCGGTCCTCAGATGCCAATGATCTCACAGGCGCTCAAAGAGAGCTGACACGACGCGATAGCAAAGATGTCAGGTTAGAAGGAGTATTGCCTACAGACTACTGTAAAACAGAAGCCATGATGAATGTCACCAGTTATGTCACCATCCTCGAAGATCTCCTGTTACGACTACAGATTAACGTTGCAGTTGCAAAGGGCTTTCAAGACTTAGAGTTCCCGCATACAAAAGGCGAACATACTAAGAAGTATATTGATTTGTGGCCAATCCAAATGTCGGCCGAGATTGCAGCTGAAGGGGACAACAAGCAGAATGTTCTGACCACCAACTTTGATACTTGTAAGTTGGCCCTTCCAATTTGTGCCAATAGAGCTGATACTCCGTCCAAGATACATTAATCCTCCAGCTCGGTGTCATCCTGAACACTGTTCCAGCTTGGAAGAAAGTATACAAACTCCGGGTTGCGGTCTTCGTCGAATACGAATCTGATGTCGAAGAAGAACGTGGACGAGTAAAATCTTTATTGGAAAATCTGCGAATCGAGGCGGACGTACTAGTCTTCTGGCTGGCTTCAGGCAAACTCAACACATACGAGATTATTGTGAATGGTGCGACTCCTGGAAAAGCGCATGAAGATGTTGTAGACGAATGTCTGAAAGATCAGGAATGGTGGGATGAAATCCAGAAGATCAGAGGAAATAGGGGTGGTGTTTCAGCCACTGAGGATCTGTCTGAGATTGCGAGTATTTTCACTGCTGGATCGAATTGGCCGGATGCTTCGTTCCAGCAAGGTCATCGAGGAGAGCGTGTCGAGCGTTTCCTTGGACTACGCAAACTTCTTCGAAAGTCGAAGCGAAAACACACAATGAGCGGGATAACTAAACTTGGAGTCAACCTTGGGATGAGAACACATAGGCTTTCGCCCCACGTCGTAAGACAACATGCAAGCCAAGCTAGTGCCAGCGAAGATTCTGGCAGCGAGTCCGATGACGAAAGCGATTCAGCGGCAGTCGTTTCAGACGACTTGGATGGCGAGAGCGATGGACCCGAAAGCGCCGCAAGTGAAGCGGATATCGATGATTTTGAATCAGAAGGTGATTCCCCGAGCAGGGCGAAGCTCGTTCGAAGGAGGAAGAGTCATGGCGACTCGATGAGAGGACCCCCTCCGTCGAAAAAGTCTACAGGAGAGCGAGAAGTCAAAGTCCCAGACCCAACAACTAAGCGACCCTTCTCTCCCACTGTAGCTACTACTTCCGTACCCAGCCTGTCCGCCACAGGCCAAGCCAACCTCACATCCTCAAATGCCTCTCTTCGAAGCGAAAATGGCACCAAGAGACCTGCGTCAAGCTCCAATCTCGCCTCGTCAAAAGCTTCGGAAGGTACAATAAGCAAACCCTCCTCTATCAAAGAGTCTAAGCCCATCGATCGGTCAACATCATTGCACTCGGTCCGCCCTTCCTTATCCCGCCATGCCTCGACCCCAAAATTCACCTCCAAGCCCGTTCCCATAACCCGCGTTGCGACAGAAGACGGTCCCGGTCCCAGCATAATGTTTACCGACACACCTTCTCCGCCTCCTCGGCGCGGGAATCTACCTTCTGCATACCGCTCCTCCCACACCATGCCGCCGCATTCCCTTTCCCATGCTCCGCCAATCCCCGAACACATCTCTGAAGCCTCGGAACCGCCTGATGTATCATCAGCAAAGTCACGACGAGGCTCAACATATTCTACTCAAGCTCTGCCATTGTCTTTCAATGATCTGCCGTGTAGAGCACAGCATTTGATCCTCAATGAGCTGATGCGAATGAAGAGCACAAAGACAGCGGTTATGTTCACTACGCTGCCAAGTCCGGTTGAAGGCACTTGTAAGAGTGAGGATGCAAGTAGGGCGTATTTGGGGGACTTGGAAGTCCTCTGTAAGGGATGCCCGCCGGTCTTGATGGTGCATTCCAATAGTATGACGGTTACTATGAGTTTGTAAGTTTCAACGAAGATTGAGTGGGAAAGGGAGTTGATGGTTTTGGGAGGCGAGTTTGTAAAGGTGATAGATTGATACCCAAGATGTCATAGACTGAATTTAAATCAGGAGACTGCGATGAATTCGTGTTAAATGTACTTTCAGGTCTGATTCTTCTCAATGGATTATTACTGCTTCGTGTTGTCGATGTCTTCACACCTGGGATTACCCACTCCATTCTCGTAATCCCATTCATATCTTCTCTTCTACCTTTTCAACCTGTTCCCATGCACCATCCCTTGCTTTTTCCTCACTCTCCCACTTTTCAATCCCAGGACTGTACTGCTTACACCACACCATCGATTCCTCCTCTCCTCAAACGGCCACCTCCTCTCACATGTATCACATGTACGACCATGAAATCCAATTTCTTATTTCCAGCACGATAATGCACTTATCTCCCCCTCATGGTAGGATTTCGCTGAATCTTGATGATTGGTATTTTCAATGGTCGTCTCGAAGGAAATTAGGAACTTTTCGCTTGTCGGGGCAGCAATCACCAGCAGCGACACGCCACACTTACAGGTGACATAAGTACACTGGGAGTAACTAATCACACCGCTTTCCACAGAAAAGTCGTGTGAAATTCAAATATGAAGGCATTCTGAAGACTTGTTGGATTTGGTCAAAAGAGATGATTCGTGTGCTTTTGATGGCCTGGCGAGTTTGGGAATGGGTAGTGAAAAAGATATTGCGGTGAAGCATATGGTAGAGACATAATGAAGGAGGGGCTTGTAGAGTTCCAGAATTTGTTCAGAACTCTTTGCTTGTTTAGCTTTCTATCGATGTAGTGGGCCGGGAGAAGCTAGTGCGGTTTTATGCCTACACCTGATGAAATCGAAAGTTGTGGGGTACGGGGTTTGTGTTTCTCTTCAACTTCGGAACTGGAGGAGTACTGAGCTCGAGAAACTGATTGTAGAGTTACTCAATTCCTGCGGTGTCTATTCCTGCGGTGTCCATTCCACAACGGAACACCTTAAAGGAGGGTAAAACCACCAGTAAAGCCAGCGGCCATAATCACAATCAACATCAACCCACTTAAAGATGGGGACTGTGATATTCCGGAATCGGTAAGCATATCCCCGTAAGATTGCGATGGTTGGTTCGGAATTAAAGGTTGAGTCGGGCTGTCAGACTTTGTCGTATTTGAAGGTAGGGAAGAGAGTGGTGTTACACTCGAGGAGCTGAGACTTGTCAGTGGCATTCTGGTGTGTTAATTGGGTTAAGGTAAGGTGGTCGAACTGGGGAGGTTGATGGGCAGGAGGCATAGATCAGATTGAGGTCAACATACAAGGCTCCTTTTGCAGTCGTGGATATCAAAGACGTTATTGGCAATGTGGACGAGGAGGACCCGGTATTGATGGTTGTTGGTTCGGGACCAGGTGTTCGCTCTGAACTTGTTGCGTTTGCATTGGCTGTTGAGACGCAACTGCCAAGGAGAAGGAACGCGAGGGTTAGGAAGACGAAGTGGAATCGGAACAGATTTCGATCCGGTCTTAGAGAGCACGTTTGGATATTCCTCCTATCCATCTTCGACAGTGACCCTCTTTGATTCATCGTTGAGCTGATGTGGGAGGGAGGAGCGTGTACGGCAACAAGATATTAAAAAAAGAATTCCTTACCCTACGATGAGTCAAAAAAGAAATCGACCACGAGAGCAACTGCACTTATTCTTTTGACTGTGGATCGAGGTTTAAAGCCATCAATAAATAGGACATGATCGTGTCAAATGGGTTAGGAATGTTGGTTAATGCGAGGAGTGCGCCGCATTCCAGAGAAAGCGTGGGTTCGATCGTCATAAACTAGAAGCACCCGCTGAATAGTCTCCTCAGTTCATTCAGCACAATTCCCTCGATGTAGAGGAGTCAGTAATGTCGTCTCAGCGTCCGGGCACCAAACCATTATCTTCGTCGCAAGATTTTCGAAACGAAGTAGTAAGGTTCGATTAAAAGACAGGACTCGTGGTGCGATTGCGAGTTCCTGTACTTTTTCGTTCGACAATGTCGCTTTTCCATTGTGTTGATTATTCATCACTTCGCTGCCGGGCACCAGGGGGACTGTCCAATGCTCAGAGAATATACCTTATGCCACTCTCTCGGCCATTCCCTAAGAGATTGGTGACACGTGCCCATGACCGAGAAGAGTCAACTGTACCAGAACAATCGCAGCAGTACTCCTTCCTAATGCTAATGGCAAATGGAATTCTCTCCATCATGTGCTAAGCCCGCTTGTACTTTCTATGGGATATCTAGACGCTGACTAGGTATTTTGTTTCAGAGCATATCCTGTGATTGAGTTGAAGGAGTAGAAGCTAGTGGATGCACTTCCACCCAAGCGACTCTCCAATCGGAAAAGACCAAAGAATGCAATTAGCGAGTGGGAGCAGATTCACAAAAAAAAAAGATTAGATTATCATTATTTATTAGGCATTATTGTTTTATCCCCTATTCACTGCGTTGAATCCAAACCCCGTCCTCTATGTTCTTATCCCACCTAACGAAAACCAAAGACTAAATCATGACCTAACGCCCTTACACAAGGAAAATTCGTACAGGGAACCAATCAATATTATATAGCGCAGAAATACGCAGCAACGAATGCTCCCAAAGCACCAATCGCGAATGCGCGGTTGCGATGCCCATCACTGGCGGTGATAGGCACGATGCCAGTACCAGTTGCTTCAGGAGCGGTGGTCGACGTAACTACCTCGCCATTTGGTAATGTAGTGACGACGACGCTGCCGCCACCGCCACCGCCAGGTGAGGTGACAGTAGCCAAAGTAACGATTGGCGTAGTGATGACGGAGCCATCACTGGTAATAACAGCAGTCGTGGTGATCGGGATGACTGTCGTCGTTGCGTTGGTGAACGGACCCAATGAAGTGGTCTGGTTGCGGTGCTTGGTCGTGACTGGCATGGAGGTATTGGTAAGAGGCGGTGGCTTGGTCGTGAAATTTCCAGAGCTGGATGGTGTGGAGGTCACGATGATTGTGGTCGAGTTGCTGGGTGGTTTACTCGTGATCGAAGAGCTGATAGTGGCGTGCGAGGTGATCGACGAGGCAATGCTCGAAGCAAGACTTGAAGAAGAAGTGGACAGAATGGAGGTCGAGGTTGATGTGACCGGGGGATTGACCCGCTGCCGCTGTCAGAAGGGTGGGTGGGGGTGAGCTGTGGGTACTTACACGTCTGTGGTTGCCATTGCGATGGATTGGATTTTTGGTAAAGGCTGATTGAAGCGACTGTATGACTCGAGAAGAAAGTGATAGAGGAATGTTTGAACTCACATCTTGCTTGGCTCTTTGATATATGGGTCGACGAAAAATATGGCTAGAAAGCTTAACCCGTGTGCAGCTTCTACGAAGAAAAACTCTGACGTGACGAAACCAAATTCGCAGAGAAATATAGACGCAAGCAGACGAGGCGCGCCAAGAAGCGCGCTTTTGGATTGTAGCTGTTGCATTCGGCAAAGCCCGGAGTGGGAGCTTCACTCGATGGAGTTCAGCCACAGCATAGCTCACATTCCTGACCGCATATCGTTCCCAGAATAAGTAAGGGGAGCCACAACAAAGCCCGGAAACAGCAGGTACAAGAATAGACTTTGCGGAGAGGATAGGAATGAGAGGGGAATCGAATTTTGGCTTCTGAAAGCGGGGGTGCGGGCGTATCTGCCAACGTCCAACGGTGCGAACACCTCGACGGGGTGTGACGGCTCCAAGAATTGCTTAATACGGGTGGAATAGGGCCGATATGGCTTGAAGCATTGAAGCATTGAAGCATTGAAGCATTGAAGCATTGAAGCATTGAAGCATTGAAGCATTGAAGCATTGAAGCATTGAAGCATTGAAGCATTGAAGCATTGAAGCATTGAAGCATTGAAGCATTGAAGCATTGAAGCATTGAAGCATTGAAGCATTGAAGCATTGAAGCATTGAAGCATTGGAGCATTGAAGCATCGGAGCATTAGTCGGTATTGAGGTCGAGAATGAAGCCTCGGGTGGAGGTATTCTCCCAATGGTATTCATTAGAGCCCGTCAAATGCCGTTTCATTGAGGCTTTTGTTCGCGGAGTGCAGCTCCAGCCAAGACCATTTCCGTTGTGCAAGCAGTTTTTTCAGCCGGTACAACCAATGTGCTTCCTCCATTCAGCATGTTAAATTGCCATCCTGTTTATGAGGTCTGATTGGTGACGACACGGGTGGAGAGTTCATGGCGAAGAGTCTGATAATGCCATCGAGCTGTGGAGACTTCGAGAAAGACTGAGCAGCAAATCAAGGGGGGAGACAGACTGCAAACACCTCAGCATTAGCGCAATTGACTAAGAAAACAATTCTCATCGCTCGAGCCAAAAGCAACAACACCAGAAGCACTCGAGAACCAACGTCGGTCCGTCTTGTATTTTTTCTTAGCATATTATACCACCATCCTTCATCCTCTATGCATAGTCACCTATAGAGCTCTCAATGGTCTGTCGAAGCTCAGTCCAGTGACCATAAAACAAAAGACAATGATCTGTCTGCCATCATCGACATTCATCTTCTCTCGCCCTCACTGAAGAAGACCCACAGAAGCAAACTTCCTATCAAGCATTATTATCCATCTGCAGAGCCTCACACTCGCGAGAGTGCTGGCAACACACCACTGTTGAAGATTCGAGGTGGAGGTCGTGGCTGGCCCTGGTACTTTTTGATGAAGAGAAAAGGAAATTGTTGGAGCTGCGAAAATCATTTTGTGGCCTACCGGAGGGGAATTGCGCTAGTGAATAAAAGGCTAGATCTATGAAGACTTCACGTGACGACGAACCACCTCAGCTTACCTTATGCTTCACCATTTGCCCTTTCTGTCCATTGCTAATGCTGATATTTCCTTTGAGTTGGTTTTCTTTTCCTAGTCTTACCAATGGAACCAACCCCACAGCCTGGGATTGACCAGCGTCGCACTGCGAGGAAGAGAAATAGGGCAGCTGTTTCATGTAACCACTGCCGGATAAGAAAGTTAGTAACAAAGAAGCAGTGAAAGCTCTTTCGATTCTCCCGAACTATCATTTTCTCCGTCTTGTCATTTCTCCAGAGCTGATTAAGCTCGATCAGATCGAAATGCGATCGAGCGAAGCCATGTCAATCTTGCGTCAGGACTGGAGATGCAGCGACTTGTTCTTATACACCATCGAGCCATTCAAGGGCATCTCAAGGAGAAGTCCCGTATCAGAATCAGCCTTTCAGAACCCAACTTACGTCCCGAATTGACCGACTAGAGCAGCTTGTGATTTCAGCCATGTCAAATCAACCCCAACCAGTCCTTTCCTCCAACGGAACCTCCCACCCCAATACGGACCATCCGGGCATTTCAAGTGATGACGAATTAAATATAAGTACGAATGAAGCCAAAAACTTTGATGTTGGTCATGACATTGATCAACTGTCCAAGGCCTTTGGTGTCATGAAAGTGAAGCCTGCCCAAGTCACTTATCTTGGTGGAGCACACTGGATATCTATCATGGCTGAGGTAGAATCCAGGGCCCGGAACACCTTCATCCAGCTAACAAATCAAAGATAAATGAGTATAGACACCTGCTTCAGACGAACCACGGAAAATGGGAGCACGATGCTCAAGAGTATCAGGCTTCTGCGATAACTTCGAGTCTCCTGCGTGGAACCTCAAATCCCCGTACATTGGAACAATTGATCTACCGAATCCCCCTTCGCACTGTTGCTGACAAGCTTATTGCACGGTACTTTGATTTTTATACTTCTGTTTGGCGTAAGTCAATACTCACTGGGTAAGAATACCAGCTTACTCTGCGTCCAGCTATTATACACGAACAGACCTTTCGAAAGCAGGTAAGCTCAAGACTTGCTCGCATGCGCAACGTGCTGATATATTTAGTATAACGAGCACTGGACTGATCCAACTAAGACGAGTATAATGTGGCTTGCCGTGCTGTTTGGGATCTTCAATCATGCTTGCATATCGTATGATCAAACTGGCGAATTGACCTCAGACTTAGGACTTGGTATTGGGACCACATACAAAAATGCAGCAATAGATTGTCTTGTCGCCGGCAACTTTGCTGATCCGGGTGTGCATACTATAGAAGGATTGATTCTCTGTGCCCAAGCACAATGGGTCAGTTCTCGGGATGCGGTTATTGAGACCTCCGTCATGATTGGCATGATCATCCGACTAGCGATGCGAATGGGCATTCATCGGGACTCGAGATCTCATCCGGAGATCACGCCTTTTCAAGGAGAAATGCGGAGACGGATCTGGAGCACCATTCAGCAAATGGATATTGTCTATTCCTTCTGGCTCTCTCTCCCGCCCATCATCCGCCGCGGCGAATACGATTGCGAGCTCCCAAGGAATATCTTCGATAGCGAGTTCGACGAGCATACTCTCATACTGCCGCCATCGAGGCCACTTACAGACATCACGGACGTAACTTACCTGGTCATAAAGGGTAGGATATTGCTTGTGCTCCAAGAAATTTTGAGTATCACGGAATTTGGCGACAATATGACTATCCAAGATGTCTCGAAGTTTGAGCAAGCATTGAATGATGTTCAGAGCACAATTCCGAATCATTTTAGACTGGGTCCTCGAGTGGAGACTTTTGCGGCTAGCTTACGCCTAAAGATAACACGCATGAGCCTTGATCGAAATTATCAAATGGCTGAGTGCGTCCTACATCGAAAATACATCCGACCCAATCCCGATTTCATTCACTATCGAAAGCGCTGTATCGATGCTGCTTTGACTCTCCTCGGCCATCAAGCAACGATCTATCTTGATCCAGACTTCAATCCATCCCTATACCTTACGACTCACGACTTCTTCGTTGCTTGCATGGCCATCGGTTTGGACCTTCACTACGGATTTGAGGCATATCCATTCATTCCAAGACCTGATGACATAGCTCTTTGGGGCTACGATCGACGGGATGATATGATAGCTGCGCTCGAACTCTCAATTGAATACTGGCGAATCTCCCGTGAGGAATCTATAGAGTCTGCGAAAGCACATGGAGTGTTCTCATTCGTTATCGAGAGAGTGAAGAAAGTTCGGTCGCTGGCTCAAGCAATGTCTAAACCCGATTTGACCTTGGACGAAACCTCTACGGATTTTGAAGCAGTCCTCCCAAATATCCCAATCGATGTGAAGAATCCGGAATGGCCCTCAGAGTTCGACTTGGTAAGCTAGCAGCCTGGCAGTCTTATATCATATAATTACTGACACACAGTCACAGAATATGTGGAATTCCTGGAAGGGCAACAATGACGGCCTCGAAGCTCTTACAGAGTGGGCGTCTCTTGAGGATGGCACTTTTGGATTATAGCACATCCAATGGTACTTTGTCTTATCGGTAATGTTGCAAGCAACGTTCTGGACAAAGCCAGGCCCGATGAATTGCAGGGGAATCTGCACTTCTCTCAGGCCGAACGGACCCACTCAGACACACCAAGTGAACATCCATTACGAGTCACGTGATGGCACTCATCTGGAGACAGGTACCTAGAGACACTAGAGGAGTTACCGTGCATAGCAATACAGTATCCACAGTTTGAGAAGAGAAGAGTGAGGCGTCAATAATGAAGCCGGATATAAAAGCCTAAACCATGCAAGTCATAGGTGGGCTGATGTCCTGCCGTCAGCGCAACCAGAAAGGAGATATAAGAGCCTTGTTACCATTGCTATATCCTCTGCCAGTACAAAGTCCAAAAGTCCATCAGAATTGTCGCCATACCCATGCCGGATGTAGCTTCACAAAGACGCTATCCACAAAAAAAAAGTCTTACCCTGCCACCGACCTTTCGAAATCCGACTATCTCAGTCAGACAAGACTGCGCTCATCATGGCGCTGGAAGGGAACTGAGTCACTCTATTGCCCTGAAATGTTTTCAGTCTGGCTTGTTAGGCATCATCAGTGAATCATCTGTGCTCGGACAACCTCTGATCTCGACGGCGTAAAGGCAGATATTAGGACAGCATTCTCTGGCGTTCAAGATCACAAATACACCATCGAAATCTCCAGAGAGGAAAGCGTCGCTTCTCTCGCCGAAAGCGCCGAAGTCGAAGAAGGCCGTCTGAATCTTTTGGTGAACAACACTGGCATGGGTTTCGACTGGCATTCTATCATCGACAGCGATCGACGTTCATACTTACAATTTCCACATATAAATACTGGCGGCACTTACTTGATAATAAGATATTCTCTGCCATTGCTCATCGACTCCTCATCCTCAATCATTATCATTTGCCCTCAATTTGACTTCTCCCTTCCCCTTTCTTCTTTCTTCACTCCCCATGTCTCCTATTTTCTTCAACACGTGACAAAATGGACTAAGGACATCGACACATTGGAGGGGCTGGCAATCTGCATCCGAGAAGCGTGCTCTCATTGGTTGAGAGAGTGACAATGCCAGGATGCTTGGCATGAAATGAGGTCAGTGGAGAAGCGCCACCAGCGTCATTTCAGCTTCAGGGGTCTTCTAAAGGAAGGACAGACATCGAATCGTCCTCGCGACTTCCCCTTGGATGATTGACTGCCCAACAATTCACTGGTTTAATCTTCAAAATACCCAAAACCCAAGCGAGACCACTCCTCCGTTACCTGAGAGAAGGAAGCTGGATCAGGAGGACCCTGGGAGCCTCAGGCATTCAAGTCGATGCGCCCACTTTGCTATGTTCTGACCCAGCGACTCTTGACCATCAAGAGCCGCAAGTTCTCGACAAGGAGCATTCGGGTGCCTTATGTAATGCTCTACTGTACTCACTCGTATGCTTCGTTCGTGCTTCATGCTTCGTGCGCCAACTACTCGTATAAATACAACTCTCAGCTCAGAACCCAGCCTGATAACATATCCTCGACTGGTCTGGTAAATGATGCGCTCCCCTTTTGAGTCCAGTACTCTGGTTAGTCCAGCCAATGATTTGCTTGACAACATCATGATGTCCAAATCGAACTAAATATACCGGCTCTCCCCCCTTCGCGAGGGTTCGTCCGTTGCTTTGCGTCTACATTAAGCCTCATGGTAATAGCCCTATTCCTTGTATCTTCGACCACCACGTGGTTTGGGTCAAAGTCATACAATAGAGACTTTGCTTCGCTATGGTGTAACACTCCAGAATGGGGTTGTGGTAGAATGGCATTTGGCTACCCAGAGAGTCAGAGACGGCAAGCCATCAGGAGAGGGATAGAGATGGCCATAGGGATCACAATTGTACTTAACATGCAAGAAAGTCTGGTAATACCGTAATGTCTGATGGAAGCAGCAGAGCAGAGGAGACTTTTGCGAGCCTCCCTCTGCTGGAATATGTGGTGGTTCTTGCAGAGGTCGTGGCTCTCTTTCTCCCGACAAGGCGTTCCTGAGTTGTCTCCACTTTGTATCCTGATCTGCTCACTTTGTTCTTCCACAACCTTGCACCCACCATCCACCACCAACCAACAACACCCCATCCCCCTTGGAAACATTCCCTTCAAATCCAAGTCGTCGCTCTCGACTCATCTATGCGACCCGCCCTTCACATCGAATGCCGCTGAACTCTCGTCTGGTCGTTGTTCCCCCCTAAGTTCAAGCGCGTCAACGGAAACGACGTCATTTCCCTACTCTCATTCGGTTGCACAACAACGAACGAACGAACTCAACCTGGATGGATCATATGAGGCTGAGTATTGATTGTAATCGATAGCACATACAGCCTGGAGTTTTCACACACTCACAGAACGGAGGGGTATCCAGGGGAGAAGGCATGCCCCCTCCAAAGTCGCCTCTGGACAAACCATCCTCATCGCACTCGAGGCGACCCAGCAGCTCACGTCGATCAAGTTCTGACAAGACCTCCGACAAGACTCCTATACACTCTTCCAAAGACAGCAAGCATGGCATAAAGGGAGGACACGCATCTTCGGGCAAGGCAAAGGATCAAATGTCCGACTCGCCTTCAGGTGCAAAGGCACCGTCAAAGTCCAACGATGGCGACAGTGGGAAGGTGAAGGGCCGTGATGTCGAAGTTCCTGATGCACCTGGCATGGATACGAGTGGTAGGCCGAGTGAGCGAGAAGGTGTCGACACGGCCGTGGGAGCTGCTCCGGTCGCAGAAAAGCGGGATCCTGGCTTTCGGCTGGGCCAGGACGCGAGCACCACCACAGAAGAGTTGGAACGTCTTCGTGCGGCTATGGATGCACAGATTCAGTTGAATCAATCCAGGGAGAGGTTAGCACGGCAGTTGCTGGACCGAGAAGGACGAGACAATCCTTCAGTCGCAACTGTTGGTGGCAAGGCTCGAGTGTCGCCAATACACGAAGAGGATATCGGCTCTCCATCACTGATTGCTGCCTTCACCAGCCCGTCGCCAACCGGACTTGAGACAGCATCAACAGAGTCTGCAAGGACCGTTCGGGGCGGAAACACCCCAGCAGCTGTGCCTATGCGGACACCTTCATATCCATTCCCTCCTATGAGAACGCCCGGCCCACTGGCTTTTAGTGGCCATCGGCCCTTTACTGCATTGTCTCCCACAGTCAATCCAGCAAATTATGCCGGCGGTCTCTTTGATGGTGGCCCAGTTGACTCGGTAATGTCTGGATCAGTCACGCCTGCTTCGACTTTGTACTTCCAACCTCATGGCGCTCATCCACAGGACGACCCCATCTTTGAAGCTCCAAATCTGTACGAAATGAGTCTAATGCTCGCTTCCGAGCCTGGTTTGGACCCATGGTGGACGACAGTGGTTCAACTGATGCGAGATCTCTACCAGGCTGACCGGGTGACGCTATCAATACCAGCAGATTCAACAGATGTGGAAAATGTTCCTTGGGGCAAAAGGCGACTTTCAACGCTGCGGAGGAAGATGAGTTAAGTCTGGCATACCTGCCTCGAGGGAGCAGCCTCCTGCCAAGCAGTGGAGATACGAACGAGACATCCAACTCTGATGATGGTAATGGAGACGAAAACATTTCTACATCTATGCTGGATAGCGTTCGTCCTGGCCTGGTTAGCAGACACTCATTCACCTCCTACGAAGAGACGAAGCGAGATCCAGTCTCTTTCTCCGAGTCTAGTAGAGCCGCTGCTTTACGGCCAACACCGATGCTCAGAGCAAAGAGCTACCTGTCTGCTCGGCACGATCTTCCCCCACGAACAGGTACTCTTCAGAATGCACAGCTAAACCTCCAGTCTTTGAAAGATCATATGGACATTGAGGATGCCAAGACCGCCAGTTGGGAGACTAACGACGCTTCTATCAGAGATGATAGGGGGCGTATCTTCCCAGTCTTGCAAGCACTTGACTATGAAGCCGACCCTTTGATAGACAGCACCGGCGTCCTCAGAGTTCTGGATCGTGGAAAGGTCATCGCGTTAACTCGGACTTACCCTTATCTCGAGAATCCGTCCACAGACGAGAAGAGTGGTGGCAGCGCAAGGTCTACAAGAAGTGGGAAGCCCAAGGAATCCCCCACGGATAAATCAAAGAGAGCCAAGGGTCCAGAGTTAGGAGCACGGATTTCGTCGTTTCTTGGTGGAAGTAAGGGCTCACGGCGCTCAAGCCGTAGTGCTCGCAGCCAAGCAAGTGAAAAGGGCAAGAGTGTATCTACAGTAGAGACCGCTCTGCAAATTCCCCGATATGAGGAATATGAGCAAGCACCTCCGTCACCTTGGGCTCAATCGCCAGCACCATCGCCTGCGGTCAGAGCTGAGACAGCGGAGAATCCATTCTTCGCCAATACTGCTATCGATGAGGAGACGTTCAATCCAGACATACCTCAAGATTACAACAAGCAACCCCTCGAGGCCATTGGAGTTGATAGATCATGGACGGTCTTGCATATTCCATTGTTTCATCCGCTACTGTCAAGAACTGTTCACTCCTTCCGTCTAGATGCTGCTGCGATGGAAAGAAAGTCCGCAGGACGAGGAAGAGGCAATGAGACATCCAAAAAGACCAATACAGGAAAGACACCTACAGCAGACCAGGCCAAGGAGAGGCAAACCCCTATTGCGATCCTTTCGGTCCTCAGCCCGGTCATTCCATATCCTTCTAGCCTACGACATTCCTTGGAACATCTCTCCCCTCACCTCGCAACCTCGTTCTCTCTCTGCCGCCACTATTCCAATCTCGAGAATGAGATCGCGGGACTATCTAGAAAACGGCCCCAGACGGCTGGCTTCGGGGCTGTTGCTCCTAGTGGTAGGCCAGGCGGTGAAAGAATGAATTTCCACAATTTTACTTACTCGCCAGTCGATGAAAGCGCTCCTCATCAATCGATAGCAGGAAGCATGACCAGTCCGAGCGATTACTCCGGTTTATCCAGAAGCGCTGCTGGCTCGCCAGCCGGCACCCCTGGATGGGACCCTGGTAGTGTAGGCTTAACGTTGGACAAGCGGTCAAGTGGTGGCAGCCCTAGCTTTAACGCAGGAGAATCGTATTTTGCTTCGAGGGCGAAGCCTGGATTGGGAAGAGTTGACACCGGGTCAGCAGCTAGTATTACAGGAGTACGGCCGACTTCCAAGGATACGTCCCCAGCTGAGTCGAGATTTCAGGCTTCCCGTGGGGTTGACGAGAAATTACATGATGCCCAAACATCCTCAACAGAACGACAGAAAGATAGCCCGAAGACCAAGCCCGGAGAGGAGGAATCTGCAACGCCAACCCCGAGGCAAGAACCCCGATCTAGTCGTATTGAAGCATCCGATCGTCGAGACCCAAGTCCTTCTCGGCAGAGTGTCGACGCAGTGCTATCGACTCGTCGTCAAGCACTGCGTACAGCCTCAAATGCCTCGAACCAGGGACAGCCAAGAGCGGAGAAGGTCCATACACAACTACACTCCTATGGGGCTGACCTTGGAGCAACATTCCCCTCTTTGCCTGCAACTTCTGCGTCGTCCGTGAAGGCCATGGCGTCTGGTTTGTCGCATTCCCGCTCTGGATCTATGCCAGTTCCAACCGATATGCCACCACCCTCAAATCATCTCAAACAGCTTATGCTCGATACTTTACCCGCTCATATATTTGTCGCGCTACCGCAGACAGGCGAAATGGTGTGGGTGAACAGCCGATACCTATCCTACCGAGGCCAGACCGTACCGGAGCTCTATGCCGACCCTTGGGATAGCCTACATCCGGAGGATAGAGAGGGTTATTTGAAAGCTTGGGGCCATGCAGTTCGCACTGGCGAGCAATTCTCAAAGCAGGTCCGCATTAGACGATTTGATGGTACTTACCGCTGGTTTTACACCAGAGCTGTGGGGTCTCGAGATACTCGAGGAGTTCTCGTTCAATGGTATGGCTCGCATATGGACATTCATGATCAGCATATTGCAGAGTTGAAGGCAGCCCGACAAGAAGAGATTGAGGCTTCAGAAGAAAAACATCGGCAACTGGCAAACTTGATTCCCCAGATCATCTTCTCGGCAACGGAAGAGGAAGGGGTTAACTTTTGCAACGAGCAATGGCTCTCTTATACTGGTCAGACGTTCGAGGACGCAATGGGTCTAGGCTTCATGGATTTCATCCATCCAGAAGATCTCGCAAAATGTCATATACCAACCGACAGACCACCGACTCCCTACAAGGAAAATCTGAGAAAGCCATATGAGCCCCTCCGACACCCTTCACAATCTTCTTCAGGTGGGAACTCCTCGCAGAAATCGACGACAGTGTCTGAAGCACCAACCGAGACAACCCTCAAAGGCATTCATCAGACACTTTCGAGGCACAACAGCTCCAGCAGTGGATCACTCTACGAAGTCTCTTCCGCCGACCTATCCGAATTAGCCAAGCAAGGGATTGTCAAGGTCTCCACCGACGCTAATGGGAGACTTTCTTATACCACCGAGGTTCGACTTCGAAACAAGGATGGAGATTACCGGTGGCATCTTGTTCGTTGCGTTGAAGTTGACAATATCAGCTTCGGCAGTGGTGATGGTTCTTGGTTTGGGGCTTGCACAGATATCAATGACCACAAGCTGCTTGAGGCTAAGCTCAAGGAAGCTATGGAGTCGAAGGGTAAATTCCTTAGTAACATGTCGCACGAGATTCGAACTCCCCTTATTGGTATCTCTGGCATGGTCAGCTTCCTTCAGGACACGACACTCAACGATGAGCAAATGGATTTCACCAATACCATTCAGGCAAGTGCGAGTAGCCTCCTCAATATTATCAACGACATTTTGGATCTTTCCAAGGTCGATGCAGGTATGATGAAGTTATCCTACGAATGGTTCCATACACGATCTCTGGTCGAAGAAGTAAACGAGATGGTTTCAACCATGGCAATCACGAAGCGCCTCGAATTGAACTATATCATTGACAAGGATGTCCCTGAGATGGTTAAGGGAGACAAGTTCCGTATTCGACAAGTTTTACTGAACGTCGTTGGTAATGCAATCAAGTTCACAACCTATGGTGAGGTCTTCAGCCGATGCAGAGTCTACACTGGCAATCCGGATCTTGCAGAAGACGAGATCATGTTGGAGTATCAGGTCGTCGACACTGGCAGTGGATTCACGCAGGAGGAAGCGGACCTGATCTTCAAACCCTTCAGTCAAATAGACGGAAGTAGCACCCGCCAACACGGTGGTAGTGGGCTGGGACTTGTCATTTCTCGACAGCTTGTGGAGATTCATGGAGGTAAGATGGAAGGGAGTGCCGTCCCCGGCAAAGGGTCTACTTTCGTCTTCACAGCCAAGTTCGGCCTCCCGACACCGGAAGATCATCCCGATCCACCCTCGACGCCCCTCTTAAGCAAAGTATCATCTCATGTGTCTTCGGTCTCATCTGCATCAAATGAAGCAACGGCACGTGCTATGAAGCAGGCTGCCGGAAATCCCATATTGGCCAACAAGCTCATGCAGTCACCCCTCGTAGATAGTCCAAGAACTAGCTCAAGCGTCGAATCGCCCGCACTGTTTTCCTCAAGTGCTTCTGGTTCGGAACCTTCGCTACGTTCGACTCGTTCGGATACTCGATCTTCAACTTCGTCGGTGGCACAAAGCCTTGCTCATTTCAGTGCTGCTGCTCGAGCCGGCGGATCGGATCTTTCGCAGATGAAACTTGAATTACCCGACAGAACCTCGCCAATACCAACCGCCGCTACCACGTCAAGTGGATTTGTTTCGTCTATGAAAACTGCTGCAAGCTCATTTGGATCAACTCCGACACCTGGTGTACACTCTCGACAAGGTAGCAATTCGCCTTCGGAATTGAAACAATTCCGCCCGCCAATGTATTCGATTCTCCTCATTTGCCCACAAACACATAGTCGAGAAGCTACGACCCAACACATCGAGAACACTCTGCCCAAAGACGTTCCTCATCAAATCACTCCTCTCTCAAACGTCGCAGAGGCACAAAAGATGATTGGAGGCGAAGACTCTGTAATCTTCACCCACATCGTGCTAAATCTACCATCGGCAGAAGAAATTGTTATCTTGATAGGCCAGATTGTCAACTCCAGATCTCTGCCTCACACTTCGATTGTCGTTCTCTCCGATCCGGTCCAACGTCAGGAGGTCATCAAGATGGCCACAGCCTACGACTATGAGCAGCTAGCAAAGAACAACCAGCTGACTTTCATCTACAAGCCCGTGAAGCCTTCTCGGTTTGCAGTCATTTTCGATCCGGACAAGGAACGCGATCTGAGTACTGATCGCAATCGGAGTAGCGCGCAGCAGCACGTTGCGACTCAGAAGCAAGCGTATCTGGACGTTGGCAAGCGTTTAGGGAATAAAGGTCTCAAAGTGCTGCTTGTAGAAGATAATCCAGTAAACCAGAAAGTACTGTTGAAGTATCTGGGCAAAGTGGGAATGGAGGTGGATTTGGCAAAGGACGGGCAGGATTGCACGGAGATGGTGTTTGAGAAACCCCATTCTTTCTACTCTCTGATTCTGGTACGTATCCATCCTTCTCATTAGATAGTCTTTGAATTCGAAACTAACCTAGCCCTTACACAGTGCGATCTCCACATGCCTCGCAAAGACGGCTATCAGACCTGTCGCGACATTCGCCAATGGGAGCGCACCAAAAACTTCCCACGAATGCCGATCATAGCCCTCTCTGCAAATGTGATGGCAGACGTTCTGGACAAATGCGTACAAGCAGGCTTCAACAGCTACGTTACCAAGCCAGTCGATTTCAAGAATCTGAGTGAAGCTATGAGCAATTTGCTCGATCCAGAGGGAACACAAAGTGGAGGTGGTGGTGGCACGTAAGGGTTCATCAAGGGGTGATGAGAGGTGAGTGTGGTGGGTTAGGTATTGCATGACCGGCGTTAAGGCATAGCCTTTGTATCATACGGCCAACTTATGGCCTCTTCTCGGGCATCGAGGGATGTCTTGCTTGCATTCTGTTTCTGCATAGATGGATAACGAACTGGCACAAAAATTAAAGCGAAATGAGCGAATTGATTGCTGCATAGCGGGCTGGCCTGGGCGTCTCAAGGGTCTGGATGGATAGATACCATGGCTGGATGGTGCATTCTGGATGTTAATGAAAGTCAGCGAGATGGTTGGTGACATGTATGTATGTAGCGCTAGTGGCGAGAGGGTGGTAATGCATGTATGAAGCCAAGCTGGTCTGGTCTTGTCCTTGTGATCGACTGCGCGAGAGCTGCAAATCGAACTGGAGCGAAGCGCCAGCTTCCGAATCGCCGACTTCGTTTCAGCCGTCGGGGATCCGCCTCTCAGCAAGCGTCCATCATCTGTTCATCACCCTCCTTCGAACGCTGTTCCTTCCTGGTGAAAACCGTGAAGTAGCTAGGTCTCTGCATCAGTGATCCCTCGTGGTCTGAGTCCTCACTAATCACCCGCAGTCTGAAGATCGGAAGAGGAGAGTTGAGGGTTGAAGTTTGATTTTTTGGAAGGATGTAGAGACTTTTTTAATGAGAAAGAATACTGTGTGTAAGATCTATCGACACTGGCTGAATTATGGTCCTGTGGATATTGGGAATTTGGGATGGATGCTGTAATTAGACTAAATTTATAAAATGGTGAAATGGTGAATTGGGATTGTTTGATTAGATTTATCTGGTGTTGCTAACTTTTAGGTGCGTATTCCTGTTGGTTTGTTAGGGCCGTGTTGGACTTGACTTGGACTTGGACTTGGACTTGGACTTGGACTTGGACTTGGACTTGGACTTGGACTTGGACTTGGACTTGGACTTGGATGGGTTTGGGTTTGGGTTTGGGTTTGAAATTTGAAAAGTACACCGGTTTTGAAGCTGTTATATTTGTAAACGTTTCTGGAGGTATATGAGTTTATAGCTTAAGATATGTTGGGTATCCTGAAAAGTGAATTATAGTTGATAGAAAGTGAAATGGAATATCTAAGTCATTTGTTAAGCTGAGAGTTTGGATGTTTTATCCTGCTTATCATCTGCTCTTTAATTTAGGGTTGTAACCTCTAGACCTCTGGTTTAATTTGATATTGATGGCGCCTTGTGTGAGTATGTGTAGTCAAGTGGTAATGTGTTAGCAATCTTGTATCACGTGAGCTCAGCCTTGTCATTGGTGCCCGACTATTATGGCTTAGCGATTGGATGTTGATGGCCAGAAAGCGTCGACCCAAAATCCAAGTATCGTCGTCTGTGAACCTCGACCTTCGCGATTCTTCCACCAGACCACATCTTCGACGTGAACGATCGAAAACACCATTCAACATCAATCGTGAACGCATTGCCACCGCATACAGATACTGCCACGAAACACGAACACCCGCCATCCTGCATCGCGATGCCGCCCAAAAAGAAGCAGGCTCAGCCTGTGGAGGGATCGCACGCCATGAAGACGCGCAGAAGAGGCCCTGCCAGTCCTCTTACTTCAGCCCCATCACTGCCGCCTACACGAAGAGGTCGAACGTCTTCGCAAGAACCTCAACCAGCGCCTACATTCCAGCCATCATCCCGCTCGCAGACTCCTCACCTCGACACCGAATCCGATTCCCTTCCTCAAGCCCCCGAGTCCCGCTCCACCACCCCTCCCGTCCGACGCACAACGCGATCACAGACACGATCGGTTTCTCCTGACAATGCAGTGGAGCAGAAGAACAAGAAGCCGTATAAGCGGCTCACTGGACCAAGAGTCCCGCGGGTTCCTCTGACCAGTCGCCCGAATACGCCAAGTGACAATCCATTTGCCGACCTACCACAGAAGAATAGGAAGCGCAGCCGATCAGATTTGGTGGACTCTCATACCGAAGATGTCGCTGCTGCTACGAATACAACGGATGATGAACATTCAGCAAAGCGCTCTCGTCGCGATGATCGAGATGATACCCATGGAGAATCTACCCCGAAATTCATGGAACCTCTAGCCACTATTGCAGAGGATAGCAGCGCCGACGATGACGTCGAAGAAGTACAACGCCCACCAAGACCTAGCCTAAATCAATCCCGATCCTCCTCTCGCCAGCCTCGCATCACAAATAAGAATGCTGAAGATGCCAGCGCGGAGGAATCCTCGGACAACCGACAAGCTGAAGATGCTCATCCATCATCGAAGAAGTCAAATACCCCAAACCCCAAAGAAGATCGGTTAAGCGACCCATCCCCAGAGAAGCGATACCAATTCAGCGGCAAGCGCTTGACACCCAAGCCAGCATCCTCAGCCCAAAAATCCAATGTTCGTAATCCCATGACGGATGATATGGAAGAGAGAAATCGGTTACACTTCGAGATGTTCGGTCGTGACATACCAGTTCCTCGATATCAGAAAGGACATCCAAAGTATGCTCGCTCTCACCACCGTGACGAGAATAACATTGAGGACGAAGAGGACGATGAGATAAGTTTCATTCTAGATGACTCTTCTCCCCGCCGAGGAAAGTTGCCGAGTCGCAGACCAACTTTGCCCATACCGCTGAGCGGACCTGGCTCACTACGCTGGGTCATCCAGAAGGAAAGGGAGGAGAAAGAAGTAAGTTACTCATCACGTCTACCTCGATTTCGCAGTGCTAACAAAGCCACAGGCCAAGAAGGCTCAACAGAAAAAGAAAGAAGCCAAAGATGCAGAGGCATCCCGTGAGACCCATTTTAGTCATTTCAAACTCGTGTTTCCTCCAGGCTCGCAGTACCCTGAATTCTTATTAACCGATCGCCGACTTCTAGAAATGTTTTGTGTTTCACGCGAACATGCAAAAAACAAACCAGACGCGATCATCCCAGATGGACCAGACATGCAACGATTCCTTGATGAATATGATGCATGGAAGTCTGGTCGACCTTTCTCACCGTCTTCACCTGCATCTCGGTCTATGATGAAACCAACCATCACATACCCAGGGGGCTCTGCACATGAGGAACGTCTCGCTCATGACCACGAGCGTCAGAAGCGCAGAAAAACTTCCCAACCAGAACCAGAGCTGGAGGTGTATCAGACATCGAACAATCACTCTCAGGAGGAGAACGAGATTCAGAAGGGATCTGGTGAAGTACGAGCAGTCGCAGAGCCTCAAACCCCAGCCTCACGTCGACCAGATGCGCAGCAGTCTCGCGGATGGTTAACGGGTGTATCCTCGCTTCTCGCAAGTCCGCTGAAGCTGCTTGGACGTCGCCAAACTACGCAAACAGCTACTACTAATGGTGCCGCAGTAAATGATAGTTCATCTAATGATCACCTGATCCCGCAGACTTCAGACTTTGCTGTCCCAGTCACCGATACACGTGGCATGCGCACTTCTACGCCTTCCCGAAATGATATACGCAATCGTCGCAATACGGCAACTACACCAAACCACAAAGGCAATCGAGCTGCCCCTCAAACTGAGCGTCGACCTCGTGATCCAGTCCAGAAACGGAGCATTCTTTCTCAGACAGTTGGACGTGTCCGCTTCTATGATCCCTCAACACCTCTCCATATGCGAGGCATTTTATCCGATGAACGAAAACAAGCGATTTGGCTCGCACAGGATGAGGCGGAGCTGAACAGAAAGATAGAGCAGAATCGCAGACTACGTCAGAACACCCGCAGCTCGCAGCAAGCTAGGGTTGAAGAAGAGGATGAAGAAGAAGCGAACTTGCACGTCTCGTCGAGTCGTGCGGGAGAGAAGCGCAAGCATCGCCATCCCACTGCTCCAGATGTTGAAGACTTGCCAGCCCACGTTCGAGATCTACCAGCTCTACATGGTCTCACACACGAGGAATTCAACTGGGAGGGTACCTTCACTGCTCCGGGCTCCGACGATGAGGACGACTCACAGATCGATTCAGACATTAATGGTGGTGCTTCCAGCCCTGATAGAGATGGCACCAGCACCCAGCTCGTTCGACATGGAGTAGTTGGCGAGAACACTGACCACGCCTCCGGCCAACTAGCTCGTGAGGATGGATATGGACGTGACACCTCTGCTTATCCACCTGGGAGCGCAGCTGCTGAATATGGAAATAGATGGGATATTCTTCCTCCGCTCCGCAGTAGTGCTCGAAAGAATACTTACGAAGGTGATACGTTCGCTCAACCTGCCAATGTTCAGGCAAACATCGACGAGGGCAAATACCCACATGCACCCCGCCGTGATATCATACCCCGAACCATCATTGACCCAATTTCAAGGCTGCCGATGACGAACCCTCTTTTCCTTGCACACCAAAAAACACTGGCCAAAGAAAGGGTTCGCAACATGTTCGCCGGGACGTCACGAACACCGAAGTTTCTCACTGAAGAGCAGCCTGCACAGTCAGTTGTGGAGGAAGGCCGGGACCCATCAGCCGAAGTGGCAGCTCCCATCTCTACATCTGGTGGATCTTTCAGTGCACCATCCTATGAAGAAGAGACCGATGAGACCGACGAGACCGTGGCCAATGGCGGGGACGAGAATGGAACGGAGAATGGAGCTCAGAACACGCCAGATAGCGCAGGTGACGAGACATCCGTTCTGCAACCAGTAATATGGAACAAGAACCCTCCACCAAAGCCCAAGCCCAGTAACGCCGAGCTTCCTGGTTCGCAAATGTCGTCGACTGCAGATCTGGCCAAACAAAAATTCGAAAAGTATCGACCAACGAGACCATCCAACTTGAGAAACGTTACCCAGATGTCACCTCTACATCCAGAGCAGACAAGTGCGGCAGGCCCAACACATTATCCGCTGGGTGATGATCTGTCCGGTTACGGTTTCGATCCTGAGGTATTGAAGGCGCTGTGGGCGATTCCTGAGACGAATATGATAGAGACGAGCATCCCAACCTCGGTATTTCAGGGCGAGAGTGTGCGATTCGATCCGGAGGTTGAGAGAACGGTGGCGGCGCTGTTTGGGGAGGAAGTATAAGTCAAGTCATCTTTGGGAGTTCCGGGCCTTTTGAGATTTTCTGGGCGATGGTTTGCATACAAGGATGCGTTTTGTATATGTGGAGTCGAAGGTTCTGTGAGATTTCTTGTCAAGCGAATGGGGAATGGACAGCATTGCATGATTTTCAGCATACATATCGGACTGCCTTAGGGCAGGATCCAGTCGACTTGATCGATCGAGCGTCCTCGGACCGTTCTTGGTGGTCGGCTAGATCGTGTTGGTATACAAAAGTACATAACGGACTGCCTAGAGCAGGATCCAGTCGGCTTGATCGATTGAACGTCCTCGGACCGTTCTTGGTCGTTGGCTGGATCGTGTTGGTATACCAAAACACATATTTCTCAAAGACTTGTCTGAACCTCGTAAACCTTGTGAGTCGTTGAGTTTGCCACCAAAAGTATACTCCAGCAATCCACTCGCTGAAGTGGTCGATCGATACCAAACACTTCCAATCCTGTTTGTTACCTACGTGTAGCAGTCGAGGCCAGGTTCATCCAGCTTGCAATCCAGGGCCGAACTTTTAACTCTCTCCACGCACGCGTATAGTATCCGGAACGACTCCTCAAATATGGTAATTCTCGGATTATAGACGTGAACACCGGGCCAAAAGACTCCACATAGCTCTACTCTCCCAACCCATTATCTAGACCAATCCCTCTAAAGAATATGTCCCACACAGCCCACTTACACACACCCATCCATCCAGCCATCCATCCATCTCCCCGGGTAAAGATCAAGCAAGCATTCCGACTCATTCGTGGATGGGAAAAGTACCACAATCGAAATATCTCATGTTCGAGTCAAATGACATGTGTGAGGGAACAGAATTGATGGGTATTCAGCATTAATTCACTCACTTTCTACACCTAGCACAAAACACACGCCATTGGGTATATCATCCATACATCCATCCATCCCCAATCGCTCCCATGCCCCATGCAAATGCTCTCTGCACCATGCAAATCGCTTCTTCGCTCGCCATGCAACGGAGCCAGTGATAGCTGCCTTTATCTAATCACCGCATTGGGTCGCACTTGTTGGTGCAAGCCAAGCTTCCCTCTTATAGACCTGGCAAAGAAAAAGAAATTCGTTCATCATAATAAACATCTGAAAAGACAAAGCGGCCGTCAGACAATGTGTTGCAAAAACAAACAGAGAAGGTAAAGACCGTGCGTGACACAACCGTAGATCAAAATCGGAATTATCCGCTGAACACAGGAGAAGAAATCGAAGGGGTAAAGTTGGTACAGGAGGTTTTTGTGCGTCAGGCAGTGTCGAGTCCTCAGATGGGACGGGCCAAGATGTGAATGCGAAATTTGTGTGGTCGATGATTGCTTAAGGCTGATTTGAGGGAGATATTGGAGTGGAAGATAATCGCACATAGTAGTCGTGAGCGTGTCGTGGACCAGAATGAATCACTCTTGAATCATTTGCCCATGCCTGTTAATCTCTTCATCGCTCAGCGCAGCCATCCAAAGGCATCGCTCTGTTACGCCTTCAATTGGCAAGAATCGGTAAAGTTGGCTCGCTTCCAACAACCTCAGCAGGTTTTTGATAATTGTGGCATCCGTTCGACATCTCTCGAAATTGACAAGCGGTTCTGTGGTTGGTGTGCTCGCAATCTGGCTCGGTCTTTCCGAATTCACTAGAAGATCGTGGGTGTAAATTCCCACAAATGGAATGCACCCTTGGCCGGCGCCGGACCCCTCCATCTCGGCTCGAAGGCTGTGGAAATTAAACGTTGGAGAGACAAGAGCTTCGAGCTCTTTGAGCGTCTGCATGTCAGCAGCTGGAACATAGGCCCAAGTCTTCGTCAAGCGGGTGAGATCCTTGGACGTAAGAGCGACGGTAAGCTGGGTCATCGTCGCAAAATTTCGATACTTGCGACAGTGTGCGGCAATATGAATGTACTTAATGATGCATTGAACCCGTTCTCTTAAGTCCTGGGTGAGGACACATTCCGATATTGCCCATTTGACCATGAGATTAAACCGAGCGATAACAACCTCAACTCCTCGGGGCTCCGACGTACGGAGGAAGTCGACCCAGGATCGGGAATCGGTATGTGTTTCTTTCCAGCGCATCTCGATCAAGTCTTTCCAGTCAATCTCGTTCAAAGCGTCCTTCTCAATGAGAGTAAATTGCTGAGCGAGTATTTGAGAGTCAAATGCTAGGGTGAATGGCAAATGAAGAGAAGTCTTGCGAGAAGGCTCAAGAATTCCGTGCGATCTGAGAGGATCCGTCGATGGTGAAGCACCTCTTTGCCCGCTAAATCCTCCAGCAGCTTGAGCGGCGGTTGGAGTTATCTGCGGAGTCGGCGGAAGCTGCTTTGGGGTGTCGTGATGATAATAGTCGCCTTCTCTCTTCTTGGGAGATAACTGCAATGCTTGTACCAAAGTTATCGGCGGCGAGGGAGGATGCTTAAGAGGATGTGAAGGGAGTGCCATCTCCTTTATCACGGTGCCGGATCGAATTGGAGGGAACGTTTGACTAGTAGGTGAATCGAGCTCAGCGAAATCTGTTCGCGAAATGATTTCCATAGACAGCTCGGATGAGAGATCACTTTTATCGCCACTATCACTGTCAATGTCCAAGAATGATTGAACTCGGCTCTCATGGGAAGGTTTTGTATGCCCAGCAGGTATTCTCCGCATACTGTCTGTTTCATCGATGAAATCAAACGAGTTCGGATGAGACGACTGAGGAGTATGCTCATGGTGCCTTTCGTTGCTAGGACCTCGAAGAAATGATCGATTCGACCAGTTGCGCGATCTCCTCCGGGTCGTCCCGTCATCAGTCAAACCTCGCTCTAGCAATGGTATCGAATTGTATGACTCTACTGAACGTGGAGATGAAGGCAAAGGGGTAAGTTCTATTCCTCTCGGCTTATAGACGGTAGGTTTTAATTCCTCGACCTGCCGCCGGGGTGCAGGACGGTACGCCTCAACTGGCGGAGGAGTTTTCGACAGATTGGTCTCGACAATGTACTTCTGTCGGTGCTTGCGCTTCTCCTCTTCTTCGTCATTAAGCGTCAATGTGCTGACGTCAAAAGGAACCGGACCAAAGCTGTTGCGGGCCGCATGGAATTCAGGACTTTCCGAGTCTATGTCTGACCGTCGCTGCTCAAATTTGCCTTCCAGCTTCAAGAGAGCGGATTCGACACCTCCATCGTCGTCGGCATCATCAGGTATCTGAGCAAGCATTTGGGCTTCTTTTTCGAATGATGGGCGCATCACTGGTTGAGATGAGTGCGTGCTGAACAGAGACATATGAGGTTTGGGAGAAGCTTCAGCCAAAGCACCAACAGAAAATCTCTGCGCATTTCCCTGGGACTGGTCATGATCACTTGCAGCAACATTAACGTAATCACTAGATTCAATGTCGCCGAGTAGGTATGAGCTTCGGATGGAGTCAGAATAGGTGACTATCGAGCCAGTGGACATTGGTCTACGGGGAGGGCCTTTCGAGTTGAGGTCTCCAACATTTGTTACGGCACGAAGATCGCCACCTGGACGTCGTCGAAGAACTCTGAGTGGCAAAGGCACAGACGCAACTTGGGATAACCGATCAACATCTTCGGGATCCGAAAAGGTTGTAGCATCGAAGCTACGTTCGCTTTTATGCCGTGTAAATCCACTCTGGTACGATGCATAACGTCTTAGTGATGTTGATTTTTTGGATCTCTGGTAAGACAGACCACGAGAACGCGCAGGGAATCTACCTAGGGGTCGGTGACTTGGGGAACGTTCATCATCACCAGAAGGACGTGAGTCGACGACAAGAGATGGCGTTCTCTCGAAAGAGAGAGTTCTAGTATGGTCCCCAAGAAGGTGCGAAGATCGTCGGGGAGTTCCCCGAGGAGGCTCAGGGGGTGTAGAAGGTGGCGTGGGGCCTCCAGATGGTTGTAAGAAAGCATCAGCAAAAGTATCAACTGATGCATTTGCAGGAAGACCGCCAGTCATTATTGGTAAGTCCAAAGGTAGAGTGTCATCGACAATCACAATCGACTTGCTGCCATTGGTCATCTCACTAGCGGGTGCTCTGCGATTTGGCGGCCGTGACAGCTCGATAGTGACATCTGGACGCATAGTAGAGTAATGAAGATAAGGATCATGTTCACTACTACGGGTTGACTTTCGTTCGCTGCTCTCACGAATTTCGGCATCAGCTGCTGCGTCTTCTCGAACGGCCTTCTTGAAGTCCTCGGCAACCTCAGCACCGAGCAGATCGATTCGCATTGGGGCCTTGGTCCCAGTATTTCGAGGTCGAGCTTGTGGAACAATGGCGGTTCCGGGAAGTCTATTGATTGTGGCGCCACGAACACCAAGTGGAGGAATATGAGGAAAGCTGCCTTGTGTAGGAGAAGAGTTGGGGCTTAGGCCACCTCTGGTGCTCAAAGCACGACGTACACTGCCCAGCAACTTCTTCATACCAGGTCCTGACATTGCTGAGGGCTCTTTCTGATGCGCAGGCGTTCCTGGGAAGAGAGTGGTTGCTCTGCTGACTTCCGCGGGTGTAGTTGGAGCAACCACTTCGACAAATGCCTGTCCGGGGGGAAGAGATTGCCTCTGACTAGGCTGCCCGCGTAAGGAAGAGCCAGGAATAGTTCTGTACTTTTATAGAGAACTTTCTGGACAGACTGTTGTTGAGGCACTCGGTGATCTCTGAGAGAATCTGAGAAACTTCCACTGCGCTTATGGGCGTGAGTGGGACGAACACGTTTGCCTGTAAGGGCCCGAGGAGTGGTTGCAATAGGGGGGACTGGGCCATATATCGAGCTCGCAGGTGCCGGATGGGCGCCAAGCTGGTGTCCAGGTTCTGTTGCACGTGTACGAGATGGGAACGAACAAGATACAAAGTCGTCGCTAACGATGCTCGTAGGCGATAATGGAGGTTCGTTTTGGAAAGTGTAACCGTGAACAGTGTCAGATTGTGGCCCTATGATCGAATCTACATGACCGGCTCGAGACACATCCGCGAAGAAGTTCCGTGTTTCCGGTACAGAAGCATCTGAAGCTATGAAGTCAGGTTCGATGATACCATCAAGCCGTGGCGGTCCATCGGGGTGGGTATCCCAGAAACTTGGGTCTAATCTCGGATTTCTAGATCCAGCAACTCCACCAGGTATGATTGGGACATTGGCCGAAACATCAGGGTCAAATTCTGGACCATCCCAGTACAATGCACAAACCCTTCGCCAGCATTTTTTCAGTTCCCCAAGAATCTTCATAGGAACTTTAACGGTGACCGGATCTTGTGAGAGGTTGCAGACGAAATTGTTTATCAGGCCGCAAAATGACTGGCGGAGTTCCCAGTCAACAACGTAATCATCCAGGAAGTAGTTTAAAATCCAGTGGCGGATCGCAACAAATGTCCTAACCCGGACTACCATTCCAGTCTCATCTTGTCTCTCAAGAGCCCATCTCAGTCTCGCAACGAGCATATGCAGTAAGTCCGTGGTTTCCAAGAATGACCGGAATGTAAGAAAGAAGTCAGACAGTAGGTCATAATCTACGAAAGTGGGAGAAGTTATCTCAGCAACAAGGCGCGCAGGCGTCGCCGCTCTGATCCCACCACTCATGGAATATCGCACAACAGATGGGTGGTCGCAGGCTGGCTTGAAGGTAAGCTCATCAAACATTTCCGGAGAAATCGAGGTCCGTTGCCAAAGGCCTGGAGAGCGCAGTGAAGGAGAGTCGAAAGGACTAGCACGAGGCATAACGGGGAGATAGGCTTGTGGAGACACGTCAGAATGCCGCCGGGAGAGTATTCGGGTAGGTCGATATGAGCTCGTGCGTGAAGCCTCCGCATAAGAGAAGATGCTAGAGCGCACATCATCTGTTGCGGTATAAGAAGAACCTCGAAGGAAAGCCGTGCCACGAGTGCTGAACCGTGGCGTTCCAAGTTTGTAGGAAGGAATCGGAACCTCCAACATTGGTATGCCATTCGGGAACTCTGCTGTCTTGGGTGCCGTTCCAGGCCGCTCAATCACAACTTTGAAAGCCCCAGCATCCGAGCCATAGACCGGTACCTGTTGCTCATCAATTGTTGAATACGAATAAGCGCGTCTGTGGCGCGAAACTTGTGTTGGCGATTTCGTCGGAGGAAAGTATTGTCTTGCGGACGTCAGAGGCGAACGCGTTGGAGTCCAAAGACTATCGCTCTGCGACTCATCTGCATCGATTTGCGATATCAAGACGTCCAACCCCGCGGTACTTGGAGGAGTTATAGGGAAAACGAAAGAGGGCTGAGGATAGCGCTGATTCGCAGGCCGTATTGTAGGCCTAATCAAAACATCAGTCTCTACTTTGTTTGAATTGCATCAAGATAGAGATAAAATCGCGAGACCCATCCTTTTCTTACCGTAAATATATTCGTCCATTGTTCCCAACATTCGCAACGGTGAATTGTCGGCCTTCTCTTCCAGCAGAACTTCCGTCTGGTGTGATGTCGTATTTCGCATCCTCTGCTTCTCTCTTGGCTCTTCGATTCACACTATTCTCCTTGCGCAAGCCATCCTGCATCTGTCTCTTCCGAATCATCTCTGGAGATCTCGTCCCAGTTGCCTTGCGTGGCAGCGTATGTGGAAGCGTTGTTCCATCTTTCTGCGATCCAGATGCCTCGACTTCGTGAACCGACGTGGATATGCGACCGGTCTTCCCCAACCGACCCCGAGGCGATAGACGGTCTCTTTGTCGCTGTCGCAGACTCTCTGGCGAACGAGCCATGGCCGACTTTGAGGACTGAACAGGGGCCGAGGCCTCCATCATTCTTCTGCACCTTCTTGCAGCACTCAGCTACTTCGTCGCTTGCCTGTTCTCCGATGCATTGGCGGGTCGAGGAAGCTGAATCTGGTGATGGTTGAATTCGAAATGGCGGCTCCGGATAAGTAGATGTGGCAGGTGGGCGATGTTGTGAAGAAGGAAGGTGCACACACTGCAGTCACGCAATGAAAGAGGCTGGTCTCATGGGTATTGGGCCTGGGGCATCTGGGGCTCGGATGCCCCTGTCTGTGGTGCAGGATTAGGATTGTGGTGGGACCCGACTACTACAGTTACCGTCAGCACGTTTAAGCTCAAAATGGGTTTGCTACAGGGTCTGGGGACTTCGATTCACGGATTAGGCATCATTTTCATCGAGTGATGGGAAGAAGATGGTTGGGATGGCCACGAGTTTTTGGCTACGAGCCGTGCCGGAAACAACAACTCTCATGAGACGAACGAGGACGGGTGTGAACAGTGAAAGGGGAATGAAGCCTTCATCATCCACAGACAACATCGGCTTCTGACTATTTCGTACTCTATCTTCGAACCCACCGAGGTTCCTCCTGTACCCATCATCTCTCATATACCTCCCATTTCTGGGTTCATTTCTGCCCCGAGTGTGGCGATGATGGCATCGCCATCGCTGCGCAGAAGGAAGTCTCGCCTGAATTGCATCCCCAGCGAACGACAAGCAATTGGGCAATTGGATCCGGCGGCTTTGCGCCTCTTCCAGCCATTGGATCATCCTCGAAGCATTCCCGTATTGGCTCGTTCAGTCGGCTTTTGGCCTTTCAACTTCGCTTCAGCTGATGATCATGGCGAAGACAAAGCGAAAGCACCCAAACCTATGAAGTTGTCCTCCTAAGGTACTTGGACTATTGAAGTGTCCTGTGTGCTCTGTGCGGTATTGCGTCGATGTCATTGAGAGGAGCATGGCCTAACTGGGCAGCATGCACGCTGTGACCAACGTACAAGGGCATTGCATTTACTCCGTATTATTGTCATGGGCATCGGCAGGGACAAAAACTGTGATTGTGATCACTCTACTCCGTACTCGCAATCATCCAGTGTAAGAGAGAGAGAGAAGGAGATATATGTATATATTATATATAGCTGTGCAGTTCCCACTGCATAGTTCTCCTCTTCAAGCGTACAACCTCAATCGTCACTCGTCCTGAAGGCACTTCACGATTTGCACCTGATAAAGCTGTTCTATTCTGCAGATGTTGCAGTGTCACTTTGGGCTTCCAGGGGAAATGATAAGTATCCTCGATGCCCCAAATTCCATCTGCTGATGTAACGATTGAGCCATCCGGCGATTTCGCAGTAGGACAAAAAAGAAATTGGCCGTCTCAGTCCGGGTGAGAGTGTGGGCTTTCGGGGCCCAGCGCTGTGGACACGGGAGAGCATCCTCGCTGTTGTGCTGAGCAATGCTGAGCCATTGTTGGTCAAATCCGCCGGAAGATGGGAGAACGTCCCCCGCCAGGGCGCAGTACGACTGATGAATCTGGACCCTCGGACCCTGAGATCATCGACATTGGGCACCAGCTCCATACATTTTCGTTCATGATGCCACAAAAGAAATGGAGAAATTGGGATGCAGAGATTGGGATGCTTTCAATTGCACAACAGCGACAGTCCCAAATCATTAGTTGTGTTCGTCGGCAATGCAGCATCTCATACTCGGTAGGTAGGCACCATATCACAGCTTGATCCAATCGACAGGTTCATCAGGCAGGAACCATTGCTCCTCCTTTCCTTATCAGTCGTCCAACGCGGTGTGGATGCACGAACTTCCCGAACTGCATCTCTCTCCGGTATGAAAGCTGCTTTCAGACATCACCACCTATTAAGTTCTTACAAACCGGCATATTCCACGAAATGACGACCCAACACGCCCCTCTTCTCATCCCTGATTCCAACAGTCGGGTTGGACCTCAATCTGAAACCCCCAAAGCAAGATCTCGGGAATTTCAGAAACAGCCGAGGGATATCTCGTCATCTTACTGTTCAGTAGTGTTCTACTCAGTTTGCTCTCCAGAAGGGGGCCTATCGAAAACGTTCTGTCGGCACGATTCGGTTGCCTCCAATTCACTGGTCCTTGTCGTCGGGGTCCCTCCTACGAGCTATTTGAAGATCTCGATCTGACTGTCAGATACTGGGGAGGAAGCAAATACTCACAGTTACTCCTACGCTCACGATAGAGAGTTCAGAAAACAGGACATCCATCACAGATTCACAGTGCATCCCACCTATGAAATTACTCCTCAGCCATCCATCAAGCCCGTCCGGCGTCCCACGAACTCATCTCGATTCACGAAACCATCCCGCTCTCCCGATCACACCCAAACCGCCTCGCCCGTCTCATCCAACCAACCGTTCCGCCTTCAACGGCAAGGAAAACGTGTACTCCACACCCGCCAGCAGCCGAATCGGTTGTTTCCCTCGTCCCGGAGGCTTCCCCATAACAACCACCCCAATCCCCATCCAGCAACCGTCTCCCCCACCATATAGAAACCAGCCCTATCAGATCCACTCTCTTTCTCACAAACATCCTGCTCTCATTGACAAAAGAATATCTTAACAGAACCTACCAAAGCAAGAAACAGCAAGAAACAGAAAGAGAACCGAGCACGGTGGGAAATCAAATGCACATCATAACCGGCTTCTCATCTCCGTCTCAGCTACCGTTTTCCAGCCCAGCTGCATGCAATGCCGCCGAGTCACACCTCCATAATGGACGCCTCGTCGAGGCGGCACTTGCTGGTGGTCTTCGGCTTGTGTGATGAGATCGTACGAGCTTTGAGATGAGCGCGGCACGTGCGTGTCCATTGTACCTTGTCTATGCTCCCCTCTTCACCTTGCTTCCCTGCTGCTTTCCTTTCCTGTGCAGAATTCACCTGGATGATAGTCTCCGATACCCTGACGCGCTGGGTAGGGGGCTGTAATCATGAGCGGAGACCAGTCTGTTGACCCTCGACGCAGGGAGATAGCGCCTTGGAGATGGTGTCACAGCTGATTTTGCTCTTTTGAATTCTTCGGATGGGTGCAAATTAAGGCTGTAAGGACGAGTTGGGATATATAACGGTCATGTGATTTGATTTAAACTCGTCAAGTTAATGAGTTCCTGCCATCCAATATATTAAGTCTAAGAAGAGAAGCGAACGACAATATCAATCAAAGGCCTGACAGATCGGATATCCGAGCGAATACGAGCCTAACGACAAACCTCTCAGCATTTTGTAACGTCAAAGGAACATCCCTGATTATCAACGGGTGCAGTTGTCCGTGGAGACTTTGCATGGCGAGAGCGAGAGCCGTGCTCAAAAGCTCCGTCTCAACCCTTAGGTTCTGTCCAATACCACGTCCGTTACGACGTGCGTGTCAATCTCTGGTACAAGGGAAACCCTCGCTTGGAACGGGGTAGCGAAGTCGTTATCGAACCTTCGTAGAAGATTTACTTGGCATAACTCGTTATGGCTTTCAGACATTAAAATTTTGATTTTTATTGTATTTTGATATGCCTTCAATCGAATCATGCCCCAGCCTTTGGGAACAAAGCTCCTTTTTCACCATCCCAGATCCTAGAGATCGCAACATCAGACTCTTTTCCAAGCCCGCGCATTTCTGCCTGTTGGCACAGCTGTAAAGCTGTCCCCGTAAGATGGAGTGGGTATTTCAATCGATTCGCTTCTTCTATAGCGGAGGTCTTATTTTGTCAACAAAAAGTTCATCCAGGCCAAATATCAAAAGGGGAAGCAGACATACCAGATCAGAAATTACGTCGTCGATACTCTTCTTCGATGCCCACTTCCCACTCAACATCTGTGGTACTCGATCAACAAACATCCAGCTCGTCCCTGCAGCTGTAGAGATAATCTCAAAAAGCTTCTTCGTTTCTAACCCCACTTTTGCGCCTAGAGACATAGCTTCTGCTGCAGCAACAAGATGTACACCTGCCATTGCTTGAAGGACAAGCTTCAACTTCGAGGCGGAATCAGATGTTGAGGATGCAGAAGCTTGCTTGAGCACTAAATCTGGACTTTTGGGGAGATACACACTCGTAAGTGCTGAATCATCGACAAGTCCATACCCAGCACTTACACCAGCCGCAAGGACCTGTTCGGTGACTGAGGATAAGAAGAGGGGGAATTGGGCACTTCTTCCTCCAGCTGTCACAATACCCTGATAGCATCAGTGAGTCTTCTTTCCTCGAGATAGATTGACTCACCATATCCTTGACGATGATATTCAACGCCGAATAGACCGTCTTATCATCCTCAAGCATATGCGGCACTCGATTCCCAAACATGAAACTCGCACCTTCACTCTCCTTTACCGCCTCAAACACTTCCCTTGTGTTCAATCCAAGAGCAGCAGCGAAGCCCATCGCTTCAGAAGTCATCGTAATATGTATACCCGCCAAAACCTGATGCACCATCTTGACCTTCGTACCCGCACCGAGCCCGCCAGGAATGAGATAAAGATTACTACCTGCCATAGCTTTCAACACCGGCATCGCAGCCTCAAGCGCAGATCCCGGCCCAGATGCTAGAATCGTCAACGTCCCATTTGCAGCACGTATAGTACCACCACTGACAGGCGCATCTACCACCTGCACATCTTTACGTCCGTATTTCTCATCCAGCGCAGCTCGGATATTGGGTACGTATTCCGGGGGACCAGTCGAGCTTAAAATCACCGTGACATCTTTGGGCAGGGAATGGATAGCACCACTTTGCTCATCGAATAGGGCAGAGTTGGCTTGAGCAGCCGTTGCTACCATGAAGACGACGTATTTGGCGTCTTTGACGACTTCTCTTGGTGTTGTGGCTGTTTGGCCGCCTGCTGCTAGGAAACGCTCGAGAGTGGGAGTCCAGACGTCGAAACCTGTTACTGAATGGCCGGTTTTTACTAAGTTGGTAGCCATTCCAAATCCCATGGCGCCGAGACCGAGGAAAGCTATTTTCTCTGACATCTTCACGAGCGTATTGGTCTGGGTTCGGGGAGGAGAGGCACGTGGTGTTGAAGATTCGAACTAGTTAGAGGTCCTGGTGGTTGAGAGGACGATAATGAAGGCGCTGATTTACAAGATCGTCTTGCAGCGGTCGGTTTCCAGAGATGAAATAGCACAGTCAGCGAGTAAATATATGCAGATGGAACGATTGATATTGGGCGGGAGGAACTGCGCACTCGGGCAACCTCCCCGGTGTTCCCACCTTTGGGCGCCCCACTTGCATATTTACTTTGGTACTTTAGGCGAGCATTAACCCGACTCCCCTTTTCTTTCAATGTCAACAATTAGGCACGCTTACTACAGACAAAGTCTGAAGAGAGCCGGCAGTCCCAAATTCTTGCGCTGGACCTGGTGAAAAGTTCCTAAAATGGTGGTTTTGCCCTCCTCAAATGTTGTCGAGCAAGACACTCCCACCTTCTTGTCTGCGATACCTGTAGGGTGTTGACATTAGCATAGGGTCTGCAGTCCAGTATTGAACCCGAGTTAAGTTGGACTATCTTTGAGTCGACACCCAAGGGCCGACTTTGAGAGGAATGGCTCGCACTTGCGATCTGTATATCCCTTCGAACGTTTACAAATTGCGACTTGTAAAACTATGTGGCTTAGGACCTTGACTAGAACTTTCGCGGAGAAAGGTTGATAGTCCACGGTTTCGCGACTTTTATGTGCTTGCCTCAACATCAAATCTGACTTGAACTCTGCTATTGGACAAGTACACTCTAATTCTACACCTGTCTACCCTTTATATTGTCCCTAAGCCCGACTTCACTGACGCTGAGCGCAAAGGAAGCTCATCACATCCAGATCTGACGCCCTTTAATCACGGCTCGCAGCGATCTGCTGGGCGATAACCTCCGCAAACCTCGACTCCACGTTTCCAACTTCCTGTTTCGCCTCACCCACCGCAAGAAGAACCTTCTTGATCCCTACTCCGACTTGATCGGTGCCAGTAATATCTCTCAACTCATTTAGGCTTTGAACCAATCCATTCTCGCTGTCAAAAGCTTGAACCTCTCGCAAGATTGACGCTAATTCTGCGTGCGTATTCACGTTGGGCACAGCCAGTTCACGATTGAAGATCGCCTGTAGGTCAAGCTGTTTCAAGACGCTGCGCTGAGAGGTCGTTCCTATGATCAAGAGACGGCGTGGCTATGTATTGTCAGTGTATGTAACTCTGTGAGAAAAGGAGGATGAATGCTTACAGCGGGAGGTTGTTTGGTGAGTAAGACCATAAGGGCTTGAAGGACAGGATTCGAAAAACGAGGTCCAATAGGTACCCATTCAATGATACGCTCGATGTTATCGATCACAACTATGTTTTGCGGTGACTTGTAGGCATCCGAGAAGACTTTATTCAGATACTGGATTTTGGCCATCTCGCTGAAGCCAACCATATTCTCAGCAGAAACAAGCTTGATGAATGGGAAATTAGAGTCCTTTGATATCTTTGCTGCCAGTGCAGTTTTTCCAGATCCAGGGGACCATGAAGAAGAACCGAGAGCAGGGAAGTGGTAGCAGATGTTCTGACGAGATCAACGAATAGCCGTCCATCTTTGAGGATATTCTCGATGTAGGGACTGAAATGTAGAATACCAGCAGCCATAGCGGTCTCCAACTCTTCCTCAGAGACACCGAAAGCGGCTTTGACTTCCTCGAGGGCATGCATAAAATCTCCTCTGTTGACTTTCATCTTTTCGATGTCGTCAGAGACACCTGCTACTGTGCCAACCTTGACGTGTCGATTGAAGGCGAAGGAAGATGCAGACTTGACAAGACCACCAATTTCAGCCCCTGAGAAGTTCTTCGTCATGTCAGCAAGCTCCTGAATGTTGACGTCAGAATCCATAACATCGTTGTCTCGCATCTTCGTAGTGTGGATCTTCAAGATCTGTGCTCGTCCATTGCGGTCCGGCAAGGAGATCTCCATATGGACTTCCAGCCGTCCAGGACGAAGTAAGGCATCATCAATCATGTCCATACGGTTGGTCATTCCAATGAGAAGGATGTTATTCAGCTGATCCACACCATCAAGCTTCGAAAGCAGTTGATTGACCACGCTGTCACCAACACCGGTTCCACCACCAGCTCCGCTACCTCTTTGTTTGCAGACGGCATCCAATTCGTCGAAAATGATAATATGGAGGCCACTCTCATCGCCCTTCTCCTTGTACTCTTTCTCGGCATCGGCGAACAATTTTCGGATATTTTCTTCAGACTGACCAACATATTTATTTAACACTTCGGGACCATTAATGACCTTGGGCTCTCTTGAATTGAGCATCTTGCCAATCTGACGAGCAATGAGCGTCTTTCCGGTACCAGGAGGACCAAATAACAGGATGCCCTTCACGTGCTGGATGCCCAACTTCTCGATCAAGCCTGGAGGGAAAATACGAGAGGCGAAAGCTCTTCGGAAGATAGCACTGAATTCAGTGTCCAATCCACCAATCCCCATATCCTCAAATTTGAAATCCGGGGCGATGATCGAGTTGGTAGCAGGCCGCTTTGCTGATCCCTTAAGCTTGATTGGTGACTTGGCGTCTTTGTAGAAAGTGATCGGAGTATGTCTTGTCAGAATACCTCTCGCGGTGGGTATAGACATTGTGGGAGCCTGCGGCTGCTTTTCCATACTCAGATCGACCAGTTGAACAGTCTTGATCATGAACATAAGAGGGATATTCTTGTGATCCATAAGTAGCCGCTGTCCAGGGGCAAAGACTTGGTTCTCAAAATTTTTAATGAAAATATCGGATAGGACATCTTGATCGTAAGGTGTCTCAGTGATCTTCTTCACCGATGCAAAACCAACTTCGACATCCAAGCTTCCGAGATAGCTATGTCCCCCATTGCTGAAAGGATCATACAACTCCGCAGTTATAGGGTCCATCATCCCAACATCACACCACGTTCGCTGAGGGTCTGACAAACTTATACATCCTTGAGGAAATTGGGGAAATGGGCGAGCTGTGACAACGTTCCGGCCGTTGAGAAGAATATAGAGATCCGAACCGTCTCGGGAGGGAGGGAAATCTTGAGCGGACACGGCAGATCTGGATCGAGGAGTTAGCTACTTCTTCGACTTATACAAAACGACAAGAACACACAGGTTTCCGAAAATATACTGGCTTTCCAGCGTCTTGTCAGCATAATCTGATACCTTCGCAATTCGTAGCTGAATCCGCCTCGCAGGCGACGCAGGCTGGTTTCGCCCAACGGCTGGTCTTGAAGGCATTGATCCTCGTGGTGGCGGCGCAGGAGCCCCGTAACTGCCTCTTGAATCGCTGTATCCGCCTTGTTGTTCATCGTATCCTCGCATCGGCGTATCGTCTCGTGGAGGCGGTTGTGGAGCTCGACTGTATCCTCCAGGTCCTGGCTGTGACTCTCGACCTGATCGTGGTCCTTGACCAAAAAGATTCTGTCGTATATTCATGTTTATTCCCTATCTCTCGCCGGAGAGACAAATAGCAAATAGAAGATGTGATCGAGATACGGAGGATCGAGGCTTCCAGAGGCGCCGTCTTACTTCAGGAGCTTAGAACAAATGTGCGAGTGACTCGTCCCTCTTCCAATAAATCAATAGCGAACAATGATATGGTGTATCTGTCTTTTGTTCGCCCAGCGTGATCCTCTGCCGTTCGATTTCCTGGTTTCATAAGCTGTTCTTTCCTCTTAGGCAGCCTTATTCGGAAGGCTAACGGACAGATCTCGAGGTCGTGTTGATTATCTCGATGACTCCTCTCTCAAAGGCCAGATGTTCTCCAAATCCCAATAAATAAACTAAGCCGGTAAGTGTGTTTTTCAATCTAAATGTCGTCAAGATGAGACTTCCTAGATGGACTGTTCCAGTTCTGCTTCGTTTACTGTCTCTGGCAGGTTTGACATCGGCAGCAGGCGACCGAGCGGCGCTGACGGTGGGATTTGCACTTTCTACCCCAGTGGCCAACCCCACAGAAACCTTATCGCAGCAGCCTCGAATTCAAGATCTCAGCCTCGACTTGGACTTTATTTTGCAAGTCGCAAACCACGAGTTCAAAGTTCCGATCATGCCGCTGTAAGTTTCCCATAATTTGTTAGGTCCTATTTTTGAGTTTCTATTGGGCTGACACACGTAGGCATCTTCTAGGCAAGAAATCATGGAACGTATACAATCACGATAACATTGAGAAAGTCAAACGCGATGAAGCCGCCGCGAAGGCACGGGAGGAGGCGAAGGAGGAACGCATGCAAGAATTGGATGCGGAACGGCGTATTCAAATTCTGAGAGGGGATATACCTACACCATTACCGATAGAAGACAAGTTGGACGATGAAGATGGACGAGAGAGTCGCTCATATGGCTCCGGACGAGAGCGCAAACGGAGGAAGAAGGCCGGCGAGAATGATACTGATTTTGAGATGCGAGTCGCTGCAGAGCAGACAGCACCGAATAATGCGAATATTGAAAAGCAGATTGTGCTGCGGAAGAGCGATGCGCCTTTAGTCGATCGAGCTGGCCACATTGATCTGTTTCCTCAGGAGACATCGAAGAAGATGGTTGAGAGGAATCCGGAGGCTGAAAAAGAGGCTGCGAAGAAGAAAAAAGAGTACGAGGATCAGTATACAATGCGGTTTTCGAATGCAGCTGGTTTTAAACAGGGGATGGAGAACCCGTGGTACTCAAAGGCAACGGCTGAGCGACAGACGGTGGAAGAGGAAGTGCATGGGAAGGATGTCTGGGGCAATGAGGATCCAAGAAGAAAGCAAAGAGAAGCTGCAAGGGCGGTTTCAAACGATCCTCTCGCTTTCATGAAGCAAGGCGCGGCTCAAGTGAGGCACGTTGAGAAGGAGAGAAAGCGGTGGCGAGAGGAAAAGGAGAAGGAGATGCGGGAGCTTGAGGTATCTGAACGTAAGGGGAGGAAGCACAAGAGAAAACATGAAGATGATAACGAAGACGGCCTGGAAAGTTTCAGACTTGACGATTCAGACCGAGCACCCTCTAGGAGGCATGTTGGTCACGACAGCGAACGAAGACACCGACACAAGGAGTCAAGGCGGAGCTCTCATCGAGATGACGGGAATAGGCACAGACATAGGCACCGTCACCGCGACTAATAAATCATATTGTCAATTACCATAACTTAAACAGGGTATTTCATCTCGGACCAGTGCCTCTAGTCAATCTCGATCTTGAACATCTCCTTCTTGCATAACTCAGCCATCTCCTTTGCCTCCAACCCCTCTAGACCTTTCATAATCTCCTGATATAGCCCCTCACTCATCCCCTCCTTCCTACCGCTATAGATATCCATCCCCGCCGGTGTGAATAGGCTCGGCGCGAACCAGGTCACAACCCATCTCTCGCCATCCTTCTCGCCCCAACCTAGAACCTCCCAATGCGAACTAGCAACCTTCAACAAGCCCTTACCCCTCCAGTTCCATGCTCCATCACCATCCGGCGTGTCAATCCCCTTGATGCTTTTCGGCTGCGGCATAAACGTCTTCTGCGTAGGCTCCGAGCAAACTTCGTCGTCGAGGAGCGTCGGCCTCGAGGGAGAGATAGGTGGAATGATTTTGTACGTTATGCGAACGTTCTTGGCTTTGCGCCACATGGGAAGCGTGCTGTGTGTGACGGACCACGTGCCTTGAAGCCATTCGAGGGGTGGAGATTGGAAGGCGGTAGAGGAGGGCAGCACTGGATTGTATTTCTTAGGAGACCGGAAGGTGATTGCGGTGTTTGTTACAGAGTTCTCAGTGATTCTGGGGACACCAGCACCTATTGTTGCGCCTTCTGGCGAGTTTCCTGCACGGAGCATTGTGTCTGCCATCTTGGAAGTACCCTGCTTCTCATTTGTTAGCAGATTATAGCTCGGGGTTCTGTCGATATTTACTTCCTATGTGATCGGGACTCTGCAAGATAGAGTGAGAAAATGGGGGAGATTGTACTCTGGAAAGAGAATCTCGAGCTCGAGGGCTAGCGCTGAGGCCGAGACATGGTGTCGATCACAAAACGTGTCAGAGAAATTCAATCTTAGCTTTTCGATTGAAAGGAACTTTCAGTCATTAATAATAATAAAATCACAGAAAGAAAGTTATATTCAAACTTTTGTGCAACCCGCAATATTGCAGTACACAGATCACCTCGTTTTCTCCACTATTCCACAAGGTAAGGCTGACATTCCGCCTCGTTTCGCTTGTTTCTTCTCCATGAACCTCACCCCTCGACGTCCTTGCAAAATCCAAACTTATCCTTCATTCCTTCCAGCAAACGAAGAACATGGATCCCAATTACGTAGACGAAGAGGAGGAAGCAGCGGCCTTGGCAGCAATGATGGGGTTCTCCGGATTTGGATCGCATAAGCCACCAGCGAAAAAGCGCAAATTCACAACAGACGCCTTCGTTGAAGGACAGGAGATTAAGACACTGGACAAAGGAGGCACGAAGGGCCAAGGCAGCGGAGGAAATCAGATTCCCCTTGGGAAAGCCAGAGTCTTTGGCAGTGAGGCCCCGAATAAGGCTCCCGAAGTACCGTCAACGAATGATGCAGAAATCGATTTGGATGATGATGACGAGGACGAGGCCGATGGACCACAATATGTTGATACGAGTTTACCACCCCCTATACTAGCTGCGGATGAGGGCGGGCCTCAATATGTCGATACAAGTGAACCACCTCCAGTAGCCCTATCGGATGAGGATGCGAAAGAGATGCAGTTGAGAATCGACGTGAGTGTGGTTCTTTCAATTCGGTTGGCTGATCGCTGACCAGCATATCTACAGGCTATTCTTGCATCCGTTCAATCTAGAGACTCTGAGCCTGTGCAGCCACCCGCACCAGGCAAGGAAGGAATCCATAGCATTCCTCAAAGACCAAGCATCAGTTCATCCAATGCGATGGCCGACTCAGGCTTTATGCGAGGCGGACCAAGACAAACCCTTGGCGGGGACAATTCGCTAAATACCTTCAGCGATACAGCATCAATTGCAAGCTCTAGAACGAATCATAGAGGTGGGCCACGAAATGAGAATTGGTATCTGGACTACTACGACCCAAGCTTCAATGAGAATCCCTGGGAGAGGTTGGAGAAGGAGAAAGGGCTAGAGCCATTGGGCAATTGGAGGAAGCTGCAGGATAGTAAAAAGCTCACATAACAGGGCGTCATTTAGAAAGAGGTGTGGTCAGAAAGGTGCCACGGGGTTTGCATTCGGTAGGGAGCATGGTCGTTCTATGAGTAAGGTATGATACCCAGGCTGCAGCAACCAAATAGCGAAACATTCTCTGAAAATGCACCCTTATCCATATTGCCTGGGTAGGCAAACCACTTTCCACGAGAAAATACAAATATTGCAGCGCCTCGCTCAGCCTCTGCCGTTCTCAAAGCCGTCTAGCTTTTCTGACTTAAGAAGAGCTTATGAGTTCTTTCCTTTTATAATTGCAAGCTCTGGTCTCTTGCATCGCCGGAGGGACTTCCACGGTCTTCTTTAGCAGTCGCTGGTGGGAAGAAACTGCTGTCCCATGGTACTAGAACGTGGCGACTGCCTGCACTTCATGTTCGATATGGTTAATGAGATCTCTCGTTCACGGAATGTGGAGTCATGCCCAGTGACAAGCCATGACGCTGTCGCACGTTCATTGCAGGCTTGGATAGATCCTCGTATTGCATTCTCATCATTAGTCGGCTCAGAAATGGCAACTCCTTACACGAAGCGCCTCAACGAACTTCTAGGGTACATCGAGGTTGCAGCCACGGTTGAGCTGACAAAGGCACTCTGAAATGGCATATTCCACTGAGGAAGGTCGGAGCCATCTATCCTTGAATAAGCGTATGTGTGCTATTCAGCACTGTTCTTTTTATTCTTTTTTGGTACCTCCTATCAACTATGCCGGAAGACTTCGATGGCGAATCTTGCTTGTGAGTCGACTCTCCTGAAGACTGCTATTCAATCTCGAGTCTAATTACGGCATGCATTGACAAGATCCCGCTTCTTCTTCACGACACCTTGCTTTCCAGTTCCTACTCCAATCTGAGAATGCTACGGCATAGGCAAGGCTGATGGTAGTTTTTGACACCATCTGAATCAAGCAACAACAACAGATATCTTTCTTGCACGTCGTCGATACTGCCCATGTACCGTTCGTGTCTCTACTTTTAAAGAATATCGAGATGGGGAAGAAGATGAATGCCTGGGAAGCGAGCCGACGATTACTTCGTACCCAATAAAATACTAGACCAATGATTTCCAGTTCTCCAAGCAACATGTGTATGCAAGTAACGACCAGTCTGCCGCAACCCTGCAGTTGCATGCGAACAAGGTTCGGGGCCAATTGGAAGAGTAGAAATGAGAGAAATGAGGTTTTGTTGCACATCGGAACTTGTAAGATTTTACTCATGTGTGAATGAGATGCTTGTAAGATTGAGTCAAATTTGAGTGCTCTTCCTCCTATTTCCCTGTGTCGAGCATTCAATTGTTAGCCCCCACCAGGATAGACCTTCGTCTCTTTTGGAATCGAATATAGGATTCGTAGCACGTCTAATTCGAGGAGGGTGGCATCTTGCAGATATTTCCCGTGAATCCCGTCAAACTCAACCAACGAACCAACAGCTCCCCTCTTTTGTCATTCCATGACATGCAGTGAGCCGTACATTCGGGATAACCCGTCCTGCGACTTGCAACAAAAGCCTTGCTGCAGGAGAAGTTGTCAAACTCACGCAAGGAGGTTAGTAACTTGCGTGATACCTTACAAGTAGGGAGATGGGGTCAGCGAAGGCTCGTTTAGAAAGGATTCTTCTGCGTAAATCCAACCTTCGCTATGAACTTTCGACAGCCGAACTCGCCAGGTGAAGAGCCATGGCAGCTGCTGCTTTGCGAAGACTCAAGGAGGATATTGGAGGGAGTGCTTGTAAATGCAGACGTTGCAGACTCATCCTTGATTCCTTCATAGCTTCAAGCTCATGCTCTAATCAACATGAGCACTTCTACAGAAGATCTGGCTCATAAGAAAGGTTCGCGAGCTCAGATCGACAAAACGGAAGTCTTGGGGTATATCTGTATTCACCACCGAAATCACTGCCTTTCCGCTCTTGGTTGCCTGTATATAATGGGAACCTTTCCACAGAAACCCTTCTTCATACATCTTCTTCTGTGATTATTGTCATATGAGTTTAATCTCATATCTCCATACTCTCTCATCACAACCGTCTATTTCCCCATCCATGCATCGATCAGTCGATCATCCGCACCTGCACAGATCCCCATATCCATGACTGCTCAGATCATCTCTCCCCATTTCCATTAGACCCCCACCTAGCTATCCCAATGCCCCGTCAACTCCATTACCATGATACAAAATAGGTTTGAGTAAGCCTTGTTATGATATTATTGCGATCCCTCCGAGGCTTCCCGGTAAGGCAGATCAGACGATACAAAAGAATGCTTCGAAATCCAGACCGAAATGCGCGCGTGGGGGTGGTATATTGCGAAAACAGCAGCGCGGAAGACAAAAACAAATCCCCCCTCCCCCTGCCCTTCCCCGTAAAGCTCCTCCTAGCCAACAAAGGAGAGCTCTTCATGACAGTAATTGCCCTATATTGCAAAGGCCAATGAGGATTTAGATCCAGATTACTGGAGCGACTCAATGCTTCCGTTTCCCACGCTTCAACTTCCACTCCGCTTTCGTGACCTTCATCAAAAGCTCCTCATCTTTAACCGGGATCCAGCTTGTAAGTACTTTCATAGCATTCTCGAAATCGGAATCAAGAAGGATTTCTCTCGTGCCATCGATTAGCGCAGCACTCGTGGCATGCAGGATATCGAGACCGCCGGCAAACGGCCTGTCTTTATTTAGTGGAAGGGTGAGATCTGGGTCGCCGAGGAGCATGAATACGTCCCATACGCGGAGTTGGGCAGGGAATGGAATAGAGTAATTGAATATAGTCAGGTACCAGCGGGTACCGTAAGCGGTGGGTTCAATGTTGAGATCGGCCTTGGGTTGTTAGCTAGGGCGCAAGAGAGGAATGCAGGAGACTTACGAGCTTCTTGGAAACTTCTCCACCTCCTAGCCATTGCTTTTGAAACTCATTCAGAGCAGCCATCAACCCCGGAAACCCAGCCTCGTAAAGTTTGTCCAGACCGCGCAGTGTCCACATCCGTGCTAGCATGACGAATGTCCTCTCCTCGTCATAGTAACAAAGGAGAGTTGCTGCTAACGAAGCCATGCCTTGTACATATCCCGTATCTGGAAAGTACAACGACAGTGCGTGCAACACCCGAAACAGAAGTCGTTGGCCGCCCCGATACCGTCGCCTGAACATGATGTGACTATTGATAGTCCTGGGGACATCTATATCGATCTGTACATCGTCTGCAGAACTCTGACTTTGCAGCTTATGAAACGCCCCGATAATATCTTCCTGGGTTGGGCTGTTATTCCTCTTCCTCGCCGAAGCACCCAAAAATGAGTACCAAGCAGCAGCCCTCCACCGATCGGGAATGCCTTTCCAAGTCCGCTCAATTAGCTTGGGGTTCCCGGTATCAAATTCGAACTCCATGCCTTCGCCATCTTTCCCCACCTTGACGATTTTGGCCATTTTCCTCCACTTCTCAGCGCGATCCCATTCCTTCTTTTTGAGAGCTTCGGCTGCTCTTCCTCCTTCTTCGTCTTCTGCAATATCTGCAAGGCCAGGTGGGAGGGTAAGCATATCACCTGCTTCATCCATCCAACGCCGATCTTGGTTCCCAGGTAACCGATTTGCTGCAGCTCGTAAAGAGTTACTCCGGTTCGATGAGGTTGAACGACGCGTATCTTGTGTTCTCAGCGATCTTGCCGACGCTTTGCGACCTGGAGGTCGTCTGAAGCCAATTCTTGATGTAGCAACGGACGGAGAGCGTCCAAACGCCCTCCTTTTCCTAGGTGCCTCTGATGCCAGCTGTAAGACGGTAGAGACTCTTTGTGGCGGTCTTGGTTCCGGGGTTCCAGGTCTTGATGGACTTTTGCTTGCACTAATGAAACCATACCGGTCGACATCTTTGCCCTCAACATCTTCCCAATCTTCAATGCCCCCGGCTAGCTCGTGAGGCTTCCTCGTCCCGCCTTCGCTTCTGGTAGATAATGCACTTACCGGTCTCTCAGTAGTACCGTTTAGCGTTGGGCTCAAAAGATGTTTGGACCTGATCTCATTAGTCCATCAACTCGACATCAAGACAAAAACTTACGACTCCGGCATTTCTGCGGCTGGCTCCTGCTCAGGATGCATATGATCGCCCAGTGACGAAAACCTCCCATCGTTCCAGTCATAATCAGCCTCATACATCGACCTGACTTTCTTGCTCTCCTCCTCCAAATCATCCGACAAGACTTGAATCGCAGGCGAGGCAGATACTGAAACGCTCGGCTGCTGCCGTCCAACAATCAGCCTTGCGTGTTCTTTGACAGCCTTCTTCCCCCCCAACAATATGCTTCCCCTCTTGGAGAAGCTCAATTGATCCAGGAACCCTGCGTCCAACAGAGAATCCGTCGGGATTGGCGTCGTGATAGGGGAGAAGTCCTCCTCAGACGGACTCGCCATTTTCGCGCTCGGCGGTGATTTCGGCAGACTCCCATTTCTCGAACCAGGTTTCCGCCAACGACTCGTGGACCCCTAGAAGATGCAACACTGTCACTCTTCTTGATCTTAGGCGTCGCAGGTATGCTCGATTCGAACTCAACCTTGAGTCCCCCCAGCGCACCCTCTTCCTTCTCCTTCCCGTCCCCAGTATTCAAACTACTGTCTCTCGCCTTGCTCGACGTCGTAGGCGCCAGACCCGAGTCTCTCTTCCGCTCCTCTGCCTCGACCAGTTCCTCGGGAATCTCGCGCCGTAAAGCGGGATGTGTATCTGTCGGCGGTGCTCTTGGGGGTGCGACGGTGACAGCGATGGGCGCCTTCGCAGGTGCCGCCTCTTCGTAGCGTAGCGTTATGAGCCCTTCATCTGATCGTGTGTTCGGAGACGTCGTGCCCATTGACTTCGTGCGAAGACTGGTCTGCGCCGGCAACATCTTTCATGTTCGGGTGTGGAACGAGGCGCGATTGTGAGCGTATGTCGCAGGATGTGTTCGCATGCGAATCCGTGTGTTCAACGTCTGAACCACTTTGTCGCGCAGGTCTCACCCGTTTGCGTGACGAGTCGGAGTAAGGAATGTGAGGACAAAGAACGGCGGGATGCTCTTGTCGATGAAGGAGAGGAAATGTACCAAGGTAGTAAGAGCTTTGTAGAGTTCGTGTGTGCGTGCAGGGGAAGCACGCGACCAGGGAGTCGGGTTGTAAAGTCAGATTTCACATTTTGTTCATTTTCCAGTGGCACTCACTGCACCGTCGCATTGCTGATTGTTCCTGCCCCGGATATTGACTAGCTCAGCCAAATGTAACCCAAATTTGCCCAGGAGCGCCTCCCGATGGTCAGTGCGCACGTACACGGGGAAGGGGTTGGTCGGCCAGTCGGATCTAATTGGATTGGGTGGGACGGTCCGTAAACAAGGTGAGATGAGATGAAGAATGAAGAATGAATGAGAAAGGAGATAGGAAGCTGGAAGATGGATGGTATGGATGTGAACAATGGAAGATGTATTCCGTTTAATGGGAGGCTCATTCTATTTCATGCTAATATGCCTTGAGTGTACACTCGAGCATTCCCGCTGCGCTGGCTTCAACACATTTTTACCAATCATGGAGACTTGTTGCATCCCCTAATCGAGAAAAGGGGGACTGGGAAAAGTTGATTGGGAATTTCCTCGGACGAGCAACAAGGAATACAAATAGTCAACAGTCTCAGGACGAGATGGATATTCCGATCCTGATCATTTCGTCTATTAGAGCATTTGTACATGGGGACAGCTAGGATTCGGTCCAGATTACTTGAAATCTTTGAGTGAAAAAGGCGATCCTGGGTGAGGTTCATGTAGACTCAGTGCTCACAGCTGTAGCAGAGGTATATTTTCAGGGGCTATCTATCTTCATTCTCGATTCATCATTCCCATTTCTCGGAGAATTCTCATCTCATCGTCTGCACGACATGCATGACAGACCTAACTGGGTCTGGCAACGCCTCAAGGAAAACGCCACGCCAATGCTTCCGTATGCCCCCTTCCTGAATCCCAAGCACTATCCCATGTCTCAGATATCCTCATTTTCCCAATCTCGCTCCTCATAAGTTGATTGGGCTCTTCCCCCGCTCATGTCCAACTTCGCCAGAAACTCTGGAGGAACAGTGGGTATGTACTTGCGTTCTCGCTCTCTATTTACGCCCCCGAATCCTGCCCCATAACTCACGAGCATGTCCGTGCTAGTGGGTAGGGAAAATGGCAGCATGAGAGCCGGATCTAAAAGAAGATGTTCGGGCGCATCATCGTCTTCGTCTGGTAGCTCATCTGGCGGAAGAGGCTTCAGAGTGTTCGGCACAATCGGCTTTCCATTCGAGTCAGGCGTACCCGGCGCTCCATTTCCGTTGTGTTTCACAGGCGTAGTGGGAGCTGAGGAGTTTCTCTTGCCGCTGCGATTCCGCTCCTTTCGCGCTTGAACCTCTCTCTGTTGGTAAAGCAAGTACTTCATCGCGCTTTTCGGAAGACCCTTCTCTCCCACCTCTGGCCGATAATGTTTCACAGCATGAATTAGCTGCGGATACGTAAGTCGGGTAAGTTGCTGCAGTGTGCCAATGAGAGCCTCCAAGTCATCTATCCCTAGCGATGAGAAGCACTGCAGCCACTGGAGCAGTTGAATGAGGGGAGCGAGATGCCGTCTCGCTGAGTCGATGGTGGTCTCTCCGGTGGAGGTCATGGAACCTGACTCGTAATGTTCTGGTTCGCGGTTGTTCGAGCGTGCCCAGTCTTCTAGGCTGGATATATTCATTCGAATCTGCATAGCTTTGGTTCGAGCCAAATATTTGCGATTCGACATAATGCGATTGAAAAGTTCGGCGCCGAGCCAATATAAAAGTTGTGCCAGAATTTGGGAGGTGATGACAGAATGGATATCATACAAATCGAGTACAAATAAAGTCGATGATAGCAATGATGTAACATTTCGTGGCGAAGGTTTTGCCCTTTGCTTTGGGGAAGGAGGACGAAACCTCTTCTCAGCTGGTTCTTCCTTGACTTGGTTTTTCCGCTTAAACAGCTTCCATTCGTTTTGGAAAGTGATGTCTTCAAACCCTGGAATTGTCTCATGATCCAGCAAAGCTGAATCTAAAACCTTATCCATTCTTCTCTCTGCATCTCTGATGATGAGAATAAAGATCTCGTTGATCAACTCGGCCAGTTGAGCTTGGAATTCCGACGTCGATTGGGATAGCCCTAGGTCTTTCTTGAGATAGTGTAACAAAAGCGTAGCATTGGATGCCCAGAACGCCAGTATTGTCATATCCCACTGATGCGACTCAACAACATCGTTAATCTTGTCCATAGCACTGATTAGAAGCTTGGCAAGGAGGTCTCGGCTCGCATGGTAATGGGCGTATCGAGCACTGAGGAACAGAATGTTTGCGGGAACTGGCTTCTGAGAGGGCGACCGTTGGGGAGTCATATTGGTGATGATTATGTCGAGGATTCGACCTAATTCGCTCTCCTGAAAGACGAACATTTGATCGTGCAGACACCTACTCCAGTCAAATTCTTGGGGCTCTTCTTCGAGCTCACCAGGTGACTACAAAGGATCAGTCTCGATCAATTCAAGATTAAGGGATTTCTTACCTCAGGTTCATCTTCTAGGCCAACAGCCCCCAAATCAACCTCTAGATCCCTCGCACTCTCCATCATCATTCTCCTCCTCTGCTCATTCTCCGCCATCTCCTCCTCAAATCGATCCTGAGAGAATCCCGGGTTGTAGAAATCGTCTGTGACACCCGCCGTCCCAATATGATAACCACTATCGTGCAAATACCCCGAAATCTCACTATCCGGGGCCACGAAATCGAAAGCCGTCCGTCCAGAAGAGGATTTGACCTCTGGTGAAGCACCGTGATCCAGCAACGCCTTCGCAATGCCTTTATGTCGATTCGTCATCGCCCACATCAAAGCACTCCACTGATTCCGATCCTGCTTATCCACATTGGCGCCAGCATCCAGCAGAGCCGCTACAACAGCTTCGTGACCCTATTCCCATTAGCATCCATCTCTCCCCTGCTATGTATCGGGCCCGAACTCACAAAACAACTCGCATAGATAAGCGGTGCCGTCCCTTCCTCATCCGGCGCATCAATATCCACAAATTGCTTCGCCTTTCCTCCAAGAATACGCTGTATGCGATCCACGTCACCATTGCTCGCAGCCATATTCAGCGCTTTCTGCAGAACTGTTCTCTTCTCTTCCTCACTCAGTTTCTCATTCGCAGCAACAGCCTCCTCGTCTTCACTCGCCGAACCATCCCTATGCGCCGCTTGAGCAGCCAGCATCTCCATCAACCGTGTATCGCTATCTCCGATCTTCTGCGTCGTTAGATCTTCGTCATCGTAGCCGTTGTCATCTAGACTCAAGTTGTTGAATTGGAGAGGTTTGGCTGGGACGGGCGTGGTGAGGAATTGTGATTGCCCTGCGCCATATTAGTAGTCTGGAAGCAATGCGTAGCACGAGGAAAGAGCCACCTTGCCAGGCATCGTACATCTCCGTTTCGGCGGCATAGTGAGAAGGGAAACTCCTCCGGTCGTCCAAGGACCTTGGCAAGTCATCTGGTAATATCCTGGGCTTCTTCACCACCTCCTCGTCGCCGAAACCGCCGCTGAGATCCCCGCTATCCATATCCATTTCAGAGCGAGGATCTGCACGTAGCTTGTGCTCATCGGGGGGTGGTCATGAGAGTATATCTCAGAGACTAGACTAGCTTCTGATTCTTTTGCTGACTTTGCTTTGGCGTTTTGAGAGAGGTCCTTGGGGTTCTTCAACGATGTGGATGTGCTGTCGCTACCTCATATCTGTGACGCGGATGTGATAGGTCCAAGCGTTCTCATACTATCAAGCTCTACTCGCACACAACGACAGCCCATTGTATTTTTATCTCATAAGGCTCACCAATAATTCCATTACTTGCTCTGAACTAGTCGTTCAAGTCCATACGGTACATCAGCTCGAGATTAATTGATCTACAAAACGTCGCGCAGAATAATGACGTGGGAGCAGCAGGAATAAGGTCGCTAATAATTTAATTCCAAAGACCATTAATCCTAGCACTCAAACACTATGAAACAATCCGGAGTTGTGGGAGGTCTTGGGTTATTCTCATAGGGTTCACGAGTAACATCTTTGAATTTTGAAATTAAGGATGTCCTTTGATCATGATATTCTTCGTCCCTTCAAGTCGTTCATAGACTCCCGAGTGATTCAGATCTTGTGAATTACAACAAAGACATTTAGAGGATCATTGAATCCATGTAATATAGTTAGGTAAGCCATCTTCTATTTCTGGTCCTAAACTGTCCTCTTCCCAAAGACTCGAATTCTCTTTACTCCTCCATCGGGAATCATAACCAACTTCACATGTGTGAAGGATTGATCCTTCACCAACGATATAAAGTCATGCTCCTTATCTGGATCACACTTACTAGGCTCAACAATTACCTTCCAGCCAGCAGCCAAAGCACCTGGCTCTCCCTCTCCATGCCAATCTATAGCCTCAACTTTAGCCTTCTGGGGAAAGTTGCCTCGAAAAAAAGCAGTATCAACCAACAGGTTCTCGATCGTACCGGGTGCACCAAGTCTAATGATGGCCCAATCAACATGGTCCTTCCCTCTCGATCTCGAAGTCTCCCAGCCATCTCCCATATCTTTTCCACGTCCAGGTAGAATCAGGTTTGAGATGACACCGAAATGTTGGTCACTACAAGACACTGCAACGCCTCCATTCTGGGCAGCGGCAAGATCGAATATAGCGACTTTGTCTTCTGGGAAAACGGGGACCGCGCGTCCAAACAATCTGAATCTCGCAATCCCTCCATCAGGATACATGTTTAACCTGACATGCGTAAATGCCTTCTTCGTCGGCACCGCCAGCTTCCATCCAAATCGCTGAGAGGGCCCACACTCCTGGATGCCAAGAATTGGCTCCCAATTTCCCTTCTCTCCTTTCCAACCAACGACCTCTTCGTCACTAGAGCTGAACACGCCTTCGACAGAGATGGCTGGTGCGTGGTTCCCCGAGAAGAAGGCAGTATCCACCTCGATGCCTTCTACGGTACCTGATGCTACACCGAGTCTGATCACGACATAGTCGAATGGGGCGGTGTTGTGTCTTCGTGTCTCCCATCCGTCGTACCAGGCTCCGGAGTAGACCATTTTGCCAGGTTGTCGGACGGGTGGCGTGGGTGTCAGGAGATTGGATGCTTCAGCAAACCATTCATCTGAGCAGGATAGAACCTTGCCACCCAGGGCGGACGATATCAGATCTGGAGAGGGAGTCAGTAGGCACGTGATGGGGGGTAGCACGAAAAGGGGCGACAGGATGGAGAGCAGACTGAGCATGTTTGAACGTCCGGAGCTGACTGAGATATCCGATTCTCGAGCTCAGGTGTCACGGGTCATCATTCATATGTACCGAGCATCTAAGACATGAGAAAGTCGTACTCACCAATTGAAGACGATCGAAAGGTTGCATCGATCTTGTCAGACGCAACCACAGTGGCTGGCACATCTTCTAACTTGTATTCGCTTTCGAAAGGCATGTTGACTACTTGAGAGCTTGAATTGAGGAAGAGAAAAAAGCAACGAAGATATCTCTTCTCTTAAAGGATCTCTGCAGTTCTCATCGAGTAATTCGTGCTGGTTTACGGCCTATCGATAAGCCCCACCTATCCACCTAGGACAAAGTGAAGCTTAAAATGCGGCCGCGGCCTGCCGATACAGACCCCTCGCTCGCCTGGTCACGTTTCACTCACAAGTTTGTCTTCATCTATTGGAAGTGTCAGAGAAGGGCCAATGGGAGGATATATGAAGTTCATGCTCGTGTATTGTGCAATGGCTGCGTCCCCTCGCACCTTTATGGTGGATATGGGACTAATGTCGGTTTATGGCGCGATTGAGGGGTTGTGTTCAACCAGCTTACCATATTGTCGACTGTGATTGGTTGAAGCAGGCTCTAGGCGTCATGAAGCTAGTTCACCCCATACAAACAGCATATTACATTCGAAGAGCGATGGGACGACGACGGCTTCCCACTTCTCCTCACCTGTGATCAGCTCCTCTGTCTTTAACTTCCTACGGTTCCTGGTACTCATTATTTCTGAATCCTCGACCTGAAAGAAACCGATTACAAACAAAATGGCATCGGCAACTGGTATCCCAGAGGTAGATGTGACAGGAGAGCGCAATGCTGGAGAAGACGAGCCTTTACTCGGCCGCCCAGGAGATGCCTCCCAAGAATCTGGCCAACCGATCTACTACAATCTCATAACAGGTATTTGTTCTCATCCCTCCCAATCAGTCATCTAACAACTTCCCAGGAACGGCGGTAATCGCTCAAGTCGGCATTGTCCTACTCGTTGCCTCAGTCTGGGCCAGCATCTTCTTGCACGATATCATCCTATTCTCCGCCCACCCTCTCCTCAACTCAGCTGGCCTCCTCGTCCTTACACAATCGATCCTTATCCTCCAACCGACGCACACTCCAGCTCAAAAGCGCAAAGGCACCATCATACATTTTACACTTAATAATCTTGCCGTCGATCTTCTGATTGCAGGACTCGTCGTGATCGAGTATAACAAAATCAAAGGAGGGACACACCACTTTGAATCGCCTCATGGCATCTTGGGGCTGATCACATACATCTTCCTTGCGATCCAAGCATTGGTTGGCTTCACAGCTTATTTCGTACCAAAGCTTTACGGTGGGGAGACCCAGGCGAAGAGCTTGTATAAATGGCATCGTCTCTCGGGCTATGTTCTGCTGGTCTTGCTGCTGGCAACCGTAATTGCCGCAACACAGACAACCTACATTAAGAATGCCATCCATATCAAGCTCTGGGCCATCCTAAGTATGTTTTATGTGGAGCAAATCGCTCGAAAGACTCTACTCGTAAATCCCTCTTTGACTGGGTTATTGCTAACTCGGTGACTTGCAGTCTCGTCTATCTTGATACTCGCTGGAGTACTGCCACGCATTAAGAAGCAGAAGTTGGGTCTCGGTCCAAAGCCTAGTGGTGCATTCGGTCAATAAGTTGTAGTATGATGACCACGACAGATATTCGGGAGAGTCACCCGCTGCCACGCGGAGAAGCACGTTGCATTCAGAGTGAGCCACTTGTTTTTCAAATGCTATTTCGCATTGGCGTGGAGTTTTCAGCATATATTTCAGCGAAGGAACAAGGACATTGCGTGATTTCAGGCATCTTAGGCGTAGTGATTTCTATTGCTATTTGAGATGAATTCGAAATGTCTCTGTCTCTGAGTCAGACCGAACGATAATTCTGCACGTCATGTTGTACTTTGGCTTCTGTTTCATTATTCTAAGTACTTTGAAGTATGGTCCGGCTTCGTCCAACCACCTGGGCCCTTGGCTCGGTCCAGTCTTTACTGCTTCCTTAACTCCTCTGACAAAAAACGAGGTAATGTCAACAAATCTTCCGTATCCTCCAAACCCTCCACGAAGTTTTCTCTCCGATCTCACATCAATGGTGGCGAGATCATTTCATCCAAAAGAAAGAGGCGAGTTTGGATATTCCTTGAAGGAAGAGTTCAGTACTAGTGCAAGTCCTAGTCTGTCATTTCCAACTGAAGTCCGCTCTCTCCTTCTCGTATGAAGGCCATATCAAGAAGTCTTGGATGGAGCCTAATGATCGGTGCCAGATGCTGGAGATATGATGAAGCTTCGCTCGGACATTGGTCCCCCGAATATCACATTTTCCGAGTCTCCCCACAGCTTTCCAAATGAATCGCAATGCAATTCCGGGTGTGCGTTTCAGTACTGCTTGCTCTACGCGCTTGCTCCATCTTCAAGTGTACTCGATCCAAGCATGTCTGCATGAGGCAGCATTCTCAATGCTCAATCACTCGCCATGTTGCATCTCGTGGCAGATCAGATGGGGTTGCACTCGTTCGCCTTCTCATGATTTACTCAATTGGGGTGGGGCACGGGGCTATTGAAAGATGCGACGAATATGTAAAGTACGTTCAGGCAGGGATCGATACCTTATGAAAATGGTACGGGAAAGAAGATAAGAATCTAAGATACCTCACATGATGTCACAAAGTACATGATATTCCCACATGTGATAGCAGTCCTAGAGTTCAGATCTCAAGATGGTCAATTCCAACCTCTAGATTCTATGGACAATACTCAACATATTTTCTTGACAGGGTATCATTCTCAATAATTGAAAGCACAGCATCGGAGCTTCGAGATATCACTACAAAGACAGCAAAAACCCTCTCAACTGTCATATCCAGAAGTGCGGGAGGCGTATAAAACCTGTTGGCCGAAATCAGCGCCATCTCGCAGGCAAACCTGCACCTCAGATTCAGCGGAGACCTACGACGTGCAACAAAAGAAGACGGAGAAGGTATGAATAAGTGTGTATTAGAGATATCTCGATATTCAAGAACTAAATATCTCTTCTCTTGACCCTCTTTTTAGCTATTGTCCGTGAATCTGGTATCTCTCAGAGACACATTGAAGCTATTCCCAGATTGCGACGTGCAACATAGATTGAGAAGTAGAGGGAAGTGAGTACTTAAGGCCTCAATTCGCTAGGTGATTAACTAGGTCTACTCTCCAAAAGGTGGAGACCACGACGGTATGGACGATGCCAATCAAAATCGAGGCTGTCAATAGTTGGACGCTGTCCATTTAAGTCCAGAATTGCGACGTGCAACAAAGATTGGGAAGCAGAGGGAGTGAAGGCTTGGGAGCTCAATTCGCTAGGCGACCAGGTCTACTCTTCAAAACGTGGAGACCACAACGAAATTGACGATGTCGATCAAACTCGAGTCATCGACGTTTTCAATAATTGGATGCTGTCCATCGTCGGATTTGCGACGTGCAACAAAACTAGAGAGTCTTGGGGAATAGAGACCAAAATTGCCTGATTGGTTCAAGCTGGTGGGTTTGAAGTGAATTGTACTTCCAGTGGGTCAGTCTCAACATAGTTGCTTTCCAAGAAATGGTTCTAGGTGAAGTCACAACTCAAGCAGCCAAAGATACATGCTCTGTGGTAGATGATTTTGGGTCCTGCGGATCTTTGGTTTTGTTCAAGCAGAGCGAGAAGGCTCTTGATACACAGCTCTGCCCTTCGCCCACAACGAATGCTCAAACCTGAGCATTGCTCCTCAAATAACTCTCTTAAAACTGTAAAGCATCCTGGGTTATCTCTGTCGTGTGTTGATTGTTCCACAAGCTCTCCAGAATAAACATCAATACTTCCTACGCAGCCTTTGACTCCAGGTGAACCTTCCCACCAAGAAGCCATGCGCCAACTCAAAGGAATTGGGATTATCGCGATTCTGCAAGTGGTGGTCTACGCATGTTTGTCGCCGAAAATAACGATCTTGAATAACCCGATACGATTTCGTTGTCTCATCGTGAGATCAGACAGATTGTAGATCGCTCGGCATCAAGGCAGGAGAGATTGGACTATCTTCGACAAGCGGATAGGAGAAAGTCACGGTACCAAATTCTTTTTGCCTCGAAGAAAACAGTACAGAGTGGCCGTCGTCAATTCAAGATACATATGTCAAATTACATGGTTTCGGCCACCACTTGAGCTCTTTCGTTCACTGTTGTCAACCTCAAGCAAGCCAAGTCCATTGTCTAGCTGATCAGCTGGCCATGCGTCGGGACGAGAATCCTCCTTGACCTTGTACCTGGGTAGTCACTGGCTCTTTCGAAACTCAAATGGTTTGTTCGAAATGCTTCTGCTGCTCAAGGCGAACCACATATTATAAGCTGACTGTGAAGCTAATTGAAGCAAAATCGAGTGAGGGAGTCGAGGGACACAGTTGATTTTCAGCGACCAGCCAACTTGCCAAGAAAGACGTAGTGGCAAGCAATGGCTCCATAGTGGAGAAACACGATATGTTTCTATTTTTTTACCTTCCCGCCACTTGGAGTGGCTTAACCTTCACATTTCCGATGACTTGTAAATCACTTTCTAGGTAGGTTGGCCTCGAATGAGTACCGAAATATTTTAAGATATCAGACCGCCTACCATGGAGCTTCTCCTTTAAACAGAGCGTGATTATCTACCTGCAATTTCATATGCATATCGACAAGATGTGTATTACAAGCGATGAAAGACAAACTCATCCAGTTAAAGAATCAAGGGCAATCATGTGATCAATAATAGCGCTTCTCGTGTGTATACACTTTGTAGCTCCCTCAGCTGGAGGAGTGAGACACTAACAACTTAACACTGAAGATGCCGTCTCAATGACGCTTTTTCCAAACGTATTATTCCACCACCAAGCAAGATTTGAACTTACGGTGGCGGGCTTGTCGAAGCCGAAGGCAGGAATAAGGAATTCCGCTCAACAACAAACCAAACTCCACATACGCACGATAGGAACACTTGGATCCCAACGTGTGCATCATGACTCACTCATCCAATGAGGTATTATCAGTGTATCTTTTTTTCACCAGACCGCTAACACAGCAAGGTACAGCGGTCGGTCTTTTCCCTTAATGTTATTTCTTATTTTCGATGATGCTAGGTCTAAGCAGAGTGGATGTTCGAGACTCAAGTTTCCGCGGCCTGCTCGTACAGTATCTTAGTCAATCAGTAAAGTGATATGGTAGTGACGATCATGCCATAGCCTTCTAGAGGATTTTTGTCGTGGAAAGAAGAGCCACGTGCTGACGTACTTTGACTGCAGCTTTGCTTCAGACGGTTCACCGCCAGCTAGGCGAAGCCCCTCGAGCAAATTCTTCACAAAAAGTGTGAAAAAACAGTCATAATATCTCAAGCCGCTCACACTCTCGAAATGTACATCTGGTCGAAACCGACAGACTTTGTCGTCAGTAAGGACCATTTGGGCCTAGGGCAACGCTACCTTCCAAGTTAAAGAAGGTCGCTGGCAGCCCAGAAGAAGGTTTAAGACGTATTGGAAGGACGCCACGAATTGCCATTTCCCGCTGTGGCTGATCCTTGTCGAGACGCTGGAGGTGGCGCACACCAATGCTAAGTGCAGGAGTTGCCGATTTGAGGTGATCTGCACCGTTTGGGGATGACGGCCACGATGTAATGGGCGTTAGTGGTGACCCTGTGGCGCGGTGGAGATTCCTGTAAGGCGACGGAACATCGTTGCCGAAGCGTTCTCGACTCTGAGGGCATCAGGTGGCTGTGGTAATCGCTGTTAGTGGGTGTTGGTACGGGGCGATCAGTCATTGATTGATAAGGGTAGGCTGGATATTTCGGACTTGAAGTTGAATGAACTTGATTTTCGAGCATCAATCTAGGTAGAAATAGGCTTCGAGGCCGCGTGTTGCGGTAATGCTGAGGGTTAGAGTGCTCCAGGCTTCCAGATGCTTGAGGTTGTGTTGTGACAATGGCCCTCATGCTTGTCAATGAGCAGCAGCATTTCCAGAAGAAGCAGCTCATATCACGGATGCGTGCTTCTATCAAGCAAATGAACGTCGATGGTTTGCATTCCAAATTCAGTTCCAAGTTTCGCAGAGCTTGTAGAGCTGAATCATAGCCCAGGACCAGTAGAAGATCTACAGTCTTCGGAAAGGCTCATGGCAAGCAAGGAGTTCCTCGTGGCAGCAGGCCGTCAGATCGTGCGGGAAATCAGGCACGTTGATCGCATCAATCAGAGCTGTGTGAACCCTTGAAGCCCTGAAGCGAAGTGAGACATGCCTCCCGGGACTGCGGTCACTGCGGTTGCAATCTGATCTGTAAATGATCGCCGGGTTGGGGTAGGAATCGCTTTGCCACCATCCGGCTCACATTTCCACTTCGCAGGGCGGGATCGACAACGAGGCGTCCACCAGGTCCATGGCATTTGATAACACTGGGGTCGCTTCTCGCTTCTCGCTTCTGCATTCTGCATAGAATCAAGTTCGAATGGAGTGAGGAAGACACCTTCGTTGGCCCCGATTCTGAACGTTGATGATCAAGATGGGAATCTTTTCTCAATTTTGACAGGTCGTTGCCGTCCCCTGCTTCCATGGGTGGTACGGGTGCTTGGGGTTAGAGTCCGTACTCGGATAGACTTGGTATCCTTGACCGTTTGCGATCCGCTTCATCCTCTCTTTCCCACAACTCGCTTAGTGGGCTAGTAATTGCACGAAGGCTGGCCTTGAAGCCATGAAAGCGAATTCTTCCAGCTCATTCGTTCATTGAACTCCGCTATTGTGCAGAGGTCGTATCAGCGATAGTGCTCTGCGCAAGACTCGTCGTGCAAAGTGGCTTCAACTAAGCTTGAGTCGCATTTTAATTGGGGGAATTTTTCGAATATGACCAATCCAGGGCATGTTTCTGATAAGATCCACAAATTTAATAAGGCACACCTTACGAAGCATCCAAAGTGCATCTCCAAGCCGGTTGTGTGGCCCTGCTCTCACTGTTCGGTAGTCGAACTGCGTTCAGCGTCAATCCGGGTTTCGAGCTGGCACACAAAGCCACTTGTCGATCTTCACCACCGGACTTCCACACCGGGTCATCTTATCCTATCGATCCCTTGCGGAAACCAACGTTAACCTCTCCTTATTCCGTCGACACCTGCTTGTAACGTTTACTTTCTCACGGAGGACAAAGCAGACGAATGCTGCCGGCTTTTGTCGATCGCGAAGAACATGTAATGAAAAACTTGCGACTTGAATCCCTTTGAGTCGGTCTTTGAAATGGATGGATGTCCCTGGCCGTAATATGACGCTGTGGACGCAGAACGCCCCAAAGTGCATAGAGCGAAACCTGCAGCTCGCTAGACATGCATATCCACCACGGCGAGCTTGTATTCGAAGTCAGGCTGAGTGAACAATGGGTCGTAGTATACTTGGTATTCGAGTGTATTTCAGCATTGCGAGGTGGGCAGTCTCGGATTGGCCTGCCGTCGTGATGTCCAGAAGTCTCGAAATACTTGCGGAACTTTAATCCTGTACCTGAGACTCGAGCATTACTATCAAGCGCCCAATACGGCGCCAGCTCTCACGAGTGATCCGAGATCCCAACAAGTGATAGAGTCCGAGCCTTCAAGAACCACCAAGTTTCCCTACCGGGCACAATGCTGCGTGAGTTCCTGCAAGCCAGGGAAAGGCGTCGGTCCTATTTGGGAACATGATAGCTAGACTGCAGGTTGAGGATTGAGCGGCGCATGGAAGCGGGAGGCATAATCTAGAAAGCGAAACAAGGTTGAAAGGGAGATTCCGAGGTCGGTAGAGAGACATGCAAGCAGATACGCCATTGATCGAGATAGTCTGTTGAAAGATCCAAAATATTGCCGTGGTTGAAGAGAAATTTGAACTGCTACGGTAAACGCGCCTGGTTTTGGCGCCAGGTCGCTTCCGCTTTCTAGGACTGTATTCGTGCCACAACTCCCCATCAAATGTTCGTACAGGCATAAGACTCCAAGTCTCCAACACAGACAGACATGACCCTTTATTCTTATCAATCCCCGCAGTGTCTCTGCTGCTGCATGGAGTTATTGGATGTGTGCATCTCCCTGGTACAAAATTCATGCTGTTCCTCAAGCCCGGTGCATATGGGCGTACGAGTAGCCAACTTGAGCCTTTCAAAGAGCCTCTCCAGCTGGAAATGGACTGCATCGACGCTAGTTTGGAATTCACCTGCAGTAAAGGATCATTTCTAGCAGTCTTCAGCAGCAAGGCTACACGAACCCAGCCTGGTCTGCCTCGGACCGTGGTTTTGCTACAATCCCCTACCCTCGACCCCTCCACAATCACCGGCCCGCCACCATGCCGGCGAGTTAATTGAACTCATCACCACATGCGAAACGGCAAATTGCTGCAATCTTTCCAATGATCTGTGGAGGCATTGATGTTGTCAAAGGCGCTCGCGTAGCACTCTCGCCAAATGACTTTAGGTCCTTCAATCTCCAAGCTGACAGGCGTTGGAAACGTTTAAGTCAACCGTCTTCTTAGCAGCAAATTATCTCCGGGCGTCAGAAGGCGCACGCTACGGTTGATTGGGCCGTTTGGACAGCTCAAGAAGTCGTGAGAATAGCACCAAGAACGATAAATCGAGCCTGTGCGATGGACCAGGCAAAATGCAGCAATTCGAGCCTTTGGGACTGAAGCGGCGTTCGTATCGGGAGATGTGATCCAAAATCAACGGCTCGCAGCTTACTACATGAAGCAACAAACGAAAGTCCGTCAAAACCCAGATGGCGCGCAAGCCACATCTACGCCTATCCACTCTGCCACCTCCATAGATATTTTTGTGTCACTTTACAACCAGTTAGATACAAGGCAGGTTATCACGGGTGTTGCCTATTCCGTATGGAGACTCCGATATTGGTGATGCTTCAAGTTTCCCAAGATCCATGTCGAGGACTGATTGCATTCGCGGAAAGACATGCAAGCCGCAAGGCTACAGGCGCAAGTTTGACCAACAAATTACTGAGCTCTTACTTCACTACGGCGGTAGACGACAAGGAGACCCACAAGTTTGTTCAGCGCAGACTGGGTGTTCGATATTGCATTTTTCCCTGCTGCTGCATCGCACAACAAGTTTTGCATCCACCCACTCAGAACAACGTCGAGGCTCTTGTGGAAAGGCAATATGGTGCCGCTTTCCTCGCCTCCAAAATCCGAACGCATCATCCATCATCACCAGATGTGTTTCGATTATTCAATTGAACGGCGATGATCTGGTCCTTTCATAACGGAGGCTTATGTCGTCCTGGATCTTTTGGCGAGACGGTAGACCCTGATTTAGATTCGTGATTGGGCCGGAAGCGGTGAGGATCGACTCGTGTTTCAAAGCGCAGAACTTGACAGACGATCCAAGGAATCTCAAGATCCGTCTAGTACCGAATAGTATGGCGAAGGAGGAGATCCTGGGCGTTACGGTAGCCCCGTCCCGGACGTGCACGAGAGGTGGAGCATGGGAGGATGATACCCTGGATCTTCCAGCTGCCCCTGCAATCCCACCGAGCCACCCGTCCTCGTGCTGCCAAATTCGAGGAGTTTTGCCCCAGCTTGCAAGCTTCTGTGTGGATGGGATTTCACCTACGGAAGTACGGACATACTTCTACTAGCACTCAGAACCAACAGGACCCCTCCTTGGGTGTATGTAAGCTTCCCCTCCCTACAAATCTGGCTCCAACGGAAGGTGTTACAGTCTCCCTGTCCAAAAGAGCTCTCACTGGCCACTGCTTAAGCCACACCTGTCCCGTCGATGTCAGCATCATGTCCGCCTGAGCTTCTTCTCTCATCCTTGGACCTTGGCCACATCATATCAGCCATTGGTTCACCGACAACTAAAGCGGTCTCCCCCGCCGTCCTTACTTACAGTTACAAGTACATACACATAGAATTTCAACCACAAATTTCAGCCACTCCAAGCCCCAGCCCCAGTCTTCGAGCCCCAGGACCTAGTTTCCAAGTAACAATGCACACAACACACATCATTCTGCCCGCTTTTGTAACCACGGCTGGCATTACCATTTAACAGGTGTCAAATTTTCATCACCCGCTCTTCAGTGGCCTCTGTCCCTTCCATTTCGGACAATGGTCCGCATTCAATCTTCGGTAGACAAAGAAGTATTGCCCTCGTACCTCGCCTGGCATAAACCCCAGCACCCTCCCTACCTTGGTTTTCTAAGTATTACCCTTTCGGGCAAACTTTAGCTCGACTCAAAACTACTGATACTGGGACTGACCTCGAAGGACCTCTCCGCACCAAGATTTGCCATGCCGCACTTTTTACGAGTATGAACACGCGCCTGTATGCCTGTGTTCAGTAGTATCAGCAACCCTGACCCTGTGTTTCTTTGAGACGACCATACAGCGTTCTACAAAGAACCTCGACCTATTTGGGCTCTTCCTAAGTCTCGCTATAATCAGCCTTCTCTCGTTTTGGTGGATTATGAGTGGAGCATTGCTGCTGACGCCTTCTTCCATCCTGTGTCCTGCCACAAGCAGCCGATCCATTCCTTCTATTCGGCAACTCGAGAATCTTAGCACAGCATCTCACACACCATCATTGTCCCCGAAGATCGTCCCTGCAGTTAACCTTTCCGTCGAGGTCCAGATCCAGAGCTGTCACTCGTAGCCTTGTGATTTGCCAGACCAATTAAGCTCCACAGAACGACGACCGCTTTTCCATTCCGGTACCCGACCTCGTCTGGAGTATCTCTAAAATACGATACAGGTAGTCATACTACCCAACTCTAATACTGTGCACGGTACCTGCTTGGAGATGAGTGACACCAGAGTGGGGGGTACTCGTACACGCCGTTCTACATAAAAGTCTCGATACCCACTCGCTTACTCGTACCTTCTTACAGGTTGACGTCTCTCGTTCAAAAGGTCACTTCTACCTCCAGACTACTTTATGTTTCTCTTCTTCTAGTTTCTTTATACTTCGAAATGTTGCTCACTATTAAACAGCCAGTACATCAAGGCTACAAGTCTTTTCATGACTATACTCCACCTACACCACCATCCACCTCTCGTTTCTCTCCGGCGGTGGCGACGACAGGGCCTTCATTCCCACCTATATCTGCTACCATTAAGTCTCTCCCACCAATACCAGCATCGAAGAGTACGACACAACAGATGTCCACACCTCATCGTGGCCTGCCTCCACCGGCAGCCATGACATTGCCACAACCTTCACAGCAACCTCCACCAATAGGTCAGCCACCGTTAAGTCAGCCCATGGGACAGTTGCCAGCTCCTCCACAGCAATGGCAAGGTGCGGAAGAATCGATGAGGAACTGGCTTCATGCCAAAGCTGAGGAAGATAAGCGGAAGCAAGAGGAGGAGAAGACGAGACAAGAAGCACTGCGGCTGGAGCAGAGAAAGATCGAACAGGACATGCTGCGAACCTCTCTGAATGGGGGCATCCCTCCATACATGATTCCCATGGTATTTGCTGGAATGGGCGGCGGCAACTTGCCAAATGCAAGCCTGGAATGGGCACAGCATTATATGTCTCATCTTCAGCAGCAGCAGCAGATTCAACAACAGCCACTACTTCCCTCTCAAGGCCATCCCTCTCCTGAGCAAATACAAAGAAGGGATTCTCGAGCTACTCAGCCTCATGCTGGTCAACCACACCAAGCAGCTGCGATGACATTGCCATCGACTCCTATCGGCCCACCTAGCTCTCAAAGTGGAAGCTTCTACCCGATGTCTCCTGCTACAAGATCCCGATCAAATACCCAGACGCAAGGAATAATCGCCAGGCCTCCTGCCACGTCTCACCTGCCTAGGCTAAACACGGGGGAAATGCACATTCAGCAAGTGCCTGCCGGCCCTTCTGGGTTGCAGATACTGCCTGGACAGCCGGGACATCCTTTGTCACAATCGCAATCAGCTCAACACCAAGAGTCACAGTCTTCCCCCTCGATATATTTCCATCACTGGCAACCACCGACTTCTCAGGCTGGTACGAGCAGCACAAATCAACCTACGACACCTTCAGGCAAGCATTGACGGTTCGTTTCGTTCTGAGAAGACCCGGACTAATAGTCTTCTCAGATCATACTTATTCTCCGAAGAAACGAAAGGCCACAGGACCTCAACAGCCTGCTCCACCACCAACTTCACAACCTCAATACACTTCTCCGCAATTCTCTCAGACCGGATCTTCTGTTTCAAATACACCATCCAGTCGCCGACGAGGCCACTCGAGGCAAAGGAGCGATCTCTCAGCTCGAGGAATCGATTCTTACCGACCTTCAAGTCGTCAACGTCCCACAGAGAGCGGTTTCGCTACGCAGGGAATGGCATTACCACCAGCGCCTGTGCAAGGAGCCGCCACGTTCTCTTCAGAGCCGCGACAGCGGTCAGGCGGCGCAAATCCTGTCTCTTCAATCCTCGAGCAGAGCGATTCACGACCCCAATCTCGACAGCAGTCACAACAAGCGCAGCACGATTCTCGGTATTCGGCAGGACCGGAGATGAGGCACGACGAACGACGTACAACGCCCAAGGAGGAATGAAGGTGCGGAGGTTTTCTCAAGCGAGATGACGATAGAGATTACAGGCGTTTCAGAAAAAGTTCTCCACGTCCTTATTGCGCGATCATTTAAGCGCAGCATAATTTGCACGAAAACGAAAACGAGATGACATGACCGGAATGAGATTGCGCCTTCGAGATTCAGCCGGATTGGAGCATTTCCATCCTTTTTGGCTTTGCATCATCTTCACTTTTCGTTATGGATCATTTACAAGATACCCATTCACTGCGCTGTCGGATTATTGCCTACGGCCTGTTCGTTTCTTTTCATACTTTTGTGAACGCTGTGCGGTGTACGATTCTTTGTATATAAGACGCATATTTGGTGGGCAAGGCCCGTTGTATCATTATCAAGAGTGGCTCGAAGCTTGCTTCGATTTCTTCAGTGCCGGCTCTGGGAGACTTGGAGCGACTGGCACAGGCTGTCTGTCTACATTCCAGGGGATTAACCCTGGACTAGGCTTTTGTATATATTTATCTTCACGCTGGACTGGACTACTTTTGGGGGTTGGAGGATCGAAGAATTTTGGGAGGAAGGGAAGGAGCGAAGGAAGCTTATGCATAAGCAGAGTCGGCCAAACCATTAAATGGCCACTCCTGTTAGGATATCCTACGAGATGGTATCATCATCAATCAAACCACCTCGTCTCTCGAATTTCCCATTCCATGTGCAGTTTCAAAACTCAACATGCCATCTAAACAAGGCCTAAGGGCCGCTCTGGGGCCTCAACCCCTTCTCCAGTCTCCACGTATTTGCCGGAGAGGACGCACCATGCCATTTCAGACGGCACGCCGAGTCCCTCGTCTGATCCGAGCGAGTCAGCGCCTGCATCACGGCGTCCCAAAACACGCGTTCGACAAGCAGACTTGTCCCAGAGGGGGCTCGGGACCCTGGTAAATTAAGAGCCTCAAATATCACGGGGACGTTTCAGCGTCGCTGTTGCATGGACCTTGCATGATATCAAGATTACAGATTGCAACCAGGCCGAACTGTATCAAATTACTGTCTGGGCACGCTTGTGATTAAAGTCCCTGTGCCGAGCATAGTTGACTCTGCTTAAGAACATGTGTATCTACGTGAGGCCACACTTGTGGATGTTTTAATCATCGTGCTCTGAGGATATGAGCGCGCTTCTTGTCTGAAACGTCAATTTGGATCTAGGTTCTCCACTTCTCACTTTCGTGCTTGGTTACTGCGGTCCCGATCATCTGACATCCGCTACGGGATGTAACGTCGGAATCCGGATCACTTTGGTAAGGTGGATTTAGAGTTGTGGGTCTTCTGCCAGCTTCCTGATGCGATTAGCTCACCTCAGACGGCACCGAGGCTGGTGAGAGTTGGTGCTCGACAGTATGACATGAGCGTGGCCGTTACCACGACTCCACGAGATGGGTCAGGACGGGTAGCAGAAACTCCTTTCGAGCATGACCATCCGTCGTTGAACCCTCGACAGTTCTAGACCAGCCGACAAGAATCCTGGGACACGTCCGTAGATGAGATGTGGACGACAATTAATCTCGCAGTTTACAAGCCACTACTCCGTAAGTCCCCATCAACATGTTGTAATCAGCCACATCCCCAAACGGTAGGCAACGTCCATCGGAAACCGCGCTCAGAACAGGAAAGAATAACGAGCGTGCGCACATGCCAGACTGGAACTCCCAGCCACAAGATTCATTCCGAAACAGGCAAATCAATTGCGAATGCGTCGATTCCTCATGCAGAAGCAATCCGGGCGGCGGGAGATTGTCATGCAGGTCGATATGGTGATATACGGGATTGCGGGTTGGGTACAGTAATGAGAAGCTCGGATCCTTTACCTCGGGGTTTTTTGATTGACGAGGCGAGAGTGTGGCACGCTCGCTTCGCAGGGGCTGTTTCATGTTGACTGCTCGCTTCGGTTGACTGGGCTACTTCCGTTTGTGTCCACACCGCCCACCAGGCCTGCTTTCTGCAATTTGCGATGCAATATAAACGTGCAGGTACGGGAGATTTGTGTGGCCTTTTCATGTGCTCACCTGAGTCATTGTCATGGGCAAATCCCGATGATATTTCGTGGCGTGTTGCTGGCTTATTATCGACGTACGCCTCCTCGAGGCCGTTCCCCACCTGGCGAGTTGGCAACCAGAGACCAAAACTCAAGGAAGCGCCAAGGTGCAAGCTGCAGTACGAAGAGCACCATCCTTCGTACTAATACTCATACAGGTGTTAGAGGTGATCATCAAGCACTTGTTCACACAACTTCCTGTTTGCAACCATCAAGTTGATGCACTGAACCTGTGGTGTCGGACCAGAAAGAGCCGAGCTCAACTGCACATACCCGAGTAGTTCAAATGGCATACTGGGACCTATTTCGAGCGGAACAAGTGCTTCGCGTCCAGTTGTATGAGAAGGACTCCCATAACATGCAGTGTTAATGGATGAAGCAAAGCAACTCGAGCACTCTGTGCGCCTCTCCACTTCCACTATAGACTCTTGAATCTGGAACATCACAGTTAGAAGGAATTTGTCTTTGTTCCACGGTGAGCCAAGCTTGAGTCGTAGTGGTTGCAAACTATTGCAAGAATGGTTTCAGAGGAATGTCCGGGTGAGTACAACTTTTCATACTCTGACACAACACGCAGGTCGCTCATTGTTTTGACTGCGTGTTGAACTTTCGCGTGGCTGAGCTTGCCCATCAAACTTCACCATATATCGTGCCAGAGCTGAAGTAAAGTGCCAAAAGCTACATTGAAAGGAGTAGCTCCTGCGGCACATTGATTGCATCCCAAGAAATCAGGGAGCTACAGAAGAGCATCAGTGTTTTAGCCAATAGCTCAATCAAATCGCAAATGCAGCTCCTTTCGTGTGGTCTTATTTTCCGTGAATACAGAAATGTGGCCTGATGGAACTTGGAAAATGTGATCGCTATCCACATAGAATGGCTAAATAATTCGGTGCAAAAGTGGGAATGCTAGACAATGAGTTCTTTTCTTCCAATAAATGTATGAACTCAAGTTCGGCAATACTGGCCATTTGAGATAATATTTCTTTGGTTTGGGACTCCAAATCTACTGCAAATGCAGCGTAGAATATATAAAGTGAGGATGAAAATGACGGAACGGTTCCGTCTACCCACAATCAAACTTTGAGGTTTACTCAGAATCATTTCCCTAGGAAGCCTTAATCTTCGCTTTATCCTTCATCCCGACTCTCATTCCAATCCATTGCTCGCTCCCACTCTCTAAATCCTCAGACAAGAAATCTGCGACGTCCTCATACTTTGTTTTGTACTGCCCTAAAACGACCACCAGAAAGTTCAAGAACATGCCAACGAATGGGATCCAAATCAGCCAAGTATTCTTCCAAGCGGGAGGGGACTTCGCTTGGAGAACCAGGTTGTGGTGGCTAGGCGTGTCAAGTAGTTCGAGAAGGCCTTGATTGGGGTTTGCAGGTTCCATCATCGCAACACATATGAGTGACCAGCGCAGGTCAGAGACACGAACGGCCTCGACAACTTTACGTGTGCCTTCGTGTGCTGAGACTCTGGCATAGAAGAATCCCGGCAGACTACAGCACGAGTTAGTTCATGGCATGTTCTTGGCTGTTTGGGAATCCTACTAGTCTTGCAGAAGACGCGAATTGGGAGTTCCAGGATATTCTAAGATGCTCAAGCCACTAACCAACCAAGCTCGTAATGGAATACCTCTTTCTTTCCTCACTGCAACGGCGGCATCTGTCACGGCTTTTGCAATCTTGGGGAGGAGAGGCTCCTCCCCAGGCTTGACCTGAGTCCCGGCAACATTGATAACAGCCTCGATGTTGTGAGCTAGGATGGCCTTCTTGATTCCTTCAGAGTCCGTTGCGTCCCCAGTAACAATCGTAGTCTTCTTTAGTACCGCGGGTGATAGCAGTAACTGAAGTTTTGCAGGATTTCGAACGTAAAGGGTTACGATGTGCTCATGAGCGAGAAAGGCTGGGATGCATCGAGAGCCTAAATTGCCAGTTCCTCCTAGTAGGAGGACGCGCATCGTGTCAAGAATAATGGAAGACAAGGATAATACGGTCAGTTGAGGATGATTTATTCATGTTACTAGCATCTGGTAGGACCAGGTTCCATATATAGCCGTTCACATCGGTGGCAGACAGAGATTGGAGATGCTGTGCGAAGGGAATGAAAACCGAATGCTGCGCCGAAGCTTGGTGGGGGAAACGGCGCTAACGGCGTTTACTCAACCTCAGCTTTCATCGCCGTTGCATCTCCTTCTAAACCAACTGGGGGTTTGAAGAAAAGCTTTCAAGTGACTTCAACATCTATGTTATATCTTTGTCCATGAGGTAAAGCCACATGGCGAAAGGAGCCAAAGGGGTTCCTCCCGTCGAAGTCGAGGCCCATCTTCATCACAGTCTACAGATCGAGTGATCTCCACAACAAATTTAGGAATTAGGATGGGAGATAATTTCTTCCATATCCGTCACTGTCGTGTCGACGTGTATTCCACCATATATACAACGGTCATTCAATCATGCATCCTTCCCAGACGCTTTGCTAAAAGTCGATCCCGCTTAACTCCATTTCCATGCCATTGCCTTTTTCTTTCCAATCACATCCTACAAACTGCCAGCAAGTTCCTGTACAGCTTGAGTGTAGCAAACTCCTGTGCCTATAGAGACAGGCCATCATAAGACAGATGGCAATACACCGTAGGGTATCCACGATGTATTCATCGCTGCATGATGCTGCTCATCCGCTAGAGAGTCCGAGTCTGTCAAAGTCGTTCTCAATGTTGCTCATCGTCTTAGTAACCTTCTGTTTTCGTTCTTCCGAAGGCCTTGTGCGCCCAAACAGTCTCCAGACGGACATGGTATGACGGAGGCCATGGCCTTCCTCCTTCGGCTCGATATCCTCTACCGAAGACATAGATGCATTGGTATCTGTTGGCGATGTTGAATGACCAATGATGGAAAAGTCGTCGCTGTCATCGCTATCATCAGAGTCGTCGGATGCCTCATCGGATTCCGACTCAGAATCGTGAGAAAGCATGGGGAGACTCGATGGACTTGAGCTCAAGTGGCTTGGCTTCTCCAAAGCCTCTTCATCCTCCAATTCATTTTCACATGATTCTTGAACACTTACTACCACATCTCGGCGAGCTGTCCTCTTGGTGTGGACTTCATGTGGTTGAAGATCGAACCCGTAGTACTCGGACGAGGCCTCTTCAGTTGCATTAAGTTCGCACAATAGTTCATCCAGGATATTGGCGTGAGCAACAAGGAGACGAAGGTCGTGAGATGCCCTTGCGGCCTCCCGGCAGAGCTTATCACGGGCAATAGAGGCAAGACGATAGACTTGTGGATCGAAAGGCATGAGTTTTAGATCTCCGGATCAGTCGGGGTTCAAAATGTCGAGGCGTACGTTATAAAGTCTCGGTCAATCGCAATCTCTATTAATGGCAAGAGTCCATTCCAAATCCATTAGCTGATGAGAATATTTGGATAGAAGATGAAGAACGAGAAGAGAAGAGGAAAGGGATGACATGATCTAAGATATTAAACTCTCAATCCTGTGCATCCGAACATGCGAACATGCAAAAGACTGACTGTGTCACAAGAGTGCATGGCGGGGCGTTGAGTAAGTTCTCCGGATGCGCTCGGAAGGAGGTTTAGTGGTCCCGGAGCATCCATTCGCTCAATGCGACTGCCGGCCTCGAATCAGATCTCCCCGATTTATCTCCACTGTACCCATATTCCACGTCTGCAGGTGGGACCCGTACAGCGTGAGCAGCTGATTCAGATCTCGTCCAACACCTCAAGATCCGGCAGAGGGAAGTTTTGAAGACCGAGTCGGAGAGCCGCGGCTCACGTGTACCAAACACGGCCTGTTTACTAACGTCAACATCACATTGCTGGCGGAAAGGAAGATCTTGTACATAATCATCCAATAAGCTTACAGAAGATTTTCACGGACTACGAGGTCCTCTATCGCCTCTTCGACATCCTTCTGACCTCGCTATCGGTTTTCAAAGCGGCCGAGGTTCGGTAACTCAACAGTCATGGCATACTAAGCCAACACAACGTTTAACGGTATTGGTGCGCATTTGAAGAAGGTGAATTCGACCATAACTAAGCGCAATTCCCTTACAAGCAAGCTTTCAATCGGCTGAGTCGGCGACCCTCGGCAAACTTCCAACTGTCACCCTAGGGGTTAGTAAGCCACTCTTACGTTAAATAAGAGGCTCAAATTTCAAGCCAAGTCTTATACGAAGACAACGAACTATTTCCCTCCCACTTAAATCCCTTCCAAATGTCATCGGGGTTTGAATACTCTGCGTTTCAGCTCGGTACGTGGCTTGGTGGATGCATGATCGATCAATCTGTATACGAATCAGAGGACTTCGTAGTTTTGTACGGTCGAGATGTCTGGTTCAAAGAGATGCTATGCTATTTGTGAGATGCCATCTGTGAGACCCTCGCCTTCGCGGCGGATAAAGCGCGGCGCGGATCGTTGGCGGCTGTAGAGTGGAGTGGGACGCTGTCCGGGTAGGAGGATAGACGGAGACGATGGTCAGGGGAGAGGAGATCGCGATGAGGATGTGAGGAAGACATTGATGGATTAGGTAGCCAAGCACTGGGAGGTGACCTCGGGCTTATGAATTTATGCAAGTATAGGTAAGGTAGGTAGTGAGTACAGATGAATAAATACATGACTCTCCCATCCGTCTACGAATAGAATAAGACGTCGTATCCGGACTCCTGATGGTATCCCATGCTCTCAACCCTATGATCTTTCGTCCCCTACCAAAGCTCGCAGACTGGCTCTGTGGGTTTACAGGCAAACGCCTCCTTAAAATCCTTAGAATTAGACATGGTTCCCAGAACCCTTGCCCATTTCGGCGCGTGCGGATCCGTATAAATACGACTGATGGCGGTTTCCTTCCTACTCTTCCCACACCACCAATTGGCATACGACACGAAGAACAACTGTTCTTGCGTAAAGTATTCCAGACCTGGAAGATCCTGGTTCTCCATCTCCGTCCGACGCATCTTCCATGCAGCGAAAGCAGCACTGACGCCGCCGGCATCAGCAATGTTCTCGCCGAGTGTGAGCTTGCCGTTGACGTGTAGAGGTTTGTCGTCCGGGCCGGGGACGGTGTAATTGTGGTACTGGTCGACGAAACACTCCGCGCGCTCCTCGAAGTTAGATACGGTGCTGGGCGTCCACCAATCGGTGTAGTTGCCGTTCTGATCATAGTGACGTCCCGTCGAATCGAAGGCGTGGGAGAGCTCGTGGCCAGATACGGAGCCAAAGGCACCGTAGCTTAGGTATGGGGGAACGTTTACATCGAAGACAGGGAACTAATTGGTCCTTAGACTTCTTTGATACTCAGGTGCATTTACGAACTAACTAACCTGCATAATTCCTGCCGGGAAAACGATTTCATTTCCAGGAGGATTGTAGTAGGCGTTGACCGTTGGGACTAGAGAGTCAGTCAGCGAAAGCTCTCAAAGCTGACATTGCCATGGAAGACGTAGGGAAATGAAGGCATGTCTGACTTGAAGGGTAAATATGCCAGGTGAAAAAGGGAAATGGATTGCGGGCATATTTCAACTCACCTGACATGCCCCACGCATCTCGGTCAACTGGCTTGCCCAAGCTCGACCATTCTCGAGCGATGTCGAAGCGATTCATTGCGAGCGCATTGTCGAAGAACGCCGTAGAGGATATTTGAACAGAAGAATAGTATTGTCGAAGACTTGGAGGATCCATTATGTCGGGGCTCTGAAAGAGTGTTAGTGTGTTAGACCACAGAGCGAGTAGCAGGACGAACCTTGGTAGGATAGCCAATTTTCTGAACTATTTTATGGACCTTTTGAATAGCTAGCTCAACAACGCTCTCATCCATCCACGTAGTCTTCTTTAGCTTCTCAATAAACGTCGTTTTGATGTCAGTGACGATCTGGTCACCGAATATCTTGGCTTTCTCAGAAAACGCCTTCTCAACAAAGAATCGACTAAGAATCCATCCAAGTCCGTTGTCTACATGACGTACACACTTCCTCCATCGTTCTGAAGTGGAATCAGGATCCTAAATACTATCAGAGTGTGCTACCTGATTATGCAAAAGATCTTACTTTGCCTTGAAGCTCATTAGAAAATCTTGAGTATGGCTTGAGCTCATCCGCCTCGATGACAGAGGAATATGCCTGCACAACCTTCCAAAAGAAATAGGCTTGTATTGTTTCTTTCGAAGTGTCGGACAAGAGACTTGACAGGTTGCTCATATAAGATGGGGACATCACAATTATGCGGTCGGGCTTGACATCCGAGGGTGACAGATTGTTGATCATCCGTGAGAGACGAATTTGGGGCGTGAGCTTATCGGCTTCTTTTAGAGACATGGGATTGTAGTATTGCTATACCTGATTAGCACGAATCTAGCAAAGAATGGGGATACTCTCACAGTAACATCATCCCTATCCTCAGCATCAGGAGACGCTGCTGCCAATTGCTTCTCAAACTCAACCACGCCACGAGCAATGACAAGGCTCTTCCCTCGCATAGCAAGGCTATGGCCACCTAATTCCGAGAGAAACTTTGTATTACTATGGTTAGGGTATAGTTTCTCAAAGACCTGCGCCACAGTGCTTTTGTATTTTTGCATAACATCGTTGTCACTGTAGTAATCTTTGGCTGGGAGGCCTATCGAATATGGAGGACCACACTGTACGACGACAACATCCGGGTCTTTGTCATCGGCACCAGCACCGCAAGAGACTACTGATGGTACCCCGATCCTTGACAAATAAAGAACAGTGTTTGCGAGATCATCTTCGTCCTTGCTTTCAAGAGTAGTCCTCCCTCCGAATGCCGTGTTCTCGACCGGGAACATGTCCTCGACTTGATGTAGTATTTTGCGCAATGGCGTGACACCCTCCTTTCTGACGGAATCCTCGTCCATACATGCATCGTACGCTGCCTTCAGCTTATTGAAGTTGTACTGATCGATGGAAGAGAGTGACTCGACGAGTTGCGCAGGAGAGAAGCTCGAGTGCTAGTCAAAAATTAGCATTCACTTGCGAAGTAGATCCTGAACTGACCTCAGAGTCTACTGGATATGGAGCCTCGAGTATGTGCCGGAGCAGCATCTGTGAGTTTTCCGACATGATACTGCCAGTAAAAGCATCTCCCTGATCAGGTCGCAAATCATGGCGGCTATCCCATCCTTCGCAAACTAATTGTTCAAAGTCTGTACATGCATCGAGGCTTTGATAGTCGGGAGAGAGGTTGTAGAGGATTTCGGAGGCGGCATGTACACAGGCAGGAGTCATGCACAGAGTAGCTCTTGTAGAAGGTCGCTTGGATGATCGATAAACTACACCAAATTAATTAGAAAGCCCTTCTACCCAAACGTTCTAGCTGTAGAGCCACGAGCGAGGTGCGCGGCGGCTTCACGACTTACCACCAAAGAAGACGCAGAGGATAATGATCACAGCAGCAATGAGCAGCGTCATGAAAACAGCGACGGCATTGGTCGCAAACCACCTCCCCGCCTTCTTCGTCCTCGAATCTCCTTCATCTGTCTCCCTCTCAGCTCGAGGCAGCAAAGTTGTGCTCTCGTTTGCATCAGCATTGCCATTCTCCTCTCCACGGGGCTTGGAAGGCGAGGCGCCCATGTCGTAAAGCCTTGCAGCTATGGAGCTGAGAATGCCTGCAAGAGGGATCACGAAGTTGGCATGTATCCGAGCGTTTACGGTGGCTGGTTCAGCTCGGGGTTTGTTAGATCGTGATCGTGATCTTGCTCTGTTGCGAGATCTGGAGCGAGTCTTGCGTTCGGGACGCATGCTGACGCCGAGAGGCTGGCTGATGATGCGGGCATGGGGCTATTGGATGCTATGGGGTAAGGTACTCAGGTACTGGTCAAAAGCGGAGAAGACAGGGGAGCTCGTTCCTTCTTCTGGCATAACAAATTTACTCGAGTACGGCAGGAACATTTCGTTATCGACTACCACGAAGCTTACCTACAGCCACTCCGAGAATAGCCAAACAATGAAGCTGGCAGTATGCAATGGTTTTTAATATGTCCGCGCTCGTACCTGCTTTCGCCCATCTTCCTCTCCAGGCTCCTGTCGATTCTCGTCTTGGACATCATATGAACGAGATGGTAGTGGGTTTGGGAGTTCCACCTGAGTTCGAGTACTCGTATTAATGCTAGTATTTTCGGGCGAACTGTGTAGATTCAAGGCCATGTCCACAACGACTCTGTTACTCTGTAAGACCTTCGTTTATTCGTTCTAGGGGACCGCGCCCGTCTTGAAAACATGGTCTGTAAACTGTACAATCCCAGCAAGTATCTGGCCTCGATCCTCCAATCCAATCATGAACACGTGTATACAAAGAACAAAGCCTCAAGCTTACAGAATGACTGCCACCACCAACGCCACGCTAAAGATCTAACCCCCTTTGTTTGTGAGTTCACCTCATGCTCTGAAGTCTTACGCAAACCATGCATAAATGCAACACTATCACACTTCAACGCCTTCCGTACTATCAACAGCTCATTCATGTCTACTCGTCATGCCGCCCCCCAAAACGAACCACGATTGGTAGGCGTTCTGTCACCCCCCGTACCATTCGACTTGCTCCCACGTCGTTCGAGAGATGGCCTACTCGTGTGATCCTTTGAGTCGGACCCAAGATTTCGAACAACAGTGCTCGATCGGTGATGGTGCCCGTCGGTGGGTTGATTCTCGGATCTAGCCATCTCTCGCCGGTCTATCGCCTCTACATCAATGCTATAAGCTGGTCGCGAGGGTAGAGTACTCGTTGATGATTCTTCGCTGTTCTGCCCCTGGCCAACAGCGTCGGTATTGACGCTATCAAGCATGGTAGGTTCAGGGGCTTTCCCAAGACCTTGGGCCTCGAGGATTTCTTGTTCCGAAACGCTCTTATTGCTAGATGCTCGAGCAGCAAGGGGCTGCTTGGAAGATGGAACCAAGCTGTTTCGAACAGGACTCGGTAGAGATCCTGGTCTATCTGTTCCCGAAGGTTTTAATGCCGGATGGGGCATTGATCCATTGACACCATTCATGACGCCTTCGGCAACTTCTCTGGCTTCTGCGCGAAGATTGGGCACTTTCAAGGAAGGCTGGTAGCAAGTTAGTAAGGCCCAAGACTACAAAGAGTGAAACCTACCTGTTCAAGATACTGTTCCAGCTTCTTCTTCAACACTCCTGAGCGCACAGGCTTTGCCAAATAGTCGTTCATACCCGCAGCCAAGCACTTCTCTCTATCACCTTGAATAGCAGAAGCAGTCATTGCAATTATCAGAATGCTTCGAACTGCTTCTATAGAGTCTTTGCGCAAGAGTTTTGTTGCTTCGTAACCATCCAGAACGGGCATTTGTACATCCATCAAGACTATGTGATATGGATCTCCTCCGAGTGCTTTTCTTCTAATTCCTTCGACAGCGAGCTGGCCATTATCATAAGCATCGACGTTCCTGAAGCCTAACTTCTCCATGAATTGTATGGCAATTTTCTGGTTGATCGGATTGTCTTCTGCAACGCAGATACGCAATTGGTCCCGTGGGACACGAGAGAAGTAGTATGCGGTTCCGGGGATCTCAGCTGGTTTTGTCAGCGCATCGCGTTGATCCGAACCATTCTGACTGTCGCCAGCGGATGCTTCTGGATTTGCTTTCTGAAAGGTCACCGTGAACCAAGCAGTTGTTCCTTCGTTTTCTTTTGACTCGAGGTGTATTGTCCCTCCCATCATGGACTCGATGAGAGACTTGCAGATACTCAGACCAAGTCCACTGCCTCCGTATTTGCGCGCGGTGCTAGCATCAGCTTGACTGAAAGGTTTGAACAGCTTGACAAGCTGCTGCGGCGGAATTCCAATACCGGTGTCTCTGATCCAGAAAGACAACTTGACAGCATCGTTGCTTTCCCAATCGATTTTCGCACCGACAGTGATTGAGCCTTTCTCGGTAAACTTGAGACTATTCCCAATGAGGTTTCCTAAAACTTGGTGCAACCGCACAGGATCTCCGTATATGAGAGACTGAGGGAGATTGATGTCTTGAACGATCTCCACATTTTTTGAGCTCTTGGAGTAACTCCCAGATCGGACCACTTCCCTCAACATTTCGTCTGCGTTGAATGCGACGATGAAGAGCTTCATCTTGTCGGCTTCCATCTTAGAAAAGTCCAAGATGTCGTTGATAACCGTCAAGAGTAGGTCAGCAGATACACGAATTGAGTCAGCCATATCAGCCTGTTCCTTGCGAAGATCCGAGTCTCTCAGAAGTTCTGAGTTACCAATGACACCATTAAGTGGTGTACGGAGTTCGTGGGATACGTTTGCCAGGAATATGGATTTCGCTTTCGCGGCTTCTTCAGCGAGTTTGACACTACGAAGCGCCTCAGCCTTTGCATTGTTAGCTTGTCTTTCGGCCTCGATGGCCTTGGCAAGTGCTCTCTTCTGCACCTCAACCATGGAATTATTAGAAGCAGAGACCTTCTCTACCTCCTTCAAAGTCAGAGCATTTGAATAACTGATCCCTATCTGGTTGACAAGCAATTGCAGCACTGTCAAGTTGCGATCCGTGAAGACATGTGGCTCGCCCTCGAGATAGAGGACGCCCAAAAGTGGCTTTGCCCCGTGGCAGATTGGTAGGGCAATGACGGACTTTCCATTCGGATTTCGAGAAGACCAGGCCTCGCTGACGTTACTGAAACGCTCGTCGTGCATCAGGTCGGGGAGAAAAACCGTATCTCGAAAACGCGTGCAGTAAAGAATCACACTTTCAGCTACCAAGGCGGTCTCATTAAGAGGAAGCCCAGGAATGTGAGCTTCGGCTCCCTTTTCTGCGTCGCCGCTGGCTGCAATGCTCCAGCCAATAGGGTCTTCTTCTTCGACCACGATCGCAGCAGACGTGGCAACACCACCACAATTCTGTAATATGATCTCGCACATCGTCTTGAGAAGCTGATCCACCTGCAGAACACTGGATATGACCTGGGAACTTTCGAGAATCGAAGTCAAGTCCAGCATATCCAATGCTGGGAGCCCAGAGCCTGCCTCTGCTCGTTCAGAATTACCTTGCCAAGCGTCGATCCGTTCATCTTTCGTTTGGGAGATTGAGGCGCGAGTTTGCTGGCGTGCATCATCTTCGTTCCCCTCCAGCGTCGTATACTGCACAGGTGCGGAGTCTCCAGCAAAGTCGGTTTGGACGCAAGCATCTGCCGTTCTCAGATTTCGTGTCGGGCCTTGCAGGAGCAGACTGTGTTCGTCTTCAATATGTTTGGCGACACCAACAGCACCGAATTGTCGATAAAGCATCGTAGCCTCCCGTAATGACGCTTTTGCGGCTCGGCGTGAGCCCACCCGTAGGAAGAAGCTTGCTAACAAGTAATTTCCAAGAGCCTCTTCGAAGACAAAGCTGTGTGCTGCAGCATGATCCAGAAGCGCCTCGTAATTTTCTAAAGCAGCTCCATGATCACCTTCCATCTCAGCGATTTGTGCTCCAAGTAATTTGCTCCAGGCAATGTAGTTAACGTCCGTGACAACTTGCCAGTCCTCGATTTTTCTTTTGAAGTATTTAATCATTTTGCAAACGCCATCGAGCTCGTCATGTAGATCTGATTCGGATTGTCGAGATATATCTGAGCTGGATTCCTGCGCCGCCATCCTTCGCGGATCCTGAAGCTTTGCCCACATCATTCCAGCTAGTGACAAACCGTGGAAAAGCATTAAGAATCGAGTGTTTCGTGCCGACCATACTGTTTCAATCCTCTTCAAGTTTTCATTTCCCAATTCCACAGCGCTCGCATAGTGGCCATAGAGGAACAGAGGAGCAATCTCAATACCTTCATAGAAAAAAAGTGATCGGTCGCTGTTCTTTTGAGAGCCACGCAGCCATGCTTTGTAGTAGGCGGAGCTGAAGGATTCGTCGCTCATGATCTCCCCAGGGTTGTTTGTGAAGGTCTTCCCTTGAAGGGCCCGGCAAGCCTGCCTGATAGAAATGACCATTGTGCCACCCCTTGTGTCTTGCTCCCAGTTTGGGATCTCTTCACATCCATACGTACAGAATGCTTCCAGATCAGCCAGATGTTCGGATCCAAAAAACTTGAGGTTCCCAACCAAGCCGAAGTTTAAAAGTGTCGATATTCGGTCCCCGGCTTGGATAGCGTACTCCAGGGAACCTTCCAGTTGACTCATCGCCTTCTGTATGGAAAAATGTACATGACCGACGAAAAGAGAGTAGATGGTGCCTCCCCTTCCCATCGTGTAAGTATCGCGCCACCTATCCATTAGGGCCAGGCAAACGTTACCCATCTCGCAGGAAAATTTGATCATGTTGAATCTCGTGATTGCAATCATCGCTAGATGCAAAAACCCCATTCCCGCTTGCGGAAAGCTCCCACAGGTCAGAGAAGTATTGACCATGACAAGGCTCATTTGATAGAACGTAAGAGTGTCACTCCAAAACGCCGCGCTGATGGTCTCAACGAGTACAGCACCAACTGCAGCCAAATTTGAATCCTTCGTCATGTTTTTGTTGATCAAGTCGTCGGTGTCCATCGCCTGAATCTTTAGAGACAGGCGCTCGAATTCCGCATCGCATTTCTGGAAGCTAGGATTCGCATCCATTTCGACATCGAGTGCAGCAAGGCAACGCTTCAAAGAGCTAAACGCCGCTGGGGAATCGCCTTCTTGAGCGTACACCCTGGACTGTAGGACCCACGCAGGGGCTTTGTCGACAGGAGTTTTGGCATTGTCGAAGACAGTCTTCAATAACTGCTTAGCCTCGGAATACTGCGACATGTACAAATAAGTCTCAGCCGCTCGAACGCACAATTGGAGCGTTTCTTCGTAATATACGTCTGGTGCTCCATCTTCCCATGGGTTATCCTGAAGAAGCTTGAAACAATTCGAATAGAATTTTGATGCAGTCGGTCTGGCGCCACTCTCTGCAGCTTCCTGAGCACACTCAAAAAGCAGTTGCCGAAATGAGTGTCTGTATAGAACCTGTTTCGTAATGATATCAACCGACTCACATATATGCGACGCGGTTGTCTCTCTAGATCTCTCGTTGGCGGAGTAATATTTCAGGAGAGTCTGAGCTATTATGAAGTGCATTTTCGGGCTGTTTTCCTCTCTCAATGCTGCTGCAGCCTGCACATAACGGTCGTGTGCAAAGCGGAATTTGTCATCGTCCTGGGTTGCGACGATGATATAAGCCTGAATTGCAGCCTGGAGCCCCTCCACAGCATCTTTCTGCGAGTGGGACAACGAGGAGGTGTTCGCAGGATCCTCTGGGGAATGAGGATCATCATAATCAAATTCTCCGCTAAGGAGTCGTTGTATGAGGTCAAATGAGAACGAAGTTCCAATCAGCGATGCCCACGCAAGGATCGATCTCGAAGAAATAGGCAGCTCCTTCAAGCGGGACGTAACAAATTCGCTGTTCAGCGTGTCGTGGTAATTCTCTGTTTCGAATTGCTTGAAAATCCGATCAAGATCATATTGCCAAGCATTCTCTCGATATGAATACCATAGGCATTGCTTTCGGTGACAAGTCACCAGCATCTCTCTCATGTAAAATGGATTTCCAGCAGTTTTCGACTGTATGACGGCTGCTAGAGGAACAATGTCATGCTTGGGGCTACCGTAACGGCCGAGTCAGTAATCTCTTCACTTGAATTGTGGTATGAAAAGCCTCGGTCCAACATTATGCCTCGAGATCAAGTTGGAGAGAAACGGGAATGGGAAAGGGAAACCTACCGACACAGAGTTGCAGAGACATATTCGAGAATATCCTCCTCTGTCAGAGGATTTAGTGTTATGCGAGTGACGCCTACGCCTCCACTCTTGATATATTCTTAAAAATTATTAGCGAAAAGTGGTACTGGATGGATGTGGGCGTGTTCACTTATACCCTCTGTTCCGGCAGGGTCTATGATCCCTACAAACATTGTTAGCATTTTTTGACAGAGACACGACAAGCCATGAGGACTGCGTAACGTTTCATAGCTCGGAGCATACCTTTGATTTTTTCTGGGAGTATTTCATCAGGTCTAATTGTAACGATAATGACCATCTTCATTCTAGAACCAACAATCTGAGCAATAAGATCTAGCGACTCGTCATCTGCAAACTGCAAATCGTCCAAGCAAAAGCATATGAACTTGTGTTGCGAAAATACCCGCAATACATCGAGAAATGTATTCATCAATCTCATCGACTTCGTCGATGTTCCAGCACGAAGAAAATCTTGTGAGCTCTGAGCTCCCAGCGCCATGCTGTACAAGCTGCCGGAGCTCGATGGCGATGAATCTCGACGGTCGAATTCTACTCGTATGCTCTTATTATAGCTGTGGCTCAACCGGCCTGAGTGATTTGCCATTTTAGGCAATGCACCTAATAAAAACTCGGGAAGTTCAAGAACCTTGTGGAGCATAGGCCAGGCAGGGCGGGCAAACTGCTTCAATAGTTGGTGGAAGGGGGTTTCGGTGTCGGTTTCTGAGAACACTTGCTTGAACAAGCTTGACAGCAATTTCAGAACAGGTCCAAATGGAGTCTTCCGCGCTTGGTCAAACTTGGCGCTAGCGAAATAACCTCTACGCCGAGCCTCAACTTGCACCGACTGAACAAGACAGCTCTTGCCTAACCCCGCAGAACCAGAAATGCTAACCACTTCGCAGCGGCCTTTTCTTCGAAATTTCTGAGAGTTTCGTTTGTTGGTTAAGCTGCCCACACCATCAGAGCTAGACCTTGCTTCCGCTCCGTTGATACTATCCATGACACTCCGGGAGTCTATACCAAGGGAGGTATTTTTCTCCCACGGTCTAAAGTTGGAAACGTTTGATCGAATAGAGGCTTGGCTTTCTGTCGAATTGTGCTGGGAATTCCCACCTGAGCGAACTTTGCTGCTTGAGTTGTCGGGGAAGAGGCCCAACTGATTCATTTCGTTGCCTGCTTGAGTCGATGTCCCCAGCGAGTTGGATCGTGCTTCGAGTGAGCTGGTATTTTCACCTTCACTAGATCCTCCAACAGAGCCCGAGGCATCAAAGTTAATATCGCGGCGTCCATCCGATAAGCTGCTTCCGGAGGATAAGCTGTAGATATCTCGTCTTTGGCCGACTATGTGGCGACTTGATACCTTATCAATGATCTTGACAATTTCGTCGTGCTCTTGAGACCGGCCTATCATGACGGTAGGCAGAATGAAGAACGAGGATACATCCTTGGTCGCTATTGGCCAGTTCTTCAGAGCAGACGAGTTTCCATCGCCTAAGAGCGTCCGAATCTCCTGAAGGTCGTGTCGGAGTCCCTGAACACTATGATATCTATCGCCTATTATTTTCTGAGTCATCTTCTGGATGACCCTGCCGAGCACATCTGGTACGTCCATTCTGATACTGGACACTAATGGCAGACGTCGTCCTAGCACGGCCTGAATAATGTCCATCGGCGTGTCCCCATCGAATGCCGGCTGTTGCGTGAGCATGGTCCAGAACAGAATCCCAAGAGAGTAGATATCAGTCCGACTATCTGGTTCAGCAGGCATCCGTCCAGTTTGTTCTGGCGACATATAGGACAGCTTTGTCTTAGCTCCAATCTCCTTAGATAACGTTGACCAGCCAGAACTCGTGAGTCCATGTTCAAATGTCCGCAAACCAGAGCCAAAGTTGATGAGCTTAACCTGTCCTGTCTCTGGACTCATATGAAAAGCATCTCCCCTGATTTCCCCATGCACAATTCTCTGTCCATGATGCAAGATCTCCAAGCATTCAGTTGCTCCGACAGCGAAGTCCAGGAACGTCATAAGCGGTACTCGCTCTTCAGGCTGAAACTCATGTCGAAGGGTTTCGTGTTTGTCCCCAACCTTGTCCGCGGTGTACCACGCAGGTCCGTAATCAACGACTTTAGGCAGATAATTTGGTCCGGGATACTCATATATGCAGACAACCATAGACCCTTTATCTCCTTGTATGCTCGTTAAACGCACAATGTCGACTGGTCGCGCAATATGGTTTCCCTCAGGATCCACAGATCTCGTCAAGTTCTTGCAGATATGATATGATCTCTCTTCACGAAGTGCATGGCTCGAGACCCTTGCAACAATCTGGACGTGATGGCGCTCGGAGCTTTCATCCTGCGAAGCACCCGAGTCGCTGTCATTGTCGCTCTCTGTTTTTCGGGATTCGCGTGGACTTGGAGATTCGTCTGGCAAAGCGCGCTCGGAAGGGGGTCTTGAGGGCGTTCTCGCTGTATTCCTAGTCGTACTATTCTTCGTTCCAAACACGAGCCTACACAGTCATCAGCCCCAGGACACGGGGGCGATTGCAGACCCTTTGCTTACCAGTTGTCATAGCTTGAATGAACAGGTGCTCTGGATTCATTCCAAGTGTAGCCGGCAAGCTGGCGCAGTCTCTCGAACAATCTTGGAGGCGGATCCAGATTCTGCTCTTCCCCCGGCACAACCTTGTCCATGTTGAGACTTGTCGGTTTATGTCATCGCTCTAAATCACTGCTCTGTTGCATGTTCAGACCAAACAACGAATTAGACCTGGGGCTAGAGAAGAGCACGTCTGTATCAAGCTGTCGCAAACAGATGGGGGTTTGGTAGCTAAGTTAGCCTAAAGGAGAAGATCGGTTGATCGTTCGTTAAAGAGGCGGTCCAGTTGGTTGACCGTGCTGACTACGTCACTTACAGGACCATTTCAACAACATGCCGAAGAGGGAATACTTAAGTAATCAGAACATTCATGGTCGACAAAAGTGCTTGCTAAAGGATCATAACAACTCAAATATGAATAGCAATTCAAATTTGGGCATAATTAAGAGACATGATTCCGCCTTGCTGCCACAGCAAGTGCAGACCTGCATTATCTGTGTGACATGCATCGGCGAATGCCAAGGTAGAAACTCTATGTAGCGTCAAGCCTTGAAAACTGAGTGATCGCGACTCGACTGCTGATTTGAAAAGACTGGTGGACGGCCCCTCTCTAGCCATGGAGAAGTAAGAACAGATGCATCTAAAGAAATTCTCCAGGATAGACCACAAGCTACAAGCAAGGCAGCACGTAGTAGAGCATAGAACTACTTTTCATTTCATCTCAATTAGCTATGTGTCACACCTCTTTCGCTACCACAAATGCAATGATCCTAACTCAACTGAGCCTCAAACGCTATCTATACATAAACCAAAGGCACAGAAATCCCACCCAAGGCAAGCTAGCCGGACCATAGCATAGCCAACATAAATACACACCCATGATCTATCCAACGTGGAAAGCAAAAAGACATAAAGAGAGGCAATCATGAAGTCGACAAAGAATCAAATTATGTATTTGAATAAGCCAGGTACGAGGCCAAGCAAACCGCTCCTGTGCAGGTGACACAAATCTATCGGGTTGCAATTACAAGCTCTAAAATCAACTTCCACCTCCATTTCAGAAGTTGTTGAAGCTTAGACAGTCCCCATCATGTTCTTGGCTCTGTCGAGGTAGGCTTTGGAGTCGGGGATGTACGCTGGAGCGTACGTTGGTCCAACTCCACCAACGAGGACGGATAAAGTGACAATGATCAGGCCAAAGATGAGGAGTTTACGCAGGACGGGCTTGGAGGCGCCAAATTCGGCCCAGGAACGGGTAACGTTGGAGAGAACTTCCTTGAGCTTCTCAGGGCCGAGCTTGAACCACAACATGCCGCAGAGAGCGATGCTGTATCCGAAGATTTGGAGGGTCGAGATCATAGTTCCCCAAATGATGATGGACGCGATGACGAGAAGGATGTCCTTCAGTACGCCGCAGAGGGTGAGGACGAGGCCGGAGGTCTTGCCGATCTATAGCTTGCTATTAGTACGGAATCGCAGTATGAAAGTTGAAGACTTACCAAGAAAACTACCGAAACATTTAAGCAGAACGCAACTGACGCGTTCAACAGGAATGTCCACAAGCCCACAGAATACACGGCTTCCATGGTGACATATGGGATCTCCCAGAAAAGTGCGACTGTCAAGTTCATGACAGCGCAGACAGGAGCGTAGTAGTACAGGGAAACCAGAGGATCCATCTTGAACTCGGCCCCACTGAGCAGTCTCTCCACCATGACGATTCTGACAGCCTCGAAGATTATTCCACCAACTTGGTACAAGAATCCGGTAAGAACAAAGTTGATCTCGCCGAAGGATGCAATCACGACTCCAACCACGATGGCAGACACGTTGGCGAGCTTCTTCATGTTCACGGGCTCGACGCCGAGTGCCCAGGTAGCGAGGAGCACAGCGACAGGTGTAGTAGCCTAAGTGCACGATCAGAAATTGTGCGAGATTACCCCACTTCTGTTGAAATATACCTTGATCATCTGGATGAACGAAACGCTCAAGTACAAATATGTCAAATTTCCGCAGATCAAACTCAAACTGAAGAATAACCCAATCGGTACGATCGCTCTCAAGTACACTTTTCCGGTCATCGCCACACGTTTCCGGCCATCAAGGAGTTTTGTGGTGCGTGCTAGTATTTGGGTCATGATAGTTGCAAAGAGGAGATGCCATGCTGTGAGGAGAATGGGGAATTCTGGATATTGTCAGCGGAGGCATTTGGGTGGTATCCATATTCTGCGACGCACTGAATCCCAACGTCGACAAGATCCATTTATTGAAGAGGATAACACTTGAGCTCAATGAAATCCAAACACTGAAGGGCAAGTTAGCTCTGATTTGACCTCTCTGAGGATTGTTGCTACTCACATTACATATACAGAGGCGTGTAGGCCCCCTGACTGCGCAGTTGGCTTTTCGCTTGCAGGATTGACGACTGGCAAGATGGGAGCATCCGCCGGCCTCGCATTCTCTCCTGAGAGACGAGCCTTTTCCTCGCCCATTGTGCTGGTGGTGATTGTCGAAACGAATAGTGCTGGGGTGAAGCGAATTCGCGATCGCAATCAGATGAAACCGCTCTGATCAGACGGGTAGCAGCCAAGTGGTGATGAACGAGTGAAACGGCGTCTGCCTGTGGTGATTCGGACACCTACTTCCCTTTGGATTGCTGAAAGAGAAGGATGGATTATCGACCGTTGAAGAGGAAGGAGCCGATGTTGTGAGGTCGAGAGAGGATGGGGTGAAGTTGAGGTGATCCTTCGAGAAAATTGTGGCTACGGTACGGTAGAAGACTGGCGATTCGAATTGAATCCGGCCCCGCTAAGCCAATCTAATGTGCGCTAATGCACCACGACCGCCGCTCAGAGTCTTAACAGGGCCGTTTTTAGAACAGGGGGAAAATAAGAACGAATGGTCATCATTCACAATTAACTACCCATTGGACACAATACATGGGCATTGACGAGTTACGATATCCTAGTGTTTGAGATATAAAGAGCCGCTTAGCTCTTTGAGTTATCGGATACTGGCAGAAGCAACAACCATCCCGAACCTCTACTCTCTTGCTAGTAAAGCCACCATCCAACTTATCAGGAGCCTGCCTACCTTCTGCCCCTCCTGTCCGTTTGTTGAAGCCCAGATAATGTCATGCATCCTCCCTAGCCTGTCATCTATCGCTTTTCAAGTTACGCAGATCTGTTTCAGGCTTGTGCTATTTGAAGTCAAGATGCGGGTACTTGAAGATCTAGTGAAAGCCGGATCCAGAGTGATGACAAGTCCCATAGGGAACGCGCACGCCCGATGATTCTGCGACTCAGAGGCACCATGAGGACTTGATAAAAGTTTGGTAGCACAACAACGGCCAGGAAGAAGGTATCTAACATGTTCGGATTATACTCCCGCAAAGAACTGAGCTCTACTTAGTATTCTCTATTGATCAAGAAGAACGCCTCCTGCTTACGATATACGGAATTTTTCACCGGCAAGAAATCCGTGCTGAAAACTACTGTTCTCAATTTGAGGCGAGTCCAGTGTAGTTGGCTCGTCTCTTCATAATATGGTCAAATGAGGCTCGGTCGAGGATTGAGGATGTACCCCGACGTTGACACAAGGTAACTTGCATATTGTTGACAGTGCACTGTACCTTCGTACGACTGCGAACAGTCGAGGTCATTGAGGAGGCTCTTGTCAAACAGAAAGCAGATTTTAGAATTGGCTAATTTGCTTTGTGGGGGTTTTTTTGATTACTGCATTCAAAAGTCTCCAGGGGTTTCTCGAGAACGTTACAATCTGACGCCTTGCCCCCTCAAGCACGGGCAGTGGCAGTGGCCTCACAGAGTATATCGCATCTCGAATGTGGTAAGTCCGAAAATTACCCAAAGAACAACATCTACTCGTAATTTCAAGCCTTTGCCTTTTGCCGCCTCGTAATCTTGGTGGCGTGCTGCTGGAAAGGGGGTCTGCTAAGCCTCTTCATCCCCCTCCCCCTTTTCTAAACGAAACTGCGTCTGCGGAGTGCCTCCCGTACAGTCATCATACGAAGTCACGAAGCCATCTTCTACAAATACGAGCTAGAAACGAGGTCCAAAGTCTCATAAACAAGTAGACAGAGTTGTTGATTGCCATCTCGAGGACTGAAGATCCAAGCGTAGATTGTTACTCTGTCATTTAAGAATAAGATAAACGGCGGTCAAATATAACTCAAGCTACCTTAGGTACCAGGAGACATTACCCCTTTTTCAGTGGATTCCTGCCCTCCTCCAATCGATAAGCAACATGTCTTGACCAAATTCGCAATACCTCCCTCCCTAGCCCCAGCCGTCGTCTCCCACATCATCTGTGGCTCGCCAAAAAAGTCAAGGCACCAAATAAGGTAGACATCCTTGCAGACCCCTCCACGGTTGCACACTATTTCAGAAATTCATCCTCCTGTGCTTTTCCATTGTATCCTGTGCATATTCTGTACATACATCGCACTCGACTTTCTGTCCATAGACGCTACCAAGGATCATCTGCCAGACTGTGTATTCTCCATAGTCCGACCGTCGCAGGAGCTCTGACATCTTCACCGCCGTTTCCAGAACAACATCGTCTAATATTTCACCGTACACAGGCAACAATTACCTGGCGCAATCAGAAACCGACAACATGCCTGCAGACATGTATGTTCCTGACCTACTTCGATCTGTTCAAGATATGTAAAGGTCACTGACTTGGTTACAGCGAGGTCGATGTTCTAGTCATTGGTGCTGGACCGACTGGCTTGGGCGCAGCCAAGAGACTTCACCAACTGAACGATCCATCATGGATGATTATTGACTCCAACGAGACGCCCGGTGGTCTTGCCTCTACAGATGTCACCCCAGAAGGCTTTGTAAGTCTGCCGGGTCCCAATTGCCGAAGCAATCTCTAATTTGCCCCAGCTCTATGATGTCGGCGGCCACGTTATCTTCTCCCACTACAAATACTTCGACGACTGCATTGACGAGGCATTGCCAAAGACGGAGGATTGGTACACACATCAGCGAATCTCATATGTGCGATGCAAGAATCTCTGGGTCCCATATCCTTTCCAGAACAACATCTCCGTTTTGCCAAAGGACGACCAAGTTAAGTGCATTGATGGCTTGATTGATGCTGCTTTGGAGGCTCGCACAGCGACCACGAAACCAAAGGACTTCGATGAGTGGATCGTTAGAATGATGGGTACCGGTATCGCAGATCTCTTCATGCGCCCTTATAACTTCAAAGTCTGGGCTGTTCCCACTACCAAGGTATGCACTTCGTGGAAATCCAAGGGGGAAAAAGATGACTGATTCGCTTCGCAGATGCAATGCGCGTGGCTCGGAGAGCGTGTTGCCGCACCAGATGTTAAGACCGGTGTCAGGAATGTTATACTTAATAAGACTGCCGGAAATTGGGGACCCAATGCGACTTTCCGTTTCCCTGCTCGCGATGGTACTGGTGGCATCTGGATCGCTGTTGCTAACACGCTACCAAAGGAGAAGACTTTGTTTGGAAGCAAAGGCGAGGTCGAGAAGGTTAAGGCAGACGCCCACCAAGTTGTTCTGAAGAGCGGGAAGACCATTGGCTACAAGAAATTGATCACCACCATGGCCGTGGACCAGCTTGTTGATCAAATGGATGACAAGGAGCTCATCACATTGAGCAAGGGACTCTTTTACTCGAGTACTCACGTCATTGGTGTCGGAATCAGAGGAGAGCGCCCAGAGAACATTGGCGACAAATGCTGGGTACGTCTCTATTTGCAGATGGCGATTTGTTCCGAAAGCTGATGAAATTCTAGCTCTACTTCCCAGAGGATGACTGCCCATTCTACCGAGCTACCATTTTCTCCAACTACTCACCATATAATCAGCCAGAGAAGTCAGCCAAACTCGCTACACAATACCTCGCTGATGGCAGCAAGCCAAAATCCAGCGAGCCACAAGAAGGTCCATACTGGTCAATCATGTTAGAAATCTCAGAATCATCCATGAAGCCAGTCGATCACAATAACCTTCTCAAAGACTCCATCCAAGGTCTTATCAACACTGAAATGATCAAGCCAACTGACGAAATCGTTTCCACTTACCACCGCCGCTTCGACCATGGGTACCCGACGCCCTCTCTTGAGCGTGAGGGTGTTTTGAAGGACCTTCTCCCCAAGCTTCAAGCAAATGATATCTTCTCTCGCGGGCGATTCGGAAGCTGGAGATACGAAGTTGGAAACCAAGATGTACGTGCCACCCATTCCCTCTGGAGAACCTCTCACTGATTGAAAATAGCATTCTTTCATGCTTGGTGTTGAAGCTGCTGATCACATTGTGAACGGTGCTGTCGAGCTCACTCTCAACTATCCCGATTTCGTGAACGGCCGCCAGAACACCGAAAGACGACTCGTGGAGGGCAGTCAAGTCTTCAAGAACAAGGCTACGGATAAAGCTGATGCTGCTGGTGAAGCCAAGACCGTGGATATCGAGGCCAACAAGGCCGGTATCACAAACGGAGAGAGCAATGGCGTCCAGAAGCTCCCAACTAGAGAACGGGCACCATCCAAGACGAGCTCTAGCTCTCATGCACGAAAGTCCTCGAAGAGTGTCAAATAGATGAGATATCGACTTTGGTGATAATGTTTGCTTGACGAAAAGTCTTAAGATTTTGTTGTTGCGACACTATGGCGCATTTGTTAGGATTTGAGAGCTGGGGTTTCGCGAGCATGAGATTCACCCCTTGCTGGTTATTCGCTGGATGGACACACTTTATAGAATTTCAGTGCGGGATAATTTCAGACTACAGAGGAGATCAAGATTCGTTGAGATCTGTCTAAGGTGTACCTAGAAAATAGGGATAGCGTTCACATCAATGCTTTCAACTCACTTTCTACTCCAAATGCACATATTTATCCATACGTAGCATGAATAAATCGCAACCTGTCAAAAAAGCCGTCTTCCATATCAGCCCGCCTCCAGGAAGGGAAGCTCTGTCATGCTGAGAGATGACTACGGATATGAATCAGATACTCCATTTCGAAATATCCAATCAATCTAGTTCTACTTCTATTTCTCTTCCTTTCTCACAATCTATTTTCCCCATCTCCTTCTATCCCCGCTCTCTGATTGATGTCTTGCTCGAGTAGCTTAGCTTATCCAAGCTTGTTCTGTATTCCAATCTATTCTCCCATCTCCTTCTATCCCTCCACCTCTCTTTTGATAAATTGATATCCTGTTTGAGTAGCTTATTCAATCTCCTCCTGTATTTCAATCTATTCTGCCATCTCCTTCTATTTCCCCTCTCTTAGTGATATTCCTGTTCGGGTAGCCTGTCCAAGCCTGCTCTGCATTTTGAATCCGACCTCCCCAGAGTGCACGTTTATCCTGGGCGGTTTGGGAGGCTGTTCATCCGGCGTCTCTTCTCCAAATTTGGATTCTTTGCTTCGGAAACACCAGAGCAGAGGGTTTGAGGAGCGATGTTAGAGGCTGATCGCGGCCTTTTATGCGGTGTGAGTTGCAAGATCGCAGCACCGACAAGCTCAGTTTCGTCGACATCCATTCGATCGCCCGAACCGGTTGCCTGCGCGGTACCTGAAGATGGCGCACGCGGAGGTTGGTTGGAATGGATTTCATGTCCTGGCTTATAGACACGAGTGTATGACCTCGTGGTGCTGGTGTCGTTTTGCATTCGAGGCTCATGTGCTTCGTCCGTTTGTGCTTCCACTGCTTCATAGAACTCCTCTTGTCCCGAAGAAGATGGGCCGTCGACCGCTGTGATGTCCGCCATCTCTTTGTCGTCCTCTTGTGGCGGCGCTGGGGATTGCACGCGCGAGGGAGGAAAGGTTGAAATTGGAGAGGTTGCACCACTACGTATGCTCTGGAAGTGCCCACCACTGTCCATCATATCATTTGCTTCATCTGATCGTTGTGCCGATGAAGCTGGGGACGACGATGAGGTCGAGTGTCGGGAGGGTCCAGGAGCCTGTGGAGCTTTTGCATCTGATCGGTGTGCCGATGAAGCTGGCCACGACGATGGGGTTGAATTCGGGGAGGGTCCAGGAGTCTGTGGAGCTTTTGCACTGTGTCTTCCTGTAGAAGAACCCCATTTTGCCCTCTCCTTCTGCTGTGCGGTTATGAGAGTAGCCTTGCCCGGATACTTCTCGTGAAAATCGGCAATGAGCTTCTTCGCATGCTCGTTTTGGAAATATTCCGAGTAGCCTTCTTTAGTTTCAAAAGGGACCCAATCTTGGCAAACTCGAAATTTCCCCTCTGGAGATTCCCATTCGACTTTATAAACCAGGAATCCATATTTGACTCTTGAATCCCAGATCTTCCCCACTCTCTCCCCTTCCCTCGGGGGATCCTTCAGTGGCACGCGTATGTAGCCTGACTTGCCCTTTTCTTTCTTAACCTTGGCTGCTTTCTTGCTATCGATGGGATCACTGCCCGATCTGACTGCCTTCGCATTCTCTTTTACCACGGGTTGAAGTCCAGCCTTTGCAGGTATTGTGTTTTCAGCTCCCTGCTCGTCAATAACTATTGTATCCTCAGCACTTTCCACTGAAGAGACTGCTCGTTCAGAGGCTTTTCCTTCAGAGTCCTCTTCATCGGCATCAGAATCTTCTTCGCTGGAAAGTTCTTCCTCAGTATCGTAGTCGGCGGGGATAGGTGCGTTCTGGTGGAAATCCATCACTTCTTCTGTTGTCAGTCTGGGAATGCAAAGTGCTCTTCTCGATCTTTGGGGACATCCAAGATTCTCCCCTAACCTGTTCGGGTCATGTATGGGGCAAGGGTTTAGCAGCTCCCGTAGCTCTTCGAGATCTTCGAGCTCTTGCATATTCCGCTCGGGATCCTGTAAGTCCTCTATTTCACGGTTGCAGGGAACTCTTCTGCCAAACTTTCTATCCTCGAGGAGATCGTCCATGTAATCCGTATTTTCCTGCTCGCCATCCACAATATAACACAAGGAGTTATTGTCGGAGTCGTCGTATACCCCGGCTTCCAAATCATTACACCAGGTAAGGTCGGTGTCGTTTAGTTCGTCATCGACATCATCCTCATCGTCTTGGGCCTTTTGCGCGCAGCGTCCTAAGAACGGCACTCCAATAACTCGGCGCGGATGGCCATGATATTTTCCACCACGTATAACGAACACAACATCCAATTTAGGATATTGATCGACTCCATCAACAGCCATTTGATGTATGCCCGTTTTCAGCTGCTCCTTCACTCCTTCACTCAGCTGTTCCTTATCCACTCCTGGATGCAATTCCAACTGCCCACGGTACCTCACTCCCGGTGGGCAAGTCAGCTTCGAGCGCGGGTCTTTCCTGCAGGTATATTCCACTCTCATGCCATCACATTCGTCATACCTTCTAATATCCAACGACTCACCAACATCTCCAACCGCAAGAATGACTCTTTCTGCAGAGGGAAACTGAGCGATCAAGTGCCTTTGTCCACCAGAACACCTCCTGTCAGTCTCCTCCCAAAATTCGATATCAAAAGCTACATTCTTGATCTGGCTGCGCTCGATTTCGAGATAGGATTCTGAAAGGAACGGGTGATAAGCTTCATCGCAATGTCGGTACGGGTAGCAGTTTTGATATGGATGTTTCCGTGATTTTTCTTCGCCTTTCCCATAAACGTCGTCCCCAAGTCTATAATGATTGTACATCTGTGTCGACTCCCAACCTTCTTCATCTTGCCGTTCAGCTTTCCCCCACTCGTCCTGATCATATGGTCTCCAGAGTATTTCCTGATACCAGTAGGACTCCGGTCCAAAATAGATTGTGTCAGCGTCGAAATTGACCAGGCAATAACAGCCATTGCCGAATTCTACCTCAGAAAACTGCAACCTTGATTCGACACAAACCGAGGCTAGGGCGCGTGGTTTGAGAAGTAACTTCCGTCGAATGTCGAGTTCCCCTTTGTCGTCTAGACAAACACGTAGATGGGGATGCCGCATCTCGAAGACTCTTGGATCATCCATGATTGCTCGAGACCATATTATTTCCCGAAGGTTTGCTGGGAGTCGGCAGAACATTGGGAAGGTTCTATTCAAGATATAGTTGCACCTAAGCGTAAAGAAAGAAGCTGCATCTTGTGGTTGTGCCGCCATTTGGGGACTCCAGGGCGAACCGAACGTTGTTTCCTTGGGCCATCTGTGATCACGAATACGATGAAAAATGTTGTCCGGAACTTGGGTTTTTTTCCAATCTCCCTGCTCTCTGACCGTCATATACCTGGAGTCGAGCCCCGCAGTTGTCTTGTCTAAGTGACCTGGTGGGAACACAGTCCCTGATTTTGGTATGTTGAGACGAGGTATTGAATCATTCCCATCATATCGTATGGTAGACTCCATGGTAGCGAAGTTTTGTCGAATCTAACTTTGCAGTCTGGATGGCTGGCCAACCAATGGCTAGGTATTCAAGAGAAATCACAAGAGTAATGCTGATACTCGGAAGAAATCGAGTAGAAATATTGTTCTATACCAATGATAAAAGGGAGAAAGAGGGTGGATAACATAGAGAGGTGGGAATATTGTATTTTGGGGAAGCCCAAAGTACGCGATCATAATATTGATCTGAACTAGGCAGATTTTGAAAGCTGGTACGCAAATGTTTGGTCGAGAACTAGTATGGGAAGTCACCACCACTATTGGGCGGATTCGATACTAAACGTCAGCTTTACCAAACATCAGCCCAGTCCGAATGGCAAGTTGGCGCCGTGCAAAGTAAACATACAAGATACATAGTGAAGACCTATTTTTCAGCGGCCAAAGGCCTTTTCAATACCTTACTGTTGAGAGTTGCTGGGAAGCGCTCCTCAAGGGAACAAGGTACCTATGAAAATAGAACTGCAGTGCAAGCGACGATGGAAGTCTTTCATAGAATGGCAAGACTATGACGACGTAGAACTAGATGTTAGTATGCAGGATTGACAAGCAGTGAATTCGCACATAGGAGTGGGTGGGAAAGCCTTCCTCATCAGTGACGCCCTGTGATTTTAAAATAAGATAGTTAAAGGAACACCGAGGAAAACCTTTAATACTAGCATTATCGCAAGTGTGGCCTACAATTGGCATTCAATTGTAGAATTCGTACTTTTTCGGAATTCGCTGGCAATGTTTGGATTCTCTGCTCTCTCGTTTCCGGAGCTCCCAAGGACCGGCCACACTGCGATACACCAGTATTCATATTGCAAGTTAGGACCATCATATTGGGACATTCTCGAATTGGTGAAATCTTGCATTTCCTTAGCTCGTTATGCGACTAATGCCATGCCATGATAAAACCCCATCCCGACCCGAAGACACCCGAGAATCGTTCAAAATCCTAGAAATCTGTTAGTCATGCCCTATATCAAATGCGGTTTCCTTGATGCAACGTACGAAGAGGAGTGAAGAACCATCTGTTCTTTCCCGACGTGTATCTCTCCTCGAAAGTCTTCTTGACTGTCTTCTTAGCCTCCTCTCTCTGCGAAACCTCCTTGAAGGTGTCTGCCGTAACGGCTCCCTTCAATCCCTCTAACTCGAGCGTGTAACGTGTGGGCATCAAGTGGTTGTAGTTGATGACCTTGATGAACGGCTTGACCTTGCTTCGCTTGGCTTGACGGGTCTTCGACATACGGCGGGTGATTTGTGATGGGTAACGTTCGATGCCAGCGACCAGTGCGTGAGGGTATGGGTGGGATTTGTTTCCGGTATCTTGAGGTTGTATGATCACGACCTATGTTTCCTTCATCAGCACTCAATTCCCTGCATATGCCGAGTCTGCCATATCCGTTCGGTGTGATATTCGTTTTGACATCATAGAGAAGAGGTTAGAAATATACCTTCTTGCCGGCATATCTGCCACGGGTGATGATGGCAACACGGCCGACTTTGAGAACTACGAAGAAGAGAGTCAGCACTTTCGAGCAATTGACCAGTATACACCTCTTAGTTTGCACTCACACTTCATGTCGACTGTCGTTGGTATCGATTGTCGTGGTGTTGTGCTGGAGTCGAAGTTGATCGCAATTCTTTTCAAAATTCAGTGCGGAGCGCTAAGCGAGGGTTTAGACAAGCTAAACTCCATTCTGCCGACCCTTGCTGCCTTACATAGAAGGCTTGAAATTCTTATCGATTATCTGGGTCCTTTTCTTTGAACATTTGTTTTCACACAGACCATATGTTGTGACTGAGGGGGTCTTCAATCGCCCGTATCTCATCCACTTCGATCAGCGTCAACTGTGATATTGATTCAAACCTCTCAAACGGAAGCACCACACATATCACATTACTTGAGGTCCCCACCTGTTCACCGTCCACAGTCTTTGCACCTTCGGGAAAGTGGGAGGATCTTAAGGCGTTACCTTTATCATTCAGCGCGTGTCAATACTGACAATCTCTCGTTTGCGCACTCTGTGGAGACCTTTGGGAATCTCCAGTAAGATTTGCAGTTCTTCTGGAGCGTTGAAGTACCTACCGTGACTGGAGCCCTGCAGTATTGGAATTCTACCTGGCAATCCGCCCGGAAGATTTGAGTACTGTAGCTGTACAACGAGAACGCGCCTAGGTTGGAAGTGTTAGAGGTCAGTCGAACTTCTTCGCGCTGAGAGAACCACAGGATGTTCTAAGAGTATAGGCATGGCAAGGAGCATATGACTTTTATTGGAATTATCACCCCTCTATGCAATGTAGCCACAAGCAGCTGGAGGCTCGAGAGGTATCAGTCATAGGATCTAAAATTATGCCGAGTCTACAATCTCCAAAAGTACAATTTATGTAACTATGTTGATTAACTCTTTTCACACGGTCAAGAGAAGCCGAAATGTCTAGTATTCAGTATGGGTCATGTGCCCCATGGGAAGAATATCGTCTACTATGCGATCTTTCAACAGATACAATCACTCAGAGACTGTGAAATGCTATGGACCTCTAGAATGGTAACATCCCCTCCATATTGACATCCCTATCACTCACTATACTTTAGAGTATGGATAGTGTCGGGAAACTGTCCAGTTGTGAAAGGTACAAGTACAGCACGAATAGTTGTAAAGGAAGTGATGATGAGCTTTCACATCGTTCTGGGAGAGACCAAGACTTGAGTTACGTAGAGCATGTCGATATCGAAGATTGCCCTTTATAAGTGAAATACACGGCCCAAATGTAAAATCATCGATCAGAGCAGTGTCTCCTAACGATTTGAACCGGATGGTCCGTCCTGGGCGCAAAATCCTTAGCGTGCATCCCGACGCTAGACCAATTCGGTGTCAGATGTAAACAAGAAACGGCTTGATTTGTTTACGGATATCTCGCAAAACACCATCATATCCAGAACCCCTACCACAAAAACGTCTCTACTTCCTATCACCTCCCGGTTACCGTTTGACTGGGATTCTCTCGATTCTCTGTATTGCCTCATGCTTTGACTCTTCTTCGACGTACACACGTCCACATTCCAATCCACATTCCGCGTCTACATTCACTATGTCCAGAGAACGAGCCTCCTCCCGAGATGCGGAGAAGCATCTGAAACATCAACATACTGGCTCTTCGGATTTCGGGAAAGCAATTATCCCTATGTACATCATTCACGCGCAGTGTCTGAGAGATATACTAACCAGACCTATAGGTGGGACAGCTCTGACCCCGAGCGCGCACCTCCTCCATTACCTATGAACCCATCCTCACCGAGCGTTGCTGCTTCCCGACCAAACACCTCGAGCGCTATTCAATCCGCGCACGCGGCTCTGACCGAAAAAGCCCGAGAAAATGGATACATGACAAACACGGTTGCGAAACGTATCGACACTTCTCCAGAACGGTCTCTGGTAAAGGGCGCTGCACATAAACGGATGCAGTCGCTGCATACAGGGAACGTTAGAGATCTTAGCCTTTTCATTGAAGGAGGTTCATCTTTCGGAGCCCCGAAATCGCCGGAGAAGACATCCAACAAACCAGGCACTCCTCTCACGATAAAGGATTTCAACATCGAGAATAGATCTCTGGAACAAGACCGATCGATGACTCCGACACCGAGTCGAGAGAATGAGCGTCGAGATAGCTTAAACGTACGACCCTCACTACGGCGACCACCTCAGAGCATATTGGGAGAGAACACTCCACCCCAATCTGCGACAATGCTTGCTCTTCAAAATATGGCCAGCAGAGATATGGATATGCCGCTGTCAAACGCTACGAATGGCTCTACTGCGCTGGTTCGCACACCACAGACGTTCGATGCGATTTCCAATCAGATCCTTAGTCTCACCAGTATTGCGACGAGCTTGCAGAGGGAGATGGCACAGCTCAGTAGGCGGAGTAAGGACAACGCAACAGACCTGGTCAGCTTGAAGGAAGCCACAAATGCTAGAGATGAAGATATCCGGCAAAGCCTTCGGGAGCTTGTTGTCAACCTCTCTGAACCTGCCTCTCGAGCATCGAGCGACTTATATGGGGGTGGGGGACTCTATTTGGACAGTAAAGCACACATCTTACCAGGATCAAAAGCAGTGAAACCTTTTCAACTTCCTAGGATTCCCAGCCCGAACAGCTTTGCAGCCTCGCTAGACAGAGACTCGGTTAGCAGCCCCTCGGTCTACACTCACGACAGTGCAGCGAGCATCGCCCTACTAGAGAAGATACTTCGAGAGATGGGTACAAAAGAAGGTCAAGATCAACTAGTTTCTCGCCTAACTGAGGTCGCAGATCGCCTTGCACGAGATGGGATGTCAACAGCAAAGAAGCTTGAGGACCTGGTGGACTTCATTAGAGACAACACAAGAACCCAAGGTCTTGTAGCTCATAACGATGGTGGGGGCCGAAATGGACGTTTGCGAGACTTTAGCCTTGAAGAAGCTCCCAGGCTCGAACTGGATTTTGATAAGCCAGCATCTGGGCCGATGACTCAAAGAGTGGAGGCACTTCTTAAGTCAAGCGCAAACAAGGAGAACGTTGCTAGTCCAAGTTCCCGTGCTAGGGATGTTCTCGGCGAGGATGTCATTAACATCATTCGTACCGTTAAGGACAGTGTTGCTCAGGGTGGAGGACTAACCGCAGAGGTCAAGGCGCTGGTTCGAGAGCTTCGAGGAGAGGTTCTTGGTATGGGTCGCGAGATTGGTCGAAAGTTGGATCAGTCGAACAGCAAGGACACTGCGAGGGACGTCGATATACAGAAAGAGCATGTGGCTCGGGTTGTAGGGGACGGCCTAGAAGAATTGAAGCAGCACATGGAACGCATACTTCGAGAAAATCGACGAGAGTCTTCGTCCTCAACAGTCTCTCGGAACACGGTGGATTATCAGGAAATTTACAATGCAGTTCGTGCGGCAGTCAACGAGCAGTCCAAATCAAAGAGCCCGGATCTGGAGAAAGAAGATATCATTGAAGCTGTTAGAGAAGCCTGGGAAAATTACAAGCCTGATATCGAACTTCAACATTTTGGTTTGGAAAGAGAAGAATTGCTTGCTTGCTTGAAGGAAGGCATCCAGGAATATGCTCCACAAGATAGCACTCGGTCAATTGGTGCTTCAAGGGAGGAGGTTTTCCAAGCTGTCATTGAGGGCCTCAAACATTTCTCGCCTCCGCAGATCGAGACTGAAGCGAGTCTCTCACGCGAGGAGATTTGTGATGCAGTTCGTGATTGCTTGGAAGAGTTTGAGTTCCCTTCTGCTCCTCGACCGGAACCTCGAGAGAGCGAAATCACCCGAGATGATATGGTCGGTGCAGTGAGGGAGGGTCTAAGCAATTTCGATTTTGCGGCAAACACCACAGCGATGAGTAGGGATGTTACGGGAGGACTCAGTCGCGATGACCTATTCGACGCAGTAAAGGCAGGCCTGCAAGATGCGCCTATACCAATGGATGCCTTCGGAGAGCAAGTTCTAGGAAAGCTGCAAGAGATCATGGAATCTATGCGGATCGAATTTCAGGCGGTTTCGGATGAGGCAAAGCAGAACGTTGCAGCTCATGGACGAGATACAGAACAGGTTCTGGACGCAACAAAGGATGGATTCGAAAAGCTTCGCGCTGACATCGAGTCCTACGTCGATCGGGCTGCTGATATTACTGGAAAGGATGAAATTCTCGAAATAATGCGAGAGAGTTTCGATGCCCTCCGCGCGGAAGTGGAGAATCTCGTTTCCAAGGGCTCAACGGCTTCTTTTGAGTCAGTACAAAGCCAATTTGAAAATCTTCGGGAGACAATGGCCATGTCAATTGTTCCTGCCGGTGTCAACAATGATGAAATTTTGGATGCTCTCAGAGATGGTCTGGACAGCTTGCGCGCTGACATTGAGCAACCACGGGGCAGTAACGAATCTGTTCTTTCCGGCACTGGCGAGATTCTGGATGCTCTTCATGATGGATTGAATAGTCTCCGCGCTGAGGTCGAAAAGATCAGCAATAAGCCTGTGGATCCTGTGGATATGACCGTCAATTACGAGATCCTCGATACCTTAAAGGCCGGCTTGGAAAGCGTTCGAGCCGACATAGATCGTCTTCGCGAAAACGGCATTGGCGACCGTGCCATAGCATCAATTACTGAAGGGGCGGTCATAACTGCGGAGAGTCTGAAACGAAACGACATTGAGAATCTCGAAGTCTTAATTACTCAATTACGCATTAAAGTCGAAGCACTCGAATCGATGCCTCCTCCACCTGCGCAACCTGTTTCAGGATCGCTGTCAAAGGATGATCTAATCAATGTTGAGGACTTGCTCCGAAATGTACAGGAGGCAGTCGCAGCAATGTCTTCTCATGATCGCGCCCCCAACGATGATGCAGCCACTAAAGAAGACGTGGTTGCCATTGAGACCCTTCTACGAAACACCAAAGCGAAGATTGATGAAATGGACCCGGAACAAGCTATCAAGAAAGACCATCTGGACTCCGTCGAAGCTATCGTGATTGAGACTCAGAGCAGCATCAACGAACTCGCGACTCATATGGACGACGTATCGAAGCGAGAGGACGTCAACATCATCGAGTCTCTCGTACGTGAGGTGGTCATTGGTCTAGAGGAAATGAAAGAGAGAGCAGTCAATGAGTCTGAGGACCTCGAGAAGGTCACCAAAACCGACGTAGAGGCGGTGGAAGCTCTGTGTCACGATGTGAAGACTGCAATTGAGCAAATGGTGTTGTCTGATCTCGCTGGCTTGGCATCAAAAGATGATGTGAAAAATCTTGGAGCAATGGTCAAAGAGTTCAAGGACCGCATCGAAATTCATGCAGACGCCAATGTTAAAGCGTTTGAAGAACGCCAAGCGGAGACCGTCGGAGTTGGCGAAAGAGTTACCGAGGTCAAGAGCTTCCTTGAGGAATTTAGAGATGCCATCAAGGAGAAGCTTGATGAAGGCAACACAGGTGTCGAGGCATTAGGAAAGCTATTAGAGGGTGTTGGTGATTCGATCAGTAACAATGCGAGCATCACAGATGATGTTAAGCAGCTATCGGAACTTTTGAAGACCGAATTCGAGAAGTCAAACGCCGGCGTCGTTGGAATGAAACTGGAGTCTGATGAAAAGTTCCTGCAGACCTGGGACAAGTTCGACGGCAAGATAGATGAAAAGTTCGATGAGCTTATGGCGAAGTACGATGACGCACAACTATCGGCAGAGGCCAAGACAAAGCTGGGGGAGGAAAAGAGTGCTGAAACCGAAGCTGCTCTTCTGGGCACTAAAGCAGTCGCTGAAGACTTGAAACTACTCGTTGACAGCCTCTCAACAACTCTTACTGAATCTGTCGAGAGAACGGACGAGGCCTCAAAGACCGTCTTCAACAGAATTGATGACACTTTCACCAGGGTCGAAGAAACTCACGCAGACGCCAAAGCGGAACATCAACTCACTCGAGAGCAAGTTTTTAAGACGATCGGCGCCATCGAAGGCGTACAGAACCATGTTGCTGAATATCATCCAAAGATTCTTGAGTCGATCAAGGATGTCCTTCTCATTGTTGGTCAGCATTATGACCATTCGAAAACATCAACAACCACTATTCAAGAGAAGATTGCTGGGATTCCACCGCCGCTACCCGTGCCGGAAACACCTCTGCTGCGTGACATTCCTGTTCCTGAGAAGTATGATGACGCCCAAGTTCATGAGAAGCTGGACAAGCTTGTCGATCACATGCATGTAGCTGGGAAATCGTTTGCTCAGCTGGATATGCTAGATAAGATTCACGAGCAAGTGATGCAGACTGCAGCAGAAGTTTCCGAGTTTGTCTCTGCTCAAACAAAGCGTATCGCGGATGATCATGAGGACAGAGAGAAGGCAGTCGAAGCTGCAACTATTGCTCTTGAGAAGCGCATTGCACAGAAGGAGGGTGTAGAGACGATAGTGGTTGGTCTTCGCGAGGAGGAAGATCTTCTAAAGGAGTCCGTGTCAATTCTCAAAGCCGAGCAGGAAGAACTTGCCCACCAGAAGATGCGACTCTCCGCAGACGTCTCTAGTCTGGAGACTGCTTTACGAATCCGCCGCGAAGAATTGCATGCCATGGAAGCCAGAGCAGAAGGCCTCGAGCGCCGCATCCTCGAAGGCGTTATCGACCACTCTCGAGCCCTGTTGATTTCGAAGGCAAATAAAGGTCGGGATGCAATGAGTCGTAAACGTGTCCCAAGCCACGCCACATCGACGACAGGCTCTGTTGTCTCCAATGCGACTTCAAGAGCTTCGGTTAGTACTCAAAGTGCTGTCAACATGGCCATGAGCGGTAATCGAGCCATGGTTAGCGTCCCTATCAATAACCCCGCCGGTGCTTCTCGACGCATTCTCTCCCTTAATCAAATTACGCATAATGTCCCGACCGGAAACTTCAAGCGTAGCCATAGTGTTAAGACATCTGGTGGCTCTGGTGCCTTGCGGAAATCGAGTTGGGGTGGTTCACTAAGTAGAAAGTATGGCGACCTAAATAAGGAAAATTTGGCTTTGAAGGAGAGCGAGGAAGATGAAATCGACGGTGATCACGACCTGAGCGATGGAGAAATCAATAGGAGAGAAAGTAGGGGTACCACGATTCTCACTGGTACAGGAGCCAGCGAGAGTATTGATGAGGGCACTGAGTGGACTCAATCTGGTAGTGAAGATGGGGGGGAGCATCACGAAGTCCATGCTCCGGTAGTGCTGTTTGAAGAAGCTGGTGAGGTAGCTTGATTGCTAATATTTTTTTGGAGAGAAAACAAAACGTACATCCTGTGGAAGCGTTATCTGTCTAGTTCCTGTATTCTTTTTCTCGTAGTTATTGGGTAAGAAGGATGGGTCGAGAAAGAGTATGGAGTCCTTGCTGATTGTATAGTGTTAACGAGTTATGATTGAGTAGCGTCTTAGCGAATTACTACTTTGAACTTTCTTATTGGAACGATTGAAGCTTGGTGAAGTGGTGAGATTCGACGTTCTCTGAATTCCACTCCACACACCGTTCCCAACAAATCGGGGGATTCAATGATTAAGAACTGCTAATGTAATATGTCTGACCTGATGCTACCACACTCTCTCAAATTATACGATTACTCCAACGACAACACTTATGCACGATACAAGCTGCAGGCAGTCCTATCTGTCTTGTTACAGAGAAAGGAGAGTCGGCAAAATAGGAGCTCACAAATCCCGTCTTTTGTGTCTTTGATTGAGACTTGTTAAACGACTTTCGGTCAACCAAGGACTACTGTTGCTGGATATTGGATCTATATTTATCGTCTCTCAGACATTGCAATGCCTTAGCGGCATAATGCGTAAGGTCTCCGTCGTTTGTTTGTGGTGAAGGGTTCGGTGTGCTTGCACATCTCGGAAGCACTTCTAATTCTGTCGCTCCACCCGGTTGGCCTAATGCAATCATACATGTCTTATCATCAGTGTGCTGCTTCTTCCTGGAAAATATTTGCGTTGCCGTGTCCTTCACTTTATCAAGTCTTCTTTTGACTCCTCGAGTTGGGATCTGTAGATTCTGGTGCGTTTGAAGAGTTGCCGCATCCGTAGCAAATCGAGTTGAGTTGTCAACGTAGCCACTGTCAAATAAGCCCCCAGACATCGTAATGTCATGAACCACTGATGTTTCTGAGGAGCGCTCGGATGGTGAGGAGTTTGTATGTGTCAAGTGATCTCGCTCAGAAACAGAAGAGCTGCTTTCCCCCAATCCACTGTCGCGGAATTCACCTCGTTCTTCCGGCTCAGAATCGGAATCCCCTCCCTCGACAGGATTTCATTCGTTTGGATATAGCCATCGGAATCTTCTGCTCCGCCCAAAGATACGGCTCCCTTGCTGCATTCGAATGGATGTGGATGTCTCTTTGAGCCCACAGACAGTGCGGGCAGGAGTACCTGAACTCGTTTACAACGCACTTTCCAGCTTCCACGCTTGCAATCGCATGCTTCGATCATCTTGTCTGGTTTTGTGCCAGTAAATTCCGTCTGCCAGCTCCAGAGGATCAGATTCGCAATCTCCATGCTGGTAAGCAATTTCCTTCAGTGTTGATATACATGCAACGAGATAATCTCTCCCAGTTGGTACATGACTCCAGTAACTGCAAAGCTTATTCGAGTCCTGTGCTGGCCTAATAATCTCTCCAAAGCCTTTTCCAATGAGTGTGATTGCATTAATACTTCTGATAAGGTCAACCCAGCCCCGACCACTTGCTTTCAACGTGGCAACTCGTGGATAGAGGATATTTTGACCTTCACAATGTCCCTAAAACCAAATCCAAGAAGTTTATCTCGAGCTGTGAAGCGTAGATTGATAGCCGATGTACTCATTATCCTTACCTGATTATCTTGGATCTGTTCCAAGATGTGGTATGTTGATTCGACAAGGTCTTGGTATGTCCAGTCCTCAGAAAGCAAGAGACCCCGGTTCTTGGGACTCAACAACGTTTTCTTAGCCGCAGAGCTTCCATCTCTAGGGTTGGCGTGGTCAAATTCCTCGATTTTCAAGACCTCGCTGTCCGAGTATGGGCTCGAAGTGAGTTGTGTACGTGTGAGATGAAGGAGTGCGGACGCACCATCGACCATCCACCCTCGGCGGTCTTGCACATCATACAGGACTACATTGATATTACCTGCATGGTGGACCTTTACGAAGTATGGCGTTCGGCTGTGAGAGAGATGGACTGGGACGTCTTGATTGCCCTTGGTAAAAGATGTACCACCGTTTATGTAATTTCCTGCAACGATGGAGAATTTTTCAAAAGCAAAGACCAGCTGACGCGAAGCTAGAGCCAGCCCACTCTATCTGCTCGTAATTCACATCCTTCGTACCTATTTGGATGTTAGCATCGGCCAAGATGGAATATCATCATGCGAGATGTAGGCTTCGATCATTTAGCAACTATGAACAATCTAGTGTGCAGGTGCTGCTCATACTATCATTTGAGCAGCAATGGTGCTGGGCACATCATTGTCTGCAGTCGCGAGCCTGGAATTGCAACGTGGTATATGTGTGTGTTTGGACTCACCGGTGTAAATCTCGGCGGATGAGGTCCACCCAAGAAAGTTTCGCGAGTACTCCAAGCAAGAAGTGTCGACCTCGTGGACTGAAGCACATCCTTCTCCCAGAACACTGGGGACTAAATAGGACATTCTACTCCCGTCATAGTTAAACATATAGTGCCAAAGGACAGAATTCTTAATACGCTGGGTAGGGTAAAGAATGGTCGAATGCCCCTTTATCACAAGCCCTCCATCGAAATTGGTCACTCTAGATGCTTGCCCAAGGCCTGCCATCATGTTCAGGGGAATTTCTAAGCCCTTCTCTCCATTGACTCTCGCGAGTATAGGATAACCCTCCACGATAACTGGATTTCTGAAGAGTGAACGCCAGCAAGATCCGTTACCTTGAAAGCCTTGGGTAGTGTGTTCCTTGACTCGGAAATCGAGCCTAAAGTCAGTGCCAGTGGTGGCAGAGCAGATGACCTGAGGTGTAGCGTATGCTATTCGATCGGAAGGTGACGAGCGCAAAGCAGCACCTAGCCATGCCAGCTGTTGACCAATTTCTGCGATAGCAGGCTCCGTACCCTTTATGGTTGCGAAAACAATCGAGTCGTTGATTTCAAGAGTCACGCGTGTTTTATCCATCATAATGGCTACGAACAAATTGGTCAGTATGTCTTACACGATGCATGATTGAAAAGCCGAGTTACCTCTGTATGCTTGCCCCAGGCCCTTGTCCAGTGCTCCTTGAAGAGCACTCAATATCTCTGGGCCGGTCACTGGCCACACTTGACTCATATATTGACCACAAGTCAACGCCTGCACGTTGTCTTTAGATGCCACGAGTGTAATAAAAGAGCTAATGCTTGGGTTACGCTCCTTCGGGTAGTTCCCACTGAGAAACTGTGGAAAGCACCACGAAATATTGAACTTCACCTTGCTCATCGCTTGTCCGTACCCATTCCTTTTTGGCTGGGCTGCTAGTCCTCTCAAGATCTCATTTCTGATCTTTTCTGCTGTTGTACCTTCTCTTTTGCTGAGCAGCATCTCACTCCTGACTCTACTCAATAGCCAATAGTACGCATGGCTGCTGGTCAGAAATTGCCAAGCCTCGGGGTAGTTAGCAACTGCATAGTCTTCGACATCGTCGTCATCGTCAACAGCATCGCTTTGGTCCATAGTGATGTGATATTCCTGTGATGCTATTGCATCTGGATTCCGAGTCTCCTCAGGATGTGTCTTCTCAGTTAGAGTAACACCGGATTCATTCTGTGATAATAATTCTTCTCCCTCATCTTCTGTATCCTTCTTCGTATGCCAGAGATGCATTTTTTCCGCTATAGTGATTCCATCTTCCTTGTGCGAAGCGATGTCTTCGTCTTCATCTTCTAGTATTTCGCCCTCTGTTGCAGAGGAGAAGCCCGCCGAACTCACAATCAAGTTGGCAATACGGCTAGAACCCGTCAGTGTTCGAAAGCTTCACACTTTCCTGGTCTTTACGGTGTAGGAGACACTCTATCCTGCCAACCACCGATTTCAGGAATACAGACACAAATCGGCCACTTCACATAACCAATTTGAACTCGAAATCATTCCAACCTTGGAACATTACAGTTATATCACTCGATCATCTGACGATTGGGATCCCAATCATCCAACGAATATGAGGAAAATGATATGGACGGGTAATTGAAGGTTTCGTACCGTCTATAGTGACGAACAAATGTTGTGGCACGCTTCTGCTCGCCAGCACATGCGTTTATTCCGAGCCGGAGTGAGTATTCCTTCAAAAATTCGTCAAGCAAGTTGCGTATGGTACTTCGGTCACTCTCAGTGCTTAAGAACGTGCCAAGCTTTTCAACTAATCCGCGAGAGAAGGCCGCAACGAGCCTCTCTTTCACATCGTCAGTGATATCTAGCTCTTGGTTATCTGTAAACACGGTTCGGGTGTCATCTTCGTCGTCATTTTTGCTGGTGTATTCACTCCTCCCATGGGAAGCATAGCCAGAATCCGTGGCAGGACCTGTGGGAATACTCAAGTCTAACCTTTCGTGGTCCGGATACTGGTGATCACCCTTGTTATCGGTAGAAAATGCGAAATGTAGGTTTGGACCTTGGGCTCTAGCGTCCCAATCTCTGAGCATGTCTCTAAACCTCTCTCTGGGTCGTCTCAACTTGACTATCAAGGTAGTCTGCTCTTCAGAAATATCCTCGCGAACGTCGTGCCCGAGTCTTCTAGCCGAAGTTTGTGCTTCGTGATTTTGAAACGTCACCGTTTCTGGAGTCTCTGAACTTCCAAGGTTGAACGTCTGGCCGGTGATCACAAACCGTGGGTTGTTAGGTAGAGCATAACGTGACGCATTAGCCCCCTGGGAGCCGAATAGCGACTCGTAGATAACAGGTGCTTCCGAATGTAACCCAGGACCTTTCTCTGAAGACTCCGCTAAAAGAAAGTGCCCTGGGTTCTGCCCACCGGGTACAGACGAGATTGTCGCTGGGACTAGTTTCTTCGAAGTCGAGACCGCCGAAGCAAATTGCACGTTATGGCTGTTATGGCCAATATCACCACGTCTCGTTTCCTGCCCAGTCCCCTTGGTTGGCTTTCCAGCTGCTGCGACATCACCTCCCTTAGTTGAGGGTCGTCTTTACTCTTATCATAATGGTGAATTCGAACATGCCTAAGGACTGTCAGAGATACCCAAGTGGATAGTATGCAACTAACCTTAGTAGATTATCCGGCCTTGGATATTTGTGTTCTCGGTCAGGACAAAAGGGGCACACATAACCAGGGCTCTCATGTACAAGCCCGTGTCGAATAAGCTCATTCTTCCTTTTGAAGCCTTTGCCACCTACACTGCGTGGACAGCCTTTGACGTGGCAATAGTGGGGACGATTAGAAGTGTGGACATTGGCGTGCGAGTTCAGAAGGTACTGTGTTTGGAATGGTGTTACGGTGCAACCAGGATAGGTACACTCAAAGCTTCCGAGTTGTGGATTTTTGTCGCCATAAATACTCATACGGTCGATTAGCATCGAAGGCATTCTTGGATCCGTGCTTGACGACTCTCTTTCCCCGGGGTCATTCGAGGATCCAGAGAGGGACCCTTTGGCGGGAGACAAAAACATGTTGGGGAGTGCCTATTGAAGCTAAAGGATGATATACAGGTGGATTTGGGATGAAGGAGAGACCCTCGTTGTACCCTCGTACGGAATCATTCGGATTCTCACGCTGGTTGTTTAGTAACGGTGAGGTCGTTGATTCTATGGGGTTGGAACTTGGTACAGCCGGGAGGATTGGGGGAAGGTAAACATCGTCCACATAGGGATGTGACATTGTTGAAAGAACCGCCTGTACTTAGATATCGTGTCCAGCTGTAACACAACCGAGCTCTTGCAGTCGTAGTTATTGTTGAAGCAATTCCCCGCCGCTTCAGGTTGTTTATGAGTGTTTTGCGCAAGGCTCATCCGGCGGAAGTCTGCCTCGACCATTGGGGCGCAAGGTGCATCATGCATGCAGCCAGACCCCGTCGTTCCTTTCCTCTGAGGCGTACCACTCCCCAATTCCTGTTTGGCATCTCGCAATTGGCCTGCCTGTTTTTGCGAAGAAGCCATTGTGACCATATGTAATTTGGTTATGTTTCGACGACTGCAGATTACCGCATCATCATTGTAAAAGATCCCATGCGCCGACATTTGCTAGAGCTGAATAACTTGACTTGATATGTGACTAGCATGAAGGTACTGTCGATTTTGACATCGGGAAAAGCAGCAGCGCACTTATACCGAGAAGAGGACTGAACTTTACATATCGTGGCTGTGGTTTGCAACAGATATGGTAGAGAATAAGGTCTCAGGAGCGGGCAATTGTGGGAATGGGAATATTATACATCATATACAATGGCCAGAAAGCCTTCATGCCTGCAAATCAAGCACGATTTGGGATACACATTGCCTCACCTTTTAATAATCTTCGTACCATCCATGTAAGGCCACAACACCTCAGGGATCCGGACTTCCTTCCTCGCCTCATCCCATCCATTCTCCAAAATCGCGGCCAGAACTCTGGGAATGGCCATCGCAGTCCCGTTTACCGTATAAGGAAACACTATCTGGCCACCTTGGCTTCTCAGGTCTAGCCTCGTTGCCAATCGACGGGTCTGATAGTCCGTACAAGTAGACACAGAGGTGACTTCGCCATATCCATCGTCTTTCGTTCGAGAGGGGAAGAAAGCCTCAATATCCCGTTTGCGACTTGCGGAAGCCCCAAGATCCGTGCTGGGCATTTCAAGGACTCGACAGTGAAGACCGAGGGATTTGAGGATGGTGGTTTGGATTGAAAGGATTTCGTCGAATATCTCATATTGCGCTGAAATGGACGGCATCGTCCAGGCAAACATTTCGACCTTCGTAAATTCGTGAACACGGTATAGACCTTTCGTATCAACGCCCCGAGATCCTGCTTCTGCACGATAACATCGAGAAACTCCTATGCATTTTATAGGGAGTTCTGCCTCCTCAACAATCGTATTGGCTTTCATCCCAGCAAGTGGTATCTCAGCTGTACCGGCTAGGCTAAGCTGCGGTTTTCTCCCAACATCATCAGGACTTTGCTGTACATTATAGATCTGGCTTTCCCCATTCTGATCCCTAGGTTGAAACCCGCAAGCTCCTGCAATATGGCTATACACCATACTAGGGGGACTGATTCTCTCCCATCCCAGTTTCTTCGCCACGCTGAGGGTATATTTCACCAGTGCATCCTCCAATTCTGCAGCTTCCTTCCGCAAAAAGTACCACCCCCAGCCAGATGTCGTCGCTGCGCCTGCGAAATCCAATATGCCAAGCTCGCTGCCGACGTGTACATGTGAGCGCCATACGCGGTCGGCCTCCGAGGCATGTTGATGGGGATGATCGAGGATGTATTCTGTGACGATTGGAACATCGCCGTGGGGTGTCTCGTCGCTCGTGAGATTTGGAAGCGCCGCCGCGAGAGACTCGACTTCTAACATAATCGCAGATTCCTTCTTCTCGATCTCAGATATCTTTGCTTTCAGAACTTTTCCTTCTCCTATCAATTGCTCCCTTGACATCGCGTCCAAGCCATTCCCCTCGTCTGAATTCTCATCGTGCAGTGACGTCTGGTTGGCAAGTCGGCCTTTTACTAGGTTATTCCTCGTCCGTAAACCTCTTGCGCTTCCATTGTGGACATTCCATTCTTCGAGAAGGCTGTTTATCCGTGCAGGGTGTTTTGATTGAGCTTTGTAGTTGCGGGTAATGCAGTTCTCTTCGTAGAGAAGCACATTTTGGCGGATGTGCTTGATGTCGATTTTGATCTTTGGAGCTACAGACAAAGCTTGTAGGAGGTCAGCCTGGAGACGACTGGAAGTATGAAAGAACAATCGCCGAGGCGGTCGCACAGATTTGAGGCGGCACTGTAAACAAGTGAAGGTCTGTTGCGACGATGCCATTTGGAGAAGATAGGAGCTGTTGTAGAAACTCGGCAGCTTCCGCCAGATTGGATTTTTTGTCCTAAAACAGATAATCAGTCGTCCAGATGGTATTCCACTGATGGACACAACATCATCAATTCAGAACCAAGGTATGTCCTAGAAAGGTATTGCCTATGAACTTTTTCAACGATTAAATGCTTAGATGATTCTTCCTGTTTTCATGAATAGCAGAGCTCAGATCACTTCTCCACAGGCATCACCCGTTTCTATTCAAAGTTCTAAGTTCTTTTATCTCATATCACTAGCAATTGGGTATCCTTCAATATTCATACATTCCTCCTCATCCTATTAGCTCCTGTCGGCTTTTTAGAACCATACGCCTGTTTTTCACGCACATCACGTGCTGGAAACTACATCGAAGTTGAACAAGTGATGGATGCCGGTCTTCTCAACCCCACAATCCCAGAGTCCAACTTGATCTATCTGCAGACTTGAAAGAGCCCGGACCCATACTCTGTCTTGAAGTAGCCATGCTAATCTCAGCATCTCTCGATGCTCCTGTGGCCCCATGCTGAAGCCATTGTTCCCGGTCGATGATTGACACGGTTGGTATCTTTAACTGCGAGATGAGACTTCCTCCAGACCAAGCCCCAAGTGATTCGACTGCGCGCAAATATCCCTGGTCAACCACTCTTAAGCCTTTACCTGCCTCACGCTTCAATCCTTCCTCAATAGGGTCAGGTTCCTGCTCCAACAATGCAGCAATCGTCTTGGGTTTCGATGAACTGTCTACCGGTGATATCTCCGTCGGGCCAATGCTTGCTCGTTTACTTCGACTCTGCTGTAATTTGGGGTTCTCGCGGAATTGCTCAACTGCTCTCCCTTGCACAGGATCCCATCCTCTACGCTGAACAAGAGATGCAACCTCGTCCAGGATTCGCTCCTTCAAGCCCAATATCTTGGACCCGCCGCCCACGAAAATAATTCTCGACATGCACACCGATCTGATATCAACGGGTAGTTGGAGCAGACTTTGGTATATTAGTGTGTGCAGTGGCAACTCCTCATCATCAAGATCTTGAGCCATCCTACCAGCTGCAAAAAATGTCGTCTCGCAAGGCTCCGCCAATTTCGAGAAAGGTAATCTGATCGTCTTTGGGGGACTAGTCGAAGTCAAAAATATTGATATGATCTCATTCATGTCGTCATGAGAGCTCATATTCATCGATCTCATGCTGGATCTCAGCTCGTCCTCCTCCTTGACAGGCGTGAGACCATGCGTCGGCTCCTCTGTATCAGCCCGCATTGCAGCTTTACACCATGCCATCCTCGCAATAACTTCTTCGCATTCCTCAAAACTCAAGAGATTCCGTCTTTCTCTGTTTATTTCCACCGAATCCTTAAACGCCGTAGGGTCAACAAGCTGCGCCAGCAACTTGAACATTTCCTCCCCGAGCAGCTTGCTTGCTCTTATTGAACGATTGCAGCCCACCTCCCTATACTCATATATGCCAGTCACTGTGGTCTCAGACCAACCAATATCAACAACCATAGCCGCACGAAGACCAGCTGAGATAGTCGTAAGTACCGGGGCAGACATCAATGACACATTCGGTGGCTGGAAATTGATGAACAAAGTGTCGAGGATCGTGGATAGGAGAGGGAGCGGTAACGCAGAAGGTAGTATCAAAGCCATTCGTCTCGGTCGGGAATCAGTGAGAAGATGTCTGCCAAGAATAAGCCCAGTTCGGAAATTCAAACACCATTGGTTACCTTGTGTATGCTACCCGAATTGCCCTCTCAATCTTGTCTCCTACCAGCCCCAGATCAACGTTTCTTAGATCGGGCTTCCATATTTCCTGTCCGTCTCCCCATTCTTTCCCCACTATCCTGCTCCTCCAATTCTTGTCGTAGCCCACTTCCCATTTCCTGAAGTCCCCAGCTCTTCTCTGCTCTTCGGGCCCAAACCCTACCACTGCTTTCGGGGTAGCATCTCCTGCGAACCCTGCTCTCATATATCGACTGCCTATTTCAATAACCACAACATCCTCTTCGGCGCGCAGGGAAGAAGGAGAGCCATAAGTGGAAGAAATCGTTCGCAAAGGCGTCTGAGGACTGGCGGGAGGTCCCTGATTGACAGTAGGTTGAGGGCGGATGCTTGACACGCTGCGGTGAGCTGGACCACTCGAAATCGACATCGTATTACATTTGGCGCAGGTAAGCTTCGTACGCTATTGGATTGGCGCACGAACTGATAATTGGGCAGATCTCAAGGTTCGTGGTGTTCACGCTTCGGAATATGTTCAAACAAGCTCGGCTCGCGTTACCCCGCCGACGCTAAGTAAAAGTAACACCGTTTTAGATCTTGACACTCATTGCTACACTCCGCTGACAGCAGTATATATATCACGCTTCTCTATTGCTTTATTGCTTCGAGACGAAGTGCTGTTCTCCCCCATCTCATGTTATTAAAATTTCTGTGGATTGCCGAGAAGTCCTGTAAGGTGGCGAACATTGTCACTTGTTGACATCATGGGTATCAAAGGGTAAAGAGCTCCAGCTTCAATACTCGAATTGAAATTGACTGATTTAGAATATATGGAGAGATTGGGCCTGGAGAGAGAATTGCTCTATCAAAGCTTGCCATGGAGGAATTTGAACAGACTGGGCGGCCTTTCCGAATCGCCATTGATATTTCGATATGGCAATTTCAAATTCAGGCTGGCCAAGGTGGCTCAAATCCAGCGATCCGGACTTTCTATTATCGGCTTCTTCGTCTCATGTCAATTTCTGTCCAGCCTCTATTCGTCTTCGATGGACCACATAAGCCACCTTTCAAACGAAATAAACGCTCGGGTCATCATGGAGCGTCCGTCCCAAACTTGCTATGCAAGCAGCTATTGAACCATTTTGGTTTTCCATTTCACATGGCTCCTGGTGAAGCCGAAGCTGAATGTGCTCTCTTACAAAGAGAAGGCATAGTCGATGCTGTTCTTAGTGAAGATGTCGATACACTCATGTTCGGTAGTGGATTGACATTAAGAAATTGGTCCTCAGAAGGACGAGGCAACAAATCTCCAACTCATGTTTCTGCATATTATGCAAAGGCAACCAAAGCTGGGAAGTCTGGATTGGATCGAGAAGGCATGATCTTAGTTGCTTTGATGAGTGGTGGTGATTATATCACTGAAGGTATCCCTGGATGTGGCGTCAAAGCCGCTTGCGAAGCAGCTCGAGCTGGCTTTGGGAAGTCTTTATGTCAGCTGTCTCGGTCAGACACGGCTGGCCTTGAAGCGTGGAGGGAGAGCCTAGCCCATGAGATCCAAACGAACAAGAGCAAATTCTTCCGGACCAAACACAAATCACTCAAAATACCGGAGAACTTCCCAAGTAAAGAAGTTTTGGGCTATTATACGCATCCAGTCGTCTCATCCGCATCAAAGCTCCAAAGGCTGAAAGAGGAGATCATATGGGATGGCGATATTGACATTCCAGGGCTTCGACTGTTCGTTGCTGAAGCCTTTGATTGGACGCATAAGGCGGGAGCGAGGAAATTCATTCGTGGAATAGCACCTGTTCTGTTGGTTCATAAGTTACGATTACGTGGAGACAGACGAGCTTCTGGATACGACGATGTGATTCTCACAGCAATGAATGAGATGGAGTTAGTAAGAGCGATCTGTGGCAGAAGGAATCATTTCAGCACCGATGGGATTCCAGAATTAAGGGTCATATATCATCCAGCCGATATCGTCGGGCTCGATTTGAATGCGGAAGAAGACGACAACGATGATTACGATCGAGACGGGCTGGCTCCTACCAACGAAGATGATGAGATCGAAGCATATGCATCTGACCCAGGACCAGGATCAAGATCGGTCAGTCCAAGCAAGCGCGCACCCTCAGCTTACGATCCAACCGAGCCTGACAAACTGTGGATTTTCGAGACGATCGCGAAGGTTGGCATTCCCTTGAAAGTAGAGGACTACGAAGAGTCTCTAAGAGACCCTAAGAAGTTCCTCAAAGCAAAAGCGGCAGCTAAAAGAGCAGCAACTAGAGGTGGGATGCCAAAGGGCGCAATGGACAAGTTCGTTAGTATTTCGAAACCTGGAGTCAGGTCGGGTAGCGGTGCATATAAACTTCCAAACAAAACAAAAAGCGGCTCTAGTCTACCCGTACTACCTCCGACTTACCTTGCGCCTGCTTTGGGGAATTGTTTGAATTTACCACCTACAACCAGGAGCTCAGTAACAACTCGCTCCACACACAAGGCCAAATCTGCAACTGTTTCGCACCTGCCGGAGGAAATCACAATGGACCCAACTATTTCCCAGTCTAGAACGACTACTAGGACAGCAAAGAAGCCCAAAGCAGGCAAGAAAGCAAGTATCGAAAGACGAAGCACCAATACCAATCCATGGACGATAGCCCTTTCGTCTTCGCCCCAGCAAGGTCCTCTCATTACAAAACCTATCGGCCAGCAATCTCGAAAGGAAATCGGAGCAGGTTTTGAGCCACCTCAGAACTCCAAAGTTGAGATACGTCTGAGTTCAAGTCCATCTTCAGGCCCGGTCACTCGAAAGCATAGTCACTCTCCGCAGCTCGAGAGCGAGGAAGAAGAAGAGATGGCGGGTAATAGCTCTGTTGACTTGGGCGATTTGGCAGCCCTTCAGATTAGAACACCCCCGAAGGGCGAGAAAGAAAGCCACAAGCCGTCTCCAAGGAAGAAGCGCTCGCCTCTCTCGCTGCCGAAAACTTTCTCCATAGCTCTTCCACCACCGTACGGAAAGGCAACTCTTACCCCCAAATCAGTCAATCGCGAAATTGACTATCTTTCTTCGGAATCAATAGCTGGCTCTTCATCTCCAGACCTCCCTCCAATGAGACAGCTTCTACACTGCACACGGTCGGCTACAAACGCTCGAAGCGTCGAGCCAGAATGCATAACACTATCATCGTCCCCAGAAATTACACGAACTCAAGTCAATGAAGACGTGAGTAGAGTCACCATCGCGGCACAGGCGGTCAACAGCAAAAAATACATAATGCTCAGAGAGAGTCTACCTGGAGCCTGGAAAGAGGCCGATGCTTCTGAACTCGTCCAAGGGAGGAGTCGAGCTTGGAGATACTCGCAGGTTGATTGCTTGGATTTGAGCGCCGACTAACTGGATATATGGCGTAAAGGCGTTTTGACGGCATTGCGATGTACACTAAGAATACTCTGCGCGGAGTGGAGGATAATACATTCCCACGTTCCAATCATGCTCTTTCTAAGACTCCGAAGTATCGATATCTCACCGTAGGAAAATTCGTCCATGTACGACCCGTACATGTATACATATATGAAGCATTAGGGAAACATCATCCACCACCTTCTTGGAAAGGACAGACCCATCAGATCTAAATGCCATGACTCGTGGTAGGGAAAAGCCTTGCATATTTGGAGATCGAAACACACCAGACAACCCTGATTTACTCATGTTTTCCCTTGCCTAATATCACAAGGTCACCAGATGACTATTTTGCAAGGAGTAGGATTTTACACAAAAATCATCCATCACCAGGTTTCCCAACAAGTCGACCGTCTACCACAAGCTCGTCAAACGAATGAACCCTCTTTTGCGATCTCAGCAAATAAGTTCTCCATGTAGCGGATCGTTCGCTGCAAGTCAGAACAATATCTCTCGAATGAAGCGTCAGCAAAAGCTCACTCAACAACCCTCTACCGTGGATCAATCATCCACCACCAACCTAGCAACCTGTTTCCTTCCATGGAGCCCTCATTTGGCGTTTTGCCAGATAACAAGCCTCCCAAAATTGGTCCGTTCGCCACAAACCACTCCAAGCAGTCCATCATGATTCCAATCTATCGTGGATCATGCATTTGGCCATATTTTGAATGCTCGGTAAGATGAGTCGATAGCCGCGGTAGCATTAGTAGCCTTTTCACACATATCTTGATAAGAAGAGGATGAGGAGTTTCGTGCAGGAGCATGTGCTGTTGGACACTACAAAAGTCAAAGAGCACTTGGAAAGTTTGGAGACTACTACACCAAATTCCCAATACCGGTAGAAACTGCGAGGAGACCTTTTCAATCTTGGAAGTACGTGCATTTTGCATATACCATATGTTATTCTAGAACAAGAGGGTCGGATTATATCATTATCGCGGAACAAAAATAACTGCGTCGAATTCTTCAAAGGAATCACTACCCTTACTTGCTATTCGCATTCTCGGTCACAACAGACACAGCAGACAGCAGTGAACCAACCGAACAAAGCTCTCAAATAAAACAAACCCACATCTCCCGAACCAGCTTATCTTCACACATCCTATATCCAAAACCAGCTATGCAATCAACGAGCTTCAGCGATTACATCCCTCAAACAAACTCCCGTCTACTCAGCTCAATTCTCGCTACCCCTGTCCCCATTTCTCGCTAACCCCTTTCCCCGCTTGCTCTTTACGGCCACAGCTCCTTACCCGCAGATGGTATTTTGCAAAACGCACTCTCAACACGATTTCTCGTGCTCATATCCTGCGCGCATAATGCAGATGGAGAGTTCTCGAGAGTCGAGGGATGACACAGGAAATGCACTGTATTGTACTCTACTGTACGTCACCGTCTCGCATATAATCACATATCGACTTGAGGAGATGAACATGCAATGTCGCATGAAAAGCGACAGCTAGACAGCAAGTCCGTCGACACAGCCTCGCCTAGGAGGAAAACCCCAAGACTAAGCACTTGACCGCAAATTCAGAAACCCAGGAGCACGATAGAAGGAAGACGGAGCGCGGCATGTCGAGTTCCAACTTCTTCTAAATGAAGTAAGACGAGAAAGCACCGTGAGGTGGTGAATGTACACCTGCGACATATCCGAGGCCGGCCTTGACATTGTCATTTTTTTCAGCTGCACCAGATAGTCAGAGTGCTGATCCTCAGGTCCTATTACCAGACGAACTAGACGGACGACACGCTTTCAAGGATACTTTTGCTGCTCCAGCGCAAACGAGTACTACCACTGTTTGAGCTCTTGAGTACATCGGGTTCACAACCGGCAGGAGATCAGATAGCAAGGAAGGAAGGAAGTGAGAACGTCAATCCGTGATCTCAGGCGCGGGACGTAAAGGTGGCATGGTTGGGATAGAAGATGTTCTTAAATGGAATATCAGACTTTCTTTGAAACGTCTCGACTCATTACTACATAGTATACGTCGAAGCGTAACCCCTCAAGACTGCCCAGCGGCCAAGTCGTGCCCGTATTGCAAGACGGACTGTGGTTTGACGACCTGTCAGGGTTTCAATCTCGGTCTACTATGATATCCCGACGGGGATTTATTGCGGCTTGAGACTTTCCATAGATTCTATAGATTCGGAAGCTATATGTACATACATACATATCTACAGCGAGGAAAGAGCCCGATCGCAAGCAGGGTATAAAAAGCTCAATCAACGCCCTTGAGAAGCGAGATCTGATACAGAACTTCTGCACGAACGAGACCGGGTGAAGTCCAGAAATTACTAAACCGCGCTGAGAATTTCAGAAGTGGGAAAGCAATATGGTACTTTACCTGCGACTCCGACCAAGGAAAGAGGAGGCCTGCCAGACAGAACTGAAATCAGGTAACGACGTTTCCAGAGAGGGATTCTCGTTAGAGGTCACGCCATGTCCTCGCAGGACAGTAGGAACATGCTATATCCATAATTACAAATCCATAAAACGCACTAGAGCTTAGTTACGGAAACACCTGGCGCCGGATCCATTGCTTCCATTGCTTTGAATAGTGTCATGACGGAAAGGGAATGATACGTGAGCCAGCGAAGAACACACACGGTGAGATGATACAGAACTTGTGGAGAATGCCTGCATTTCGTCCATGATTAGTAATTAGCATAGACAGATACCGCGTACCCCTCCGCTCCCTCCCTCCCTTTCTGGGGAGAAATGCACAGCTCGCTGGCCGAAAGCGTATCTCCACCAGAGGCACAGCAAGCACACCGCCAGATCAGGCGGCAGCCACGCAGCAGAACGAGCCAGACCGACGGGACCGGTCCAAGCTTTGCATCTAATGCACTTCCTAGCTCGGTGGACACCGAGTACAGAAAACTTGCTCTTTTCAGGCGGGAGTTCGGTAGCATATCAGAAAGGAAGCCATATTCGGGACGTGTCCTCGGCCGTACCGAGCTGCCGAACGTCCCGGACCGAGAAAGGGGCGGCGATAGCCTCCAGCTGAACTGGTGAGGTCAGGAGGAGCAGGGCGGAGGTTGCGCTTTCGACTGTCTCGAGGCTTCCAAGGCTTGGATGGGGATGGGATGGTGATCATCAGGCCACCAGCGATAGCAGAGTGAGGGGAATGATGCAAGGTAACCTTGGATGTTGTAGTTATTCGCTGGAGCATTGACGGGAATAAGGCGAGGGCAGGCGTGGTTGTCAGTTCTCAGTTTTCTCTGCTTACTCTCTGGTGGAAATAGAATGAGAGTGGCTAATCTTGAGTCATGTTGTGGAAGGGAGAGAGATGGAAAGGCGCAGAGACCTGCTTTCTATGTGTTACCCACAGGCACGGCCTTGGGGATGCGGCTTGTGAAAGATGAGAGGGATGAACGTCAGGCTGGACGGAGGTGTCACCGAGAGGGTCGTTGTACCAATTGCGTCTTTGCAGAGCCTTGTGTATGGACCGAACTTTATTATCATGCACAGTTGTTACACAACATTTCCCATTGCTGAGATACATGTGGCGTCGGTAAATCCTTCCATCGTATCAATTAGGCTCGCACAGCATCGAGCACTCTCTCCGGATTCAGGTATGGTACCACGGACCCTATGTAGGTAGTGCACTTGGTGAGGCAAGAAGTCCCGGTACCTGCCATTGCGGCTTATCAATGGGTAGTACCGCAGTAACTTTGCAGGGCTTGCATGTCTCATATTATGGTCAACTAAGACCCATTCATGCGGGGTTGCTCTTGTCAGCAATATTATTTGATATCTTTGCGGAATATCCGAAATCCTCGCCAGGCTTATCTCTTGTCTCAAAATCATTGCGGTGATAGACCGAGTGGGAAACCGTTTACTCAGCTGCGGCTGACACTGCCACATAGGAATGAAAACGTAGGCTTCTGCAACGCTTACAATGGCAATCAAGTGACATAATGGTCAGACAGTGAAGAGTGGGAATCGAATTGGAAAGAGCCACATTTCAAGGCGAAGACATGTGTGGTGAACCAAGCGTGGGGGAGTTGGTTCGCAATCTGACATGACGGTCAACTCCGTCCATGAAAGGAAATCGCTTGATTGATGTGACTGTAGAAAAAGGTGGTTGGCGTCGATCGATATTGAATAGGGAGTGATGATATCCGATGAAACCGAAGTAAGAAATGGCGGAGTTCGGAGGAACAATCAAAGTTCTCATGGTTATCAGAGATAGGATATCATATGAGCTGTCATTAATGTCAGTCGAGTGGCAAGGCAAGCTGCATTACTTCACATGAGCTCTGCTACGTAATGAGCATGTGCTGCCTGGAAATTAGAAACGCATGTAGGAAGCCAACATTGACAGGTGAGGGGTAAGTTTGTGGAATCAGCCATCTTTGTTGCTTTGTGATATGCAAGCCGAATGTCTCGTGGATAAAGGAAGAAACTCGAGCCGTTCCGCCTAGCACGAAACTGAATTGCGGAGAGTAGTACACACACAAAGCTGACTGCTGAGACTCGGGCCGGTAGGCTGGTTGCATGCATGAGAGTTCGTTTCCGGCATAGATGCTGGAGGCTGGCTGCAGCCTGCAGGAAACTCACTCATCTAAACGGATTACCAATCTGACAAAACAACAAAACAATAGGTACCGGATGGAAGGAGAGCGCAATGAGACTACTGGAAAGATAACGCGATTAGATTCTGCCAACATTTCAGCCTTTTCGGGTCTGCTCAAAGTAGAACAACAAAGATACGACGAAGCCAATGCTTTCGCAGATGAGGTGAGACCAAACTCTCGACGCTGCTTTGTGAAGCAGTGCACTTGCACAGCGCTGAAGGCCAGCGGCGCTGCAACAAACTGCAGAATCGAACACCAACATACATGCAACTGTTAGTTCCATTTGATTTGAGATAATGAACGAGGACCCGACATGCTGCGAAGGACCCGAAGATACTCGGTCCTCATTATGCGTCGCACTCATGACATACAGGCACTTGCAGAGATTAATTCTATTTAAAGGCCGCATTTTGCCTTTGGGGGCGAAGCGTCTTTCTGTCGTCGGGGATTAAATGGGCATCGAGGATGCGCGATAAGATAATGAATGATAGGCCGACAGCCGTCAGAACGTCAGGTTCGCAAGTATCTCCATGTCCTGACTTTGGCTCGCCGTTTCTTGTTTATTGATGTCCGGGATGGATAGTAAGTGGGGTACATTACTGAAATGACGCTCTAATCGGCTCATTCTCATCTTCTTGTTCTTGTTTCTCTCGATCATACTTGCTTCTGCCCACCAGTCCCTGTCTTCCAGGTCATGGTTGCTCTGCGTGCTTGCGTATGCACATCACCGGAACATGTGGCTACAGGGGTTGCGATGTTTCGAACGAGCTTCGAGAAGGATTCGTGAGATGAGCGGAGGGCTGTGCGCTTCCGCCATCTGTGTGTCGGATCTGCCGGCACAATTCGCTGGGCTTTCATCCTTCTGTGCCCACTTAAATTCCATGATAATCCGCCGTTTTGGTATGTGTCATGCAGAATGCGAGGGTCGATTGAGAGGATGGGATGTATGAGCAAGGATAGTTGGGGACCAAGGAGGAAGTTAAGAACAGAACAGCTTCGTAGGGAATCTCTCCGGTCGTTTATCTACGCAAGACGAAAGGAAGCATGGCATCGCCATAGAGTAGCTACGAAGTAGCGTGGAAAGGAATGGGAACAGGGGCAGAGCTCGGCAGCGCTGTGCAATGAGGACCCAAGTCCACAAGTGTCGTAAATCGAAAATTCTGTTGTCATTTGAAGTTGTAGGGAAGTGCCAAGTTCCACAGCGCAATATGAGTCGATGCAAACGGCGGTGGATACGAGTTCGAGTCGGATATTTCAAGAGCGAAGTAGCGAAGGAATCCGTCATCTGAGGCCAAACAGGGACTTCTTCCGCTCTCGTTGGCCCTCTGCACAGGGAGACACGACAGCTTGCCAAGCGCATATGGCCTTATTCACCTCCCCCTTTCTGCCTCATCTGCGACGCACCTCCACCGTAGTTGGTTTGGAGATACTGTATGTAGTCTTATGTACGGAACAGCGTGCAGTGCTTCGTGATCCTGGCCGCAACTCGTACTTCTGTACCTCACACTTTCCCCCCTCCCTCGTCCTCCTGTACGCTCGTCGGACGTCGAGCCTATCGTGATCAGTGCAGCGGCGCGTCATCCAGATGCCGCAATAGCCATGCAAAGCCCAAGTCCCTGATGCTCCTGGTTTGAGTGGTTTCGTGGGAATACGGCATCTCATCTCGCTATTTCGCAAGCGACACAGAGCATGCGAATAATGCGATTTGCCTTGCAGATACCATGGTGTTGCGTGCTGTATCAGGATGAACTAATCAGAACCGGGCCAGCAGCGTCTGACTGGTTTGCGATGGACGGAGGCCGGCCAATCCTGTTTTCATGCCGTTCGTTTTTGTTCTGGTTTGCGAGCCAGTCAGTGAGTGAGTGATTCTGTAAAATTGGATTGGGTTGGTCCTTTGGCCTTGGCTGCGGATGTTGAGGCCTCAGGCGCAAACCCGACATTGTGTCACTCCCCGCAGAAGAGCGAGATTTGCAGGGGAGACAAAGGAGGGTCCAAGCCGTTGGACCGCAAGTGCGACGTGGAGCGTGCTCAGTACCTAGTGTGGCAGCATTATTTTGGGCTTCCAGCGAGTCCAGCAGTCAGGCTCAACACAGGGATCTTTGGCCGCTCAGCAGGGGGTCAGAGGTCCAACATCCCGCGCTGCTCGCTGCTCTTTCGCCCTGTTTTTCCTGGTTGAGGGCAGGAGAGAGCGGCTTGAGGAGGAAGGGGGGGCTGATACGGAGGCGGCAGTGGTGGCGGTGGCAATCGTTATCATCTCGCCGGCCCTGGCCTAGTGTTTGTAAGAGAGTAAGAGGGGCAGAGAGTAAAAGGAGAGGGACGAGGGTAAGAGAAGAACCCAAGGTATGTTCAGTGTATCTCAGAGCCAACTACTGCTTCCTTCCCTTCTTGTTCCTATGTATAATTTTGAGGGAAGTCACCGGCATCGTCAGGCTTGATATGTGCAGAACATATCCGTCTACTCCCTTTTACGCTGGTCCATGACAGCATATATTCGTTGACATAGAAGTAGACTTAAGGTATTTCACTTGTAGATTCCCATTACATCAACTCCTAATATGACTTCTGTACGACTAGTACTGTAGAGAGAGTACGTGAGAGAGCGAGGACAGGGTAAGAAAGTAAGGGAGCAAGGAGACGGTACAGCAGGATCAAAAGTCCGGGAAAAAAGATTGCGATGCGAGAAATGCCATGATTAGCAGAGAATGCTGGCAAATGAGAGAGGCCCGCCAGTCCGGTCTTGCGTGAAGCTGCACGTAACCAGTACGCGAGTAAAGGCGGCGATGAGCTCTTCCTGCCCTACCAGACGGGTGCGTCAGCCAGAATGGTTTTTCTGGGACCAACCAAGCAAGCCAGGCAAGCCCCAGCTCGACTCGAGTTCCCTATTGTGTGTTTAGTCATCTCGGCCGCGAACAGCTGGGAGAAGATACTTCGAAGTAGTAGTAGTGATGGGGATGAGAATGGTGACGAGAGAAGATGAACCTCGAGCTGCCATTTGACCATCAAACAGCGGAGCAGTAGAACACAGAACAAAATAGATAGAACTGGTATGAGAACTGCTCGGTTGACTCCCTTCCTCCGATCCTTCAGTGAGCTGTAATCGGTAACTTGCATGCCCCACACACACGCTTTCTCTGTCTTCCTCTCTCTTCCTCTCTTCCTCTCTTTCTCTCCTTCTCTTTGCTCTCCTATCGTGAACATCCGAGGATCCCCCATCGTGAACATCCTCCCTTCTCACTTCGCTCCTTACCCTCTGATCCTCAAATCCACAACCTCGACCAACTGCCAACACAGTCCCTACTATCCATCTAGTAATAATCACCCTCCTCCACCCCACCCTCTCGAGCGGGAGAGGGTTTCATGTTCCTGGAACATAAAAGTGACAGCTGTGTCAACCGTTGGCCCCCGCTAGCCTCGACGAGTAATGAATCCAGCAGCCTCCCCTCCGTCTCCGGTCATTGATGGCTAGCTTCGGCTGGCAGCTCTTCTTCAAGGAACAAAAGGTCCTTCTCTCCTTCATTCCCCCTACCTCCGTAAGCGCGCCACGGGAGTTTCTCCTTACTCACTCGCTACTCGCTAGTCCTGTCTTTAGGGATGAAACAAAATATTGATCCCCTGCTCAGCGCTGCGTCATCGCGCAAATCTCCCCCTACTCCCCCTTTCAATAAGCGAAGCGAGGCAGAGCAAAGAGCAAAGAGCAAAGAGCAGAGAGCAGAGAGCAAAGAGCAGAGGAGAGCACAGCAGAAAAGCACTGGCTTACGGACTGCATTACCCTGCTCTGCCCTGTCCTGCTGGCTCTGCTCTGCTCTGCTCTGCACCTGCGCCTATCTCGTATGACCGCCCCCCCCCCCATCGCCAGCCAGCATTGCATGATTTGCATCCTGCATCCAATCTGATTATCCGTGCCTTCATTGCAGGATACTTCCGTTTGTTTGCCTTGGCATTCATTGTTCGTGCTTGGCGGGTGCGGTGGAGAACAAGAATACGATCTTTGGAGCGAGCAAGCACTACTACTACGGACTGAGCAGGCATCAAGGTGCTGGCGGTGGTCAAATTTGGGGCCATGCGGATAAGGAATTCCGGAGAGAGTGTACTGTTCAATCTTGGCCAGCAAGATTGTCCAACCTCGGATGCTCAGATCATCGTCCATAGAGCGCTGCATCCTGCTCTTCCTGTCTCACTGCCTCGCTTTCTTCGCTGCCTCGCTTTCTTCGCTGCCTCGCTACCTTTGCCGTGACCTTTTGACCTTTGAGCCTTTGACTGTCAACCCCACCCCAACACCTCATCCGCGGTTTCGGCGGTGAAAGAAAGGTACCAACCAGGCCAGTAAAAGGCAGAAGCGAAGGCAACAAACACGAAAAGAATCTCCGTCAGAGTTCCATTTCCCGCCTACTCCTGTTGTCAAGTGGTCAAAGGCTGTCCTCATCCAAGGCCCCTGTCCAGAGAAAGAGATCTTGTGACCCCATCAACGGCGTCTAAAACGCAATGCAGAAGCATGAAGATGCAAGGCGGTGAGAATTCATTGACAAGACCAGGGAGCTTGTATGGAGGACAGCCCAAGGTGCAGGGACAGGAAATGCTCCTATTGCAGCTCAAGCTTCGAGATAGTTTGCTCTCGTTTCCTTCTGCGTTGCGTGTACTCCCCCAAAGATAATAAGAGACACCCCGCATGGGAAATAGTCAGCCCGCATAATTCGACAGAAAGTAGAAGCTGAAGGATTATTATTGGGGAAAAGGGCGAGCCTGTAACATCCATCGATAGAGATTAGATAGAGGCATACAGTAGATACCTACATATGTGCATGGCCCAGCCGTTGAAGTTCTTGGCCCAGTCCTCCTTGGTCTGCCCTGCCTTGCCTCACCTTGCCTTGCTTTCTATTTTGGATCTGTCCGGCGCAAGGCTTACCCTGCCTGCCTACCTACTCGCTTTGCCTACCTACTTACGAACAATATATCTCGTCTATCACCACTCACCACATATAAACGTTCGATCTCTCCCCAACTCAACAGCGCAGGAGAAAGAAGCGCCCATACCGCGGATCCGGCCCTGTTCTTTTGAGGTTAACAGATAAAACAAAACAAAACAAAACAGAATAAAATAAAATAAGACCAAAACCAACAAACAGTCCCAGCACTTACGATCGGCCCATACCGGTGTGTGTGCGCGCTAAGTTCTCCCTTTTCCCCCTCGAGTCAACCCCAGGGGCCCCCCAGAGCTACGCTACAGAGGAAGCCAGCGAGCCAGCAAGGCGGGAAAGAAAGGGAAAATCTCCCCCGTCACCGCCAAAAGACGACTCACTCACTCACTCACTCACTCATCACCTACTCACTCACCTACTCACTCACCTACTCACTCACCTACTCACTCACTCCCGTCAATATCCCTCCCTTCCTTCCTGCAAGAATACCCCAACGTGGAAAACCCCCTTGCCCTCATTCATACTCTTCTATTGTCTGCGACATATATACATACATTCACGGCGACCGCGGGTTTCTTTCGTAACCCTGCTTCTGCAATCCCCAAAAGTCCTGCAGGCTTTCAGGCTTATTTCATCATCGAAAAAAAAAGCGACAGACCCCGGCGAAAAAGTCGACGTCGAACTCCTTGTTCTCCGCCCACGCCCACCACGCCCACCACGCCCACTGCCTCTTGCGCCTGCGCGAACCTCCACGCAACGACCGAATTGGCCAGCTGCATTGCCTCGTCAGATGCAAGAGTGTACTATCACGGACAGATCGATCACCACATGACTTGAAGCCTTGAAGGGCTGGAGGGCTTTTGCATTTCGCGACCGCATTCGAGGGATTGTCTTGGGTCATTCACTTTGCCTCCCTCCGCAACCCTGCACCAGGCCCCCAAAGCAGAAATGCGTTCAATCACCGTTATCTGGAGTTCCTAGACCCCTCTTCTTTCGTAAAAAAGAAGCCTGTCTGCAAGGCTGAGCGATTGGGCCTCTTCCCAATTGCAAGCTCGAATCCAGTCAAAGGATGGATTCACCTTCCCTACAACCCGCAAGCTACCCAGCTACTTCCGACTCGACCACAAACTCACAACATACCACTCCGAACTCACGTCCCTCTCCGTCTTCGAGCACGATACTGCGACGTGCGAAGCCGAGCAATGTCCAGACGTCTTTCCTCCCCCCAATCTCCTCTACAAACTCCATATCATCGGCCGTCAGCGCGTCAACCCCGAGCTCTGTCCAAGCCTCGCCCATCATGTCTCCCGAAACTGCACAGCTCACTACGAATAACTCCTCTATACAAGGTTCACCTGATGGCCCACGTGGCCGTGAATCCGACTTCCCCCCAGCGAACTTCGAGCTTCCCGAATCGATCGTCTCGAGAAAGTCGAGCATGAGCGAGGCTCTCACTGCTTCCAAATCTCCCGGATTGATACGGAGACTTTCGAACAGAGCTTCTACCTTTGCCGGGCGGCGGAGGCAGTCCTCAATTACAGCAATGAGTCGCGATCATAGCAGTGGTCCTGTCATAATGCGACGGAGAAGTGACAGTACCAACACTGCTCCAGAGGGTGGAAGAGGCGCATTTCTTTCAGACTCTGACAGCGAGAACTACGAATACTACCGAGACGAGTCTGCTGTTATTGGGCTGGGCGTGGATGGAATCCGGGATTTCCCCAGCACTACGGCCTCTATCTCATCCACTATTGCGTCCTCCTCTCCTGGCCCGGGTCCAGTCATACCGTCTATCCTTTTGCAAGGAACACCCATGATGAAGGTCACGAGGAAGAAGAAGAAGTTGTTGACTTTTGTCCTTGAAAATGAAGCGGCAAAGGTCTCTTGGGACAAGAACAAGCCTTCAAAGTCCTTCTACATTGACGACATCAAGGACATTAGAATGGGCCCAGATGCTCGCAACTATCGTCAGGAATTTGGAGTTGCAGCTGAACAGGAGTCAAGGTTCTTCTCTATTATCTACGCTGTTCCGGATAAGTCCAAGGGACGGGCTCAGAAGGTCATGCATCTCATTGCCAGCGACGACCAGACCTTCGACCTTTGGACATCAACGTTGGATGCTATTTCGAAGCACCGTCAAGAGCTCATGACATCACTCTCAGCATTCCATGACAAAGCAGTCAGAACTTATTGGCATATTGAAATGAGCAAGCAATTTCAAGACAAACCTCATGCCGAGGACGAAGAAGACATTGACATTGTCGGCGTGGAACGGCTCTGTCGATCCTTGCACATCCATTGCTCATCAAACTACATCCGCTTTTGGTTCCTTCAAGCAGACGTCTCGAGGTCTGGTCGCTTGAACTTTGTCGAGTTTCAGGAATTTGTCAAGCTCATGAAGAGAAGAGAGGACATCAAGGCGATTTACCGTGAAATGTCCATAACTGATACCGAAAAGGGCATCACCCAAGAAGAGTTCCTCGACTTTCTCCGAGACGTCCAAAATGAAGATGTTGAATCCAATCGATCGCATTGGGAAGGCGTGTTTGCCAAATTCGTTCGACGATCGAAGTCAAAAGAGCAAGCGCTGCAGGACGCGGCAGATGGCGGAGTTCCCCGCATGACCGAGGCAGCTTTAGCAAGCTTTTTGATCTCGACATTCAACGTGCATTTGCGAAAGACTCCGGCAGAATTTACTCTCAATCGACCCTTGCACGAATACTACATCTCCAGCTCGCACAACACCTACCTCTTGGGTCGTCAAGTAGCGGGCCAGTCAAGCGTCGAGGCTTACATCTCAGCTTTGAACAAGGGTTGTCGATGTGTCGAAGTGGACTGCTGGAATGGCAACGATGGAAAGCCCGTCGTTATGCACGGTAGGACACTGACGAGTCAGGTGTCCTTCGCCGATGTCATGTCCACTATCAGCAAATATGCCTTCGTCAAGTCGCAATACCCGTTGTGGATCTCCTTGGAAGTTCACTGCAACCCCCAGCAGCAGGCGATCATGGCCCAAATCATCAAGGACACCTGCGGATCCAAGCTTGTGACTCAACCAATCGACCCATCAACGGAACAACTTCCGTCGCCTTCCGATCTGTTGAATCGAATCCTGATCAAGGTCAAAACACCACGATCGTTTGAAGACGCTATGTCAATGGAGCAGCTAAGTGGACGAAGCCGTGGCAGTAGCTTGAGCTCGCCATATCTCAGACCTACGCAACCGGACAATTCAACCGTTTCAGCCGGCTTATTACCGCCAAGCCCTTATGTTCGATCGAACAGGCTTCTCATTAGTCGCACGCACTTCAAGAACTCTGGCAGTGAACTTGATAGCCTGAGCAGCAGTACCAGCGATAGCGAAGGTCTCACGGAGGTCGATCCCAAGTCAAAGGATACCAAGGGCAAGAGCAAAACCAGCAACATCATCAAGGTCTTGGGGGAGCTCGGCGTCTACAGTGCAGGTCTGAAATTTCACGGATTCGATACTCCGGAAAGCAAGGCCTACAATCACATCTTTTCTTTCATGGAAAACACGTTTGACAAGAATAGCCGTACCCAAGAAGATAGACGTGCTATGGCCAGGCATAATATGCGTTACATGATGCGAGTCTACCCAAACGGATGGCGAGTCGCATCGACCAATTTCGATCCTCTCAAGTACTGGCGAAGAGGAGTGCAGATGGTTGCATTAAATTGGCAAACGTACGACCTAGGCATGCAGATCAACGATGCGATGTTTGCAGCCGGCACTGATCAATCCGGCTACGTCCTCAAACCAAAGGAACTCACCGAGATCAAAATGATTCCGACGGTCCCTGAAGAGGCTGGTGAAGGTCATATCAAACGCGAGCGGAAGAATGTCAACTTCTCGATAGATGTCATCTCAGCACAGCAACTCATGCGTCCCAAAGGCCTTGCTGCGAATCGCACTGTGGATCCATATGTTGAAGTCGAAGTATATCATGCCGATGACAAGGAAAAGGATAGTAAGGGTGTTGTTGGTGAAGGAGGATTAGATGCTTCTAGCAAAGACGGCTTATCTGGACTCGGGGCTCCACACAGACGACGCACCCACATCGTCCAAGAGAATGGGTTCAATCCAGTCTTCGATAAGAAGTTCAATTTCGACCTCACAACCAAATACCCTGATCTCGTCTTCGTTCGCTGGACTGTCAGATGTTCTTCGGATGGTACAAGTTATAGCGATCGTGGATTTCCGTTGGCAACATACACAGCTAAGCTCAGCAGTCTCAAACAAGGCTATCGCACAATTCCTCTCTATGACAGTAACGGCGATCAATTCCTGTTCTCGACCCTCTTCTGTCGCATCAAGATCGAGCCAGCAACGCTCATCTATGTTAATGGGCCACAAGAACAACAGAACATCAACGTGATCAAGAGAGTTTTCAACCGGACTCCTATGTCTCCGAAACCGTCGGTCGAGCAATGATTCGCGACAAATCAACAAATTTCACTTCTTCTGTACAAACTTTCGACCTGTATTTCAACAGCAACGCCTGGCACATTTCAATCAGCAACTGTATCATACTACTCGGTTTCTTCGCATTTTCACGCAAGCGCTTCAGTCCATACTTGGGACTTCAGTCTTCCCTTTTCATCGAGGCGCACCGTCAGAAGGACATCCATAATGCGAGGGAACAACAATCGGGAATCATCATATAAATAGGAAGGGGACTCAAAAGTGGCTCGCGCTACGTCTGCATTATCGGTTCATCAGCATCATCAGTGTTCTGACACTGCATCATCCACTCATTAGATTTTATTTTCGTCACCTGGGTCTGCTTTTGTTTGATTTTCAAATTCTGGTGGACTGGTTTCCTCTCCTTTGGGACTTCATATTTCTATCACAGCTGCGCTGCTTGATCGGGTGGAAACACTTGTTTCTTTCTTCTCCTACGCTCCGCGAATTTGTCTTGCTGGACTGGTTTCATGCTTTGGCTGCGGCGTGCGATGGTTTTATCTATTTTACCGAGGCGTTTCTTGAGTTTTCGGACAGGGTTCGGATCATCCTCTGGGACGGGATTGCATGCTTTGGGATGGACATCTTCCTTGTAAACTATTAACGATCGCTCTCGAGGCTTGATCGAAACGGGTTCTGTGTTCTGTGCTTATAGGGCGAGTGGGAAGTGCGGGTTGGTTGATGATGAGGAGGTCGAGCTGCTTGCATTTTCGGTGACGACATCGCGCTTCATGACCTTGATGGCGCGGAGATGAGAGGGGGATTTGGGAATGCAATACACGTTCTTCCAATCTCTATCTTCACACGTGACTTCGTTATACTCAACTTGGGTTTGGTGTGTGAATATCGTGATTTCTTGACTCGTCGCGCCTCGCGCAAGGCCATGCCAATAAATGGCTGATCTTCAGCGAGACTGAAGATGTTGAGGCATGAGGTATCAAGCCATGAGATGACGCGACTTTGGATTCATATACAACTCCGCATGGCGCTCGCAAGGTCGCTGCTTCACCAGGACGACTCACGAATACGAAATCCTCTTCAAAGCGACCAACTGCCATATGAGTTACAGTACGTACAATCCATGTACGTCAATCGAACCTCCGCAGTTTAGCTCCCGTGGTGCTTTTATCGTTACCGTTCGGAATCTGGTATAGTGGAAGGGAGGGGGTTTAGGGTTGGTTTTATTCTTTTTTTTTTTTTTTGGCTGTTCGAAGGGTTGTGAAAAGTTGGAGGGTTGGATTGGAGAGGAAGGGAGAGATTGTTGAGTCGCCGAGTCGGGTAGATAACTGATATGAAATGCTGCTGAACGTCGATCTAGACAGTACCTTCATGATTCGCGTTTTCGAGGACGCCCTCTTAAGAGGATACGAAGCTCATGGACCGCATGTGTAAGATTCAACACTCGTCACCTAACTTGGAGAGCCCAAGGTACCACTACCGTGAGTACCGGTACGAGTACCAGGGCATCCGCATCCGCAATGACAGCAATATCTCAGCTCCGCTCAGCTATCCACGATAAGCTCAACCCATGATTTCATGGATGCGAAGATTGAGAGCATCTCACGCACTGTGAGCGGTCCAAGGACTCGTCGTCGTGCGATGGTAGGTAGCTACCGTTATCTGTATCTGTGGCGAGGAGATTGCAATAGTGAGCTGATGGCAATAGTGACAGCGACAGCGACAGCGACACCGACACCGATATCCACACACTATCATAGAAAAGTCCTTTTAGACTCCGGTGTTTTACGCCGTAAATCTTATTCACTATCTGAGCCTCATCAAGTATTAGACGTTTAATAGGAAGCTTCAACTCCCTCCAAAGACTAGAATGTAAAGCTACATCGGGACGCTTTGGCTTCTTGGCCGTTTCGGATTGGTTATTGTTGAATACATCGATCTTATCGAGTAATGCGCTCATATTCCGTTGAGAAGCCACAACTTGTTCGTAAGAACAGACGATAACATCTACTCCAAGAGAAAGTAGCTCATAAGCAGTGATGTTCGATGTCTAGAGGTAGAAGACGGTGAGACCATATCCCTAAATACAATTTAGCAAATGCAGACGCCTTTCTTGCTCTCACGATTGTGGGCGACTCGTCTGACCTTCTCCAATCCATCCTCGTGTGTTCCTCACCCAAGACGCTCGGAGATAGGTCTGAGGTACGAACTTGGAAAGCGGATGAAGCGTCTCTTTCTCCCTTGAAGAAAGATCTGAGTAGTGGGCAGGCTTAATATATTCTGGGGCGCTCGTAGCATTTCCTGTTGGATTTCTCCGATCAATACGTCGCGTGTGGTGGAAGTCCTCCGATTTCTCGGCAGGTGGAGGGCGGGTCGTGGGTATGCTCGATGATGTCGTGTCTCGGGGAGGGTCTACTCGAATGTTATATCTCGTCAAGATGTATCGTAAGTTTTTCCAACCACCAAAAAGCTGGAGAAGAGACCGGGAATTTTCACTATGTTCAGGTGTTCGTGTATCATGGAACGGCGTTCGACGGAAAGCGTGCGATAGTGGAGTAGGAGGGGATGGTGACAAATTTGGAGGAGTTCTTTAGGAAATTTCCCCTGAACCAATACGAGAATCGATTGCATCGAAACACGACTCTAGGAGAACCCCGCTGCAATCGTCCTTGTGGAAATGCAGCTTGGGGTACGGGATATGTAGCGAACAAGCGTCGCTTGACCCCTATTATCATGTCCTCTCGCTCCGGTCATGTGTGAGGTGACAGTGAGATCTAGTAAGTAGTACAGACATTGAGCAACCTTCTCGAAACAGGCAAGAAGGATCTTTTGGATAGGGAATTTGTAGATTCGAGCCCTGAGGACTCGCAGGTATATGTTGCGAATGGGCGAGGAAGAGCAGGTAAATTCTAGGTGAAATCGCAGTCAAAGTGAATTCAAAGTCAATAGACAATATATTATTACTGGCTTAATTTGATGAGCAAGCCTATATGTAAGGGTTCATTCGCCGAGCTTTAGCAAATGAAGAGAGTGCCTTGGGGAAAATGGCCATTTCAGCAACTGGACGTTGTACGCATCTGTGCACACCTTGAATTGTACGAATTCCGTGGCTCATGATCTCCGCCCTCCTGAACGCTTACAACGGAATTGTGCCTTAGTTGTAACTTTACTTCCTTTACTTCCACGGTATAGTCATGTCGAATCAATCACATCTCCCAGACCTCATTACGCATGAAGCTCAATTTCACTAGTCTCATATATCCTCTTGCTTTGGCTCTGTTGAACACCTCGCGAATATCATCCATTTTGGTTTGCTCCCAACGCCTCTCCGAGTTGAAAACTTCGTACATGTCGTTTATGGTGCAGTCAAGCGGGCCAGGTCGAAGCATGAAGATAATTTCCTCTAACTAAGGGCACAGAAGCTCGAGTAATGCAAAAGGATCCGATGATCTGGCTTTTCTGGGCCTACCTCCTGCTTTTCTGGATCTACCTCCTAGGTTGACTTTCAAAGGATCCAACGCTTGGAGGTCTCGAGTCCCCAACACAAGAGCAAGCCTCTTCATCAGCTTTGTTAAAGGGGCATTGTGCAGTGCCTGAAACTCCCAGGAGTAATCCCATGTCTGGGATCTATATCTATCCTCGTCGATGAACAGAATATCAAGGTCATGGTTGATGACAGGTCCTCCATTGTAAGGTGAGAAGGTGCCTCGTCCAAGGACGGAGGAAATATATTGATATCCCGCTTCTGCGCGAGACTCTCGGCACGTATGGTGGACAGAGGGAATAGCATTCTGGAAAGCGGCACGTAATCTAACCAAGCGAGGCTCAAGCGATTCCCTCCATATCTTGGAGCGAATCTCTGGTGGAAGTTTGGGGAAGAATCGGAATTCTTGAAGAATGATTCCTGTAGAGCCCAATCCTACGCATGGGGATGCGGCATTGGGTAGAGATGGCATGACGGTTGGTTTGACTTTCCTCATTCGCTCGGTGGGTTTCATCGTTGGGGTAGTGACTCAAGGATTTAGAGCCTGAGTAAAAGCTGAGAAGATCTGGTAGAGGTCAGTAGGTGAAGGTCAAGAGTAAAGAAAAACGCTGAGGTATTGATCCGTACCGCCGTGGCGTCAGCCTTGACGAGAGTAGGCAATCTCAGTCTGGAAATTGATTGCAGAACTGGTCATTTTCGAAAGTGGAAGGGGAATTCTTGCTTTGATGGTCATTTTGGGAAGGTTTGTGGTTGTCGAATTGAGAAAATAAAAGCCAAGGTCGTGGATTTAGATTTGAGGAAGGGGCGAGGCTGAAGCGAGCGGGCAAACATATGAATACTGGAGTGAAACAGTTTTGGTTCGTGTGAAGTAACATATTGGATGATTTGAAGTATATGGATTACGTGGACTGCTAATTGATACCGTCATTGTTGTAGTAGAATTCAGTACGCGCCTAATCTCCCCTGATCAAATGCTTTCTGAGTCAAAACGTAAGAGAATCTCAGAGATACACCTAGCAACATCTGGGAAAGGATTATTCCATAATCAGACCTAGTAAAGCCTCATACTTGGTTCTGAATATCCTGTGAGTATCGTTAGAGTCTCATGCAAGACATAGCAAAGAAGGATTGTTCCGCATCCATGGGTTTGTCAAGCTTCTCCAATTTGAGATATACTGGTTTGAAAGGCACAAGCTTCATCACAGGTAGTCGTTTATTGGCAGCTGACTCCTACCGAGTTTTGGCGATATAACTTCCGGGTAAAAGAAAGGCAGGACAGGGAGGCGGCGGCGCATTTTACAATGTTGTGACTTGCTGAAGGCTCTCATGGCACTTGCCAGACCAGGACAGCTACGACTGATGGTCGGGAATCCGGGGAAAAAATACAAATCACTCACTCGTTCCAAGAACGGTAGAGCCATTCATTTATCCAACAACGGACGATATTTTGGCAAGTTGCATTCCCTTCATACAATCATAGCTGGTTCTACCCATTTATCTTTCACAATTCTGCTATAACCAAGACACTCACATGTCCTTATCCATATATCACCGTCCAGGAGGAGGTCTGGGACCAACGATCTGTCTTCTCCCAGTCCCAATGCCCTGTGAGCCTCTATTTTGCGAATCGCCTCCTGTGTATCCTGTCCATTGATTAACATCCCACTTGCCACCAATTCCTCCACCAATGCCGTCAACACCGTCTCCCGTTGGGACTTTGGACTTGACTTCCTTTTGGCTCTCTTCCCATTCCTGCTGCCGTTGTCTCTCCATCTCCATTTCTCTCTCAAGTAAGGACTTTGAGGCCCAGCCCCCAGCTTTAGTCTTCTGCTGGGATTGGACACGCCGGCGATCCTCCCCATCTCTTTCGGCTGCACTGTCAAAACCACCAATCTCGTTGGAATAGGTGGTCTTGGGCTCGATCTTATGAGGAGCAGGATTGGACGATAAGAATCGATCTGTACGGTTCTGGCCTGGCGAGAAGGTTTGGGCTGCAGGTTGAGTTGGAGTGGAGTACGTAGCAGGGTCAGGAAGAGGTCGTGAGCCAGTGTGATTGGACTTCACCCGCGGAGCGGGTTCAGGTAGAGGTCGAGGAGACTTGGAAGGTGGGGGTTCGCTAGGTCCTTCGTTATGATGCTGAGCACTCCATTGCTGGCGTAAATAGTCTCTTTCATCTTCTCTCCATACCTCATCACTGTTGTTGCGAGAAGGCAGCCGAGGCCGACTTCGTGATCGAGTGCGTGGCTTGCTCTCCTCCTTTACCCTGACTGCCAAATCGTGATCTTCTACTGCTTGACGACTGCGAGAACTCAGCTTTTCCTGCCTCTCTCGCTCGTATTGGCGTTCTCGTTCACGAGCCAACTCTAGCTCTCGTTCTAGTTCTTTGATCCGGCTGCTATCAGGGTTATCACGGTTGTCTCCCGAGACCCCGTTTTCCGCTTGATACTGACTCAAGAATTGACCTCGGAGACGTGCATCACTGGTTCCTCTGGATCTTGTGCGCTCAGCTTGGAACTTTGCCTCTGCTTCTCGTTCCTCTTCCTGTCTTTTTTCCTCCTCGATCTTCCATCTGCGCTCCTCTTCTTCCCATTTCCTCTTCTCCTCCTCAGCCTTTTGCCGCTCGATTTCTCTTAGCTTTCTCGTTTCTTCAGCCCACCTTTGCTCCTCTTCCAGACGCAGTCTATCTTCGTCTTCCTCCTGGCGTTTGCGCTCGGCGTCCTCGGCTTCTAGTCTCAGTCGCTCAGCATCCTTTCGTTGTTTTTCCTTCTCAGCTAAGCTTGGAACTTTGGGACCTGCACTGGTAATTTGACGTCGACCTCCAAATGATACGCCTAGGTTTCCTTGACTTGCACCTCCCATATAACCATATTGTGAGATATTCCAAGCTGGTGAAGTGACGCCCTCATCTGACTTTTTGCTCCAACTACTCACGCTACCAGGCGAAGCAGGATCATTATTACTTTTAGTCGGCGACCACCTGCCACTATTTGATTCTCCGGTTCTCGTGGGAGTCAACGAGGAAGCGGGTCGGGTATTCGAGTTATAAGCGGAAGAGTTGTTGCTTGCATTGGAGACACCTCGCCCCCGACTGCCATAGCTTCCTCCTCCAACTGTAGGCGTCCCAGTACCTTGAGGGCTCATAACACCACTCCGCTTGCCCCCGATAGGATTGGGAAATCGGGATGGTTGTAATCTGTTCGCCGCTCTACTGAACGCGCCAAGGCATTGTAATACTTGCGCCGGATCTTTGGATTCGTAGAGATCAACTGTGAGGAAGGTATCGTGTGATTGGAGGTTGAGAGGAGGCGATTTGCATGCTTGGAGGAAAAGCGAGATGTTTTCCATTTGTACGAAAGGCATAACAGCCTTTGCTTTAAATCTGACAGGCGTTGGGACGGCGAGATTAACGAGCCTGGTACACAATTGTCAATAGATAGTCTGGATAATGGTGGCCAGAGTGTCTATACTTGCACAGTGCGACTCCATCTTTGAGCACATCCAGCAAATCCCCACCAGCCAGGCGTTCTCCCAGGGATTCTTCAATAAAGGATCGGACTTCATTTGCTGCCTGTGGGGTGTATCTGTCGAGGCGCAGTTTGCGCATGTCCTTGTCGAGCGAAGTGACGGAAGCCATGATTGTGTCTTGCTGTGTCCTACTGTGTAACTGTCAAGACGACAGCGGGGAGTCGTCGGCTTCACTTTCAATACATTGTACAAAGTAATGCATGGTGGGGAGGCCATGATTACGCATGTTTCCGCTTCGCAGGAGAAGGCTGGGGGCCTAAGGCGGAACTTTCAACGTGACCAGCCTTTCCTATGAGAGCTCTACCCACCGGTCTCAACTCTTTTGCTTCTTTTTAGAGACTTGACTCTATTAGTTAATCGATTCCCATTTCATACCCTTCTGCACCCTCTTTGCTGGGTTTGTCAAGAGCACGTGCGCAGAAGACAGTTCTGTCACGTGACGACCGCTCCTGCTCTAATATTGGCTTCCCTCTGAGAGATGATCTTTACTGCATTAAGTCTAGCCTTCCAGCTCTGTCGCACAGTTCTATCCTCTTTTACTTCTTATGATCACACTTCCCATCATGTGGGTCGATGGTTCCTGCAAGCAGCCAGCCGCCCTCTTGTAAGTTGTGTCCCAGTCAAGCTGACCATGTTCCCCGCTCGTGATCTAGCCCGGCTTTGCGTGCGCTCCTGAGGCAGAAGTCTGAAAACCTTACGCTAGTCTATCTTAGCAGAATAAGCTACTCCTTATCCAGCCTGGGCTCGCTCTCTATCTACCAATCATACCACAACTGACGCAAGCTTCCTGCCCAATCAGGAGATCCGAGTAGGGTCTATTCCCATGAAGCTTGTCGTCCGTACATCCCCAAGGGCCAAAGCCGTCTCTGTCTTCTCTCAGCCCTTCTTGTGTTCTTTCCCATCCACACCTACTTCTTTCTTCCTTCATTCCACTTCCGCCCCGACTTTCACACTATCTTGGACTCTTCTTCTTCACCGTTCTTCAATTGAGTTATTGAAAGGCTTCATCTGTTTCAATTATCCTTACTACCTTTACTTAATACACATGTTTACTTCTATTTGGCTAATTCGGCAGTTTCAACCATGAGATCCTTCGACAACGCGTCTAGTTCACCTGTTCTTGTCCTACCTCCATCCCACCCTTCATTCAATATGGAAACCAATCGTCCGAATTTCAACTCTCCATTTGGGAACCCTCCTCCAGCCGCATCGTCCTGGTCGAACCTGAACACTCCCTCCACTTCTGCGCCGCCTTCAGCCGCCGGTCGAAAACGCTCTCGTGACGAAGCTGCGATCAATCTTGAAGATGAATACTTTCCCGTCCACAAGTCCGTGCCCATTCAACCAGAAGTCGAGGAAGAGTGGGAATACGGCGAGGGCATGACGCTCATCAAGCCTTGCCGCAGCGGGTACCTCATATCGGCTGGCAGTCAAACGGGAACCTGGGCAGAGGAGAAGGCTGAAGAAGAGAAAGCCAAAGCCGCAGCAGCATTGGATGCCGAGAGACCTATCATGCGATCCGCTAAAAGCCAGCGACTCGACTTGACATCTACCCCCATCATCGCTGAGGAGGTCATGAGCAATGGGACCTTGGTGACACCTATCACAGCTTCGCCGAGTAACGGGCACGTAGAGCCCACAGTTGATGACTTCACGCGACACTTGGGCATCGGATGGTCTTTGATAAGCGTTGATGCGGATATCCAAGCTGCTGCTCGAGGCTGGACTAGATATATCGACAACCACTTCCCAGTCACCGATGCCAAGATCAGGTTGCAAAGCAAAGGCCTTGCGAGCTATCTCGTCGAAGCAAATGAAGGGTATTTCTTGTTTGGAGAGGATCTGAAGCAGGGCCGATTGGTGAGCAAGACTTTGGAACAGACTTTCGTCAGTCTTCAAGGTCCGATCCCAAAATTTGAGGGAGAGGACGTTTTGAATGCGACCGAGACGCCAAAGGCGAATGGTGGAACAACGCCTGTGGCGACCGGTCACGTTCATGAATTATCAATAAATGGAGTTGATGGGGTGGTCATTGATCAACCTGTCAATGGACAACCTATGGAGGTGGAGATGGATATGAGTTGATGAATTTATGGATATAAGATGGATGGTATCTAAAAAGGCGTTGCTTCAGGATGAATGGAGTTTGCTTTCTAGGCTTTGCGTACGGTTTTGATAAAACGATCTAGGTTGGGTGGGAATGCATAGGTACTGGAAAGCACTAGCATATATGTAAAATAGAGTGAAGGTGAGTCTGGCTTCGGCAAAGCCGACTTTGCAGCATTATGAAGCCCAACGCATCCTTCCAATGGACAAAAGTTGAGTACAGTATTCAAGAGCGTCAATGGTTGATTTGATGGCGAATGGTTAGGTGACACACTTGTGTAGCGCTGCCTGTTGCTTGAACTTCCAAGCCCACCATATATTGCATCCATTATCCTCATAAATTGCCCTCCTTACACCTCTTTCCTAGCTTTATCTCCAAACTACTACTGACCCTTGTTTCCAATGGTGGATTTTGGTTCAGGATATTTCAGACGTTGGGATACCTAAATAAATATATCCAGGGACTTTGTAAACATCCTGATTACCGAAAATCATTCAGAAATTAGGATATCTAGGTAGAGACATGTCGACACATGCTGTTCTCCGGTCACGGGATGCTATGATATCACGTGCCGCTGTCAATGTCTGCTTGGCACCATTTGTCTATTAATTCCAGCAATTTCAGGCAAAGCCTTTCTTTGCATAATCTGCATTACCTACTTGTAAGTGGGGTTGACCTGTTAGATACACATTATACAACTTGTTCATTGATCCTCTCTCTCATTGGACACTTCCGTTCAGCACGAGTCACACTCTGAACCTGCGGAACTACCATCTCGGCAAAACAATGAAGGAGGAAGTGACTGGTCCTCGGTGGCCGCTGCGTAGAAACCAGCATGCAATCACGAAAAAGTCCACCTCTTGCACAGAATGCCATGATTTGTCGGTTTCCTATGGCTGAGCATCCAGTCCATGCATAGGGATTGGCAGAGCGTGGCTTAAGATTCTCTTGGTCTTCCAGTATCGCCACACGAGGCTCGAGTGCCCGAAGAAGGTGGGCAGTGTTTCTTCCCCTTTGTTGTGCTGTGCTACAGGCCACCGCATCTTCGACGCGTTTCATGATCAACGGAAAATCTTGAAGAAAGAGTTGGCATTGAATTGTGGAAGCTTGGGGTCGTGTCGGTGCTGTATTTTAGGGGAAAAAACAGTCTCTCTCGCCTCGTGCCCTGATTCCCTGGAGGAACTCACCAGCACTACAGCCTCGAGACTTCGCGAGTTCAACTTGACTTTTGCGCACCGCAACAGACGTGCTTGGATTCGTGCGTATAGTCCGAATCATTCATGTGAAGTGTCTGATCTGGAGAGGGGAATCTATGAACGGTATCAGCGCACAATGGTTAGCCAAGTCGAGCCTTCGCATGCACTCGCCCGTGGTCCGTCGTCCGTAATCTCGAGACCATCCTCTTCTGCGCGCCACCGAAGACACAATCGCAGCCATGCTGGAGGTTCATCCTACGTCCCGCAAAACGAATTCCCCGTCTTCACACACACAGGCGATGTGGAAATCGTAGTCAAAGCCGGCGGGCAATCGAATCGGTATCTCCTCCACCGACTTATCCTCACCCAATGTTCCGGCTTCTTCGAAGCAAGCACAAGTCAAGAATGGTCGCGGGCAACGACAGATGGTAGTGGTGCTGAACTGGCAAGGATAGGGGAGGACTCGGGCAGTGCGACAGTTCGGTCGAAGGAAGTGAGGAAGCGATGGAGATATGAACTTGACCCAGGCTCAAGTAAAGATGATGTCCCTATGCTGGTGCAGAAGGAGAATACCTCTGCTTCACTCTTTGGTTCACAGGATGCTCGGCCCCCTCCTGTTCGCAACAAGCCGCCCTCTTCGAACCCCTCCTTCTTTCGTTCAGTCGCAAATCTTACTCTACCTTCATCACACGCTCCTGCACCATCTCCTCTGAGCCAGGAAGAACAGGATTTGCTGAAGGACTACGACAACCTCTTCAGAATCTTCTACAACTACGCTCCTTCGCTAGATCCCATCGACATAGCAATCGCCTACGTACAATGTAAATCGCTCCTCACACTTGCAGACCTGTACGACGCCCTCGCAGTCGTAGGCCCCCGGATTGACCACCACCTCCTTCAATTCCAGTCCCGCCTCTGGAAACAAATCGCCAAATACCCCTCCTCATACTTAAAGCTCGGCTACCTAGCACAATCAAAGTCCATCTTCCAAGAGGCTCTTATACACGTTGTCGGCGCATGGCCTATGGGTGAACGGCATATCCGGCACCAACTCCCAGATTCTGTACTCGAGATCATCGAAGACAAGGTGGAGGATTTGGCTGATATGGTGGGGAAGATTGAGGGGAGGCTCTTTAGGTTGAGTCTGACAACAAGTAGGGGTGAGAGGATTACACCGCATAATTCGTACCTGGATTGGTTGGCTGTGAGTTTCTTCCGGCAGTGGGTTACAGAAAATACAGCGCCGCCCCCTCCACCACCGTTGGCTAGGTCTCTTCAATCGAGAGGAGGCCATCACGGACAAGACCGAAACAACAATACGCATCATGGTGCTCAATATTCACAACAACAATCACCTCTGCCGTCCCCACTTTCTGTGCCCCAGAACCCCAATGTTGGTCGTATTTATCGTCTTTTGGGGACATCACCAAGCGCATACTTGAATCATGACGAGTGCAAAAGATTCCTCAAGCTGACTCCGGAGATATATTCAAGAGAAAGCCTCAAGAAATTCGAGAAGAGATTAGAGGAGTTGAAGGGTGCAGCGAGAGAGATTGTGCGGCCACTGATGCAGAGCTCTTTGTCGGGTGAAGGTTCGAATACCGCGTATTTGGTTTGTACTGTTGTGGATGATCGTAGAGATCTCCCATGGCTTGATTAAAGGCCCTGTGGACATACTGTGGAGATATATGAATGTTTTATGATGTTACGAATCTGCTTTATCGGCACGAGGGCATGGAATGGAGCTGCAGCGAAGGGATACCCAAGTATTTTCTCTGATTTTGGAGTTTGGATACATATGAAGCCGTCCGCTTTCAGCGTATATACTGTTGGCTGATGTTCTCGAAATTTAATCACATTCAATCAAGCGACGACGTACCTGCCCTTGGGGCTATATTCCAACTATTTAAAGCGCAATCTTTGGTTGCCATTGCTCAAGTATGCGATCTCCCTTCGCCAAAGTCACAAGCAATAGAAGAGGATGCCTTCATAAATGACGACACGCCAGGCGCTTGTTGAATAAGAGCTTCGATCGTGTAGACCTAGGAGAACCGGAACGGAATTAGGACTACACAACAGCGCTGCCCGTGCAGCCCTGCTTGAACACCGCACCCAACATCAAGAACCTTACAGTTGGAGAGAAGACGACATGAGACAAGGTTCTACCCGCAGCTAACATGAATCAGACTGCAGGTACGGCTCTCTTTGTAGAGACGGCTCTCTTTGTCATAGTAACTTCCCGGCTGTCGATATAATGCGCACTGTCGACCGACAGCCCGTTGAATCGCTGTCGAAGGGTTTCATTCGATAACGACAGTAAATAGCTAGCGACAGCCAGTCATTTCATAGATGAAGCCCCTCGGCTCTGGTTTCTTTAAACATGGTGGTGGTCGTGCCGAACTAATGCATGCTTTGAAAAATTTGTGGGTGCAGATGTCTGCCGAAAGAAAAAGTTGTGGACCAGCAACCTGGGGATCAGCATCTGGAGAACCAGCATCTGGAGGACCAGCATCTGGAGGACCAGCATCTGGAGGACCAGCATCTGGAGGACCAGCATCTGGAGGACCAGCATCTGGAGGACCAGCATCTGGAGGACCAGCATCTGAGGGACGGCCTCGGTGAGTTTGAGGATTTAAAATCAGGATCGAGAATTTCAAGAGTAATGCCAGACGTAAGCTACCTCGTCCAATGTCAAACCCATGACCAATGGAAATCCAAGGACCATTCTGCCGTGACGAAAGTCAATTTTCGTCAATAAAATGTACGTAGGATCGGGTTGTAACTTCTGTATCTACTTGGTTGCCATTCCATTGACTTCTAACGGCCACGGCAGATGTGCTAGTCCTCAACTCATCGAATGCTGTACCGGAAGAAACGATATAGGTGATATATTTTCAGTCTCGATTGTACAATCAATAAATAGTATTACAGAAGCGTATGCTCCTTAAGATTCCCGCAGATCGCGGGCTAAAATTTGAACTGGAGTACATTGTAGGTGTAACGCCTCTTGAACCTGTGAGACCGTCTTCCGAGACGTGACATTGCTCGATGGAGGCTAGAGGGGTGGAACGCTGTTATTCCCAACACGGCGCATTGAAACCGATCCCCATGGTGATTAGGGCCCTCAGTCCACCCTGAAAGATAGACGGGACAGAGTTCTGTTCGAGCAACGTAGGAAGCTGTGTCTGAGACAGTGTTCAGTTCTTCGACAAGGGGAGTAACTCATGCCACGCAATGCCAACACAGAGACTACCTTGTACGTTGGACAAAAGAAACGAGCACGCTCGATACTCGGTCTTCCAAGATATCAACTGGTCTCTACCTCTGCTCTGGCAAGTATGACATTTGTTTGCAACCTCAGATCTTTGGTAAGGCTATTTGTATGTAGAGCAACTGCCTAAACTAAGCCTGTCTGTGGTCACTGTGTGCAGCTTGCGACATGTTGATACATTCGGCACTTGCCACTCTATAAATACGATAAGAGGAGGCAAGAAAAGTTTTCATACTGGTTGCTTCTCGGGAAAAGTATCGTCGTTATCACCTCGTTGTTGTGTACGGCGCTGCAGGCTTCAGCCAACCCCTGCAAGAGATCTGCCTCGGTTGCTGCCCTGCATGAAATCGAAGTGGATCACCAAGCCTTGCCAACAATCCGTCAACTACCTACCTATGCGACAGCAACCAAAAGTGCTCACATTATTCAAGAGTCTCCTTCTCCTTCCCACCCACGTTGCATTATATTATAGTATCATCATGTCATCTCAAACATATCCCATGACCCGCATTGGCGGTAAAGGTCTGTTCCAATCCCCCTCACCAAACCGTGCACCAACTGCCAACTTCCTCTTATGCATTTGCTGAAACGAGACTTCCGAACAGCGTTCAACCACCCCACGAACAACGACGCAGAAGCCGAGTACGATCGCCTGCGCGATCTCGCACGCCAGGAAGCCGGGAAACGCTCCAGCTGTTTCGACAAGGTACGTACCCACGCCTCAATCCCCAAGACCAGCCAAGGTAACCCCCCCTCAACAGGCACACCAAGCATACGAGCGCGGCGATGGAGGAGCAGCGCATCAGCTGTCCGAGGAGGGCAAGAAGCACGCCACGCAGATGGACGCATACAACAAGCAAGCCTCGGACTACATATTCCGAGAGAACAACGCCGCGGGGCGCGTCGCGGACGACACGATAGACCTACACGGGCAGTTCGTGGAGGAGGCGGAGAACATCCTCGAGCAGCGCATCCGGTATGCGCAGCAGAGCGGCCAGACGCATCTCCACGTCATCGTGGGCAAGGGAAACCATTCCGCGAACCACATCCAGAAGATCAAGCCCCGCGTCGAGCAGGTCTGCCAGGAGCTGGGCTTGCAGTACGCGACGGAGCAGAATGAGGGCAGGATGTATATCAATCTGCAGGGCGGGCCGGCTGTCATGCCGCCGGCGCCGGGTCATGGCGGAGGTGGGGGCCAGCATTATGGTGGGCAGAGTGGTGGGTATCAACAGGGTGGGCATCAGGGAGGATATCAACAGGGCCAGCAGCAGGGCGGGTATCAACAGGGCCAGCAGCAAGGTGGGTACCAGGGAGGACATCAGCAGGGCCAGCAGCAGGGTGGATACCAGGGCGGCAACCAACAGAATAATCAGAATGATGAGCTAGAGAAGTTGGCTATGAAGATGCTGCCGAGGATACTGAAGAAGTTGGATGGTTGCTGTACTGTTATGTAAAGCTAGGTTGGATATTCGGGTTGGCGATCGATGGAGTTTGGGGAAGTATGTGCGATATACTGTAATTATAGAACATATTGTCGAAGCATCTGGGGTCACTTGAGACACGAAATAATGAAGGGACGGCACCTCAAATACTCAACGATTTGAACGAGCATAAACGAAAAAAAGCTTTAAATTGGGTATCCTAAACGCACTGCCCGCAGCTCCAAGTCTTTCTATATCTAACAGAGTGTCTTGTAAATAATCTTCCACCTCGGCCACATGGTCTTGTCCTCCCGCATTTTATCCCTATAAAGCGCACTCTCCAGCTCGTGGCGCCCCGTATCCAGATCAATATCCTTGATCCTCACGAACTTCGTCCTATACCAGACCTTGTACCCGAAATAGGACACCAGAACGACGGGCAACGCCAGATACGCCGCGAAGAAGTTCGAGGCCTTCTCGCGCGCGGTGTTGTTCGAGCCGCCGACGGGGTCGAGCGCCACCCAGAACTGCGCGACGAGGATCAGGAGGAAGGAGACGAGCCCGACCCACGACCCGGCGGTGCCGAGAGGGGACTGGTACACGAGGTCGGAGAGCTGGTTCCCCTGCTGCAGCCAGGCGGTGCGGAAGCGGATGTGCGCGAAGCAGATGGAGGCCCAGGTGAAGATGCTGGAGAGGCCGGAGAGGGCGAGGAGCCATGTGAAGGCGGGCCCCTGGACGGGCGAGAGGTAGAGGAATGATATGAGGCCGATGGCGGATGCGAGGGCGATGGAGACGAGGGGACGGCCCTTGCGGTCGATGTATCCCAGGATCTTGGGGGCTTGGCCTTGCTCGGCCAGAGCGGCGAGGGTGCGGGTTGAGCCGTACATGGAGGAGTTGGCTACGGAGAGGACCGAGATCATGATTACTGCGTTCATGACGGAGTCGAGGCCGGTGATGCCCGCAGAATTGATGGCAATGATGAATGGAGATGTCTTGGATTCAACGTCGTCGACGTTGACGAGTTCTGTATTGTTGTAGGGTACCAGAAGGCCGATGATCGCTACCGAGACGATGTAGAACTGTATGATCTGTTAGATAGCAGAGAATAGCGGAAGAAGAAACTTACAATTGCGATACGCCAGAATACTTGCTTGATGGCTGTAGGGAGAGCTTTGGATGGATTGTTAGTTTCTGCCACTGCTAGACCAACAAGCTCGGTTCCCGAGAATGAGAACGCCGCGGTTCCTAGAAGATTGCAGAATCCTTGGAAGCCATTTCTGAACGCGCCTGGGTTTTGCCAGTAACGTCCACCAATATATCCCTCATCAGGACCACCGCCGCACTGTGTTCGAGTCAGTGCAAATCCGATTAGAAAACATGTTAGCCGGTTGTAAGGCTGATTTTAAAGCCAAAGCAAATGTAAAATTTGACATTGCTTACGTTGATGATAGCGCCCAAAATAATAAACCCAATGATGGCGGTGACTTTCATAATTGAGAAGCCATATTCAGCTTCTCCATACGCCTTAACTCCACACAAGTTGATCGTAATGATAAGCAGTAAGAAAATGGATATGCTTGCCCACCCTGGAATAGAAGTGTTCCAATATTCCAGAGTAAGTGAAGCAGCCATGATTTCCAGCGGCATGACGAAGAGCCACTGCAACGCATAGTTCCATCCTGACGCAAAGCCCCACGCAGGGTCAATGAACCGGGTCGCAAAGGCAGAGAAGGAGCCTGCGACTGGAAATGTCACTGCCATCTCGCCGAGGGCTTGCACGGTGCAGTACAGAACTGCTCCGATTATGATGAAAGCAATCAGAAGAGATCCTGGTCCTCCGGTTGCCAGAGCTTGACCAGTTCCAATGAATAGACCAGTACCTGAGATAGTCAGAATCTCATCTTTGTCTAGGGCCGCGGTGGACTCACCTATTGAACCTCCAATGGCTATCATTTGCAAATGGCGCCCTTTTAGTCTCCTGAACAAGGCAGAATTCGCGGTATTGTACGCAGCTTGCTTGGCATTGAAGGTCCTCCCATGTTGACCAAAATTGATTGCTGGAGGGGGACCTGGCTCTCGTTTCTGGTCACTTCGAAATTTGTCAAAGGCTTTTGGTAGCGCTATCATTCCTTTCGGCCTCGTCAACAAGGGAGTGACTGTCGACGTCGTCGAGTACGACTTGCCGATTCCGGAGTCCATGATTGAAGACTGTTTGATTAAGATGTGAGGCCTACTAGAGCTCGTTCATGACCTCGGGTTCAGAAGTGTGTTGAGTCCAAGTATGCTGGATAATGATAATACGGCTGGACGATGAATTTAGGCTCGTTTGTTTTTATGTCAAGAACCACGTTGACCACGTTTTGGAGAAGCGATTCATGGGGATGTGGCCGCGGATGTTGTGCAGAAGGAGGGTATTTTGAGAAGGCCAGAGCGCATGTACCGTAAGATGAAAGGAGATAGTAAGACGTGGTCGTGGTGCTGGTGCGTGGGTAGGGATGAGCTCGCTAACGCAACGGACCCTCACTGCAGTAGTTGCGCCGAGGTTTTGTATCAGACTTGGGAGGCTAACGGCGTGTACGAGCAAGAACGGTCAAGTGCAAACTCATGGATGATGAACGATCGAGGGATCGAGGGATGGAACCCACATGGCCGTAGAATCAGCAGAGGAACAAGGTCTCCAAGATTCCCAAGACCCCCAAGGAAGGGGTCGCTCGGAGCAAGAAGGGGTCAGGAGTCATGCAGCGTTACGGAGTACGGAGCAGGGAGGTCTCGATAGCAGATAAGGTACAACCGTACAAGTCGGCATGCAGAGTTGCATTGACTGATCTGGTGAATATACGGTCCGTAGGGCAGACGATATGGCGGAGACGAATCGGGGTCTGGCCCTCGAGATTCGAGGGTAGTATTGGACATGAAGTAGCACTTCAGGAGACCAATACACGACTCTTTACCCAAGATGAATGAATGCAATGAATGCATGACATGCCGACAAGGTCTCGTTGGTCTTGTTGATCTCCTTTTTGTCATGTTTCGACTGCACGAAGATGGGAAGGGCCACGTTTGAGGGTCAATAATCCAGTCGGTCCAGTCAATCCGATATCAATCCCAATCTCACTCCGAATCTCCCTCCCTCCTCTCCAATATCCACCCTCATGCCCACTCCTTCCCCACTCCCACCCTGGCTGTTGATCGCCACTCGATAGTCGATACTCGAGTCATGTGGATCGTCGTATGTGCGACACATTCACGTACAGTACAAGTAGCAGAAGCCGGCTCTTACAGTAAGCGCCTGACCCGCATAATCGCATTGCGACTTTGGGCCCCCTCGGAAGCTTCTCTCGGCTAGTGGGAGTAGTAGGTAGGGATCGTTCGGCCCACCGCTCGGCATGAGTCTCTGCATTGGGAAGGTGATTAGGTCTGGATGGATGAGTCTACTGTACTTCGTACGGTAGGAGGGAAGAACGAAGATACAGAAAACGAATGCGGTCTCGGCAGGAGAAAAGGAAAACCAAAAAGGAAACATGAGAAGCTCGCCTCTCAGGGGTACAAGTACAAGTACGGATAAGCGGAAGGCAAAGCAGAAAAGGCCCGGAGGTTTCTGGTCGACCCCTACTTACCGGTTTGTTTACTACCGTCTACAGAGTATGGTGGGCATATCTCGTAGATGAGGCAACCATTTAGCAGATTCACCAGGTAGAGCATCCCAAACCCCCTATCCTTCGAGAACGCTAAGCGAGTCCCGATACCACCGACATATCATATATGTAGACTGGGCTGAAAGGAGCTCTTGCTGCACCGCCCTGTCCCGTACATACATTATACTGTACTTTCCCTGTTCCCGTTCTGTTCCTGTTTCTGTTCCTGTTCCTGTATTGTTTGGTTCCTGTTCCTGAATCCCGTGTCCGAATCAGGCCACAGTGTCCGGCGAGGGGCGTCAAATCCAACGCCTCTGCAAGCCACCTCCGGCCACTTTCTAACGTCACCTCGGCATCGTCGCCGGAGCTATGCGCGAACAGACTCTCCTGTAACGTTTGCAACACCAATGCCAATATGTCACTTGCATCTCTTATCTCCATCTCTCAACCACCCAATCAACAACCAACCAAGTTGAAACCATTATGTTTTCGTATTTCTCTCTGCCGACCACAACTACTCAAAGAAGCCATCAACTCCTCTTTTACCCCCAATAGCATCTTCTAAGCTTCTTCACCCCCAGCACTCCATAGCGCTGACACCTTCTTCTCTGTCATGCACCAGATGCAGGTACAATGCGGACGGGCTTAGGTATCGCACAGGCAGTCCTGGCTAAAGCAGTACGGGTAAAGCGCAATAGAGTGACCATGCCATGCACGCAGGGGTAATAGGAAATATCCTATCGCGGCCCCTTCGCTTCCTCTTCTTCTCTCCGAACCCTTCCAGGGTTGTTTCCTTTCATGCCGTCCATTCCAAACTTCCCACTGTGGCGAGCGAAACCTCGAGATTCTGGATGTTCCATCGCTCCGAAGAAGGCACTTGTGGGATTGGCCGGCACTCAGAGTACACTCGTCCAGTGACAGGTCTCACAGAACACACCGGCCATTGATAGGACATCTCATCACAACAATCACAGCTGATCTTCACGATCATTATCCATATCTACGACAATTCCGTCTTCTCATGCTCCAGCCTTAGTCTGACGGTCCACGATGGAACTGCTTCGTCGATTCGTAACTGCAGCACCTGCTTTCCGAACATTCCACGATGACAAGCCAACTTTGCTGGTATCTTGGTGGTGTACTTTTTACTCCATCACCGTGATACTCTTTCGAGTCTGTGGAAGATATATTCGTGCAGAGAAGATCTTCCATTCCGATGGCCTCATGCTGGCATCCATCGTACCCTTGATGATCAGAATGGCCCTCGTCCATGTCATATTGCTCTATGGGACGAACAACACCGTCACAGAAAGCTTGACCGCCCTGGAAATCCGACGCAGAGAAACTGGAAGCCAACTGGTTTTGGTATCCAGAATCATGTACACTGCATAGTAAGTCCTCAGGTAATCTTTGATCACTATTCAGCCCCTCTCTTCGACCCCTCTTTCACGTAAAGACTGTATTGACTCGAGTACAGTCTCTGGATGATCAAGTACAGCGTGAGCATGTATCTAGATAACATCACCCCCACTGGCTCGCAACACCGTTACCAGAAATTGCTACGCTATCTCCACATCTTCCTAGCCGTCAGCTTCGTCGGAGCGGTCATCAGCGATCTCGCGGCGTGCCAGCCATTTTCGCACTACTGGCAAGTTGTGCCAGATCCAGGGCCACAATGTCGACAAGGCTATGCCCACCTGCTCACCAGCGGCGTCTTGAACATCCTCACCAATATCGTCCTCGTCGTGTTCCCAATACCCATGATTTTGAAGGCGCGACTCACTCAGAGCAGGCTCGTCTCTCCCACCTCTTGATCTTCATATCACTAACAAGCGCCACAGGAAAACCAGCATCATCATCCGCATGGCCCTCCCACTCGCTGGCGTGGCTTTGACATGCTATCAGCTACCGATGGTGGTAAATCACCGCGGAGAGCAACACTTCCGCTCCCTCGTCGCCTCCTTCGACATCCTCCTCGTTACTTTCGCCTCCAACGCCGTGGTCCTCGGTTCCTTCCTCCAAGACCGTGGCTACAAGAAGACGAAGTACAAGCACGGGGATGCCAGGAGCGGGTTCAATGTCCGAAAGGGCAGCGCGAGTGGTGTCGCTGGGAGGGAGTTTGGCGCGACGAAGATCATGCATGATCGCTGGGGAAGTGATGAGGATCTGATGAGGACGAGCGATAAGGGGAGCGTGGTCATTGGCTTGGAGGAGCTGCCGAGTCCAGTCGAGACTAAGAAACCGAATATGCCGGCCAAGGTGAGGTTCCCCGAGATTAGAGTCGCGAGCACCTGGGACATCCAGGTTGACAAGAGGGATGACAAGCCCTGATCTGGTGTTTGATTTTTGTTTTGTACATTGTGGATCTATACTCTCTCATGTGTAAGGATATATAGTCTGCTATTAGATGTATACAATTGTGCACCGTTGCAGCCTGATCGACTACGCCTTACTCTTACCTCTGCCTCTCACCAAACTCCCCAAATAACTCCCCTTAGAAACGTTCTCCTCCCTTCCAGCACCCTCCCTCCCAATGTCCACGTTACCCAACCCAACCATCGCTACAAGACCGAGCCACATAAAAGAACTAACCGCGAAAAAAGCCAGACTGATCCCCTCCCTCGCCCGATCCCTCAACAACACCTGCGCACCCTCGCTCAACCCCTTAACCGCATCCAAACTCGCCACACTCCCACCACCTCCATCGATCCCGACCCCGCTCAAGCGGTGGTTGAAGATATTCAGCATAACAGTAGTAGCCAGCGCCCCGCCCAGCGAGCTACTCAGCAGCAGCAGGGCGACGACGCGCGCGATGTGCGCGGGGTAGTAGCCGACGCCGTGCAGGGTGGCCGGCATGAAGCGCAGGCCCGTCCCGACGCCCGTGAGGGCCATCATTGCGTAGATGAGGGGGAGGTGATCGGCGCGCAGGGCGACGGCGAGGAGGGTGATGCCGAGGGCCTCGAGGAGCGTGCCGAGGAGGAGTGGGGGGTACGTCTTCCGCGGGTACACGTTGCAGGCGAACATGGCGGCGTAGGCGCCTGCTGCCAGGCCCGGGAGGTAGTAGAGGAGGTTCTGGCCTGCTTTGCCGGAGGGGTAGGAGAGGACGAGGGCGAAGTAGAGGTCGACGAAGTAGAAGACGGCGTACATTGCTTTCCGGGTGTTAGAATTCGCGTTTATGGGGGGCGTGGAGGGAGAGGGGAGGAGGTACATACCCATTCCTGTGATGAGGTTGATGTATATTAGGATCCCGACGTTCCTGGTGCAGAGAAGCTTCAGGGGAATCATGGCTTGGCGGTGGGGATATCGGTTTGCGAGGAAGGAGCCGGGAATCATTAGATATTCCCATCGAATGAATGCCAACAGTAGAACGAGCCCGGTTGTGAGTGGTACGATGACCTTCACGTCATGCCATGGATAATAAGATCCTGCCCACGTCAGAGCCAGGATGAGAAGGCCCAGTCCGAAGAGGAACAGAAATTGGCCTCCGAGGTCAAACGTTGATAGTCGTGCAATGAACGTTGACCCGGGAGAGATCTGCGAATCTGCTGTACCGTCGGTGCGAGTGATTTCCTGAGGACCAAGGAGCACCGGTCGAAGAACAAAGTGCACAATAATTATACCTGCCACGCCAATAGGGATATTGATGATGAAGCACCATCTCCAAGATACCTGTGTCAGGTAACCTCCAATAACTGGTCCTATTCCATATCCAACACCACTGACGAGGGTAAAAAGCGATTTGTTCTTCGCATTTTCAGCCAAGGAGACTTTGTCAGCGAGGATAACGTTCGTCAAAATATTGAGCCCAGCACAGCCCATTCCCTGAATTGCTCGTCCCACAAGCAGCATGGGAAAAGCTGTTACTGGAGAGCCAGCGGCCAATGCGCTTCCAAGGATCATACAGAAGAGAGCGCCTTGCATAGCGGCGTAACGTCCGAACACATCGGCGAATTGACCCCAAGCTGGTATGAATGTCGCGGAGCAGAGGTTGAATGCTGAGACTATCCAGTTGAGTTGAGATAGTTGATCTGTTTGAAGTTAGCTAAGACCTCCGCAATGGAGTCAGTAGGACGAACGGAAGTCGGAAGCTATGAATGGTAAAGCCCCGGAGATGATTGTGACGTCGAGCGATTGCACCATGAACGGTAGGAGAAGTCCAAAGATTAGTCGGCGTCGATAGTGGGCCATCGTTCGCTTCTCGTCGGCACACGTAGAACATCTCGAAGAACCCATTATAATATCAGGTGGAGTCTTGTGGGTATTCTGGAATCCTCCGTCTTGTGTCCCCATCGGAGACAGCTCCAACGGGGCCTGAGATCCTTGGCTCCTCCGTTGGTGTTCGCAGAGTGACTGTGGATTTCCAGATTTTCCACGCTTCTTCGACATATACTTCTTGTATAGTATGGTCGCCATATCGAGGATGACCGAGTATGAAGGTTGGGTAGTAAGACAGACCAGTTTGAGAATGTGCGGGAGCTTGTAAGAGAGAAGGAGAGTGCAGATGACTTTGAGAAAGAAAGAATGAGCTGTAGATAGGGATGTGAAAGACACAAAATAAGTGAAAAAGAAGACATATTGACACTTATACCGCATGCGTTGAAACAGGAATGACTGCCGACCTGAAGTCGTCAAAAATAAGATGGACGAGAAATGAGCCGCACTAACAGCCCTACCTACAAATTGAGCACCAAAGAAGGAACATAGTTGCGATTGCAACATGGCACAGCAGCAGAGATGACGAATACTTCATCACTTAGTTGGGGGTGTTGACGAAACTGGATTTTGTATACTTCGAACGGTGGTCGCACTCGTTATTTTTCTGGAGAGTGTCTCGAAGACGCTACACCAATAATTACTGAGATTGGCTTAGATCGAGTTAAGCGAGTCCAGTGAATGGCCGTGCTACTGTAGCCAATCGTTCCGCCCCTTTTCGTTCTGGCTTATCTCGGACCTCAGCCGACTTTAAAGGTGCAGGCTTGTCAACGTCAGCCAAATTTTGGCATGAGCTTGCTTCTCCTTAACTTCAACAATTTCCTCTTTCGGCCCACCTCAGTGATCTCTCACTCAGCTCGATATTGCTTCGTAGCCTCACATTGCCGATTTATACGAGTGTGAACGGCCTAGAGACCGCGTTGCTGCGCCACGCCAGAGACTTTGGGATTCGTATGCCTCCTGGAGTGGTCGAGCGGTATGTTCGAGCGTATTGAACTTGACTGAAGAGCACGAGTCCTTTCAATCACTGCCAAGAGACTTTCTGCTTGTCGAAAGGGGAGAGAAGACGGCATTGTTGTTTTGAAAGATGGTATTTTGTGGGAAACCATCTGGAGGGTGTCATATTTGCCGTGCAAAAAAGACAAGAGTATGTTTTTCCTTCGTCCCATTTCTTCCTGGCTGCATGCTGGTCAATATTCATCAGTTCATTGGGTGAAGAGGATACCGGCATTAACCAGCCACAGTGCGACCAAAAGCCAGAAGGCTGCACTCAGTGCAAGAGAGCTAAGCGGGTGTGTCCTGGCTACCGCATCCCTGGGGATGTCATTTTCAGGAACGAGAGTGACAAGGTTATCCAAAAACTCAAGGCAAAGGAAGCTTTGACTAAGGCAAAAGTCGTGATCGAGAGCCCACCTTCAGACAGGGCCGCAGCAGAAACATCACATGACTCCGACGAGACCCTCGAGGTTGTCCGTCAATCCGCACCTGCAATTTCTTACGCTCTATCACAACCTATTGAAGATCGGGCTACAATATTCTTTGTTGCAAATTACATCATTGGCAATAAAGGCCCGACTCGGGGACACTTGGATTACCTTTCCGATCTTTATCAAAGCGATGACTTGCCCGAAGGGCTGATGGTTTCTATGCAGGCAGTCGGCCTAGCCGGCTACGCCCATGCAGTGCGCGCCTCATCACTCAAGAAAGGCGCTCAGTATCTCTACATGAGAGCTTTAAGCCTTACCAATGCCGCCCTGCGCTCACCTAAAGACGTCAAAAGGGACACCACTTTGATGGCCGTTATGATTCTCGGCATTTTTGAAACAGTCACTGGGGGCAATTCGAAGTCTATAGATGCTTGGGCTGAGCACGTCGCTGGGGCAACTGCATTGCTCCATCTAAGGGGGCTTGAGCAGTTTAGTACTCCAAGTGGGAGGCGCATGTTCATGCAAGCTTCCTCGTCTCTAATGATAAGTCATATTCAGCGAGATAAGCCATTGCCAGACTTCATCATTGAATGGACTGCAACCGCCAGGAGACTGCTGAGTGCACCAGATGCTGCTTGGCTAGTCCAGGAGCTAATGATGGAGTTCACAAACTTCAATGCCAATGTCATGAGTGGGAAACTCACAGATCCCGAAGTAATCCTCGAGAGCTCCTTGGATCTTGATGGTAGATACATGGAATTCTACAAGAACGTCCCCCCTGGATGGGAGTTTCAAACTGTCCAGCTTGATCCGAAGTCGAACTGTGAATACGTCCACAATGGTCTCTATCATGTTTATTACGACTACTGGATCGCACAGATGTGGAATGGAATAAGAACCGTCAGAATTATACTGCATACATGTTCGTGCTCTCTGTTCCTAATGTTCATGCTACACGAGACTTGCCATCGTTAGTCCCTTGGTTCGAAAGATTATTCCGAATCTTCCGCAATCCTCGCACGTCCAATGCAGAAGGGCCACTCTCTAAGTCCCAGAGATTACTAGAAAAAGTGATGCTGACACAAGGTCGTACACAGTTATTCGCAAAATTCTGTTGAAAGGCTTTTCTGAGAAGCCACCTCGATATACCAAGCCGGAGCACACTACACAATTTCAAATGTCGACAGACACCCTCTACGAAATGCAATCTGAGATTCTGGCCAGTGTGCCCCAACACATTGGCGTTATCCCACGGCCTAGCCATCTTTCTCCGCATGCGGAAGCGCCCCGTTATCTCGACCGCACTTTGGCAGCATTCCCCTGGACCAACTTCAGCGAGCACAACAACGACGGCTTTCCTATCGTTCGCGCATCTGGTCCTTATTTTCTTATGTGGCCCCTTTGGTTTGCCGGGGCTCTCGATATTGCCACCCCATCGGTTAAGGAGTTCGTTGCTAAGAATCTGCGGGCTATCGGCGACACAATGGGGAGTAAGTGGCCCTCCCATATGCTTCTTTCTTGATTACAGTGGTCTGATCTCATTGCTCCACAGTCCAGCAAGCAATATTCTTAGCAGAAATGACGGAGACGGAGTCAGACATCAATTTTAATTCGAAACCGAGATATTAACATGTTCGAGATGTTGTCTTACTCCCAAAATCTACCATCGATCGATTCGAAACATGAACTCATAACCAATTTGAGACACCATAGAGCGCACACTCATCCGACCTGCCGCTTAATAAAATGCATCAAACAGTTATAAGATGCACAGCCATACTTGATTCATATGCGTCAATAGTCTCAAGGTTCCAAATCCGTGTGTGCATAGCTATCGTTTGGGATGCTTAAGATGAGGCCGGGTTCACCAGATAATATGGCATCAGGGGAAGAGTGCCGGAAGTGTAGGTAGTACTGTGAGGGCAATCACGTAGGGGTGGGGTTAGAAGAGAGAAGAGGAGGATTGTGATAGCTTTTGCGGACCATCCCAGCGATTCGCGCAAAGGTCATGAGATAGCAGTTTGATCTGTTCTGATATAGAATACTCGAACCCAATAATTATCTCAGAAAATGGTATATTGGTCCCGCCTCAAGAGCCTTTCCACTTCCCAAACTTCTGATAATCCTTGAACAGGATCCCAAACACAGCCCTGCCACTAGAATCCAAACCATCGCTAATCATCCTTCTCATCTCTGGCGTCGTGGTATCGAAAATGGCATATAATCCCGGAACCATCTTCTCCCTCACTTCGGTCCGCATTCTCATTTCGAGCTGCAATTGAACGTACAGATTCAGCACGAAATGCATATGCTGACCGGCCATACGTTTCGCTCTGTCCGTGGCAGACGTAAGATTGTTCTGCTTCGATCTTGTGACGGAAGACACACTAGGATCGCATATTAGCGTGACGAGCCGAGTGAAAGCTGCTGCATGCTTGGCGCCGAGCTGATATTTCGGGGACGAGAGCCAGGAAGGTGGCGCAAATATCTTGGAAGTTTCGGAGGTGGAATGCGGAAGGGGTGTAAAGAGGCATCGGAGAAGGGATTGCATTGCTTGAACGACCAGATGAAAGTGGCCTTCCAGCTTGAGACGGTGAGAGGTGAGCAGGGTTTGGAGGAGTTGGCAAAGATGAATGTAGATACTGCCGGCTCGGGACGGTCGGAGACAAGGGGAGTTTCTGGAACACATCATAGTGATATGGCCTAATGTGCTGTCGACGTTCCATTGATTTATGGCCCGACACTATATTTTTCGTCAGATGGATGTAAGGATGGGGGGCAGGAATGCGAGCTACCTTCGTTCGTAGCGTCAAGGCCATCGTCTCGCTAATGAGAGAGAAATGGCGGAACGAAGTCGTCCGTAGAAGGTGACTACAGAGTAAAGAGTAGATACTAGAGAGATTCGGACTCAATTCATCGTATTCATCCGAGAGTTGTCGAGATTCTGTATTGGTCAGCACCGGTGCATGAGTGAGGTGAGGAACGCAAACCTTCACAAGAAATTATCATTTGCCTAGAAATTAACAATTTGTCTAGCTGTGTCCAACCTTGTTTCTCCTCAAGAGCAGATTGAAGTAGTGCCAGCTTTTGCGATTGACTTTTTGACTTAATGAACTCGGATGTCTTTTCTAAGAGCTCTCGCCTGCTATCCACAGCTGAGATATCCCGTTCGAGCGGGGAATCAGCCGGCGAGTCGGCAGACGGAGTGTATATCGCTATGAGGGTTTCTAACCGCCTAGAAAGTTCCACATCAATGTTCTTGAGAGATGTAACGAAGTGCTTCGCTTCTGTGACCGCGCTAGCCACTTTCTCCCTATCGACACTCGACTTGATAAGCGCCTCAATGACCGAGCGAAGCATAATGGATCTCTCTGCTTGTTTACCAGGCTTGGTGGTTTTCTTGAACTTGGAAAGCGTGTGCTTGAGTTGGGATAGAAGACATATCTGGAAAGTTTCTTCCAAAGTCGAGAGGTCATGCTGTGTAATGATAGACAGGTCATTGAGTTGCTTCGCCTTGGCGGTGAATATTTCGAAGAGAACTTCGAACAGCGCAACTAGACCAAAGTTCAACTTGTGAGCGATTTTATCGCCGGTTCTGGTCCTCATTTTCTTTCGCAGGTGGTCCAGAGCATTCAATACATATTCGCGGTTTCGAGACTGATCAAGATTTGCAGTGATATGAGACAAAGTCCTTCTCGCAAGCTCTTTAAAACAAAGGAGACTGACGTTTGGGCTCTCTATATTTGCCGATGCCAAGTCATCTGCTAATACCACAAGATCTTGGTATCTTGTGCCATCATAGATGGTAGAACGTTGCATCATCTTGATCCTCAAGCTGAGAACTGCATCATCTAGTGCAACCCACTCTTTGAAATTCCCGTCTCCAGCAGCTTCAAAGCTGGAACGCCGCACTTTCATAACACGTTCCCTGTCTCTTTTCGAAAATACTTCTATTGGTAGCTGAAGCAGGCATTGAACTGCGAATGCATTGGTAGTAGAAAGGTTTACCAGCGGATTGGTATCGCTGGTTGCGTTACTCAACATGATGTCAATGAGAAGAACGGCGAGGGGCGTGTTGCTGAGTACTTCATCGTTGTTCAATAAGGAAGTCCATACACTTGAAAATGCATCAGGGTTGTCTCGAAGCCATGAATTGAGTCCAGTTGGCGGTTCGTTTCGGGGTGCAGATGATATCCAGAAGATAGTCTGCAACAAGTCCCGAAATGTATTTCCTTCTACTCCGACTCCAAGTCTGCTAAGGTTAGCGTGATAATCCACTACATAAGAGACAACATAAGAGAAGAAACCTTACTGGAGAACTTTTGGAAATTCAACGAGCATGCAGGAGACGGATGACCAGAGCGTCCAGCCGAATCCTCGGTATGATGTGTTGATAGCCGAGCCACATGTCTGCTCGCTCAGCTCTTTAGCACTGGTCAACTCCTGTAGAAATTCTTTCAAGTCTTGCGATAATGAACGAAGTAAAAGCATGGCTGGCTTTCTCGTAAGAATGTCCAGTCTCATGCCCTTCCGAGATACGTTCCGCGCCGCGCAAACAAAGCGCAGAGTCTCAAGTTTCATATTATTACTGCGATTGGGAGTAGCAATACTACCGTCGTCGAGGACGCTTGATAGGACGTTGAAGGGCACATGCCTTTCTTCCCATAGGATCGATAGTTCTTCAAGGCCAGGTTGAGTGATCCATTTTAGGGTTCGGGAGAGTATCCGCCATGAACGCCACTTGTATGTTTCACTTAGCTTCTCAGAAACGCCATTGTCGAACATGATGTGGAAAGGACGTAGCCCGACTGCATCGACAACCTCTTCCCGATCTATAGATCCGGCCATCGCTTCGAGAATAAGGCACGTGGCATCTGGATGCTCGGTGACTTGCGATGCTAGCCAATCCAGTACTTGAGTGATTTGATTGATAGTCAATGAAGCCTCCATTATTCTGGAGAGCTCGGTTTGAAGAGAATCATACTCCCAAGCACTAAACAAGAGTATCATGGGATGGGAGGGCGCTCCATCTCGAAGTTTACTCGACTCAATGATCTGACCATGCCAGTGACGGATGAACGTTGATAGATCTCGTGCCTGTGCAAAGCCGTTCATAAGAGGTATGACAACCTCTGACACAACTTGCGCGCAGATATCTGGCCAATTAATTGTTAACCATTCGGCTGTGACTCGAGTCAAAACCTGTTGAACCAAATCTTTCTCCTTATCCGGTATCAAGAAAACGTTGGCGTCTAGCTTGATGATAGTTGCCAATAACTCCCAGTTCGTGTCATTTTCTGAAAAACAATACTGCGAAGCAATTGAACGAAGTGTTGGGAGATCGAGAGTGACCTTGTACTTTATTGCACTCTGAACCATCTGTCGAATAGCTTCACCGTTTTCTTTGGCCCGTTTTGGAGGCATAGCATCTATAAGTGTTGTGAAGACAGTGTGAAGCCAAGACTCATCATTTGGTCGCCGACGCCGTGAACCCTGTACTTGAATTGATAATATTGCAACCTCAAACAATATTGGGGCATTCGTAGAGTCCTGTATTACAGAGATTCTGGTCAACGTATTCAACAGATCTGAATCGTCATTTTCGAACTTTGCGGCTTTGGCTGGGATTATGATGTTCCGAGCTGCCAGCTGCCCCAATTCGCTCATCCAAGAGTCTGGAGTGACTGCGCCAGTCTTTATCATCTTGATCAGGGAGAGCAAAGGCTGTGTGCAGTGAAGAGAGAAGTGCGTCAAGTCATCACTTCCAACTATACGGCATTTCCATATGTCGACAAAAGGAGAGAGCCACGAAGCTTGTGCTGTTTCAAGAAACTCGCGTTCCCCTAACGATGTGGGACACAGAGAAAGCCATGCTCCTAAAATCTTCGCAGCATCCTCGGCTGGTGTCCTGATCACTGCCCTCATACATTCCTTTGAGAATGCATTGTCTCGTTCGGAGTTGATCTGTGTATGGCTTAGCATCTGGTGCATTGCTTCGAAAAGAGCTGCCGGCAATCCCTGGATATGACTTCTCAGATCCTTGCTGGTCGAGATAAGCTCTCCCGACCTTTTCCGTTTCTTGGATTTCTTCAAAGTCTTGATCTCCTCCGTACCTGCATCGGCGACTGTTTTATCCTTAGCTGCTTCGTTGCTGGTGACCACCATCGCTTCCTCCAGTGTTTGCCGCAAGATGACCATAAACTTTCTCTCGTTGAGCATCCGCGCCACATTTGGGGGCGGGATCGTTCGAATAAGGTGGCAGAAGAGTAACCAAGAGTTCGGAAACTTTCTATTATTATCGTCAATATAAGGTTTAAAGGAGGGTTAGAGATTCTACCTGGGTGCAGCATCCTTCGGATCTTGTAGTCTCTTCAACAGCCATCTAAGAAGCCATTCCTCCCTGCCATGATATATAGAGGCCCCAGACACCTCCGAAAACACTCCTTTTCCTGCAAAAGACCTGCCAATATCGTCAAGATCAAGACCAACGAATTTTGCAGCTTCTCGAAGCTGGTCTTCGAATGGTGCAGAGTTCTTCTCCAACTCCGCGAGGTTTTCCTGCGCAGATCGAGATTTGGAAGCCTACTCAAACCGTCAGCGATGTCAGCTCACCCATAAATCCAATAACGAAAGCTCCTTACCATTACGCCTCTTCTCCTTCGTAGGTTTCGTCCAGAGCTTCCCCGCTGAATCTCAAGAAATAAAATCCCAGCACGTGAGGGCAGAAAATGAAAGACCTTGCCGCTTTGAGCCGAAAGCCTCACCGAGCTCAAAAGTCGCCAGGAACCGGATCATATCGAACCTACATTGCAAGCTCCATACCTGCAAACCATATCATCTAGACCTCGCGGTACGTCAATTGCAACCCGGAAGCTTGGGCTGTAGACTCACATACCATCTAGGACCAAATCAACATGCCCGAGACGTCAATCGCACCGCCCGCGGTCTCGCGACCTAGCAAGCCGGTATCTGAAGCTCTTCTGAACGAGAAGGTGAGCTTCGCTATCATTATTCATAAACTCGTGTGGAGATATTTTGTTCTGCAGGGACCTCGGTGCATTTTCTGAGGATGGCTAGCTGATAATGTTGCGTTCTGCCAGTGGGATCGTTGTCTCTCATCCCTCCTCATTCGCTCATCCCTCGGTCTATCCTTCGGTGTCGTCTTCTCGGTTCTACTGTTCAAAAGGAGAGCATGGCCTGCGTGGGTTGGGCTGGGCTTTGGCGCTGGTCGTGCGTATGAGGAGTGCAATGGATCGTTTTTGAGGACGGGGAAGGAAGGTGTCAGGATCCAGAGACCATGAAGGAGGAGGCTGGGTGTATGGAAATGATCGAGGATTAGATTCCGGGGACGAGTTCAGGTATGGGATTGTACAAAAGACAGCGACAATACCGAATGGGGTTAATACAAGTGTTTTATTGGCCGCCAGGCTGCAGTATTACCTCTTATGGATGAGCAGGTTGATCGTTCCATGGCTAAGTTACACATTTTTACAATTTGCCCATCCAGCGCCTGCGCCAAGCCCCCATAGGAGCCCATCCTTTCATCGAGCTTAAGCCCTGCAGTCTCAATCGATCATGCGGCCACTACCAGCTTCGTTCAGGTCTGGGACTTCTGCTGCCTCGTCTTGAAGTCAATCCACATTGACCTTCACAATCGTCCCTATGCTTAACGCTCCTACTCGAACCACTGCTTCTCTGATCAAAGTCCCTCTCTCCCAAGCTTTGATAGCCACTGTCTGCATCCGGACTCGCGATTGCCTCTCTATCATCAATATTCCCATCACCATATCCTCTCGTCCTCCACTCATGTTCTCTGCCACCACCAGGAGTTCCAGACTGATCGTATAGCGACGAGTGTTGGGGAGACTGCCCTCTAACAAGGCCTCTAACAAACCCGCCTATCTCACGTCCAGCCATCAAAGCCGTCCGCTCGGCCCGTTCTGCATTGTGACGCATACGGGCCTCGGGGTCGATCATATTGCGGAACCATTGGAACTGCTTCAAGCAACTGTAGACGAGTCCGAGAATCAGAGCCATGAGGAACAGGACACAGATAATGAGGAGGATGACTTGAAAGATCGAGGCTTCGACGTCTGTGATGTGCGGGCGTGTGATGGTGCGGATCTGAGATTTGCCGTTCGTGAGGGCAGCGGCTTTACGGCGGTGGGTGAAGTGGGCGGACATGTCTACATGAAGGGTGATGTTGGTGGCTCGAATGATTGTTCAAAATAATGGGAGCGATTAGGAAGTTTCGGTAATGAGTGACTGAAGGGTTCTGTGGAGTAGTTTGATTTGAGGTGTTAAATTCCGAAAATGGATGGGTAGGGAAAGTTTAGGATACCTAGGTAGCTAAGGTTTCTTCCTTCGATGGGATATTGACAAAGGGCAGGAATGGGGTTGACCGTTGATAGGCCCAAATTGGTAGGAGCCATCACGTCTACCAAAAACTGATATACTGAATCATCATTCGACTGGGAAATAGCAGTGGTATGGTTTGCCGAACATGTGTTCCGTGATTTCGTTGCGAAGATGATGCACGGAGCTGCGACGGGAACATCTTTTGACAATCCTTTATTGCGTACAAGAATTGCTAAATCAAAGAGGCAAAGTAATATTGACTTTCAGCGGCAATAAAGAAAAACGAACGGGTCCCATGATGACATGGCTTAGAAGGATACCAAATCGATGTATGACTTCCCAATGTATGAAGCAGGGCAACATGGAAGAAAGGCCAGCTACTGTGTAAAGCAGTCCCCGAGCTACTTGAGATCGATTGAATTCTCTTGCTAGGTTCTGACACCCTCCACAGCGGTGGGCAGAAAATCGAGAATATTGTTCAAGTGGGATATTCCCGCTAATTCTGACTTCGACCACTCAAGTTTCTTTTTTTGATACCAAGCCACTCCTCCTGCTTGAGAGGATTTCCTTTGTTCGACAGCCATGGACTCCCACTGGACAATCCCGAATTTTGGAACCAGGGACGCACACCTGCATACATGCAGATTCGGATATCGACATGCTGAAATCTCTTTCGAGGACATATGAAAAGCAGTAGCCAGAGACTGCAGACATCTCAGCATCGAACTTAGACCACGCAAGCCTTTTTAAGAGCCAGCACCAGTGCAGCTTTTGTGCCATCTGAGCCGTGCGAGCCAGAATCTTGGTGGAAAAGATAACTTTTGACTTGGAAGCTTCCTCAAAATGTTCTAGAAGGAAATTAAAGCCCATTTCGGGACGGTGGAGACTCTCCTATGCATCAACCCCCTTTGACCTACCTTTTCGAGATGTCGCAAACACGGTTGAGGTCAGTCTGCCGCCCGGCACTTTCAATCCTAGAGAGCCCCTTAAAACCCGAGCAATAATGTACGAAACCACAACATCGGTCAGAATAAGTCTGTTGAAACATATTTCACAATATCCTGGAAGCGAAATAAGCATTACATCGCAAGAGGGGGTTCGCGATGATTTTCCATTTACCATTCTGGAAGGTTTGAGAGCACGTCAACCCGAGTTCTGACAGGTCGATCACTGGGACTCTTCTCCATGCTTTTTCCTCCGTAGGTTGATGAGCAATCCGGATTCACAGGCATGGTTTGAAAATCCTTACGGAGCTACTCTACTGCTGTGTGATTCGGAGGGATTTTCATGCCTGCCAATCGGACATGGGAGTAGTAGAGCATTTTGTTTCGGGACTCTTATGCAGAAAAGGGGGCTCGAGCAGTCAGCAATCATCGATGTCGATCGGAAACACCGCTATTTTCGCACAAAGGGTGAGGATATTCCATTTCCGAGCCTTGAAAGGAATTTCCATATAGGAGCATTGGGGAGGTAGGATAAGGCCTGAGGTCTGATAGCATGCGCATATCACAATAATAGGGACGGAATTGTGTAGAAGCTGTTGCAGTGCTGAGGTTGTAGATCGTTATCAGATAGATTCGCCGGTGGCGTATTGGGCTGCTGCATGCAAGACAATGTACTAATTAATCCCCACGGCCATCATGCCATGGGATGCCGTTCGCTGTAGCTCTAAAAACTAGACGGCTCTTCCCCAATTGCTGAGATGTCTGCTCTCTGGACCAGTCCCTCCGTGCGTATTGCGCAGTCGAGAACGGCCGCAATGTGATACAGTACAACTCTACCATTGTGATATCTCCCACCTACCGTATTCATCCACAAAGCCGTTTGAACTCTTGAAACATGTCCCTCCATCCTCCGCCCTGTGCCTGTGGCTCTGGCCATTGACGGACATTTAACGGCCTCAGTCCATGTCTGTTCCAGCATCAGAGGACCTGACACACCCTCCTACTCCTTGCCCTGGGTGGGATCCTGGGAACTGGTGCTTTAGCGAGGGTCGGTATTCCCTTTTGTCCTCTCGGCAGAAGCTGTCCGTCCGTACTGGGCCGCTGACGAGCTACGAGCGATGTGAGGGTGAGGCTTGGGTTAGCTTAAAAATCAATGTCCGTAACTTGGGGCGGATCAGCAAGCCATTCATTCATTCATTCATTCATTCATTCATTCACTCATCCATCTCCCTTCCCACACTCGATCGCACAGCTACCTTGCAGTACAGAGAGTATTTCTTTAATGCCCACTCTGCCTACACTCCCAAAATCCCACCAACGACAACAGCGCCCAAATTCCCCCCAATTCACTGTGTTATTGTGAACAAAGAAGGTTGCCCCTATTCAGGAGAGGCTTCCCAAAGCGCTAGCGCTACCCCGAACTAGCGCCACAAGCTCTGTCGCAGGCTCGCAGCCCTTTTTATTAGGTACCGTTGATCTCGCAATCACCAACGTATTCATCGCCAAGAACTCACTACGTCCGTCTCCTATTGTGAAGTGCTCGACGATAACTTGACCGACTGAAGGGTCAATCGCACACTGGTGAGTGGCTTCCGTTGTAATCTCATCTCTCCCAAAGACGACCGCAAGATCTACGAAACTGCAACCCTCCGACCTCAGATCGTCGCAGGACAACGACACCAGAGCCAAGATAGGAGAGGCTCTGCAGATGTGACAGACGTCAAAGGACATCTCCGGACTCATCAATGCGCTTGAGATGACCTCTTTGACAACTTCGCCTTGATTCACCTCACATCACGATTCGCTCTGCTGTTTTCGATCAACTAACTAACAATATGGGGTACAGCCGGCAAATCTCGCGGCTGACAGCAACCGTCAACACAGTCTTCACGAATCCACAACCCACAATCCTAGATCCGACTGATATCAATTCGCCAAGATGGGTTGCGGTCTAAGCACAGAGGAGAAGGAGGGGAAGATGAGGAATGAGGAGATTGAGAATCAGTTGAAGCGAGACAAGATGATGCAGAGGAATGAGATCAAGATGCTTCTTCTCGGTCAGTAGTCCAATCATCATTGATTGCGATTGCGCACAACTAATGCTTTGAGTAGGAGCTGGAGAGTCCGGAAAGTCTACCATTCTGAAGCAGATGAAATTGATTCACGAGGGTGGATACTCGCGGGACGAGAGAGAGTCATTCAAAGAAATCATCTTCAGCAACACCGTGCAGTCGATGCGTGTGATTCTTGAGGCTATGGAATCCTTAGAACTTCCTCTGGATGACCAAAGAGCGGAATACCATGTGCAAACCATCTTCATGCAGCCTCAGCAGATTGAGGGCGACAATCTCCCTCCAGAGGTCGGAGGTGCTATTGCGGCCCTGTGGAGAGATGCTGGTGTCGAGGATTGTTTTAAACGATCAAGAGAGTACCAGTTGAATGACTCTGCACGATAGTAAGTAACAACATGGCATCATGACCCTTGCATAAGGCTACTGACTCATGTTGCTTGCAGCTACTTTGACAATATTGAGCGCATTGCTCAACCTGACTACATGCCTAATGATCAAGATGTTCTACGGTCCCGTGTCAAGACCACCGGTATTACTGAGACAACCTTTATTATTGGCGACCTCACTTATCGCATGTTCGATGTTGGAGGACAACGTTCGGAACGGAAGAAGTGGATTCACTGCTTTGAGAATGTCACCACCATCCTCTTCCTGGTCGCCATTTCCGAATACGATCAACTTTTGTTCGAGGATGAGACCGTCAATCGGATGCAAGAAGCTCTGACCCTATTCGACTCGATTTGCAACTCAAGATGGTTCATAAAGACATCGATAATTTTGTTCTTGAATAAGATTGATCGTTTCAAGGAGAAGCTCCCAGTCAGCCCAATGAAAAACTACTTCCCCGACTACGAGGGCGGTGATGATTACGCTATGGCCTGCGACTACATTTTAAACCGATTCGTCAGCTTGAATCAACACGAGACGAAGCAAATTTACACCCATTTCACTTGTGCGACTGATACCACCCAAATCCGATTCGTCATGGCCGCTGTCAATGGTAAGTTTGGAAAATGATATTTCGTTCCTTGGCTAATACTCTACAGACATCATCATCCAGGAAAACCTCCGTCTCTGCGGTCTCATTTAAACGAGTAAGGCATAATGTTGAGCTCTGCGTAAGACCGACAGGGGAAGGCTGTTTCTTTCTTTTTTTGAATCGGATACATGGCGTTTACAAGTCGCAAAACCGGAGGGTCTCTACTATACCAACAGCACTTCCAACCACACCAAACCTCACACGTCGTTCTGTCCCACATCGATCTTTGTGTAACGATAAAGGGCCTCTTCAGAAACGACAAACGAAGGAGGGGAGCTGGAGATTGTTTCTTGCATTATATCAGCTTCGTTGTGTCTAACTTTTCCCTTTTGTTTCCTACGGATCCGAGCATTCTCCTTCACGAATACCTCCAGGAGTTCTTCGTTCTCGGTCGCTGCAACGGCTGTGAAGACGAGGCTGTTCTTTTTCCTGTTAGTAATAACTTAATAGCAACGAACGGCAGTATTTTCATTTGCTGATAGCTTGTTTGTCTCTTACGAGCAATCACTGGCTTCTTTACATTGACGATGTCATTACGGGGCTATGGTGATGAGGGTGCGTTTGCGATGTAGGCGAGACGGGCCATTTTCTGTGTGGTTATTATGATGATGAGTGGTGGCTGCTGCTGATGCATGGTCGGCGAAGAAAGGCAAATAGCTGTTGAATAGAGCTTCATACTACGTCGAGATATCTCCGTGACGTGCTTGGAAGCTGTGATATGCCAACCAGAATAGCCTCAAACTGTGGCCTTGGCTCTGAGGAGTCATCACACGGCATGGACGATTCAGAATGGAAATGCCTCCGAATCTACAGAGGAAATTGATAGTTGTAGCGAAGTATAAGTGCTTAGGTCGGGACCAAGGTACCTTAGTGCAGAATTCCCCCACCCACCTCGTGCTACCATGAACCTCCACAATGATTGGTCGCCTGAATCAGGCGACGCCTGCACTCGACTCCAGTATCAACCTGTCAACAACATACACACGCTGATCCTCGCATGACCATGACTTCTTTCCCGAGCTTCAAACCACCGAAACCCATCCTACCATAAGTTAAAACCCTCTTACGATGAAGACGCCTTGCGCCCTGAGAGCGCTACTGCTAAGTCATGTGATCCTCGTCCAACAGCGTGTGTCCGGCCTCGTCACACTACAGACGATACGACACATCACGAATGTGACAGAGGAGTGTAGAGGTAGGATTACGGAAATGGATCCCGGGGGCGTGGGTGAGGGGATACAGGTCGTCGTTGGGATGGGAGGGATGGGGGAGCAGAGCGTGCTGTCCAGCGGGCATGGTGGTGATGAGGAAGGCGACGATGTCGAAGATGTAAGCCCCGATCTATTCATATCCAACCCAGGGATGAATCAGAGATTTTCTGTTCCTGAACCTTAGCATGGTGGATTAGAAAGCTGATCGCTCGACAGACCGTCTCGGCGGCGTTGAAGATCGTGTGCTCTACCCTCCTCGCGGAACTGGAGATACCCCTCGACGACACGATCCCGCCCGAGCCCACGGCTGAGGATCTCCGCTGTCGGGTTATCATCAGGGAGTATCACGGGTTCTTGGGCGCTACGGTCAAGTTCCTGTTCGAGGTTCAGCAGCGCCAGATGCGGTGGAATTGGGGACGGGAGAGTCCGGTCTTTGATCATGTTAGTTGGTTGCAGGGGCTCTGGGCTAGTAGAAGTACGGTGAGTTCTGTGGTTTTACTGTTTGTGATTCTGCTTTCGCGATAGCGAGATAAGTGGAGTAGTGCTTGACGGTAGAAGTAGAAGCTGATGTTGATGCAGAATAATCAGGAGCGGAGTTTCATCGAGCAGCAGTTGGCGTTTTATGGGCCTACGGGATGCTTTGGAAAAGATCAAGAGGTGTTGAGGAGAGATGTGGAGATCGTTGAGTATATGAACGACTTGATTGATTCCTTTGCTTGACTCGAGCCTTGTGGGAAGAGTATCCGTGTGATGGCACATTCAATGAAAAGAAACACTTCCTGGCTTTTTTTTTTTTTAGATTTCTGTGATTCCTAACGCCAGAATTCCTCCATCTATCAAAACGCTAATTGGATATGCAATTACTGTCGCTCGTCGACTATTAAATTCCATCTCTAACCGCTGCTTCTATCGTCATCGAGTCCCCGCTGACACTCTGCCATGTGGCGAATAACGAATGTTGGGAAAACTAGTGTGTTGTATTTTCTCGCGTTTTCGTTGAGGCGTGTCTTGAACCTATTTATGCGGCCCTCGTTAAGATCGATGTTTCTTTGACGGAAATCTGGTCGAGGACAAGTGCTTAGTGTGTGCTCGAGAGTCCGGATACAGGATCTGTAGGGAACGCAGGTAGTGGATTCTGGATGAAAGCAGTCCGTTCCAACTTCCAGGACTGTCACTTCTTTCAGACTTGGGAAGCGGGTCACTGCTGTCCAGTCATCGGCACTGAATAGAGTATCAAGTACACCATACATGGTATAAAGCCTCTCCAGCTTCTCCAAGTCCTGTGCGTGCCTGTTAGCAAAAAATTGTATTTGCTTGATCAGAAGAAACGAGGATATGTAGAGAGAATCGATGGAGTCATTGAAATAAACCGAGTTGAGTGCTCTTTTGTCGTCGAACTTGATCTTATATTGCTTGAGAGCTTCTTCTCGAGATTCGTGGCAGACTGCCTTCAAGTATCAGTGGTGCTTTGATCGTATTTGGGTCTTTGTTACCTTGCAAGGTTACTGGCATATCAGCAACGAACCAGTGGGTTAGGCCTTCTTTATACATGGGAAACTGGACTTCCACAACACGAGGTTCCGGTACCAATCTTCAGAGATTCGGAGTCAGCATGGCCTCTTTGGAAATAATACGAAAAGGCTTCAATAAAGCGCGAGTATTCCAAAAAGAATCATTGTCAACAAGATCCTCTTCAGCACTACTGAAAGAAATTGGATAGGGAAAGAGCACGCCGAGAACCCGACTTACCTCCATATCTCCAAGCGAAGCTCGATAGGAAGCTTCTTGAAAGGCTCAAGTTTCTCGGGTGATTGAGTCGATGAGCTTGTGGTCGAGACAGGGCATGTATAAGGTGGAGCGCATGTCTCGCCTTCTTCTGATTTGGGTTCCATGATGGTTGAGAGCACAGTCGTCGCTCTTCTGCTTGTCGAGGTGAAGTCAACACCGTCGAGCTCGAGTTTCACAAAAACGAAGCAAATCTTGGGCCGTTATCTTCACCACAGCAGGGTAAATCCTGCGTCTTGCGTTTGTAGAGATTGTAGACCAATGTGCTTGACAACGGAAAAAATCATTGAAAGATGGAAGGTCGTGGGTTGTGTTTTATTGGTGAGGAACGTCACCAAATCGTTCTTGAATGAAAACCTGGATCAGCTTGACTCTACTTACAGAATTACTCAACTCGCCGCTCCGGCGGAATCACTTGAGCTAGGTGTTTCCGACCTTGGGTTGCAGATTGGATTATGTGAATTGCGCGCGAGTCAACGTCATTGTACCAGGGACCGAGTATGCGGGCTGGATTACGATATGATTTACTGCCTCAATACCATATCCTATTTTCTTCCCATATTCACTGACGTTGTAATCATCGCCTAGCGAATATGTCATACAACTAGGCAGCGAGTTTGAATCACGCAAAAGTCCGGCTTTGGCACACGCCTAAGCGTCATCGTCGAGCTGAACGACATGCGTTAGGGGTTGATAGATCTTCCATACTGTTTGCCCAGTTGAGATACCAGATGCTCATCAAAATTCGATACGATAGCAAAGCAGGCATAAGAATAAGTAGAACTTACTCTCGTAACTTCATACCCTACTAAGACGAGCTATGCTTCACCAAGAAAGCCTTGCCCTGCCTGATAGCGCCATGCCTATTACATCCGCCCTTAAACAACCCCATAGAAGGGAGAAGCTGGAGCACCCAAAGCAACAGTCTGCCTATGGCCTTTTCTTAAAGCAGTCTTTCAAAAAGGAGTATTCGATCCTTCATAGGATAGATCTTGAACCGGATTTTCTTCTCACAAGTCTTAGTCCTTTCAGATTGGGAGTAAAGCTCTTTATCTCCACAATGATCGGAGGAGTGATATCTTATCAAAACATGGAGGAAGTCATCCGAATTTGAGCAATATACGTTGAAGCCGTACTTGCGCAGGGAAATCAAATGTTCGGTCAGGAGGTCCCTCGGGCCGTAAAGGTTCATGTGAACACATTAGACAACGTCGCCACGGCCTTGAAAAAATCTAAACACCGTAAGTCATGATGCTCTGAACTCTAACAAAAACAAAGAAATGTTCAATCTGGATAGATGGGCAAGAAACTACGCCCTTCCCAAGACTTTATTTCTAGACTGTATCTCCGTAGTCCATGGTGACCAACAACTCCTTTTCGTCGGCATATGCGAGTCTTTTCGAGCCGTGACGGACAAGGCCAACTATCTTGACCCATTTCTTTGAACAAACTCGCCATTAAGGTACACAGGCCCTACGAATTACTTATCAGCAAGCAATCATGAAGCAGCACCCTACAATGGAGATAATATACCAAGGTCAGGATGTACAAGCACTCCATTCTCAAAAACGTCTATTGAGTTCGGCTTCACCCACTCCATTAAGCTATCCCAGTTTACACATTCGTGTTGGCTGGTAAGATTTCCAATGGGAAGGGCTCTGCTGCTTGACTATTTCATCGTCCTGGTGCACCCGTTTTCCGAGTTCGCCGGCGAGATAAGGATCCTCGTCGGCGTTGAATACATTGAGGACCTAAGGTTAAAGTAACTGACTGTGACCAACATGCGCTGGTCTCATCGATTCGGGACGTGTGCATTTCCGCATCGGCGATGGGCGCAAAGGCTGGTCCGAACCGAGTTCCGCGGACACGGTCTTGCAATAAACAACCATTCACGTTGGCGCTGGGCCGTCAAAGTGCATAATAAGTGACGGACTTTCCTCCTTAAAAGAGAAGGTGGTACTCCAAGGACATTAAAGTTAACTCGAAAGTTGTACGGGTAAGGAAGCTGACCCTCGGTGTATGTTCTGACAGAAGGCGGTAGGTGTATCCGTTCCCCGGACCACCCTCTATTATGCGAACGGACTTCGTACCAAAGATTCAAAAGCAACGGCTTTATGCCGAGATCAGGATAGAGATCTGAGACTCCAGATGCATTTCTACCTTTTCAGATGCGTGAATGTACTTGATTATGGATCAACGCAAGAGTCATGTAACATTGGGCTTTAGGCTACACGGAGGTACTGTTCGGAGCCATGTCTACCATCATCCCTATCGGTGAACTTTCAACGCCCCTCTCAACCTGCAACAGGCAATTAGAAAAATGGCATCAATTCAGTATTCCATTTCGTGCCTCGTCTCTCCTGCTAGCTGGAAGAGACAAGGATGACCGGCTATCTTCAGAAATCAGATACAGTTAGAATCACAATGGATTCTCACCCCGCCCAAACCTCCTCACCCACCACATCTCCAATTTGCTAGCTCAACACCACCAAAACCAATCCTCCGCGCCTTTGGCCCCTCTACATGTTGTCGGCTTTCTACGACACTACAAATTTATGGCGCACTGGAAGATCGAACCATGTACCTTCGATGATGCTAAAGCGCTGGCGCGTGTCAACATGAGCGCCTTTTGGGAAGATCCAACCTGGATCCTGATGTGGCCTAACATTGAGCTGGAATTTATCATCGAGCAGTCAGCAAAGCGGCAGCCTCGCAACCTTCTCCGTAACCGTGAACAGATGCGCCATCTCAAGGCTATTGATCCAACCACTGGGGCTGTCGTTGGATATGCTCGCTGGGAGCTTCCAACTAGCCATTGCATTACGAGCGAAGGTACCCCGGTGTGGGCAGAATTCCAAATGCCTAACGTCAGTGATGAGGAGAAAACAAGGTTTGATGGGCTAGCTGAATCATCATGGTGGAAGGCCAGAAGTGATATGAGCGGAATTGATGACAAGAACATGGAAGCAATGAAACGTATTCTAGCTAAGAAGCTTTACATGAGTGAGTGAAGTAGCTCGATTCTAGAGCGAGTGGATCCTTCGATATTTACTTCAAGAGTAACTGCTAAGAGATTTTCTAGAGCTTGAACTTCTGGCTGTCCACCCTGACAGTAAAGGCAAAGGAATAAGCACAGCACTTGTTGCAAGTGGAGTTCAGTTAGCGGAAAAGATTGGTGTTCCTATATTTGTAATGGCTTATAAGGCAGGTCGTGGGATTTACTCGCGACTTGGATTCCAAGAGGTTGATAGAGCTATTCAAGATGATTCGCAGTTTGGTGGTGCTGGAGAATATGGAGCGTATTTCATGGTTCACGAGATACAAAGGTGATACTCCGATGTCGTCCATTGCTGTCGAATGAGCTATCTCGTACTCAAAAATGGATGTAGATGAGACCTGAAAAGCAAACGAATAAGAACCTTTTGAGAGTGTGCTGGGTGGAGAAGATTATAGGCCTAAAGAGATGAATGCTAAGGTAGAATTGACAGTCATCATCTATGGTGATATTGAAGCTACCTAAGTACCGAGGCGGCGATATATCTCTAACAGGATATAAATGCAATTCTCATAGTATTATCTGGTCACGGTTTCCAGATTTGGGTATTGCAAATTGGTCTTTGGAGTTTACGAAGCCTGCCTATTTTAAAATACTCGAGTACTCGAGTAAAGTCTGAAATTCTATTGAATCTACCCCTCACTTTAGATCACGTGTATCACCATGGAAAGTTTGTCCCTGGTTCTCGAATAAAATGACTGATAGAGGTCTCATTAATTGCATTATATCTTCCTTGAAAAAAGTGTTATAAGATGGATGCAATCAAAGCTCTAAACAAGTCCACCGGTCAGGCCATCCAGGACATTCTCATGCCAACGCTCGAGATAACCATCCCACTCCTCCTCAAAAACAAAGAAGCCATTCTCTCAATTCAGCGGAAAGAGGAAACATATGGAAGGCATCCTCGTCAAAAGCTAGACATCTATCTACCTGTTGAAAACCCAGTCAAATCTCCCATTTTGATCTTCTTCTATGGAGGAGGTCTAATAAGAGGAGATAAGATTGTTCCTACAGTTCCAGAACAGCTTCTCTACCACAATGTTGGGTCATTCTTTGCACAGAGAGGCATTGCCACTATCATAGCTGATTATAGGCGTGTTAACTCGCCATTTGGGGGCGAGGATGCGGTCTACCCTTCTGGTGGGGACGACGTATCTCTTGTCTTGAAATGGTTGGGAGGGTTTGAGCATAAGGGGTCCGGAAATGTGGTTATCATGGGCAATTCAGCCGGTGGTATCCATATCTCAACCTTCTTACTTGCGCCCCAGTACTTGGAGCAACGGCAGAACTTGGCTGCTGGCGAGAAAGGCATCAAGCTCGTCGGAGCAGTGGGGCTAGGGGTCCCATTCCACTTCAAGTCAGCTGAGGCAGGACGGGCAAACGCCCTCGAGACGTATTATGGTGATGCTACAGGTATCAAAGAAAAGTGCCCATATGGGTTGCTGAAAGCTATTGAAAATGCAGGGAAGCCGAGGGGAGAGGTGGGAGTTCCAAATATGTTGTTGCTGTTGGGAGAATTTGACCCTGAGGATGAGATTGGGCAACCTAATCATGATTTTGCTGAGCTGTGTGAGAAGATTTGGAGTACTGGAACTGAGTTGAAAATCATCGAGGGGCACAACCATATCAGTCCCCCACCGTTCCTGATGACTGGTCAAGCGGATGGAGAGAAATGGGCCGAAGATGTCGCTGAGTGGATCAAGAGACTAAACAATTAAAAGGTGGCATGATTTGTCGTTGATACGAACTCTTGGAATCTAGCCATCAAATTGATCTCCAACGCCAAGGGTATCTGCCTATACAATAAAACTCCAAAAACCATGCAATACTATGATCTATGCCGCTTGAAAAGAGTCATTCAAATAACCAACAAAGCTTTCCCGTATTCTCTTGACCGACACGGAATTTTGTCTGTTCATACTTATAAACTGCCTCCGAAGTCTCTGCAGACCTGGAAGTCCAACGGGATTGGCAGGCAGCTCTACGACCAACTCCTCATCACCACCTTCCCCAACACTGACTTCTCCACCACCCTCTCCAGCGTGATCCTTCGCCCATTCCAATATTCTATTGAGGATCCCTTGGGTGCTTCGATCCAACTCATACAAGTAGTCTTCGCTACTCGAAGCCTTGAGAACCGTAGCTTGATTCGGTCTGACGAACTTCTTTCCGCCCTCTGCCTCGGACCCAACAACAGCATCCCAAATCTCTTCACATGGGGGCGACTCATCGTCCCACAGCACCGTAAGTAGAGGACTGTCCCACCTTGCCATCGCATTTGGCTCCTCATACCTGTACACAAGATTCTCCCAGCACTCGCTTTCGTACGGCATGTCCTCTTGCTTCACATCCTCACTAGGCTCCGTCCCATTCCTACCCGCCAATCGGTTATCATTGACTCCCCTGGCCTGGCTAATTGGTGTTCCAATATGGACAATGCAATGCGGAGTCCTCACAGCCTTTGCCTCACAGTATAGCTGGTACCTCCATCCCTTGATGTAGTTTGCTCCATCTAGAATGACAATATCCTTATTACTCAAAACGCGTTTTACAGCAGCATAGATGGTAGCACGGGCGTCTTTTTCGGAAGCGTTATTCGACCGTTCGTGAGATTCTTTGGATTCGAGGTTGTAAACTGTACGGGAAATGGAAAGCTTGTGATCGGATATTAGGTGTACGCGAAGAGAGGAAGAGGGGTGGCTTGCAGGAAGGCCAGAGATGCGAGTGGTAAAGTAGGTTTGGAGTTGCTGAGCACGATATGTTTTCCCCGAGGTCGGGTACCCGGTGATTACTATCAGCTGGAGAATTTGGTTATGAGAGTCTGACTTTCGTAGTGCGTGAAAAACATACCGGCATGGCTTTGACTGTTGCAATTACCTTGGTTGATGGAAATTTGCAAATACTGCGGGAAAAGACTAAATAGACACACGCCCGTATCTGGTTACACAGCCCATATCATATAGTTTTGAGATCACGTGCGGATGAAGCTGGTTAGATGCACGGCTGTGTCTTTGATTCAACTTCCATCATCATTCTTGTCCTCCAGCCTCTTCTTCATTGATTCATATCCTAGCCAAGGATCAAATTCAGAGACGGGATGAATCTCATGAGCTGGTTCTCAAATCTCAGACTCAAGGAGCATATAGGTCTTGATGGTAATTGCGTCGTGGAATTAGTAAACTTCTTTGATCTCTCAAGTCGAGTAGAAACATGACATCACCAAGCCAAAAAGGCTTCTTTCCATCAACTTGTACCCATATATTCGAGTTTTTCTTTCAATTTTGGTTCGGAGCTCTTCTCACCGAGAGCCCTGCCTGATTTTGCCAGCGATTGCTTGCTGCTACGACATGGGTCACAGCCCACAGAGGACCTGAGAGACGGATGAACGTATCAGAGAGAATGCTACGCCTTGGGTCTCGTCTGAGGAAAACCTCATATCCGGGAAGCCAGTGTATCATTTAGTTGTGCATGGCTATCGCCGGAAAGGCGCCGCCAACATGTCTGCACTTCCCTTTCACAGTCTTTTGTTATTGCTAGGGCTCATGGATCTCTTTGGCGTCGATATCCACACATAGCTTGGCCTCGTATGATATCAACCGTCAGTGCATTCTCTCCCCACTAGGCTTCGCACTTTCCGTACACTGGATTACCGACTACGGGTAGAAAGATCATTTTGACATCGATTTAACGGCCTAGGTCTCTAAAGTAAAACTTCGGATGACCTCAAAGGTCCCTCTCATATCATTTTTATGGTGGCTAGAAGTGGTGTGTTCATTCGCATCACTCACGATCCTTCTTACAAGATCAATCCTTTGGAGGAGGAGAAAGCAGTAACAGTTTCGACAGCGTTGTACTACGTTGCATACTCGCCTAGAGGAATATCCGTACATGCCGTGATAAGCTACCTACGATGCGATCAGAGGAGCAGTACCTATTGTAGGCGAGTGGTTGATGTGAAGGGTCCAATTGCCTTTCACGGCCGTCTCATCTGCCTCGCAATGCGCATTCGAGACTTTCGAGACCGAGATGTTGATATCGGGGTTCAAAAGCAAGGATGGCGGTATCAAGTCTAGATCCGAAGCTCAGAGGAGAAGTACGGATTTGAAAATGTCCTTTGGAGGCGCAGGACATCCCAGCGTTACCGCAATACTGTTGCCAATGCATAGAAGGATCTCCCAGAAAACATCGACGAATATATAAGCTTTCAAGGCGTACTCAAATTGTACGAGGTGGAATCTGACATTGGGCCTGCCTTGGTTCAGATCGCCGTGACCGGCTCTCGTGTCCTACAACAGAGGTTCTGCAATAGAGGTTCTACAACAGAGGTTCTACAACAGAGGTTCTACAACAGCGGTGCGACAGATACGATTAATGTCTTCAATTTCTAGGAGTTTTCATGGATGGTGAAGCCGGAGAATTTGCGGCAATGCTCCATGGGCTTGGGCTGCACAAACTCCTGTGAAGATGCTCCTGAGAGGCATGGGAAAGACCTCACAACTGAAGAAACCCAGGCCTTTTAGACCGAGGTAAAGTATCAAGACACAGATAGTCCGCCTAGCATACAATTGCGAGACCAATTTGCTCGCTGATCTGGGGACTAGCAAAGCAGCATCCGATCCAGTGGATATGACTTGTTTTCTGAAAATGAGGCTGCAGACCTTCTTGCAACTCGTCGCTCCAGGCATTACTTTCTACTTCGCACTAACATCGGAATAGTGTCTCGGCAATACGGAGGTACTGTTAACGTTCTCCAACAGCCAACTGGGTTCTTGTTGGGGAATCCTGCTGCATCATCTGCTATCTGCAAACCCATGCCGATGAATTTCCGACTGATTCGTCACCTGCAATTTAACCTGTATCACACGCAACGATGGCGGTCGAAAGCAAAGGAGCAACGGTCCGATCTCTTCCATTGGCGAAGTATCACGACATCGCCTGGAGAGCTCGCTGGCTTCTACGACGATGACAGCACCAATCACCTCATTGTCCACCCACACTGTCTGTCTCGTCATCTTATGGCATGCTCGTGTCAAAGCAGCCACAAAAAAGACAAATGAGAGCGGGGGGTGAAACCATTCCGATATCCGAGGCTTACATTTTCTAAATCCCGGAAGCAGAGTACGACCACGATTCACGGAATTCAGGCACAAAGCAACGGGTTCTGCAGCAATATTCAGTCGACGTGAGATCGACCTGCGATATCGAGGCTCGAGCATCTCAAGAGTCAGGAACAGGGCAGAACAGCGACTATCTCGCTCGTATCTATGAAATCATACTTGGGGTTTAAAACACCGGCAAACCCAGGCAGCTAATGGGAGCGGCCCGTCGAGGACTCGCCAAGGCCAATGGATCCACTACCCTCGCTTGCGCTATTTTCCTTGCTTTTGAAGACAGCGGGCAGGGCCAAACAGACCAAACAAACTGCGCCTCGCTGAGCAAGCCAAACTGATGTCCGCTTCAGCTGGTCAAATCCGACTCAAGTCACTGGCATTGCGACGTACTCGGCAACTGTCGTGTTCTGCCATGGCTGATTCGGAGTCCTCCCATACGCCCCTGTCTTGCACCCTCCTCGAATCAGAATAGCGCCATGCTGCGATTCGTGACATGCGATGCACAAGAGAGAGAAGGTATCACATCCTCAGCCTGCGAACATTCGAAGCCTCTTCCAACCAACATCCCTGACGGCAGGCCGGTGAACTGGCTCCGCAATTTAATGCGCAACGATAAGTTGGCTAAATGAAGCGAAAACCGACAACGCATCATGGTGTGTCTTACATTTCCATTCACACGCGAGCAGCATAAGTGACTGACTCCCCCCACACCCTCCTTTCACAACACTTTCTCTCCTGTTCTTCATTCGCATCCATATGCCTCAAATCTCGCCCCTTTACAGGACCTCCCCTTTCGAAATCATTGTCCGCAATCACCCAAAGATCTTGCATTAGAAGATTTTTACAAAGGCTTATCACCGACTCTTTTTTTTATTGCACCCGTTGGCCCCAAGCAGTTGTCAACAGAACCGACAGATCACTCGACCCGACTTTCGAGGGAGACTTTCCGTTTTTATTCAGGACCAAATTCCCAATGACTTGCGTCCAAAGCCAGTGTGTTACACTCCCGCCTGATACCATGGCAGGATCAGGATACAACCCACAGAAGCTTCCCAGGACCAAGGCTGCCGCCAGGTATATTTGCTTTTCTTCGCGCGTTTGTAGCTTTTTTTGAGAGATCTAAAATCATGTTGTCCGACCAAAATGTTTTCCTTCTAATTCTAACGCAACATCCGCATTCCCGGGCACCCCATGGACTTCAACTGTATCGGCTCTTCCACATATCTTCTTGATGGATCCCAGATATTTCTTTTCTTTCACGTGCCAGCCACTTTACCCATTGATCAGGTGATCAAGCGAGAGCTCCTCGGCCACTCAGAATCCCTTGGGCGTGGTAAGTATCACCCATCGACACAATATGCCGCCACGCACCATAGTGAGGTGGATACTCTGAGTTATCATTTACTGCCGTGGTTTCCACCCTACTTGGATCCCGTCATAACTTATTTCGAAGGTACAACCGTACCTGGAGTTCATAATAGCTGCTAGCTGAATCACGTGATACACCTCTGTGGAGGATTCGAGATATGGTCTCCAATCCTGCAGACAAATGGTTTGACCTTATCTGAGACCCACCGGATTTCTCCATGGGATTTTTCCAGGACAAGCCGTCGGGTGAACGGACCATCTTTATTCCCTATGGCCACCAGGACGCCATTATTTAATCTACGTTGTGGAAGTGACTGTTGCCAGCCGGCAACAGAGGGTCCATCAGGCATTTGTTCATGCCACTGAGTACGTACACCTGCTCAATGCCGACTTCATTGTCTGGCTTGCTACTCCCTACGTTGGCGACAGAGTATAAACTAACCTTGCGTCATGTGCTTGTTTCTTACAGAGCCAAATGCCCTTTACCCTTTGGATTATTGGCAACCTGGAGTGCAGTATGAATGCCTGTTGCGCCTGAGCTATTGACCTCTTGTCTCCTGACTCATGTGGACCCTGGATCAGTATGGCAATGCCTGATGAAACCCCTTGGAGCCCACATATCCTGGTTCTGTTGAGGCCTGAAGCTCCCTGCTGGTCTGTAGAGCCATTCCCACAACATTAATATTGATCACAACTGACCTAGTCGTTTTGCAGGATTTCCGAATGGATGTTGTGCTTTATTCTTTCGTTTCTCCTGCGACTTTGGAATTTTTCAAATAGTGGTGCACAGAACACTGACCTTGATGCGTGTAGTGGCTTTAGCCTTGCAAATAGTGCTACCATTGACCGTGGAATGCCCGGATTTTCTTTTTCTCAAACAGAACCTATCCAGGGACAAAACAGTGGATTACTCTGGCACAACGGGACTGGTGAAGGTCAACAGTACCACCATGACCCAGAAAATTCCCACAACGGATTTGATTCCTTCAGTTCGTTCCAGATGAACCACAATGGAAATCATGGCTCCAATGCCACCAACAGAAGCCAGTGGAATGCTTCACCAGATCATGTTGAGCCTGTGCAGATGTCCCGTCTTGCATCCCAGGAGTCCACAGGAGCACATGCCCACAGAGCAAGTCATGCATCCTCTTATGATCAATCCCGATCTTCGAGCTTGTATGCACCTGTTTCTCAGGCCCCATATATATCATCATCAAGATCAGATGTCACAGGTAGATCCAGCCCTGTTGATTCGGGTTTGTATACGCCGGTACAGCCATTTGAGCTCCAGGCTTTCGACAACTACCCATTCCCGGGTACAGAGGATATCACCGGAGGACAGAATACTTTCCATAGAGCGTCCGTGAACGGAGTCTCACAGTCCAGAGCTTCAATGAATGCAGGCCCATCTTTCAATATGTTTGCCACTACTGATGACACTTTTGCGTCGCTGTCCAATGGATCAAACAATCTCGCCAACCACGCACCCATTTCTCAGGACTCTGTGATCTTTGACCCGAGTGCGATCGTGGACTCCCACTCGCCAACCATGTGGGACGATAATCTCAACCTGGAATCTCAACGATCGTCACCTACGCTGCTTGATGACTGGGTTCTCCCTCCCGCGCAGATGATGACCTCGTCGACAAATAGCCCTTTAGACTACTCGCCAAGTCTTGAAGGCCTATCCCCTAGGTATGTTCAGGACTTTCCAGATTTGGTGGATTTAGCCCCTTACACGACTGGTGACAGGATCATGAGAAAGCCTATTGGTCCCAGGCAATCCAAGGTTGTGAGTGACTTGGCTTCCAGACAGCAGCGCCATCAAGGAACTTCCGAGACATCCGATGAATCATATAGGATGGTAGGTCGCTCGAGTCTTGAGTTTGACAATACTGCCCGAGACCATCCATTGTACCAGAATGTCACTCCAAAGGCCGATGGACTTTACCACTGCCCATGGGAAGGCCAAGATGGCTGCCAGCACAAGCCAGAGAAGCTGAAGTGCAACTACGAGTATGATCCATTTAATCATTTCCCCCCTTTACATCGCTGACCACGTCGTCCGTCAGCAAATTCGTAGACTCCCATCTCAAGCCGTATAGGTGCAAGGTCCACGCTTGCGAGAACTCGCGCTTCTCTTCCACGGCATGCCTTCTTCGTCATGAGCGTGAAGCCCACGCCATGCATGGACATGGCGACAAACCCTACCTCTGTACCTATGAGGGCTGTGAGCGCCGAGTTGCCGGCAATGGCTTCCCACGCCACTGGAATCTCCGGGACCACATGAAGCGAGTGCACAATGACCCAGGAACCTCACCGAAGGGCAATGCCGGTGGATCCCCACCTCCATCCAGTGCTCCTACGCGAGCCAAGAAGCGTAAGCTTGAGGCCAGTGACCCAGCTTTTGCAGATAAGGTCGTGAAGAGAACCACAACTTCAACTGTGGCTGTCCAGGCACAGGAGCCCACCATGGTTGAGCGTTACAACCAAAGCGAGCAAACACTCCGGGAGATTGTCAAGCAGCTCAGTGACCCAAGGAACGCAAATAACATGAACCTGCTCCGCAGTGCTAGTGAATGCATCAAGGTAATGGCACAAGCGACTCAGCGCATCAATCCCAACGGGACCCTGAACTTCAAACAGCCGTCCGGCCCTGAATGAAGGAATGACTTGTGAAGAGAAGGATTATTGTGAGTACAGATGCCTACGGACTTTATACCTCCCACCTTTCAGTTCATCGCTGACATGCTAACTTTCTCGTCATCAGAGAATAGAACCGACTTTTGACTTCGATAACCCCATCCTCGGATCTGATCAAGTATGGCGGTTTCCAGTACGCATACCATCACAGGATATCGACAGTTCAAGTCATGGAACAGTCATGCACGCAAGCCAGGATACATCCGTGTGGAGCCATGGACATGCCTAGGATCAGCCGGAGACCCAGTGGATTGCCGTATGGATGCCTGGAAGATGCCGTGGATATTGTCCGGGTGAAGCCCAGTGGATGCCGTTTCTGGTACTTTGCTGCCGCATCGGAAAGAGGAGGATGAAGATGGATAGAAGGGTGATAGATTGTTTTGTTTGCTCTGAGTTTTATGACTGCTTTTGTGCGCATGTTTTGATATATGATTGCGGCTTCAGGAATATTGTGAAGATCACGAGAAGTGGAGGAGATATCGGATAGGGCCAGGGGATCAAGGAGTGGTATATAGAATGAATTTTACTTTCTCCCATCACATCGTCCCTCTATTTTGTGTTCTGGGAAATGTCCATCATCTCTATGTTGTATTGTGTGGCCAATAACTCAGTATAACCAGGTCCCGATTGTTCAACTCCGTGACAATTCTAATCGAAGATGCCGAGTCACTTAAGATAGACTTTTCAAATACAGTGATCCTAGCCTTCACTCCAAATAGTTATTCGTCATCATTCATTACCTACGTCGCCATTTAATGACTCAACTCCTGCTCTTGCTTGCTCCACGTACACCAAGATCTATCCGCCAGACACTAATGTCCGCATTGCTCTCCTAATTTTAGGTTTTTCTGACTGTGGTCAGACACCAAGTCCACAAGCTCGATGGGGATGCCACTCATGCATGCGCAGAGAAGAGTTGTGCTGTTTCAGAGCCTATTGCTCTATTTCGATTGATACCTCGATCATGTCCCGCCGTGCTAGAACATCTTATTCCCTTCTATATTCTGGAAGAGAGCGTCGAACTGATTAGGGTCAAGATCCACATCAAAATTGATGTTGTCAAGCGAGGAATAATCAAAGTCCGTCCACTGATACTGCGGCACAAGACTAGGCTGACCGAAGGCATCCCCCGAATAGATGTTCGACATGGGGGCTCCTATGTTCGCCCTTTCTTGAGGATAATGCATATCGTGGGTGGAGGACGGGTAATTTCGAGGCGGCGAAGGGTTCTTTGGTTGCTCCATGTCAGGACTTCGTTTTCTCTTCCCATCCCTGAGAATATCTTTCAATTTTTGCAGTCCCCTAGTAGCAATCGTGCTCTCTCTCCTCTGCTCCCCTGCCTCAAGTAGCCGAAAACATTCGAGAATCTCTTCTTTGCGCTCCTTGGCGCGGGGTTCTTCACGGTTGAAACAATAGTCCATCACCAGGATGGTCAGAGAGACGAATACGTGGTGGTTTACGGACCAAATTTTGATGGCATCCACGCGTTTGTTGTCTTCCATCATGCTCCTCCCTAATTCAATAACTTTCCGCGCGGAGCGGAGGCAGACCATTCGGCTGTATGCGTAGCTGTGGGGAAGTCAGTGACGTCTTTCGTATAGGCAGAGAGGAAGGACACAAACCGTGGCTCATGTGCTCCACGCACCAGAAATGGGCGATGAAGGCGGGAGAATCTGGTGTGGGCGCCGAAGTGTGCCTAGGTTCGGGTCAGCGAATGTTTGTAAACAATAACTGGGAGCGCCATGAGGTGCATAGCTAATGGGAGAGAGCAAGAAAGAGGGACTTGAGACTGGCCAGCTTCTGCGACATATCTAGAGTGAGATTTCCATGCTGACACAATTTGAAAGTACTTTGCAAGAGAATATTATGCTCACCATCGCAATTTGTCGAGAGAAAAGGACCATCTTCGCATTTGTCCCGGAATGCTGTTGGTTTTGAAGATCGAAATAAGATGGGAATTGACTCATTATCTTCTCATATTTGGCATCGACTTCTTTGACAAGCTTGTTTAGTTTGGCATCGAACTCAAGCACAAGTTCAAATGGAAGCTCCTCAACGCCCGCACAGCCGCAATCCCAAGCAGCGTCCACGATACCTCGAAAAACTATCGAGCCTGTGCAGCGATAGATGAAATATGTCATTTCTGTCGGCTGATCGAGGGGCAGGTCGTAGTCACCACGGGAATTGATGGACGAATCGTCGCAATTGCTTGGATAATTTACTGTCATTTGTTTGGGAGAGATGGAATATGTTCCACTTTGAGAGCCGCTCATGAAAGACATGATCCTTCAAATGTGTCAGATCACAAAGGAAGAGGAATCTCAGAGGTATATACAACTCACCAATCTGTAGAGCAGATATGCCACCAGATTCTTCGTTTACTTTCAATATCTACCCAGTCAACCTGGGTGTTCTCTCGGAGCTTCCTATTCGCTTCAGAATCAAGTTGGTGAAGTCCGAGTGCTCGCGCTGTATGAGTGATCGTCGACGACAAGGTTCGGAGTGTAGCAATTGCACCTTTAGACGTAAAGTCAGCATTTAATGGAGAGAAATGAAGCGTGCTGGGAGGTTGAAGACAATTATCCACCGCGACAAGTCATAGGGCATTTCACTTACCGATATTCGGCATCAAATGTTGTGCAATATAAATCAAGCTTTGAAGGGTCTCGACGCTTGGGTTTGCTAGACAATTGGCTGCAGACAGAGCGTCTTGAGCACTAAAGGCAGACTTTCGTCAGTTTTTAGAAGAGCAGGAAATTTAGAGTCGCACCACATACAGTAAAGTCCACTTTTGACAGTATATCATTGAGTCACTGTGTTTGAACGACAGATTAGATGCTTCCGACGAAAAGTATGCAGTCAATGCATACAGAGTCGAGATCAGAGCTAGCGGTCCATATTCGGGTTGCTGGTTATTTTCTATGTCGATGTAAAGCTTATCAAAATGTCTTCTAACAGTAGGGATGTGGATTATATGATAGATCCAGAGGATCTCATCGAAGAAGAATTCGAGCATAACCGCTCCTTGACTTCGGCTAGGCAACGTTGCGACAACATTCTGCATATCTAGGGAAGTTGGGATACGAGGTCTAGTGAGAGCAAAGATGAACGATCCAAAATTCTCGGCTATTTTGAGTTTCGACGTGAGGCTACCCTTCACATATGAACTTAGTATCATGCAATGACAAAATGGACGCTATCAACTTACGTTTGGTGGACTAGCCTCATGTTCAAACGCATCCGTCTCTATCCAGGTTACCGTATTTTCAAGTTCGGTATCAGGTGAAGCCTGGTCCCTGGTATTTACTAACAATTCTTAGCGGATACTATTGCCTAGAGCTTATAACTTACGACGAACCGGCACAGGAACTGGTTTGAGAGTTGTTGATGGCGAGACCAATTCGGAGCCAGTCTTCTCTGTGAGCAAATGCTCAAGTTTTCTCAGTCGAGATTTCAACTCATCGATCTGTTGACTACCGTATGGTTCAGTTCATGAACTCTGCCTTGGGACAACATCTGAGGCATACCTCGAAGATGAGGGATTGGCTGCATCAATCCCGGTGTATGCTTCGCCCGGATCTAGCAAGTATTAGCCAAATATAAGAAGTAGATGGAAATCAATATAAGAATACCAGAAGATGATGAACAAGCCAATTTGCGAGCTCGACAATTGGAGCATGGATAGGCTCTGTCACACTTCAACTTCTTCTTCCTGCACCAGAAACAAGACACAGGCTCTTGACGGCGAGGCAACTTCTCCCGGCTATTTTGCGGATCGAGAGATCCTGAGGTACGCTTCATGATGGTCAATGAGATGTTGACGTAGATTTACAACGGCAGGTTAGGTTGGCTTGTAAGGTATCTATGGCTTGAGTTATGCTGAGTGGTGGGGATTTGTGGTCATCCGCTGCCATGGAGAGTCCGGTCCCACTTTTCGAACACATCCACCAATGAACCCCTCGTCGCTATTTGCTGTCCAATGCTCGTCGCTGCCATCTCCCACGGGAACTCCATGGCAGAAGTCCTTCATCAAAAAATCGTGTACAAGTGTACGAGAAATGAATGCAAGACAGTCTCCTTCAAGCAAGGTCTAGGTGCTTTGTCACGCCGAAGAAGAACCAATTTGCCAGTGCAAAATGGATATTCGAATCCGGCGTCATGAAAAGACCGAGAATGAGATATATAAGTTGATCGTGGTGCCTCATACACGAGAGCTGTTGGCAAAGAAGCATCATAAGATCAGTGGTTCTTTCAATTGTACTTTTCGTCGCAGTTTTACAATCTCTTCCACATATCGCTATGGAGTCAAAAGAGTGCCAAGATCCTGACCGAGGACTATCAGACCTCGAGGATGGCTCCAACGAGAAGTCAGCACAAGCCCCTCTGGCAGAGAAAGAAAGCAATCAGACAGAATTCACGTCCGTCATACTTTGACGTCTAGCATAAGCCTCTGCTCACATTGACTAGTCCCCGCGCATGCCTCGTCCTCCTTGGTGCGTTTGGCGCCATGTTTTGCTCCGTAGGGTTTGTCAACGCATTCGGCGTCTTCGAGACATTCTACCAGACGGACCTCCTCTCGAGCAAGTCGCCTTCGCAGATATCCTGGCTCGGCTCCTTCAACATATTCTGCATGTTCGGATTTACCTTGCTGGTCGGCTGGCTGAACGACAGACACGGGCCGCGTGTTCTCCTCATCGTTGGCTCGGTCATCATGTTATTCGCCTTGTTCATGACCTCGCTCTGCACAGAATACTGGCAGCTGTTCCTTGCGCAGGGGTTTCTTTTTGGTCTGGGGTTATCGTTTGTGGTTCTACCAGCTTTCGCTGTAAGTAATCCGTCCACTGCCGATTTGCGATTCGAAATACACGACACTCAGCCTTCTCCTATCCGAATCATTCAATCAAGCCCGTTATCCGAGTTATCCATTGCCCTCTTATCACTCGGATATGCTGACTGTGGCTTTCTAGACCGTACCCCATTACTTCATTAAGTCCCGAGCCCTAGCCCTAGGGATCACAGTATCCGGCTCATCGCTCGGCGGCGTAATCTGGCCCATCGCGCTCAAGAACGTGCTCTACAAGATCGGCTTCGGCTGGGGTGTTCGCACCGCCGCCTTCATCATGCTCCCCCTCCTCGCCGCAGCCTGCCTCGCGATCCGCCTCCCTGCCCGCGCCCCCTCCAGCTTGAAGCCCAAGCCCGACCTCTCCGTCGTCAAGAACCCGATCCTGATCCTCCTCGCACTCGGCCTGTTCTTCATCTACCTGGGTCTCTTCTCGCCCTTCTTCTACGTCACTTCTTGGACCATCTCCCGCGGCCTAGACGCGAACATGGCGTTCTACAGTCAGTACACCATATCCCCCATCTCTGTCCCTCACGTCCCTCAACGTGAACATACTGACCTTGCAACACTTCAGTGGTATCCATAATCAACGCCGCCTCGCTCTTCGGCCGCATAATCCCGGGCCTCCTAGCCGACAGGTTCGGCGCCTACAACATGATGATCCTCTCCGCTCTCTTCTCCGGCCTCGTGTGCTGCTGCTGGACGACCGCGACCTCCATGTCCGGGATCGTCGTCCTTTCCCTAGCATACGGCTTCTCATCCGGAGCCGTGATCGGTCTCCAGGGCGCCTGCTCGGCTCAGATTGTAGAGCCTAGCCAGTACGGTGTCACGATGGGGTTTGTCATGGCCATCTTGTCTGTGGCGGGACTTCTGGGCTCGCCGATCAACGGGTGGATCTTGGGTCAGTGGGGGTTCACCGGCCTGAGTCTGTTCTCTGGCCTGGCTATGCTGGTCGGGATGTTGGTTTTGATGGTAGCGAGGTTGAAGGTTAATGCGAAGGTGCTCGCTAAGGCGTAATTGAGGGTGAGACGATCGGTGAACAATATCTGGAGTTCTTGACTGCATTTAAGAGGAACTTCCACTCACAAACGCAAGCCAAACCTTTTGCAAACAATTACCTATACCTATTATTCTGAAACATAGGTTTGGGTGGGATGGGAACGGCCAGATAGAGTGCTTGAAGTTCATACTTAATTGGGCACAGACTAGAACGTCGAAAAATTTGTTGAATCATTCCATCTAACTCCATTGAGAGCCCCCACCCAAGAAATCAACACACGAGCATTTACGGCTTGATACCAGTTGACCAGCCGACCTGCATATAAGTCTCCATATTCAACCCAGTCGAGTTTTTGACCAAGTCCTCGTCCAGAACGACCTCGCCAGGAGGGTATAAAGTTATGACTGTGCTTCCTCCATAATAGCTACGCAATTTCAAGTCAGTGTGTGCTCGAAAAGGAAGAGAATGCAGCATGATTCGGCACTGCCGCAATCAGATTACACTTGCACAGGCCCTTTGGCATAGACCTCTCAGGCGCAATCTTCAAAGGTCATGAGAGGAACGAGTCACAGAAATTCTACTCACAAAGCACCCAGACACTGGCCTCTTCTCACCTGAGCACCTACATTAACCCCCTCCACGTACTTGATGCTACCCACCAGCATGGCGCCAACAGCTACAATAGCAATCGGAGATCCAGTAGAAGATCGCTCCACGATCATAACAGAGCGTTTGTTCTCGCAGAATACATCCAAGGTACCCGGCTCATTGATAGCTTGAGGATTTACCGTATAGTAGGCCCCGGGAATATCGACGATAGATTTCACCGTCCCTGAAACCGGAGCATGCCAGCGGTGGTAATCTTGTGGTGCCAGACGTGCAATCACAAGAGAACCGCCATCGAATTGGGAGGCCAGCTGAGCGTCACCCAGTAAACGGTCAAGTGTAAATCCAAAGCCCTTGATCCAATACTTGGTGGCAAGGTCAATGGTTGGGAAAGCAGTCAATCTACAGTCTGCCACACTAGAAGTGACGAGATCATTCTCCGGCTCTGCAATCGGCCTCGCAGACTCCTTGATCTCTCGCGCGAAGAAAGCGTTGAAGTTGGGATATGCTGCAGGATCTGGCTGGACCATATCATCGAGTGAGTCCGCAAGCTCGAAAGATTGGATGAATGGGATAATGTGCGCCTTGCTTTCGGGTGAGTCGTATTCCCTTCCCATTTTCTCGGATTGTGTCTTGAGAAGCGCAAGGGTTCGCTGCCAGTGGAGCATCTTTTCCTGCTCGCTGCCGTAGTAGAGGAGATGCATCCCAACCCGCACGTATATGCTCATGGCCTCGAATGTCTTTTCTCCGGTCTTTCGGTCTAGGACATAGTTTCCTAAGTGGAACTTGTTCTCGACGGATGCGAGTGTGGAGGCTGGGAGGAATTTGGAGAGCCATGCGTGCGACGCAGTATCGGTCGAGGAAGCGTGGATATGACTCTTCGGTGGGATGGAATGATCTTGCGCATCAATTGTGAGTGTGGAGAGAGCATTCGCAGAGGCTTCAAAGCCAGCATCGGTGAGGGCTATTTGACCATAGTATGAGCATGTGCTCAGCAAATCTTCGGAGTCTCTTCTTACGGTGGGGTTCATAGTCAGTAGCCGCGGGGCTGATCGATGGTGGTTCAGCCGTATCAATGGATTGACCACGGATTTTGTCCGAAATAAGATTCTTCATTGATTTCATGGTGGATGTCTTCTTGCGCGTGAAGATAAGAGAGAAGCGGCGATATGGAGGGGCTGTGACTCGTTTTCTGTTCCTTTTGAAAGAACGATGGGAGTTGTCGCTCTCTGCGTCACAATGGGGGGGCTATTTCCAGTCCTGCAAGGATGATTAACCATGGAAGCTCGAGGTCGAGCTGGATAAGTAGAGATAGATACTGTAAGGTTCCAATCGCTCCACCGGACTACGTAATCCACCACTTGGCTGTTCTGATCAGAGCTGGACTGTTCGCACACCCAAGTTGTTGTTGTTCTTGGGGAGAAGGGCCAGTTGGAAGTGCTGATAGCTGTGGATGCTTGGGCAAAACAAGCTTCGGCCCCCTGTTCGCTCGAGTTGTCGCCAACCAGAGCTGTTTACGAAGGGAAGTGCTTTTGTACCACCAGGTACGGTACTTGGACGTTACTTAAACTTGCATGGTCTTTCATAGTCTCCCGTCTGCTGAGTTTCGAGGGAGTTTGTCAACACCCGACTACATCCCAATGGCAAGAAGTTGAAGTTGGAGTTGAAGCTTCAGCTGAAGCTTTGCCGAGACCTTGAGCAGCTGAAGTCAAGCTTTCTAGTGCACGATGACGACTGCAAGCACAGACCTCCAAGGAGGGGCGGTGTATCAGGGCCATTCGCTCTTTATTACCCCTCTTCCCACAGTTCTTCCCCCTTCTCTCCTGTTTACACACCAACATACACACAAACACACATTCAACAACACCCCTAAACAACATACCAATTAGTCAAAATGGGATGGTTCGACGGACAAACCGATGAGGCTCAGGCCTACGATCAGGTATTTACCCCTCATGACTCCTGTCCGCGGTTCTATACTTTATCCTGACCCTTTGGATCAACACCATCCTTTCTCTGCATGGTACAAAGGCACTCAGCTAACTATCTATTCTCGTGACAGTTCAACAACACCCCCGATGAGCACAAGGCAAGCATGAGCCACGAGCTCGTGGGAGGCGCTGCTGCTTTCTATGTATGCCCATATCCAACTTCCATACTTCATATGATTTCTATCCTCACAACAACTATATCCTGTGATTTGAAGCACACATGCTAATGGAACTTGAAACAGGCTGCCCGAGAATACGAGAAGCATTGCGAGGCTAACGGCAAGCCTGCCAGCCACGCTGAGGCCAAGGAGATTCTTGCTGGCTTTGCCGGAGCTTTCGTCGACCGCGAGGTCGAGACCAAGGGTGTATGTTGTCCCCTCCCCTACCCTTACAGTCATGAACTTTGCCGAGCTTGTCAGGCTGCTGTGGTGACTTGGTGCTAATGCTTCGTAGCTTGACTTCGTCGACCGTGAGAGGGCCAAGCATAACGCTCACCAGAGACTCAATGAGCAGGTCCAACAGGACTACTAGATGGCAACAAGTTCCCATCTTGGTAGGTGTCAGGGCTTGAAAAGGCACGGGACCACGTTGGTGTTGAAGTCGTAGATAGCTTTGCATTTTAAACTAAATGCAACAGAGCTCGATATCAAAGAACACCTTTCAGTTGCCGAGATAATTAAGTGAAGCGACTAAAGTAACTCTAAAAACCAAAGACTAACCGATGTGCATTTTACAATTGACTGGTGGACCTCAAGCTTTGGGATCTTGACCCTTGCCGCCTAGCTCACCAGCCACATTTTCCCAGCCTTATCAAGCCACATTAACTCTCCTGCAAGGCCTTGTAGGCCTTGTTGAACTTGCCAACATCAAGAATAACAATCGCTCATCCAATACCAACTTCAGAAAAATGGCACGACTCTCATCAACAGTAACTGAAAGTCCAGATACCACCGCAATAAATCTCAAGCGCATGCTATCCCGACTCCAAAACATTCTTACAGATAGCGCAACCGAGTCGAAACTCAGAAGCTCTAGCTACGAGCGAGAGAAAGCGTCCGCAGTACATTCCCCATCTCTCCACTGTATCTCTCAATCTAATCATTACCTAGAACATCGATTATGCAAGAACTCTCCTCCTCCGCCTCGAACAAGATGCACTACAAATCAAGGTCCAAAGTAAGAAGCATGAAACACAAACAGACTTACTGCGAAAGCGCGAAGCCCTCGACCGCCTATCGGAGCGTCTGCACGATCTAGACCAGCTACACGAAGAGTTTGACTCGGAAGCGGACAGTTCAGAAGGGGAGGATCTCCTGGGCGAAGACACGCCTGGGGACGGCGACACATCTACAGATGAACAGAGCCAAAACGATCTCACGCCGCCTCCGACGGCATCCTCCCTAGCACAATCCACACAGTCGCTCTCCTCAAACGAACCCCCGAACTACGAACCCAATAGAGAGGCTCAAGAAGAACCAGCTGTGTCAGCGGTCGAGTCCTCAACCCTCCGCGCCCGAAACCCCCGCGCCGAGCTCTTCGCTCCCACCACCTCCTCCTCCTCCACCACGGGAATCAGCACAGCTACAACCGAAGCCCTCCTCACGCACAACCGTATCGAACAAGAATCTCTAACCTCCTCCATGCTCTCTATGGCGCAGCAGCTCAGAGCGTCCTCCAACGCCTTTGCTTCCTCGCTCGAGGACGAGAAATCGATCCTGGACAGAGCAGCGGAGGGCTTGGACAAGAACGAGCTTGGCATGGAAGCGGCGCAGAGGAGGATGGGATACCTGAGGAGTATGACGGAGGGCAGAGGATGGTGGGGGCGTATGTTGATGTATGCGTATATTGCGGGCCTGATGGTTCTGGCTTGTGTGATAGTTTTCGTCTTGCCTAGAATCAACAATGCTTTCATTGCGGGGCTGGTTCTGCTGGCGTTCGCGGTGGCTTTCATGGTGGCTAAGACCGGGGTTCTATGATGTGTTGATTCGCTATGCTTTGGAGTCGGTAGGTTGGCACGGTGTTTTAGGGATTTGTATCTGCAACTGGAGTCGGCGGGCGTTTTTGGGAATGTATATTTACACGGCAAATCAGCAGCAGAGATACCATCGAGATCATGAGCAAACGTTCTTTCTTATTGACCTAGTCTGGATGTGACATACGCAATGCCTTTTAATGAAGTCAATCAAGCTATCCACTTGTCCCAGGAACCCCTACCACAAGACCTTCCCCCGGCAGAAAGAAAGAAGAGAAAAATCAACGTATTGAGATCTCCAATATCGAAAAGGCAAAGTGCAATGGTGGTATGCAGTACGCAACGCCCTTCTGAATGCTCATCATCCACGAAAGCTCCCCTCCACTCCATGAAAAACCAACGCAAGCCCCCCGCTAAAAACAGAAACAGAACCAAGGAAAACGAAGCCATCGCGGGTACCAAAAGGAAAGGGAAAGGGAAAGGGAAAGTAACGGCCAGCCTAACCGCAACTCCCAGGAGAGAAGAGAGATTCGAAAGGTATCGCTTATTCACCTCCCCTTGCACAAGCTTCTTCTCAAACCATGACGCCCTCTCCAACCTATGCAGAGAGAGTGCGTCCGAGAGTGAGGTCCGTTGAGCGTAGGTGCAGAGCTTGTGCGTCTGGATGTCGAGGTTACTCTTGGGTCTCTGAGCGGGCTTGTAAGGCAGGTGGATAAGGGAATACGAAATGTGCTGGCGGAATAGCTGCTGGGGGTAGAGGGGCTACCGATGACTAGGCGGAGAATCGCGTCTTGCAGATGAGCGAGAGGGGTGGTCAATATGTGGATAATGTAGGATTTGACGATGCTGAGGGAGGGAATCGGAAATTGAGGTATAGGTTGAGGTGATACTAGGAATGTCAGCTTGTGGTATCAAGGATCGACCGTTGAGGGGAGCGAGTGGTTAGGATGGTTGATCTGAAAGTCCGATTGTGGGGAGAGTGAGTGGTTGGATGTTTGTGCAAGGAGGAACTAGGGGGAGGTAGACGAACTGCGAGATATCCATGCGGCCTTACTCGGATGCAGAGTCGGAAGAGATCGACACTGGGGACGTTGGGCTCGGAGCTCTTACAGCGAATGAGCGATTTGGGGTCGAACTCGGCGTGGAGCTGGTCTCGGTATCATCTCCCTCTCCCTCACCCTCGCTATCCGTGTCATAGATGAGGCCCTTGGCGGTTACATTGTGATCAGTCTCCTTGGCCTCAGCCATGGTCTGCTCTTGAAACTTCGGGGCTTGCTTTCCTTCTGGCAAGGCGCCAACGGGACGGCCGAGCGTTGGGAAAATGTAAGTGAATTTGCCTTCGATAGGAGGAAGACCATCGCAGCGGTCGTTCCAATGGATACCCGTCTTATCGAGGAAGAAGCGGTTGAAGTCTTTCCAAGCATCGACCCAGACCTTGGCCTTACATTCTTCTCTCCAGTAGTGGGCCTTGTGACCTCGTCCTTTGGAGTACTTGGCACCGACCATGTAGAGGCAAGGCTTTGGGAGGGACTCGAAGAGCTGATGATTTTTAGTCATGGTCTAGCTGACTGGATCATGAAGTCTCCCAACTTTTCCATATCCGATTATTCAAACCTCGCACAAGTACGTGAAGATAGGATGGACTTACATAGATGGTGTACTTCTCACACATGGTACTACCGGCTTCGGGGAAGCGGTGGCAAACAACTTTGTACTCGAAGCCAGTGCCATCGTAGTATACATGCCAGAGATCTGAAAGGTTGAGCTTGTCAGTTTCAAGCCTCAGAAGGAACAGAAAGCTGGTTTACCGTTATCAACGAATTCATTGCCAGCCTTAACGCCCTTCTCAAAACGGTCACGATATTCCTGTTGCTTTGCAGGCGACTGGTGGAGCCTCTTAAGAATACTATCCAGGGTATATGGCGTCTCAACTTCGCGACGCTTTGGCTTTTTCTTAGTGCGAATGAGGCAGTCGTCAAGCCAGTCTTTTGTAACAATGTAGCATGAGCGACCTAGCGCCCGCGCCTTCTTGACTGCGCCCCAAATCAGCCAAGTTTTGATGATTCGATTGTTTGACCGATATCCTCAGGGCAGACAAAACCCAGAAAGCTCAACTAACCTTGTTGAGTCTTGTTCTTGTAGTCTTCAATGGTGCAGATAAGATGAGTCGTGTGCTCAGACACCGCGCTATCGTATGTTCCACCGTGGTATCGAATCCACTTGACCACTTTCTCATACTCCCATCCATCACCGAAATCGCCAGAGAAGGAGATGTTCAAGCCCCTCAATATCTGCTTGAGGGGCTTCTGAACCTTTTCTTTGCGGTCTTTGATTGGTTTGGGAGCGGACTTTCGGGAGGAGCTCTTTCTGGTGTTGGAATCGACGATTGTCTTTCGGGGCGCCATCTTGGTGGAAGCTCTGATGATGTGGAGGTGGTAGATGATTGCGATCAACGTGAGAAGTCTAAGTGCTTTTGAGATGCTATGGAATATGTGAGAAGTGATGATTGAATGGGTAGTAGTTGTGTAATCAGTGAAGGAGCGAGAGAGAGGAGGCAAAATTGAAGTTGAGGGAAAATCGAGTCAGGAAATGAAAGAATTGTTGATGCGAGTTTCAACCCAAATCAAAGAGAGTAGATCAAGCTAGGGGTGAAGAGTGAGTGGAGTGCGACGAGGAGGTGAGGTATCCGAGCAGGGAGGTCGATGACAACCGCCGAGCCCGGAAATGCAAATCGGGTGAGTGGTTCGTCCCCACGAAGTAAAACGAGTTGCAAGACTTAGTGGTGAACTTTTCTGGGGAACAATCTTGTCGTAAAGAGAAACTTTGTGGCGAGATCTTCGGTGTGCAAAAGTAATGGTAGTTTCCAATGATTGAGAGGGTATGAATGGTAGTGAACTTACTGCAGGAGTGGACAAGAGCTCTGGCTTCCCCAAATCGTCGTCTGCGACGGTAATGATAGTATGGGTATACTGAAGAGCGAAAAAATTCGGTGGCTTGTTCGAACGTGTCTGTCCCTGTCAACTCGAGATCACGATCTGGAGTCGTTGGGTATTGGCTTGGAAAAGTACGATTGTGTTGACTTTTGTTGTTGATCCAAAACGACGAAAAGTCAAAAGCCTTGGGTTGTTGTTGCAAGTTGGTATGCTCTCTGTTGAGGAGTGCAAAAGAAGTGGTGCTGCAATATGGACGAGAGATGCAGCAATCCAAAGTTGAGAGATATGCCCAGACTTGGGATGCGGCAAGCAAAGAATAGATTTTCTCAGTAGCAGATATCGAAACTTTAATTTGAAGTGCAGAGAGTTTCTTGAAATTAAACAAGTCGAGAAGAGGAAAGATTAGGTGATAGAAAATGAATTCTGTAAAAGTCAAGTAAAGGTAGTGCGGCTGCCGTTACTGGAGAGTAAGGCTGCCTTGGATTGAGATCGACGCATATTCGGGCTCAGATATGATCGATATGGGTGTGTTTTGCACTTTCGATGCAGGCACGCAGAGTCTCGTTCCACGATTAGTACAACTTTGTAGTTTGCTAAGCATAATCATAGCAATTTGGGCCCTTCACCAGATCCAACAATCCCATATATCTCGAGTTTTTCGAATGACATCAGAGTAGTCCTTTGTTGGCTTTATCCCAAATCATCCAAGTAGGGTAAATAATGGAGATGCAACTAGCTCTCGAAGGTATTGCAAGATGTTTCGTCATATCTGAGTAACTAATATATTGCAAAGCAGTGATTGCTGCAAATCTGGATGGCAGGCACTTGCAGGCTTCATGTATGTGCTGGGGAATGGTGCTTTGGTGCTAGACAGTACAAAGTAACGTAACCCAAGGAGTTTGTACTTCTGAAAAGCCAGCTCTGGTCCCACAACCACCGCCTAAGTACTATCGTACTAATTTAAACGGAGTCAAACAGAAAAATTACCAGACTTGCTCGGTAGGCTCGTTGCTACAAAACGTCGTCTCTTTAACTCAAAGCACATGACTGACTAACCCTCAGCTCTGGCAAAATCTCGCATGTCTTTGAGAATTGTAGATGTGCAAAGAAAAATGCTGACAGTTGTGTCTAGCTGTCCCAAGCCTGAGAGCAAGCATGGCATATTATTCCGCTTTGACTCTTGGGCGTGCACCGAACCTTCAACTATGAAATATTGGAGTGTGTGGTTATATAGCAAGGACCCATGGGGAAAACGACAGAGAACACGAGGAATGCAAGAAATGTTTGAGTAGCAGAGTTCAATCGTGATTGGCGATTTTTGAGACGATTGTTGACGTCGAGGCAAAGCGAGTTTCAGCCACAAGCATGTAAGAATACCATTGCAGAATCACAGCCAAGGACGAAATAAGTCCAGACTTTTTGAATTCCACCGATGATTGAGCTGCCGAGGATTACCTTACACTTCTAGCCGCCTTGATGAACGCCTCTATCTTCGAAATATCTTGAGCTCCTCCCTCCTCAACGCCGCTGCTGACATCAACGGCAACGATCCTATCACCCAGCTCGCCAGCAGCAAGAACCGTTTCAGCGACATTCACCGGGTTCAAGCCCCCAGCGAGCATGACCTTCAGTCCTGGATCTTTTATGAGCGTAGTCTTCACTTGCGTCATATCCAGTTTTTGGCCCGAGCCACCTGATCCTGCATCAAGTTGTGAAACATTGTGGTAGCCTCTTCGTCCAAGGCCAGGCTGGCCGGGCTTAAAGCTTCTAATCACCGGGACTGGGATAAGGTTGGCCCATTCTAAAGGCTCATCGCCGTGAAGTTGCACAATGTCCAGGTCGTACGCTTTTTGTAACTCGAGGACTTCCTCAAGCGGCTGATTTTGGAACACGCCAACCAGTAACGGCCGATGACTTGAGATATTTGATGCCGCATTTGCGAAGAAGTCGGACGCTTGGTTACCTACTCGATCGCCGAAAATGTTTCCGGTAGTGTTATGCGCCTCATGCACAATCTTTGATATAGAAATAGCGGCTTTGTAAGGAACATAGCGGTGTCTGCCAGGAACCAGTATCATGCCGACCAAATCTGCTCCTGCTTTGACTATCGCTCTAGCATTTTCTGGAGTCCTAGTACCGCATATCTTAACTAAAAGACTGCCTGGAGCAGGTTTTGCAATTGGCTCTGAGCCCCCCAGAAGCTCGCGGATGAATTGAGTGGTGTCTTTTGCACGCATCAAAGCTTCTCCAACCAGAACTGCCCCGACGCCGTTCTTTTGGTATGCTTCCACATCTTTAGGACCTGAAATACCACTCAAAGCACACACGATGGTGTCTTTGGGGACTTGGTCAAGGAGTCGACTTGTTGTCTCAAGATCCACTTCAAAGCTTGTCAGATTTCGGTTGTTGACGCCAATGACCTTTGAACCAATTTTAACAGCCACAGCCATCTCTTCTGCTGTGTTAACCTCGACTAAAGGTTCCATCCCAAGAGCCTGCGAGTACTTGTATAGTCGGATCAAGGTAGCCTCATCCAACATCTTGACAATGAGCAAGACTGTATCTGCGCCCGCTAATCTTGCTTCTAAGATTTGATATTCCTCAAATATGAATTCCTTTCGCAGCACTGCAGGGCGATTCGGCATCCCTTCAAGGGCTTGTCGAACGGCCCGTAAATCCTCGATACTTCCTTTGAACCATTCGGGCTCCGTTAAGACGGATATCACGCTTGCACCAGCAAGAGCATACGTTCGAGCCTGTGCTGGGGCACATGTAGACAGCGAGATGACTCCCTTCGACGGAGAAGCTCGTTTGATCTCAGCCATGAGAGACAATGGGTATGGTGACTGTCTTAAGCGCTTGGCGAAGGGGACGAGAGGGGGTGAAATATCTAGATCGTAGGCTGCCTGGAGATCGCTCGGCCGTTGAGAAGGGATTTGTTTCTGTGCGGTGACGGCAGCTTTGCGGTGAGCAAAGATTTTGTCGAGTATGTTTTCCTTCTTTGACCCATTGCTTCCATTAGAAACCTGTAAGGCCTTGCTTGCGACGTTGTTTTGTAGTCTTTCGTTCTCGGCCCAGGTTCCACCTTGCATTTTAAGGAAATTTTTGAGCATAACCCGTCCCTCCGCTGTCAAAATACTCTCGGGATGGTATTGAACGCCTTCCACCACATATTCTTTGTGTCGAACGCCCATTATTACACCCTTTCCACCATCCACCCCGGCCTCAATCCAGGAAGATACTTCTAGGCAATCAGGGAGCGTCGGATGTGTGCCAGCAAGGGAGTGGTAACGAGTGACAGGTAGGTCTTGAGGAAGCTTGGCATAAACACCTTTCGAATCGTGCCTTAGAGGTGATGTTTTGCCATGCAGAATCTCCCCTGCAAAGCTCACATCTCCTCCATAAAGGTCTATGATACACTGTCTGTACTCATCTCAGTAAAACTTCTAACAACTGTACTATTTGGCTTACTGTCCCATACAAACACCGAACACTGGTATCTTCCCGGCGAAGTACTCGATAGCATCTCTGCTGATCCCCGAATCCGTCCTGGGGTGCCCCGGCCCAGGACTGATGACCAATTGACTAGGCTGGAGTTTTGCAAGGTCCTCGATGCTGATCTCATCATTCCGGAAGACTCTGACTGTTGCGCCTTCGAGGGCAAGATACTGGTAGATATTCCAAGAGAATGAGTCAAAGTTGTCGATTAAGACCACATTGGAAGCATTTGCTAAAGGAGGTGCCGGTTGAGGTTGCTGTGGGGAATAGTCTATAAAATCAGCAACAGGCATTTTTGTGAGTGTTGAGAAGTGTTGAAGACGTGGGAAATATCAAAGGAGGCTGTCATATATGAAGTGTATTATTCGTAGCAGCTCGTAGCTCATGGCCCCTGCGTTCAGATCGGATTAACTAGCGGCCCGAGAATTGTTGCAGTCTCGCAAAGTCGATTCGTAGCCTCGCCTCGTCGCGTCCATCACCCAAAAAGGTTCCAGCTACAAGAACGACTGAGAACTTCAACACTTCCATGCTGCCAACACATCTACCCCTTCGGTAGCCATGGCGCCCATACCAGACTCTGCATACTTTCCTTCATTGGACAAGTTTTTCGAAGGAGACCAGCAGTTGATGTGAGTGCACGAACGGGCTCACTTGAGATCACAACTAACTTGATTTCCCATACAGCTCCTGGAAAACTGCCTGTAGTGTCCTTTTACGCAGCGACGAGTTTATTATTGGCAAGCCCTCGGCGCTCGATAGCTTTTTTTCTGACCCAGTTGTCGTGGAGCTACTGGCGCATCCATTCAAAGCCTTCTCTGCCCCAAATCCGCAGACGAAATCTGCTTTCGAGACGAAGACCTCCGCGATCAACGTTACGCCGTCATCGATCACACGACATAATATCAAGGAGGTCAAGGATGATGCACTCTGGTTGAGTACGGAAGCTAAGATCGATGAGGTCTCCGCGTTAAGAGTAGTTATTGTGGAATGTCAAGACCGCCCGTCGGCTCAGCTACTAGGCAAATTGTCAAAGGAGGAGGCAGCAAGCATACAAGAAGCTGCAGGAACCAGTAAGGCTTCTACAGCTTTGCTCTCTCAAATCTCAAGTCCGGACGCAGACCGAGACGACTTCGATTCTCAAGAAGGTCGACGATTACGCATACTTCGAACTTATCTTTCTGAGCGAAGAAACGTTCTGCAATGCCTGAATATCATTTATCAGGCAACCTTATATCCTCACAAAGATGTCACAGGTAGTGATAAAGGGAAAGGTACCGCCGAGCCCATTTCCTGGATCAGAACACTTGGCGTCAACGTACGGTCTGCGAATGGAGACGGAGACAAATGGGTCATTGAAGCTCTCGCGGCGATTCGAATCAATATTGAGAATATGGAAAATGGGAGTAGATGGTTTCAGCCTGATGGCGGACGAGAAGACATCGAGATGGAATGGATGCACAATCAAATCATCCAGATCTCTCATGCGATGGAGATCATATACCAAATCGTCGATACTAATCCTAGTCTCTCTTCCTCGACTTTGGTTGTTGCCTGGTTTGAAGCTATGGAACAATATGGTTTCTTCGCCCAACTCCTTACAGTGAGTAGGACTTTGGCCACCCGCGGTAATAACCGTCATTTGCTGATGAACTTGACAGGAAGATCCTATGACCGAAGCTCTATTTTTGTCTGTCACGATAACTGCTACACTCGTTTCCTTGAGCGTGTTATCCCCCGCAACCTGCAATGACTTCCTGAGAAACGCAGACGTCGACCCTCGGATATCACAAGAGGCACCTTTAGACCTTCCGTATATATTCAATTTGAGAACTGTCGCCCACGTCCATACAATGGTGATGCGCGTCTCAGAGGAGATACCTGCGACCGCCGCTCCTATGGTACTTGCTTGGGCAGATATTCTGCAGGCCATGAGCAATCGCGTTGCAGAGAGAGCCATAGTACCCGATGAGGAGTCTCACCCTCAGGTTTCTTCTGGCGATGTTTTCGAGGCCACATTGGAGACGATGCTTAAAGGACTGCCGGATGAGACGGACGATATCATTCAATACTTAGCCTCCAGTGCTGTGGACCGTGGCCGTGTGTTTCAGGTCCTGACGGATCTTGGATTGCGACTGGGCGGTACACCTAATTCCAACTTGTCTGCCACGGTTGGCGCAAGAATGCGTATCGCAATCCTGGATCTTATGAACAGTAGCAGTGCAGTCGGCTATATCCCTGAACTTGTGGAAGCGACTTTGTCGACTCTGACTGGCGGTCAGACCTATTGGGATTTCTCTGACGCGGAGCACTTGCGTCCGGCTTGCGATGTCTTATCACACTTCTTCAATCAATTCGTCCTAGTTGACTTGATATTATCTTCGGCTAAGAACAGATTTCCATACGAATCCGCTTTGCTGAAGATGACCCGGTCTCTGTCAACATGCTATGATACAGATGGTGCCTCATTTGATCCGTTGATCCTTAGAGAGATCGCAACGATTGACACATTCACTTGCCAACTTCCAGACGATTTTGGCGGCTATACTACTACCCAGGAGGAAGAGAACAATAATTCTGTCCGTCTCACAACCACGTTGCATCTGTTCGAGGGTGGAGTCAGACTGAGAGGAATGCAACATTCAGCATCCGCGTTGATGAAGGTTGATCCTGATTTTGTCATTCCTAGTAATACACCAGGCCGGATGATCTTAGACAGCCCTAAAGTGGCGTATTGGGGTCACCAGTATCCAGGCCTTAAATACTTTGGGAAGGTGAGTACTTCGGGCTATTTCTTACACTCAATGAACAACACTTTTCGGCCTTTCTTGTGGCAGGGCACATGGAATGTTCCCTTTCCGGAAGCCGTCTCAGCCGGAGAAAAGGCTCAACATTTACTGATTCTCAACTTTGTATAGCTTTTGGAAACCTTCTTGGCAGCCGGAGATGTCATCTACACAGTCACAGGCGGGGCCGCCGATCGTGACTCCATCGCCGATATCATTGGAACGTTTGCAGGTCTTTTGCGCGGCAACTCCAAAGCTGCAGAAGCCGACCCAGGCTCGATAGAAAATTTTAAGGGCGAGGCACGTCGTTATTTAGAGACTGCAAGCTCAGGGCTGAGTCAAAATCGCGATATCGTGGCTGTGATCTTCGACATATTTCAGGAGGAGCTTCAGCGTTATTCGACCAATTTTGGTTCCGATGTCTCACTGGAGATTCTCACCAGGTAAGCGATCACTATCGATACTGCTCTTCCTTGGCAGGCCCTATCGCTAGCGCTCCGAATGATCAATTGCTGACCGCCTATTCCATCACAGTTGCGTGGAATTCATTCACGCTGTAATACCGTTTTATCCAGGCCGGGTATGGCCTCTGATGAGCCGAAGTGGGCTTTTAGAACTTGGCCGTGGTGGTGGCAGGTTGTCAACAATCGTGGGAAGTATTGAAGTAGTCTCTGGTCGGTTTGATCTTCTTCTAGCATGCACTTATTTATTTGAATCTCTGGTGGACGACATCATTTCAAGAGCTGTGCAAAGAAGGAATTTGGAAAAATCTGGTGCTCGTTTTGGCAATGACGAACTTCTGGAAATGGGAACGGGAGTATTCGGTCAAAGTAAGCAGTTATCCAACTCCATATTATTATACTTCAGCCGAGGTCGGAAACTTCCTTATTCGGCTTTGGCTAACATTATTCTTCCCAGCCCTTTCAAAAGTTCTGCTTTCATTCACGAGATATTTTGTTGACGTGCTCGAAAGCTCCTCTACCTGGAAATTCGTAGTGCAAGATGATAGAAGACGGCTTAGCAGGAATATCACGACCGCTTTCGACCGCATTCTTCGATTCACATATGGCATTAACAGTCAACCGAAGCCAGGCGATGACACACAGTTTAATCCGAAGGATGGAGTCTTCTCCAAGATGATTATGGGCAACCAATCTAAGCAGGGCATGCATAAGAAGCCCGACTTAAGGATCATGGAAGCAATATTGCCAGCTGCTTCACATCTTGTGAATAGCTTCTTGTCAACAACGTCAGGAACGCTAAGATTCCGGCCTCTCTTAGAGACTCTTCACGATGGGTTCAATAGCCCCCCTTCGACGGCGTTCATTAACGCAATGACTTTACGTGTTGACCAGGTCACCGCAACTTTAGCTCTTGCTACAATTCTCTTGAGAGTCGGTGTCCTACTTGGAAGATCGCACTCCCAACTCGAAAGCCAACTGTTCAAAGCTTCCCCTTTGATAGCACGTCTATACGCGGTCGATGAGGCCTATCGACACTCTGTGGTATCTTTGTTCGAAGCGTTAATTCTCAGCGCCTCCAATGACTCCGCTGAACCTCCGTCACTCCTCGGCTTCTTGGGAACTCAAACTTCTAAGAATTTCCTCCACGTTCTATCTGATCTTGACAAACCTTTGCGCCGACAATCTTGCACCACAGCGATCTGGCAATTTCTGACGGTGATAGTCAGCAATCGGCAGCAGTGGTTTGCTAATTACCTTCTCACTGGTCACGGCTCGAAAAATCCCCTTAAAAATAAAGGAGGAGGAAAGAATCTAGCGACACTGGACCGACCACTCCTAGATACGGCTCTAGATTCCCTATCACATATTAGCAGTCTTTTTCAGCCAGACGCTTTGGCTATGCTGGATTTTGTTGCATTAGCCCAAAACTTCTGGCCATGGGCAACGTACGCCGCTGCAAAGCACGCAGCGTTCATCAAGGCGATATCCGAATACGTTGGAACCCTGAAACCAGTCCAGTCTTCCCCACAAGTAAGTTTTCCGGTTGAACCCCCAACCCCCGGAGTCGCTTCCCCAGGATGAACTGCCCTTCATTTTGATTCAAGTTGAGAATTCTGACTTTACCGAATAGTTCAATGATTCAATGGATGCCTGTTATCAGACTAGAATTGCTGCCTATATTGCTGAAATATTAGCCATGCATCTATTTCACTCTAGACAAATGGGAAACAAGGTAGCCGCAAAAGACATGATATCTAATCTGAGCTACTATACGAGATTCGCCGTTGCACTGCCCAGCTACAACTCTTCTTTACACGGTATGTATAACTCCTCGAAAGCCTGACCTGTCACGACCCATCAACTTCAGAACGAGTGCTAATTCGGTATCTTTTAGGAAACCTGAAGCGCAATTTCGATTCACGTTATTCAAGTTGCTCAATTCTTGATTTTGAACGAACGGCTCTAGAGCAGCGTCCATTGGGCCGTGGATATTTCTACAACTACCCTATCATGAATGAGACCCTGAGCTATGATAGGAATTGGAGAAGAGCAGATGGGCTTGGGACTGAAGTGTTAAAAGCAAACGTCAATCTATCCTTAGTAGACGCGCAGATTGTGAGTTCGCTTTTATGGTGTCACAGGTCCCTTTCAAGCGACTATATATGCAATTTGTTAACAGGTATTAGGCTCTTCTTCACGGTTGGAGCTTCCTGGCCATTGAACTAAGCAACGATTTCTCGAACCAGCCAGACCTACAAAAGATTTTCGCGAAGATGTCTTCAGATTGCCTGGTGTCCAACAAAAGAAGCCAGGGACTCGAGGAGATTTTCCAACGCCTCAACCAAAGACGAGCAGAACTTTCCCTTATACTGATTCAACGCTTGATTGAGTCAAAAACAGACAAGCAAGAGTTAACGGGACTTCTAGCCACTATTTGGGACACTATCCAACACTCTGAAACCTCCTTCGAACGTGCGCTTCTCGCAGGAAACATCGAGTACTATAGAACACTTCTGAAATTGTTGTTCTTAGCCCTCCGAGTACATGCAGAGACTGGACCCCAACAAGAAACCAAACAAGGTTTCGCCCATGGAGTGTCAACGAATCCAGCCAGTGGCCTAGACTTCAAGTCCTCAAATCGCCTAAGGGACTCTTCTCCTATTATTCCAATCGCCCTCGCGATCCTCGAATCTGTTGTGGCCAATGGCATTAGTCAAATTGCTACCTCTATCCATGACAAGATCGCCGAATCAAATCCGGAGGATGTTGTGTTGGTGACAGGTGAGCTATACATTCATGATTAAGACGTCCTGGGAGTACTCTGAATGGCGGAAATCTTCAGATAGTACTATCTGTTAGTGTAATGAATGCTAATCCGTAGTCCAACAGGTATCCTCCAAGCATGTCTACGGATCCCTGGCATCGAATTCTGCTATCCTCAAATAGTTTCGATGTTTACGCTGAACGACACTGCACGAGTAGCTGTGTCTCTTTTCTCCTGGTCAGATAGTTTGGCTATTGATGGAGACCCTGTTTATGGAGAATTGAGCATACTCTTCCTCCTTGAATTGTCAACGATTCCTCCTATGGCGGAACAACTCGCTATTGAAGGAGCGCTTGGACAAATCAGTGGCACGAATATCGTAGGATTCTTGAGAAGTGCTGTGATCAGTCCATCCACGGACAGTGCTGGCATTCAACGCTGCTACAATATATGGGTACGGGGCATTCTGCCGCTGCTTCTGAATATTCTAGTCGCAGTAGGTGATGCAATTGGTACGGAAATCGCACTCTTCCTTAATCAGTTCCCGAACCTACTCAAGCATTCATCCGAAGCATTTGATACACCGGAAACGTCTCGAATGGTTGCGAGAGGCACGCTCAAGAACATCACCTTGAGCATGTGCTCTGAGGTTCACTCCCTTTCGTTGATCCTCTACGTCTTATATGGATTTCGTCAGTCAGATGGAGGTGCGGCAATCCCAGATGTGGATTGGGATATTAGCAACGTGTGAGTATTTCGCTGTTCAATTGTTTCCCCGGAGGTTTTGACTCTCCTCGGCCTTCCCTATCTTGCCTTTTTGGATATATATTGACTTTACATTCTGCAGATTGGAAGGCGTCGAATATTGGCTTGGCTCGAGAGTTCTACTCAAGGAGCGAATCAACCCGGTGGGCGAGAAAGCAACAAAGCTAGAGGGAAAGATCATTGGTGAGCTGTGGGGGATTAGGGACGTATTGACGGAGTTGACTGGCGGAACATGATCAGTAAGATGGATGAGCATTTGGCGTTGGGTGCGGAACAAAATGGGATACGCATAAAGTCCACCTTCAAGGACGAAGTGTTAAATACCAATGAGAACTTTGTACAGGTATCATTTCCGTTCTTTATATCATATCTCGATCTCTAGTCATTTACAAGTGCCAACCACTGATTCTTCAGCCTCCTGCTTAATAAGCATGCGTACACCTACTCCATCTCACTCCACTCCCCTTTTATTTTCCCATGATGCCTGACTCGTAATGGCTTCGAGTTCTGCCCCAGATTTCGCGCCTCCGACCTCTTTCCCCTGTTTCCCCAGCCTCCCCACAGAACTGCGCTTGAAGATATGGTCAAGCCTCTACACCCTCACCCCGCCAGCGTTGATTCCCTTCTATCTCTGCAAATCCGACCTTGACTATCTCCGCCTCAAACGAAAAGCATGCCACGACTACCCTCACATTTTTGCTTCGCGGATGAAGAGAGTCCCTCCAATACTGCACGCATGCCGCGAATCTCGTGAGATCGGACTTCAGCATTATTCGCTGGGCTTCGATATAAACCGCTTGTTGAGCATGGGCAGAGCTGAGACGGATGTGGAAACATACACGACATGCAGCCACGAGATTTCGATGGGTGATGTTGGGCGGCAAGTGTATTGGGACAGGAGCAAAGATGTGGTTCTCTTGCAGGCAGTGGAATGGCTGGATGAAAAGAAGGCTGCGTACGTGTGGGGCGGGAAGACTGGCGTTTGGTTTGGCAGGATGAAGAAAGTTGCTATGGACTTCGATACTTTAACGAGTTACGGGATCGGGGAGTATTTGGGATGGGAGGGCGTCGATGAGATGCTGGTGTTGCGGTCGGACAGTATGAGCATTGTGGAGATGGAAGAAGAGGGGAGGTGGGATTGGGGGAACAAGAAGATCGGGAAAGCGGGGTATGTCAAGATGTATCTAACGAGCCGCAAAATGAATGGTGTGGATGTTAAATTTGAGTTTGAGAGCATGAGGGAGGTGCTGGAATATGTTGAGAGTAGTGGTAGATAGATACCTCTAGTCCCTGTCCATGGCTTTTGGCTGCGGAGCTTGTTTGCCAAAACATATAAACTACTGCATATTTTGAATTGCTCAAGGTAGACATAGGGTGGGTTACTGGGGACGGCCAGTAGTTTCTTCAATGACCTGGTACTTTTAAGAACATTGATGATGCGTGAAAAGGAATGCTTTCTTTGAGAGCTCTTATTACTTGAAACGTTTGAACAACTGATATTGGCGGGACTTAGGCAGCGCCCTCTCCATCACCTATCAATATTTCGAGCATTGGTTAGTTTCCTGCTTGGGTAAAAATTCCGCTTTGCCTTTATGGTCCACAGAATGAGCCCGAGTATCTGTGAGAGCAATAGCACCAGCTACCTTCAAAGCCCGAGAAATAATGTGTATGTGTATAAAGCGGGTTACAATATGATGTTAAGAGAATGGAAAGACTGAAGCCACGCCATTTCGAAGAAATATGCAAGAGGTGGATATTCCAGACGGAAAAACACAGATACCAAACTATTAGTACCTCTGGGACGTCGTGGATGAGTAAGATCTTCGTCCGTTTTCCGCCGTTGGGGGAAGGTTTTTGAGGGACGACTCAAGCACTGGAGTTGGGCTGATCACATCTTCCGGTAATGACGCCCAATCTGATTGAGAGTGACAAAAGACATGTTGGAGATTATCATCTAGATGATTACTGACACCTGAAGATTGCGAATGGTCCTCAAGATGGCTTGCGAGCTCAATTCTGCTGTGAACTTGACCTAAGCGCAACTCTCGCTTGCTCAGATATTTTGATCGATTGGGAGAACTATATCAGTTTGAAAATCCCACAATCGCCTAGGGTATGGTTATGTATAAATAAAACGGTCGATTCCAAATCATGAAATAGCGGGTACTCCAGCTCTCTCCATAGCCACACCAGGCTGAATCCGATCTGCAACAAAAAGCAAGTCGTGTCAGATATGCATGAAGAATTGCGTCCCATATTTCAGGTTTGTTGCACGTCGCAAAACAGTTGCGTGGTAACGAGATCTTAAAGAGGGCCGGAATAAAGAAAGAGGCGTTTTGCATTAATCCAAACGGGATGCATTTTGGTGGCGAGAGCAGATGAGACAATACAGGTATGAAATGTGGGCTATAGGGCGGGGCAAGGAAGATACATACTTGTGCCTTGAAATCTTCCTTTCGGAAGCATGACATGGTAATTAAATGATAGCAGATAATTTGATATGGGACAGAGAAGTTTGTAATAGTAGCGATTGGTGAAAATGTTGCTTGTCATCCTGATTACTCGCTGGAGCAGTTTTTCTTCATTACCGATTGAAGATCATACCTTTGCGCAAGCCGAGTAGAGATAAAATACGTGGTCAGGTTGCTCTTGTTGCGTCTACATATCTCCAGGCCTTGCTTCTAAAGGTTCAGGCACTTGCCACCAAGTCAGGCTTCACATCATCCTCACATGCTCTTTGAAAATCCAGGAGTTGAATTGACTTTATTCGTCGTACCCAGATCAGAATCCAAGCTGTGACCGTTGCTCATCACGCTGAGTACCGTACAAAGAGTTGTCCTCTTGACTATTGGGCGAGCCTCAATTGCCCCGGAATGTCTTCCCCAGTCGTTTCTCCAGTTGTAAAGTTCATCCGTCTATCGTACACTGCCAGCAGCTCCCCCACTATGATTCGTACACAGATATTTATCGGCCAGGAGGGGGGTTGTTCATCATCTGAGCTTGTTGCTCCGAGAATCTCTGACCTATTCGCTCGGCGCCTTCCATATACTTCTTGACACATCGGGAGACGCAGCCAGATTCTCGCTGAATGAGAGACTTGGTGGTAAAGTCATCGACGCAGGAGTCGAAGCAGTGGGATACGAGGTTCGAGAACATCTGTGCGGTTGATTGTAAGTGATATGCTCCGAGGGAAGATCTGCATTATATTGAAGCTTCAGATAGCTTGACTGGGGTTCGTAAAGGTGTGAATCAAGGAGAGCTCAACAATCAAGAGACTTGGGCATATAAGAGAATTGATGCCGAGCATGAACGAGATGCAAGAGTCTCCTGAATATGCCTCAGGAGCCATTACAGTAGATAACACGATAACATCTCCTTCATCGAGAAGGGCCAGGACGCTTTCGACACCGAATTGGATAGGATGGTTACTTACGCCCATAAATTCCTTCATCTGCTTGCGCTGCATTCGAGACTCAAACTCTCGCTGCTCAGTAGCCGTGAGCCTGTTGATGGATCAGTAGAGCAAGGAGAGTGTTCCTAGAGAGTAACGAACCCGTCCATTTCGATGACTGCTAAGAAGAGGCTGAAGAATGCGTGTAAAGGTGTCTTGAACTGGAATTGGATTATGAAGGATGTTGTCTCGATGACTTTCTAAATTCAATGAGACTGATAGCTTCTTGCTGGTTGCCCTCGAATTTGATGGTTTTCCAACCTTTACCGGTCCCCTTTCAGTCTAGTCCCGGAGACTGTGATACATTTCACCGACGAGATCTTGAACTGGGATTCTGGCAGGGGACAACGAACGCTTCTGCAACGGCTGAATTACGGAGGTACAGAAGCTGGGCTGGGCTGACGGCTGGTAAGGCTGTGGCAAATGACATGAATGGGACTGTGAAGATGGACCTGAGCTCTTATTGTGTGTCTTTTGCAACTGTAGATATCTCTTGAGCCTCCAACTCTTGTCCCATCCCGTGACCCTTTGGATTCGCGTAAGCTCTCCCCAGAACCGTGAATCTTGGAAGTGTTCGTCATGGAAGTCAAGCCCTTGAGGAGTTAATCTAATTATGGAAAATCTCGCTTGGCCCCCATTTACTCCAGATGTTTGGCGTCTGGAAGGTGAACGGAGCTGGTTCGGATCAAACAAAAGCACAAACTCGTGGAGAGTCGAAATTTGCTTTTGCTTCTTATTCGGAGGTAAATCGATTCCACCTCCTCGAAATGACGTCTGCTTGGACTAAGGGTAAATGTGCAAAAGTACCTAGGTAGAATGGATTAAATGGAGCTGGTCTAGGGGGTCTGGCTCTTCCAGAGCAAGCGGCTAAGCCCTTCTCGGCTGCCGTATTGAGCTTGACGATTTTGGCGATTTCGAACAACCTCTGAGCATTAACCCACGACCAACGGCTTCCAACACTGTGAACAACTGAAGCTCTTCTGGTTGCGCACAACGCGAATGCATCGCTCCACCACTGTCCTCATACATCAACGGACGTGCTCTCACAGCTTCTTTCACAGCCAGCTGTCTTGACAGCGCTTGCTCATTCGCCCCGGTCGCGTCGACTGCGCCTCAGCAACTTCACATTCTACCTGTAGGCTCTCACCAGCTGCATCACGAGCTTGTTGCTGACTGTCGCGCGCAGATTGAGAGACGATCAAAGGCATCCGAATCCATCGGCATCACCCACAATACCCTCGTTCACATCGTCCGGCATCGAATTCGGTCTGAAACCGGAAACCCGCCTCGGCACACTGCGAACAGAGAGCACTGACCCTGCCTGCCCAAGGCAGTCTTCAGCGCGGCTTCTATCGCTGAAGACACCATTCATTCATTGTAGGGACAAACTGGCACGCTGCCTCGCTGTTCCAGCATGGCTTCCGATTTCCCAGCAGCCTCATCTTCCTCCCAGCAGCCTTTCGCAAACCCACAACCTGCCCCCATCTCAGCCGCATCTCACGCAACGTCACCGCCTACAAAACAAAGCTTGAAATCGTGGTGGAAAGGATTCAGACCTCCAACTAAGAGTCATGATGCTCCTGGTAATTCCCCTTCTATTAGGAATTTGCCTCAGAAGTTCTTCTTTGCGGAAAACTACCCCACAAGAGTACCAAGAAATCTCAAGACTGTATTTCGAGAGCATCCAATGGATGAAACTATCTCGAGTATTGATGGTCTACCGGTTGAAGACGCCAGTAGCGCATCTCTCTTTCGCCGGGCAAGTGTAAAGAGAACAATTTCGTTCCAAGACGAGCCAAAGCCCTTATTGCAATCTGTTCCTGTGGGTAATGGCAAAGTCAACCCCGCCAATCTACAACGTCCTATGACAGCCAACTCGAATAGCCGCACATGTGGTTGGCGTCTCCAGACTCCTTGCCAACTGGTCAAGAGGTCAAGTCGGAGTAGAACCTTTATTGCTGATAGTTCTAGTGAAAGCAGTGTGCTTGGTGCTGGGATACTTCCCGGCCCAAAATCAAGACCCCTCTCACATTATTTCAGTGCTTTGCTCATGCGTTCAAGATCAGCCCAAGAAAACAAAGCTAAACAAATAATCAAAGCAGTTGAACAACCCACCGGTATCTTTGGTGTTCCTCTTCGCCAGAGCATCTCGTACGCCAATGTCGCCATATCCCTTGTCGATGCGAACGGCAAGAGCTATATTTATGGCTACGTACCGATTGTTGTTGCCAAGTGTGGCGTTTATCTGAAGGAGAAGGGTTCGTTCTGTGAAGACGTGTCTTGTGAAATCGAGCTAACTTGTTGTAGCGACTAATGTCGAGGGAATCTTCCGACTAAGCGGATCTGAGAAGCGCATCAAGGAGCTGAAGACCATCTTTGATTCTCCTGACCGCTATGGAAAAGGATTAGACTGGGCGGGCTACACAGTTCACGATGCAGCAAATGTACTGCGCCGATACCTCAACCAGCTCCCAGAGCCTATTGTCCCATTGGATCTCTATGGTCGGTTTCGAGAACCTTTGAGAGGGCACACAACGCAGGCTGTTGGAGATACGGAAGGACCACAATCGAACGATAAATTCGACATTCAAAACGCAATTGCGACCTATCAACAGTTAATCACTGAGTTACCTCCACTAAACCGCCAGCTTCTGCTATACATCCTCGATCTCCTGGCTGTCTTCGCCTCGAAATCTGACGAGAATCGCATGAACTCCCAAAACCTTGCAGCAATCTTCCAACCTGGCATGCTATCACATCCTTCGCATGACATGGCACCGGTTGAATACCGATTGAGTCAAGATGTGTTGATCTTTCTGATTGAGAATCAAGATCACTTCTTAATTGGTATGAGAGGAACAGCTGCAGATGAGCAAACAGTACAAGAGGTCCAAAACGGTGGCACGCCACCCCCAGGAACTCCTAACACCCCTGGTCGGAAGAACATTGTTGGAAGATCCTCTTCGAATGCAAGCGCTGGAGCAGACAGTGTGCGGAAGTTTGGCGGTATTCGACGAAACGTGTCAGTTTCATCAAGACATTCGCGGCAATCAAATGGCGCTCCTAGTCCTGCTAGCCCTGCATATGGTGCCTCGTTGAACCAGACTACAAGCGGAGGCGTTCATCGAAGCAATACCGTTCCTTCGAAGAAATCTCCTGCTCTTCCTCAGAACCGCCTGCAGAAGACCTCCGGGTCGCAATCACCAACAGCGGCTGGTGTCTTTCCATCTCAGAACGCTACTCCCAGAGGTCTGTCCCCGTCCGCTCGACAAATCAAGCCCTCCTTGTCGCCTGGTACGCCATCGACTGCAACTGGTACTTTGAACTTAGCTCCATCCTCTCACACTGATTCCGCCATTACCAGCCAGGAGAGACTGCTCGGCGATCAAAAATCCGAGTTCGCTACGCCGAGTAAGGAGAGAAATTTGTCAAATCTTTTCCAAAGATCTCCTACAATGGAGATTGAAAAGAAGCCCGCAAACAAGCTGAGGAAGAAACGTATTCCATCAAGCTCAAACCCAAGCGCCCAAAGCTCCACACACTCTCTACACGGCCCACAGTCTGCTGCAGCTTCACCAGGTACTTACCCGGCTGGCGGTATTCAAGATGTAGCTGAGCACCCGCAATTGGAGAGTATTCCTTTGACCAATCCGGATCTTGTCAACGCGGGCCCCACCACACCTTTGACTGAGACTTCCCGCGCTGAGTATCCTCCAAACCGTCCTCAAGAATCGTCACATCCATCAGACAACACTTTGAAGCCGGTCACCTCTCCCACTTCATCACTGCATTCGCGTTCCTCGTTCAATGATCAGTCCGACCTTGACCACCATGAAGACGCGGCAGCTATGGAACAACATGAGAAGCGTTCTAGATGGAGACTCTCACGAAGACGGGATGAGTCGCAGGCGATGGGCAATACCCTCAGTCCGAAGAAGGGACTTGGAGCTGAGACTAATGCTGGTGCGAGCTCAAGTTCTCTCGGGAGTTCGTCACGGCCGAGAAAGAGCTTCACTGGCGATACAGTTCCTGTGAGCTCTGATTCAATGCTAGCGGGCACTCATTTGCATTCTAGCAATGACAGTGCTCCTGCGGGATCAGCCACAGAAGAGAAGAAAGGTCCTTTGGGATGGTTCAAGAAGATTCGGGATAAGCGCGACGACAGGGAGGCCGAGAAGGATCGTACAAAGAGCCCACCGGCTTCGACCGATCGAATCGCACAAGTTCTACCAACCAGAGGAAAGAGTATGGAGGTCAAACGAGAAGAGACTCCAGCCCCTGTCTCAGAGATGGAGCCGCCTCACCCCCGAGCCTAGCAAATTGGACGATGCAAGCAACAGCCGGAAAAGGATGTACTGTGAGATTATTGATGGATTACGAAAATGTCGCTACTTTTTGACAATATGCCTCGGAGTTGGAGGTTGCTTTCTATGCCTTGTTTTTGCGATGCCCATGATTTGAAGATCGGATACCCCGGAGATCACTGCCCCTTTCCTATTGATTTCTATTGTTTCGCGTTGGGATGCTGTGAAGATAAGGTCTGAGTACTGTATTGGGGTACAGAAGAAAGAGGGGAGGCTTGATGATGAACATCCATGGTGTGTTGTTTGGGATTGGTCTCATGCGGTCTACACCCTGCTTCTTTTGAAAGAGAGATTTTCTATAGATGGCTTCGAACGAGGTGATGATGACTTGGGTGGCTGGCTGGCGTTCTATGCGCTGGTTATGAGATATGCTCTTTCGGGTGTTGAATGTGGCTGGCAAGGAGCGGTGTAAGCTGGCTGGGATGCATGGATGAAAGTGATGAAGTCTCTGGTCTGTTCGATTCTTGTATCTACGGTTTAGTAATTCGGAGCTTAATGGCGAGGATGAATCAACACCAGAAGTCCATTATAATGCATTTTGTGCATCTCGTTCTCATGCCTTACAGACAAACTAGATTGGCACTACTTGGTCTGCCCAGCGTCTGCGCTATCTCTGCTTCTGGGCGAAATGCGAAGGTCGTGCAGGTCTTGAAGCATAATCCCCGCCCCAGATCTCTCACTTATTTAGGTTGTCCAAAAACGACGAGACCTCTTGCGGACCCGAGGTACCCACCCACAATGGTTCGACTCTCGGGCGAGAGCTGAAGAGTTCCAGAAGACGGAATTTCGTACAACAATAAGTGGATGCGTCTGGAATTACGTGTGCTTCTTCTGGTTCTTACCTTTTTGTTTACGTTTACTGTTGCAGATAGGAAGACGTGTCGTTGTCGACCGACAGCGATGAGCGTCACGACACAGAACACAATGCTCGACATCGACAGGAGGAGGTTGGCTCTGTCTATCGACAGCGATGATGCGCACGACACAGGAACGACACAGGGGGAAATGCGAGGAGTTGTTTCTGAGTGAGAAAGGTAGGTGCCTTGTTGTTAACGCCAGGGGCGAAGATGAGATGAGGGAGAGGAGTTGTATCTGAGTGAGAAAGGTGGCTTGTCCAGGGGCGAAGTCGAGAGAGATAAGGGGGAGGAGTTGTATCTGAGTGAGAAAGGCGGCTTGTTGTTAACACCAGGGCGCCACGAGGGAAGGAAGGATGGAAGGATGAGGATGTACATCTAGCCGGAGTCATTCGTTGATATCGATCGCTGCATATATCTCTTGATACTCGTGGAGTAATACTTGGGCTATTCTAGGAATTGATGGGATTTGGGTTTGTTGCAATGGTGAATGATGGATGATGGATGAGAGGATAGGAGCAGGGACTTGAAAGACTGCGAGGAGAGTTCATCTACGCTTGTGTCGTGAGAGGTTGTTCTCTGGGGGCTTTGCTGTGGTTTTGATAAAATGTGATTGAATCCAACGATCCAACGATAACAATACCAAGTCTGGAGAGACTTCAACTGCTTTGTGGCGGCTGACTTCTTTCTGGAAGGATTCACTTCAAGATCAAATACCTGACCTTCACTGAATAAAACAGTAGTATCTCTCTTACCACCAAGCCTGAAGAGATGAAGAGAAATCAGCTCCCTCGTATGATGCCGGAAGCACTTCTTGTGTGGAAAGCCTTACTTCCACCCAACCAAGGTGCGCTCGTAGAAGTCGTAACACAAGCGGGCTACTTATGGCTGTGACTAGAGCAGTGGATAGGCACGCCCTCCTACGCGTGTCTGAGTTGCTGTCAAAGCCACACACCACTGCACTGGGCCGAGACTGAGACATGGCTTGTAGTGTTCCAAGCCCATGGTACATTTAGCTGTAGAACACAAGGCAAGGGGGTTGGCAGAATAATAGAGCAGAAATCCAAACTTCTAGATCATCAATACCTGCGCCCTCTGATGTCCATTATTCCTCGATTGGGCCACCCAGGTTGAAAGCCCGAGAATGATGAATCGCGTTACTGGTGGAGGAAGGGAGGCGAATGTTGAGGCGTTGGCCAGCCACGCCGTTGCACAAGCCGTGGCCAAAAATAGAAGCAGAAGCAGAAGCAGAAGCAGTCCCCTATCTACCTTACCTTAGGCCGTGCATGATATATATTCCCCGCTTGTGGTGGAGAGAGAGACACAACGGTTCGGAAGATAATTCTCGTGTCGGAGGGGTCGGATCTTTATCTGGTGGTGTGGCGAACAATGGATGATGTGTTTTCATGATTGTCCTTTTTGGAGGTTTCCAGAGGTTGGGAGGAGTCTTGTCCTGTCTTGTTCTGGTAAGCTCGTATCGATGCGATGCTGTGTCAGGATGAGAGGCGGGCTGGGAGTGAGCTGTGATGTACCCTTCGTATGTTGTGTATTAAAACTCCCGATAAGCTCTGCCAGCGATGCGATACGATACTACTACTACTACTACTCTACCTGTATATGGATCGTTGTGTGATACGAGAAAGTGGCTGTGGATGGATACTGTATCCCCCATGTGGATGATGTGGAGAGCTTGACCCGTGAGCCGCGTGGTTTGGTGAATGGGTAGGGACGTATGTACTCCTTGGGACCGGTAAGGAGGTACAGTATTGCAAATAGCTGGGCCTACACAGACAAGAGACTTCCTCCGATTCCTCTGCGGTGTGTAAGGGGGTAAGGGGGATCATCTGGAGATCCAACCTACTCGGGTCTGGCGCAATTGCCATCATAAGGTAAGGATCCTTCCGATTATTGACTTATTGATGTTCCAATTGCCATGGAATTCCGAAAATGTCGACTCGACTGACGTGGGATTTGCAAGTTACAGTACTACTCTACAAAAGTTCCCTGCCCTGGGTCCATGCAACAACCCTTGTCACACACACAGCAAGGTAACCAACCTGCTTTCCTTCTCTTCTTCTTGCTCTTCGTTCATACGATACGACACTAACCCACCCGAAAGTCCCAAGGAAGCTGCAATCGACGCAAACAGAAAGACTGCCTCTTCCCTCTTCCCTCTTCCCTCTTCCCTCCTCTTTCCTCTCTCCTCTTTTCTCTCCGCAAGCCAATCGACAACTTCACCTCCCAACCCCCTCCTCCTCTTGCCTCCGCCTCGTCAACTCGTCATTCGTTCAACCTCAATTGTGCATTCAGCTCCCTCGGCTGTCTCCACACCACATTCGTTTCGTTGAAACCCTACGCCAGTCTATTATTCGCCCCGCGGCTCGGCCGCTTTTGGATACTCAGTATGGATTCCGCTAATGGACATCACTCCAGAGATCTGGAGAGCAAGCTTCTTAACGACCGAACACCCTCCTCCGTCGACGACGAGAAGGTATCTTTGAGGTCAGCAGCCGACAAGAAATCCACGAAGATGGCCAAGATACAACACTGCATTTTCACCTTGCTCCTCCTCTCCCTCCTTGCTGTCGGAGTCGCCGCTGTGACTATGAATGAGGCTCCAAGAGATGCAGCTCACCCCATATCCGCAGAGCCTGCAGAGGAGAGCCGATTCCAGCAATTGCTCAACGCAGTCGATCCGACCGCCCTCCATGAATTCTTACACGAGATCATGAAGGGTAAATACCAGCATGGTGTATTTCGGGAGGACAAGACTGCAGTCGAGGCTTTGCATAAACAGAATGCGGAGGTGGCAGGGAGCTTGGTTGAGTTGGCCAAGAGACAGGCAACCAGTTCGGGGAATGCAACAGTCGTCACCACCACGGCAGTTACTACGTCGGATACAGTGGTGACATCGACAGAGTCAGTCACTAGTCAGATTGTATCCAGTTCGACTCCAGGTAGTTCGACTCCAGCTTCGACGACTCCAGCTTCGACGACTCCCGCTTCGACAACATCAGATTCTCAGTCCTCTACGCCTGCTCCGTCCTCTACACAATCCACCACTGTTCCAGAGTCATCTGCGGCGTCAACGACGCCCCCCTCTACTACGCAAGCTGCCTCAGCATCATCTTCTGGGACCACCCCAAGCTCCTCAGCTCCTTCAGCTCCTTCTTCGAGCTCAGAGTCAACTTTAGCCTCGAGTTCTCCCAGTTCTTCTACGCCAACATCTCAAGGTACGTACCAAAAGAGGCGGCAACTCCTCTATTCCTTTGCTCCTGCGCGTTCTCGGGGGATAAGAAGATTCGATAACTCTCCTTTGAACTCTTCTACGGTTCTTGCGTCTCCATACGCTTTCCCTACGCCTTCCTATCCTATGAATATGACCAATTACACTTCGACTTCTATAATTCTTTCCATGGCGGCTCCGAAGTCTGTATTGGCAATTCCACCTCCTTCGAGTCCTGCATCTCAATATGCTTCGACTTTATCGAGCTCTGTTTTGCTGCATACGACGACGGCTTCCAATGTTCCTACTCCTGTAATTCTGTCAACTCTTTGTCTCCGCGATGGATCAGCTGCATGTGGTGCGGTTCCTACGATGTCCATTCCGACGAATTCAACTTCTATGGTTGTGACGTCTTTCTACGCTGCAAATCATACAAGCTCTGTTTCGCTGAGTATGACTTGGATCGTCGCTTTTTCCACTGTTGGTGGTCCGTCGAATACATCTTGTTCGAGCGCTTCATCTACTCCATATGCTGCACCTCAAACAAGTACAGTACCGGCAAGCGTATCCGCACTTCTGCCAAATGTTTGCATGCGGGATGCATTGTGGTCATGTGCAGCAGCTCCTACAACATCTGTTCCGGCGAATCTGACTTCGAGTCCTGCGTCATCTCCATATGCAGCGGCTCGAAGTTCTGTATCGACCATTTCATCATCCCAGTCCACATATCCTGCATTAAATAGCACAAAGCCTGTATCTTCACCTCATGTCGTTAACAACTCTGCTTCAGGCTCCTCCTCTACATCTGGCTCCTCCTCTACTTCAGGCTCCTCTCTTATCATTCCCTCCACGACCCCTCCTAGTTCTAGTCGTTCATCCTCAATCCGTTCCACCTCTAACACGGCTATAGCCTCTACCTCCAAAGCTGAAACATCCTCCAAAGCTGAGACTTCCTCCAAATCGGTATCCAGCACAAAGACATCACCCTCGAGCTCACGTACTACATTATTTACTACCACGTTCGCTAATGGCGCTGTATCGACGGTCACATCCGTGACAGTCGTAGCGGCTGGTCAAGCAGATCAGACGACTGCTGGGCCGGGCACTTCCACGGCGAGTGGGAATGCGAGTTTACAGACTGGTGGAGTGGGAAGGATGGAAGTTGGACTGGCTGGGTCCGTTGGTTTGAGTGCCGTAGTGGGCGGTACTCTTATGATGGTTGTGGGTGCCTTATGATAAGGGGGATGGTTGGTTTTGATTTCAATTGCATTGCATAGCATGGAGCGGGTCGGTCGGTCATCTCACTTACGTCTCTCCTTTTTACGATCGTGACGGCTTTATGAAAAGAAGAGAACGAAACCTTTTGCTTGGATTGAAGGCAGATTGGATGAGTTTGGGTGTGTGTTGGATGAGAGAATCCTTTGCGTGCATGAAGTGGGCCGAAGGAATGAATAATATGGAGATAAGGAGTCGATAGAATAGGATAGGGCCTACACAGGAAGTGGTATTACATAGAGATTGGTACATAACTGGAGGACTAAAGCTTTACCGGTAATGATAATGCCAACGAGCGCATGGACATATCCACTTGTCAACCCTCTCTTCTTATTTCCCGAATGTGGCCATCGATCTCCCATCTCAACCCCGTCTTCTGAGATCCTAACGACGTTGCCTGTTGCTCCACATCAAGACATTGACCCAAGCACCCAGGCGATGAACGGCGTCACGAGTTACGACATGGTTGTTGTTCCGAAACTAGAATCCCCCCTCCTTACGATTCCGATGCCGATCCCGAAGATCCGACGGGTCGTGATCATGCCCATGGTGAATGCGAATCTCGCTCGAGGATTGCTTGGGGATGAGCAGTCTTCGGCTGTGTTTGGCACTCTTCGAGGAGTCTAGATTGATGTATGGGTGGGTGGGGGGGGAGGTCTGGGAAATGCGAGGTGAAGAGGGGGAGAGGGGCAGAGGGGCAGAGGGGAAGAGGGGAAGAGGGGCAGAGGTGAAGAGTTGAGGTTCGATGGGGTGGTTTCTGTGGGGGATTGGCTTGATGGTTTTTGATGGTTGGTTTGATGCCTGGAGGGTTACTAGGTAATTGAGCCTTGAAGGGAGGGGAGGGGAGAGGGAGTTTGAAGCGGGTGATATCGAGGAGGGGGGTGGATGAAAGTTGTATGTATGATCGTATGTACGTATGGTTTGAGCGTAGGTTCAATGTCATGCAGTTTCTGAAGGTGGGATTCAGCATGGAGGGATTGGGCAGTGCTGGGCTTGTGATGGAGGGGAGGACGATGGTTGTATAAAGCAGGTCTTGTGGATGGCATGAGATATGGGGTGGGCGGCTGCGGAAGTCTGGTGATGGAATAGAACATGCGTCATGTATCGGAGCTTCACTTGAACTGCTGGGATATTACCTGACCGAACTTCTCATCCATTCCTTGATTCACACCCGAAGGCTTTCCTCAGCTTGCATTTCCAAGGCAGGAAGTTGAGCCTCGTGTCGCTGGTTCAATTTGATCCTTGATCCGCAAAGTGCTGAGAGGGGAGAGGTACTCGTCGAGTTCCATTTCGCCTGCATGGGTATCGTATCCTATGGCTCATTATCTCCCGTAGCCCCCGCTCATCGCTTGCAAGAATTTCAATCCATAGAGTCCCGCATGAGGACCCCAAGTTCCCCTCTCCATGATGCCAGCTCCCAGCGCAACGAACAGTGGCAGGTAGCGTTATCCGGGGCCGATACGAGGCATGTCGTGATGCTCGCTCAGAGTGCTAAGGTATTTATTCAGTTCTTCCACGCGCTGCTTGTGTGTTTTTACGCCTTCGCGCGCGAGTCGATCTTGTAGCTGTGCACATGAATATCAGCTCCTGTTCTCGTCCTCAAGATGCCTTCCTCTCGTATCACAACGCATGCGTGATCTGAATCGCGGTATGAACGTAGCGTAGGATTGAACATGGAGGGATGGAATACGTGTGAAAATAAGGAATAGCATACCCTCTTCCGCCTCGTCTCCTCATACTGCCTCTCACTAGCCGTCTTCCCATCATCGTCCCGCGGATCCAACTCCCTCAACTTCTCTTCACTCAGCCCCACGTCTCCCCTCCCTCTCGTAGCGAGGTCTTCATCTTCGTCCTGCAAAGCCTTCTGCAGCGCGCTCTCCCCTCCCTCGGCGTCCTTGGAAACCGCATCGTTGGAGCTGGTGGTGGGAATAGAGTCTTTGGCTGTCTTGGATTTCTTCTTCTTCTTAGTGACGCCAGACGGTTTCGAGCCTTTCAGCTTCAGGCCTCCGCGGATGGCGGCGTAGTCGTCGGAGGGCATTGTGAGGTTGGTGTGATGTAAGGAGTAGTCGTTGAGGCAGGGATTGGTGAAGGCGTTTTGGAGGATGGAGGTGGGATATGGAAATGGATTTTCCAATGGTTTTCTCCTTCGTTGCCTTTCACGGCAAACAAGTGTACTACACTTCAAATTCCAAGAGGACTCGCGATTCAAAGACAAATTGGAGTGCACAACTAAGGGAATCCAATATGTTAAAGATGTCTAAACACAGTCCTATGTTGAATCGAGCCACGTCATGATCATTGGTCTCGCGTATTAGCGTGCTTTGAGCAACGTCACCAGATAGTTGGACAGGTTCAATTAACTCAAACCAGACAGCTCCAAGCGCTCGAACAACTATTATAACAAATCGATACCAGCCTGAAGGTTCCTATTCCTTCAACTGGGCTTGAGCAGTTCTAAAAATTCCACCTATGATAGTTCAGAGACATGGAATAACGTGAACATAAGCTGGAGCTGCTACTTGGCAGCGGTGTTTGACTTGTTTGGGACCAATGCTAAGAGTTTGACATCCTGTGCAGACTTCTTCTTTTCTAGAAGATGAACATTCTTGTTCCATTTGAAATATCTCCTAGCTCTCTGAGCACTCGTGCATATAGCAGCAACGTTGAAATTAGTCACTTTGAGAGCCTTTCAATTCGTGTATGCTGTTCTGCTTGTCGGTAATGTAGAACCATTATTCCTAAGAAATGATTAGTACAGTCTTTGTGCTAAGTGTGCTTTTAAATCTTGAGATTCAGAACGTGAGGCAATGGTGAATGCCATATTTGACTCGAATTCATTCTGCCGCTGCTCGGAATTTCAATACCGCCGTACATCTAGGGGACATACCTCAGTCAGCCTCAGGAGAGATGTAGAAGCAGATTCGCCCGGCTGGACAAAATCCCTAGAGAGCGCCTTATGAGGACAGAAAACCAGACCTTCTTTGATTTGATTTACGTTCCAAGCCCTCCCGGTCCTGGCATTGTCTTGAGGTGTTCCAGGAGCTTGCGAATACTATTGGAGGCACTAATGCTCGTTTTAGAGAGAAGTAGTTGGACAGCATTACCTTTCGCTTCTACTTGGTACCATAGGCCAAGGCCAGACTGGTCACCTTTGGTGATGGCGTCCAAGAGCATTCATTATTTCTGGTCTCAGTAAATCACACATGCCGTCCTTGTTCTGATGGGAGGTGCGGCTGTCCTTCAACCAGCACAGCCGCATTCAATGCGGCTGGGGAGTCTACCTGAGCTATAGCTAGCCTCTCGGCGTTGCGAACCCACGATTATATTTTCTCATTAAATTGACAATATTCTGTCACCATTGTTCGCTAACAAACAACCTTCCAACATACACCACCAACCTTGACGAGAAGTGTAACACCAGTTTCGCCAAGATGTTCTACAGACTTCGCCAGAGACTGAAGAAGTTGTTCAGCAAGAAGGTCGTTCCGAAGCCAAAGTCACCCGAGTCCCTCCTTGATGAAGAGCGAGGTGAATTGTACGTGTTGAAGTGAAGTATGCTATTCTTGTACGTGACCATGGCTAACGCAGATCTGGTACATGTAGCCCATACCGCCCAAAGCCGATTGAAACCCTACTAGCTGAGATCGAAGCCAACAAAAAAATCCTTCGCAAGCAGGAAAAACGACTCTCACGTGCCAAGTCAAACAAATCCTCGCGCTCGACTCGTCCCGAATATCTGCCTCCTCGCCCAGCCGCCCTTCAATTCCCTAATCCAGACGACGAATGGGTTAGAACTGAGTTGCGTCCACGGTCAATGCAGCCACTACGCTCCACAGTCGATCGGTCAACCCGTCCAGAACACGACGTTATTGTCACTACTTTGCGTCCGCGGTCAGCCCATCTAGACGAAGAGATTATCATCCGTACTATACGTCCACGCTCTATGCAGCCACCACGCTCAACGATGAATCAACCATCCCATCCAGAAGACGAGACTGTTGTTCCTACTTCGCGTCCACGCTCTATGCAGCCACCGCGCTCAACAGTAAATCAATCATCCCTTCCAGAAGACGAGGTCGTTGCTCCTACTTTGCGTCCACGCTCTATGCAGCTACCACGCTCAACGGCCCGTCAGTCATCCCTTCCAGAAGACGAGGTCGTTGCCCCTACTTCGCGTCCACGCTCTATGCAGCTACCACGCTCAACGGCCCGTCAGTCATCCCTTCCAGAAGACGAGGTCGTTGCCCCTACTTCGCGTCCACGCTCCATGCAGCCACAACGCCCAACGGTCGATCGGTCGACCCAAACAGATGAGCAGCTTGCGATTCGTCCCAACAGACCCCTATCTCTGCAACCTCGCCCAAGAGACCAGCAGTCTTCCCAACAGGATGAGCAGTCTAGTGCTGGTTTCACTCGTCCGCTTTCTGTACGAAAACCACGCCCATCGGTTCGTCAATCATTCCATGAAGATGAGCAGTTTGGTACCCTTTCCAGCCGTCCTGTTTCTGTCCAGCCGCCACACACAACGGTTCGTCAATCATTCCATGAAGATGAACAGTTTGGTAGTCGTTCTACACGTCCTCTTTCTGTCCAGCCGCCACACACAACGGTTCGTCAATCATTCCATGAAGATGAACAGTTTGGTAGTCGTTCTACACGTCCTCTTTCTGTCCAGCCACCACGCCCAACGATCGATCAATCATCTCATCAAGAGGAGCATTTTGGGGCTCGATCTACTCGAGATCGACCTCTCTCACTTCAACGTCCTCGCGCAACGGTCAATCAGTCAGCTCATCTAGACGAGCGGTATGGTGCTCGTTCTGCTAACCGCTCTTCTTTGCCTCCACGACCACGCGCAACAGACCATCTATCATCTCGTCCAGATAGGCAGCTTCCTGTCCGTAGCATTGAAACACAGTACTACAATCGAGAAATGCTCCAACCCCAGCCAGAGAGGCAGCTTCCCAGAGCTAGGATTGAAGATCAGCACTACAACCGACAAGGAAAGGCCCAACCACTACCCTGGGAAGTAGAGCCGTTGCCTGTGGTTAAGCAGCGTCCTGTCCGTAGGATTGAAGATGAGCACTACAATCGACGAGGAAAGGCCCAACCACTACCCGGAGATGAAGAGTCGTTGCCTGTGGTTAAGCAGCTTCCTGTTCGTAGGATTGAAGATCAGCACTACAACCGACGAGGAAAGGCCCAACCACTACCCGGAGATGAAGAGGCGTTTTACCGTACACTTGAATCACAACACTACTTCCGACAGTCCATCGATCTTCTCTCTGACGACCAACAAACGGTCCCTCCACCATCCCGTCCTGTCCGTACACTTGAAACACAACACTTCTTCCGACGGTCCGTCGATGTTCTCTCAGACGATCAACGAACAGAGAATCAGCCATCCCGTCCAGATGGTCAGTTGCCTGTCCGCAAAGGTTCTGCACCTCCACCACGCCGCCGATAGAGGCTGGAATACAGAGCTTACAAGATGTTGTCGGAAGTGTTGGACTGGGAGCATATTAGGACTGTGTACTGCGTGACGCAGGGCGGCATCTTCATAAGACTTATATTATGTCGAGCCTCTTCCTGGTCAGTCAATGCAACCACAGAACCTGAGATGCACACACTAGCTTTTGTTTTCTCCACTTTTTCCTTTTCCAAAATGTTGTCGGAAGAATTGGACTGGCGGCTCACTTATTGCATGTAGCCTGTTAGGATTGTTGTGCTGCGTGATGCCCGGGCGGCATCTTAGCATAGCACTGACCTTACGTCAAGTCTCTTCCTCGTTAGTCAATACAATCACAGACCCCGAAATCCACTCACTAGCTTTCTGTCTTCTACTTTTCCCGTTTTCAGAGTGATGTAGGTAGTACTTGATGATGCTAGTACTGACCGAGAAGAAGTACAATTGTTGATCTTACTTTAAATTCGCTCATAGGTGCTTGAGTGGTTGAGATGACGGATCGAGGATCTTCGACCTAGGGCAGCACTGGGATAAGATAATTGAAAGCTGACCAAGATTGCCAGAAGACTTCACTGTCTGGAATTAGCAGGACATAATACTCGGAGTTTGTGGCCAAAATGCTACGTGACAGCTGGAATTTGCAGTCAGATGGCCAATCTAGCAGAGTTGAAGCAGTTGATGCTCATCCCCATGGCCATGGAAGAGATGTAAGAAGCACGGCTAAGTGCTTTCTTTGCGTACCATGGTCCTTTTGAATATCATGAGAGTTTACTCGCCAGATTCGCCCTTCGTACATGAATCCGAACCAACCGGAGCCATCAGTTGACTCCGGCTCGGCAGTCGTCTTTAGAGCTTTCCAAGCCCAGTGAACAAAAGCAAGTCCACCTCAAATCGTCCAAATGTATGGGGAGCTGGGAAAGGAGGGTTGACCGTTCTAGCTTCTTGTGTGAGGTTCATTTTCCTTGTATATTCATTGACTCAAGGTATCCATCTCAACAAAGTACTTCAAAACATTACTACTCCCCACGTCTATGTTTAGTGGGCTTGGCCGTGTCAGTGTAGGATGTTGTTGTTAGTGTGATATCAGAGAATCTGTGAGAGCTTTCATAAATACAATGTCTGTTGCTTATGCTTCTTCAAATTTCATCTTTCTAGCATCCAGATCTAAATTTCTAAACCTTTGGCACAAAGCCATAACACCACAGGAACGACAACGTTATCATTGCCACCGGTGAGCACAGCTTCCGTCAAGCTAGCCACACCTGCCGCGACGCCTGCTTTCCCGGTGGTCAAAAGCCAAGAATCCTCATTATTGGCCGGCCATCCCCCAATTCTGAGCCACGCTTTTGCCAGTATCAACGCCAGTCCCACGGCAGTAGCAAACGCTATGCTGCCTTCAATGCTTTTGCCACCGCCCCAAATCCATTTGTGCCGGCCGTATCGTCGTCCTATTAAAGATGCGGCTGCATCGCCCATACCTACACAGATGACGCCGCTAACCATGCTAACTTCCCTTCGCGGCACCTCCCAGCCGCAGAAATAGCCACTACCGGTCCGAGGAAGATACCCAAGGGAAAGCCAGAGTGGAATTGCGCAGCCGATGAGAAGAAAAATATGCGATATTACTACAGGGCCTTTGAGATCTCTTCCATCCACATATGGAGTGAGGAAGTATGCTAAAGATTTGGAGAGTGGTGGTAGTTGCGATGCTCGGAAAAGATCGAGGAGTAAGAATATTGCGAGCATCAGACCCAAGGCCAACGCTGCGAATGTTGGATCCACGTAAGTAGCCGGAAGTAGCATTGCGACCATCATGAAATGAAAGACTTTGCGTCTAGTATCGACTTCGTAAACAGCTGACAGGCGAAAGACCACCGCCAGACCAACAATGATGATGCACAACCAGTATCCGCAGAGTATGAGTCGTGTGTTGGCTTCTCCGAAAGAGGAGTGTCGTAGATGCTCTACCCAACCCAGATGGCACGACTCTTCGTTCTCAAGGCCGCTTCTGACGGGCAAGCATATCCATTGCTGAAGATTCCCTATCACAACCTCCATTCTGAACCGTGGCAAGTCGCCAAAGAGGTACCCAAGGGCCCATCCTACAGGCTCCTCCCCTTGCAGTGCATACTTCCCAACATATGCTCTGATGCCAATCAATATAATCGTCAAGACACAGACATAAACGTAAGTTGCATAAAGCCACTTCCGGATTGTGGCCTGTGTCTGTGTGAGGGCGAAGAATGACTGAGTGCTTGTAGATGTGGATCTCTTTTTTCGTCCCGATGGCGTTCTCTTGCTGGATTTTGGATATACACTAGTAAGTATAGGTAACGTATTTCGTCTGCGAGTAATTGAATGATCACCATTAGCCGTTGGTCCGCTCATTTGTGGGAACTGGTGAATCGTCGGTCGTTCAATTGCTGAAATCGAGCCATTTTCTAAGGAAATCTCCATTCGCCTGTCGATACCCTTCGTAGACAGTCCCAGATCTGGCGCAGTACTCTGATAGGTTAGTTCATCTAACTCGTCCTCTTCACTCGAATTTGTCACGAACGCATCTCGAGCGAACAACGAATTTCCTAGCTTTGCGAAGGACACTGGTGTTTGTGACACTTTCAGTCCTCTCTGGCTGAAGAATCTGGAAGGTTCTGGACGTCTGAAACGCCATCTTGGAACTCTAGCCAACGCCACGCCCCATCTCAGCACATGAGAGCAGCTTACTAAGATTCCAATACCACCTCCCCAAAGCATCGACTTGAGGATAATTGCTTGAGGAGATTGTGCCAAGAGCAACAGCTCAATTAATCCAACAGAAAAAAGCTGCAACTCAGCGGGAAGCAGACTCGTAGTCGTCAAAGAATGAAGTGTGTTACATAGAGTCTCGTGTAAAGGCTGCAACAAGACCAATATCTCGGGGCCGAATTGCGTGCTAATGACGTTGTGGTTTTCGAAAGTCCGAGAGGGAACCGCGAGGTTTGACAAGAGTAGAGGCAAACAAGCGAGGGCCCAATGCAGTATATTGCAACCTTCAAGTCCTCCAATAGCCGGAACCAGCTGTTTTGGAAGTGATGAAATTGCCAGAATGATGCTCGGTAGGAAACTAGCAGGTCTGTCTATGAAAAGAAGCATAGAGACAAGCATCGTGATCGCGGGAGGGTATAAAAGAGGCGCAGGATCAAAAGCCGCAGGGATGCTCAGAGGGAATGGCTTCTTCCATCGTCGTGTAGGTTCTATGCAACGTAGAATCCGGATCGGGTATATCGCAATGAGCGATGTTGTGATGATAGACTGGCATATTAATTCTGTGACCATCAATAAAGCCCCGCCCAGACGCAATTCCTAACTTACCCCTCTTCCACAGCTTGAGAACCTGCCTGACATCCCGATTCAGCCCCAATATTGCTCCAACAAAAACCAGTATCGTGGCCTCTGTGGCCCTCCTTGCGATTTCCACTCGCCGCTTATGCCTGTACCTCTCTGCGGCCTTCCGTATATCTTCTTCTTTTAGGGCAGTGGGTTTCGTCATCCATCGAGGATCCGTCGGTATCTTTTGAATGTCCCCATCGAGAATCGCCGGTGATAGCAGAGGACTCGGTGTGCTTGACCAGGCCCCTTCTGCACCTCTCAATCCCTTGTGAGGGCGGAGTTTCGGAGCAGGCAATCCTTTCAGGAAATGCTCGTCATCTGCCTCTGTTCCAGAATCACTATTTGCAGGCTCCCGATATCCCTCAGAAGCCAGCCTGGAAATTTCCTGCTCTTCATCGTCGGTATTGTGAGCTGACCGCAGCGGTGATTGTGTTGGAGGGGCATTCGTGATAAATCTCTCTGAAGCATGGGGGATCTCGAACTGTTGTCTGTGATACGGGTGAGGTGATCTCGAAAGCCTTCGAACCGAATCGTCTCGTAATGACTTTGCATGCGATGGAGGATGTGCGGGCCTGAGACTCTCAGGCATTGCGGTCTCTTGATGAAATGCTGAGGTCCGAGTCGACCATGTTTCTGCGCCGGAGTGTAGGGATCCGCGAGGAACAATTTGACTCGGGGACCGAGTGGATCAGGATGGACAGACTTGAAGCCAGACTTGAGTGCAATGGTGGATTTCATGAGAGGTGTCCATCATCTCCATTCACATGCAAAATTGTTGGGCATTGGAGCTCGAACGGCTGACGGACGGGCCACGAATGTGTTGCAAGGGGTCATCGCGGCGAAACATTAATCCGTCCGTTCTATAATGGGCAGTGGTGGTTAGTTTATGGACCCCGAGGTTATTGACAATGTGTGAAGAGTCCTTCTGGCTTGGGCAGCTCAACGCGTTCATCGTTGAAGAAAGAGGATGCTTGGTCTCCAATCTGGACCTTCCATTCCCTCTCTCGCCTCATTAAATTGCAGGAGAGCGAGACAACCACACCATCATCTAAATCCTTGGAACGTCCTCTCAATCTATCCCCGACTATTTGCGAACTCTTGATTGCACCAGGAACTTTCGTTCTCTTTGTAATCCATACACAATACCGTATTGATGACAACGATCGTGTAAAGCAAGCAATTCAGTAAGCACAATTGGATGTCATTGCCACGAGGTCTACCCTAGCTTCACTACTTCAGCAGCATCAGCTATGGTGAAAAGACTCGCACGCAATGATCACTATAGCACGTAAATATGAACCTCTAGTCAATGAATGCATGTTCTAGGGCTTGATTGACCGTGCCGTAAAAAGTGTAAAGGGTTCTGGAAAATGATATGGAATGTCGCCTAATAGCGACGAGCGAGACTAGCGTGGATGACTAAGCCTTTCAATTTCCGACTCCATTTCGAAAATTTCCTCTGCTATCTTCATCCTCTCCATTTACAAACTCTCTATCATTCGACCAACATCACGGCTCGGCTGGTCAAAGCTGCCACAGAGTCTCCCCAAGGCTTATTTAAGTTTAGCATCGCTCGGATACCCTTATTGTTGACGATGGCTCTCTTTATCCTTTGTGGACAATAACATTGTTCATCTTTCAGTAAAGCAGCTCATCATTTATCGACAGTGGCATCATTTGACTCTTATGGACGAGGATATCCGTTTATCCTATGTGCGACAACAATTTACAAGCTTGCTAAACATCTCGGGATCACTTCTAGCGCGATCATTTTAACTCCAGAGAGATTACTACAGCCCCCCTGAGTACTTTCTCAACTCGCAGATGCTGATACTCCGTCACAACCTACGAATATTTCATGTAAAAGGACAACAAGCACGGGCCCATGAGTGGAAGCAAGTGAGAGCATTGTGGGCGGAGCTGATCGAGGTCCAGATGGAAGCCAGTGCATAAGGTGCAATGCCCTTCACGCGAGATCTTGCCAAGTGGTGCTGAGCAAGAGTGATATGATGCTCCGCTATATGCCCTGCCAACACTATAAAGGTGCAGCTGCTACGGGGAGTCTGTTTGGCTTCGTCCCTGCTCATGCTTCAAGCATCATGGTCTTCCCAGAAGATCATCCTTTCGCCTCTGCCCAACCCTTTCTCCTGTCACTCTTTAGGCTCATGCCTATTGTTTTTGCGACCTCTGAATTCAAAACCACATATTGCCTACCTCTTGCGCCCTTTCATGGACTTGAGCGTCACTTATTTAAATATCGTTCGTGGGATATAGAACCAACGGCCTAGACAGCCAGTCCCATCCACCCTGCTGGCGTAGACGAGTGCGCAATCAGGACTAATCAGGACAAACAAACTCAATTGCCATCTCTATTGTTTTAGGATCGAAGATTGGGAGTGACAGGACGGCGATCCTGGTGGGATCAGTGCTAGCATCCATACTTCAAACAGTAAACAACTGGGCTCCTCGAAAGTTTTCCATTTGCAATGTGACTTGAATACGTGCCAATGCTCCTGAGGTTCATGTAATGACTTGCCTTCCTCGTATCTCCATATCGCCGAAACACAATTACGTCGCAAAGTTGCGTTGTCGATTCGGACTATGCTTATCGTTAAAGGTCTTGAGCGATCTTGATTAGTAGTTCAAAGGTTTAAATATGTCGATCGATTTTGAGGTAATCTCATAGACCAAAACATTTGGCGTCATTAGAGTCAAATCAGGTTTTCCTGTTCTGGATTTTCAGCGACGCCTACATAGATCTCTCCCCATTTCAAGCTCGTTCTTTCAGTAACATGGATATGTCATACGCTTGATATGAGGAGTTCGCTTGGAAGAAGTCGAGGTCCTCCAGCTCACGGAGTACAGGAACCAGACCACCGTTCGAGTGATTCCCCGATTTGACCAAAGATCCATCAGGGCCGGCCGAAAATTGGCAAATGAGGCAGGACGGCAAAGGCCTCACTGCGAGCAACATTAGTGTCGCTGTCGCTGTTTTCTATCTTGCATGACAGGACTAGAAAAGGATGATGCTTGGATCCGATTGAGTTCTGTTAACAATTAGGAGAAAGCGAGTCAGCTGTACTCCGCGAACAGTCTTCAGTCCATTTTGAATTCCGCAGTGGCAATTATTAGGACATTGGTGCTGCATCTGTATCGTAACGTTTGGGCAGAGATGTCCGCGATGTTGATCATCAGACATAACACTCTCCGTCTCTATACTATATGAGAAAGCATCTGCTTTATTGCAGGACAGCAAAGTTGGTTGATGAGGCATGCCTTCACAGTACTATACTTCCTACCATACATATCACATAGGAAGATATCGACAGCCCGAGATGAGTTCCTCGAAATTCTGTAGCCGATTTCTCTGAACTCCTTGGACTCCGAAAAGATAACAAGATCATACAGACCGCCCAAGTTGGATACCACCGTGGCTGTTCGCTAGCGTGTACGCTCGTTTTTGACATAGTAGAACGCCGCACATCCTGAATGTTCGAATTTTAAGTATCCTTTCCAATGAACGACACCAAGAACCTTGCTGCAAGACGGCCAGTGTTGTTGATTTTGATATCTTTCGGATCAACCTCATACCCATAGCTGAGTAGAGCTGATCGTTGAGAAAGCTCTTGTAACGATCCATCTTCTCATGGTGTTAGTAGTGAACTCCTTCCAGAGATCTCCACTGATGACTTACGAGAATCACACGCCCAGCCATAGATCGACCTCACCATTATATCTGTCAAGGGATCTAATTCGGTATCCAGCCTGCACTGCACAGATCTGAATGGATTGAGCCCTCCATCTCTTGACCCTCCATTCCCCTCTTTCCTCGTCTTGAATATGTCATGGAAAAGCTTAGTACACTTTTCATACGGATATCCCTCCACGTTCTCGCATGCCGCACGACTCTGCTCTCTCCTATACACGCTGGTAAGTCCTTCCCTGATCTTTTCGATCTTGTCGCACACGACGAAAGTATCAGCTGCAGTCTGTAGCCCTTCGATAGAAAGGCAAAGTACGAGGATAGCGGCGAAGGAAGGGCCCCATGCGTCTTTCGTGCGCGAGCGCATGGATTTCTCCAAACCTTCCAAGACCTCACAGACTATCTCGCGGTGGAGACGATGCATTACGAATTTGAGCTGACGGTTGAGGAGTCGAGACGACAGATATGGTTCAGGCGGGACATTGAAATCGGTAGAGCGTTGGTAGACATAGGCTGCCGAGTTGGGCGTGAACGTCACGAGTGAGCTCATGAAGTGTTGAATGGCATGCAACATGAGTGCGCTGCGAACTAAGGACGACTTTGATGTATTCGTTAGCAAATTATATCGCCGCAAAAACAGTAGTGGGAAACTTACTTGGGTTGTCGCACAGTATTGTCGCACCTCTTCCAGAATTAGTAAAGGAACATTGGAGGCATCCCCAGCCGTAGTCTGTGCTGGATACTGCGGATTCGACACCATTTGCTCGACATGATCTCTCAAAGTCTTCTTCAAGTCGCTAATCGACAAGGCCATAAGCCCTACCGGCGCACTGTACTGGAACCGCAGCTCGGATTTCTGCTCTTTAGTCTCAACAGTTAAGTGATGCTGTCTGAGGAGTTCAGAATCCCACCAATGCTTGGGCTTGAAGAAATGTATTTCTAGCTTCATGGGTATGAAGACTGAGCCGGTTGAGACTTCGACTTCTATGCTGTCACCGACGAAGCCTTCGCTGTGTTCGTCTATGAGCGTCTTGATTTCGCGCTTGTCGAGGTGCGAGTGGAGATAGTCTGGGAAGAAGGTATTTTCGAAGTCGGCGAACCCTGCCCGAGAGCAGAGTTGGTCTGCTGATGGCGATTGGACTGATTTTCGGGAGCAGTACGTGAGACATCGCTCACAAACTTCGCCTTCCGAACACTACCAAGCGGTCAGCAAGTTCGTCAACGGTCGGATGGAGAACGCGGTTGAGATATGTCATTTGACACCGGAGTCATTATGATGATCAACGATATGACCAAATCAAATCAAGCGAAGATGGCAAGCAAGTCTGTGGTACATGGGCCCACACCAAAGAGTATTGCTGACTGCAGCACTTACGGGTACCTTGAGTTTCCAACAAGTCCAGCAAGCTTTTACTTTCCTCACCCTGGCGGCTTTTTCCTTCGTCTCTTTCGGCAGTTTCCCTTTTCGTCGTCCTCCGCTCCCCTGGACTCCCCCATCATAATTACCCTCGTTCACAACCCTCGTCAAGCCACCTTTCTCAACAACGATATGCTCCCAACTTGGGCTTGCTGGTTTCTCCTTCGAGCCTGATCCAGGAGCTGGTATGACAGAGCAGTTGCTCGACTTCTTGTGAGGTGTCCTTGACTTACTTGAAGATGGTGGTGTTACCTTGGTTTCAGGCTCGGGAGATAGTCCGAAAGCAGCATAGGAAGGCAGGTAACGAGGGACACGGAGTGCGGTCTGGTTCCACGGTCCATCCTGTGGATTTGAAGCCAGGGAAGACGGTTCTGTTACACTCGTCTCGTAGTTCACGTGGAGGGAGTGATTCTCCGGAGTCTCTTCGTAGATGACGCTGCAATTGACATCTGGGTGTGCTTCATAGGCATTGTACCGAGGCTCTGTCCCTACTCTTATTAGTCCATCTTCGTCAATTCAGGAAAGCGGTCTTACTTTGGGCTCCCAGATCTGAGAGTATCCACTGCGGTTCATGTGGAGAAAGCGCAAGGTTGTCCCTATGCATAGCCTCTGTGTCGGCGGCAAGCTCTGCGGCGGGAATCCGTGGCGGAGAATAATACGCCGAGCGTCCTTGTTCTGAAGCCTGCTCTGAGGTCTGATTGGAGCCGGATCCACTGGAATATGCATCTGAAGACTGGTCCTGAACCATAACATAGCTACCAGTCGCAAGGTCACTTTTTGTATCGGCATTAAGGTAGCTTGTTGGGTAAGAGTTGATTGACGCAACCTCGTCGGTGTTATTGTATTCCCAGTCCATTAGAGCATCATATCCTTCCCAAGGACCAGGCTCATTGAGTAGCTGGGAGGTGACGTTGTGTTCTGGAGGAATCATTGGATTGATTGCCTGGGTTGACGTCGATGTTGGGTAAGGCTGGCCGTCCGAGTGCTTCTTTCGGCGAGGATGACCTTCGCCTCGCTCTCGCTTTGAATGGCACCCTTGGTCACACATCTTAATGTGATTGGTAACAGCCCTGGGCTAAACCAATTCTTGGAGAGCTTAAGTCGAGACGAGTGAAACCAAGCGCGGTGAGACAAGGCTGAGGTTGACACACAAAATATGAATAAGAAGGTAGAAAACGAAATAGAGGTAGTCACAGAGATGTTCAACAATACTTAGTGGGTAGCGCGAGAGGTTGGATATATGTTCAACGGAGGAAAGAAGCGTCATCTAGGAAAGGCACTCAGCTAGATATTGCCTTGATGAGAGCCTCACTATATTCTTTCGGTAACGAAACTGCTCACCGGTGTGGCTTACAGGGTTCTCGAGTGAGGGGTGTGTGATAAGCACAAGCCTATCCTAAACCTTGGAAGTGTGGGGTACGAGGTTGGCAGGCTAAGTTCGAGTGTATTCATTATTGGATTACATCCTCCCACGCATCCACGACCAGAGGTTATTCCCTTTTCGTTACCGTACTCCAGTGTTGAGACATCCACCCACGAAAAACCTGCTGACAAAACCCAACATAGATGTTGCCCAATACGCCCACTATTGCAGCACTACTCTCAAATCAATCTGCATTCGCTTCGAACCAGTGCGCGCTCGCAAGTGGCGCGACCAAAAACGCTCAAAAGTACGCCACAACAGTGAACCAAAACAGAAAACATCAGACAGGTGCAGGAACAGCCATCGTTAACCAAGCTCCTGGGCGGCAAAACTATGCATCGAGGTATTTAAATTTAGTGAGCGATTATAGTATGCTAGCGACTCTCTGCTCGGGAGGGATGGCCCTCAGGCGAATTCCGACGGAACAGATCTACAATGCTGAGATCTGAAATCGAGCTGTGCAACGACTCGTACCCAATAGTTCGCAGGGGCTCGAGCATACCAACCGGCAATGGGTGTGTGGCCAGAAAATGCTCCAGGAAATCGACAACAACGCCACTCATCTTCCGGCGAACATGAAGTGCAAAAGAGCATCGAATAACAAAGAAAAGAGATCTTCACTGCGTCTCCAAATGCAACGTGAAGTCGTGAAATCATGAAGTAACCGAGAACTTTCAGTCAAGAGCGATAGCGGCTGCTACTAACACTCCGTTCCTGGATTTGCCTCTCAGTTGTAACGTATAAACGATCCAGATATGCCATGGCCTCCGCATCTTTCAATATCTTGCCCACTTGGATTCCTGCCGAAATCAGCTGTAGGATGTTCCTGTCGTCCTTAAGAGGACGGGATTGATGTTTTGCGGCATGCCGCATTTCCAAAGAGTTCTCCAGGATTGTGACAAACTGTTTTATTTGACCATTGTAAAGTACCCGGGCGGGTATCCGCCGCTTGGTAGCAAGGCGTTTCAGAAGGTAAACCCACTCAGTCCACTCCCGGTCTTCCGGTCGCTCCACGGGTCTCATATCTGATGACAGAGGAACTGGAAACTGGTACTTCGCAACAAAATCGAAGGCGCATTGGGCCAGCCGATCGTTGACTCGAGTGAGGACACTATCCTGCTCCTGAACGATAAGGTTGGTTGGCAGATGTGGCAAGTCCCTGTCCTGCTGGGCAACGTAGTCAAGAGCTGGCCGTTGAAGAAACTGATGTGGACCATCAAACTCATCTCGATTCGACGGGCGTCTTTGGGAATGCTTTGAATCGCTCTTAGTTTTTCCTAATGAACGACTTGAGGTCTCAAGTGGATAGTCTTTTGGACTTGGGGAAGCGACATAGTCATCCAAATATGCCTCTGGTGAGACGCTGCCTTGAGCCTCCCAGCTTGCGGTTTGACTGGTGTAGGAACCATAAGTCGGTCCGGCAGTTCCATAGGCAGGTGTAGTAGTTGCAACATTATATGCATTGGTACTGTACAGATTGTCCGTGGCAATGGGTGTTGACATTGGACTGTAGCTTGAGGTAGTCACGGTAGAGGTGTATGGAGCGCTTCGCGGTTCGTTCTCAGTGGAATTCTATGAAGTTTGGGGAAATTAACAGCCTTACCTCGACGTGGGGTAGTAAGATGTATCGAATCCGGCATGGCCGACGTCTGTATAAGCGGAAGGGCTTAGAAAGTGGTCAGCTTGCAGCACTTGAAGTCAAATGGCTCCGTACCTTCTCGCGGATTCGAGAGCTCCATGTGAGGTTGGGCGTCCGTATCCATAGTCCGGCTGGACATGACTCCTTCTTGCGGTCATCATTCTTCTGGGAGGCAGAACACCTGGAAACAAGAATGAGATAGCTATACAAAATGAAATGGTCCAACGGCTTCTTTATGGATCCTGACCGGCAAATGTCCCTTGGAGTTTTCCGCTGATTGGATTCAAATGGGATCTAAGGTACAAGTAACTTTCGGATGTCCACTGGCGGTGAGTCGCAGGATTTGATAAGCAGCTGACCTAGCGGCTGAGGGATCAAGTAAGTATATTGTCTAGATATCGACGATACTTTATGTCTTTGAGACCGGGACTGAAGAAGCTAATTTATACAATCGCCGACGAGAACCATGACATACTTGAAACTATATCAGCAGCGTTAGGCTATCCGAAAGTTTGCAAGATTGACAGTGGGAACGGGGCGGTCCCAGAGGGAACTCGGAAAGCTAGGGCCAGGGATATGAGTCGAGACATTTGATATTCCGAGCCGTTGAGCAGTGGACGGCACTTTGCCTTTGCCACTCTCTTCAGAGGGGCGCCGGTCAACAGAGAACGATATCAAATAATATTGGACGAAAATGTACTCGGTATTGTGGATCTTCAACGACGAACCTCTTTCCAGCACAACGATGTGCGCTTGGGATCACAATATTCTTGTCCTACTCGGCCATGGGTCTCAAAGTTTCCGGGTCGTCCCTTCGAAAGGTCGACGAGGGAGCTTCCTGGATTGAGCAAGCGTGGCTTGCTTCAGGCATCATTGGGCAGGCTGTTTGGTGGTCACAGTGTAACTGTTCTGGCGCAAGCCCAAAGCCTTACGATCAGCGACTCACCGTTCCTCTGGAAGTACGAAGTAGATTAACCCCTAAATAAGCGTGAGATCAGTAAATGGGCTGGCTGGACGAGTTACGGACAAAACAAGGAAGCACCTCACCCTGGACACCGTCGTCGGTACAAGAAAGCGGTGGGCACTGGGCGAGAGATGGAGAACAGGCGCTACTGGTCAGATTGGGCACGAATGAATACGTATGTTTCCTGGGGACGTTGTCGCCAGGGGGGCTGCCGCTCGCGCTCTAAAGCCCAATCGGTCGACAATTTATGCATTCATGCCCATTACCAATGGCCCATTGACCAATGCATCGACAGCGCAGCAGGGCGTCGATGATGTTGGAACTTGGTGACCGACGGCGAGCGCTGCCGTCTCCGTTTTGGAAGATGGATGTACTTGGGCTAGTCTTGGTGCAGCGTGCGCATCAACGTTTTTGCGTTGAGCCATTCTGGTTACTTATCTGGGCGTCTTTGGGGATGGTTGCAATCGTCCCAGTGAGCGGCTATCTCGGTGGCGGCGGGCAGCGACAAGGAGCTGCACGACTGGGGGCTTTATTGCTTCCCGTGTGTGACTGAGTCAGATGACGAAACTACGAGCATCAACTGATTCCGACTGAATTGAATAACCACAGGACGGAGTATAATAGAATAAATGATATACGGATGTATAATCCACTGTCTTGGAAGCAGATTTAGCTCCGATATGGAGCCCCATCCTTTTGGCGGCGATGAGCATCTTTCTGTAATTCAGTTTTATGTGCCCAGGCTACAAAGTCAGAGTCTAGTCTTTGAATCGTAGCACTTACAGTATTAACAAAATTAGATACCTTACCTAAGCTATCCGGCTTTTTTTCCCGATTCGAGCTGAAGTACAAGTACATTGAATACCATTAATGCGTGACGTGCACGTGATACCTTTCATTCCACTCCACTCGTCAGTGTTGTCGCTCTTCTACTTTTTCTCCTGACTGGGTAGACAACCGAACTCCTTTTACTTGATCCACGGCGACTTCTTTTTATTACAGAAACAAGTCTTCGAAGAAGAAATCCTACTCACAACCAAACCCTGAGCAATCATCTTATCCATTCCAAACAGAGACTAGTGGGTCTCCGAACCTCCTGTTTTTTTGGCGAGTTACTCGTAAGCTGGACCTTCAAGGTTTCTAGCTTTCTTCGCGAACTCTACGCTTCCCCCTTTCCAAAGCCGACTGCAGCCCCTGATGCCATAGGATGAACAGCTCACCAGGCTTAAGAAATGGCACCAGAACGGGCCCAAGGCCCACCAAGGCCTGTGGTATGTGGAAACTACTCACACCCTGTTCCATGTCGACACTGATGATGTGCAGTCAACTGTCGACGACAAAAGGTGGTACAGATCTGCAATCTATGTGATCGTCTTGGCTGAGACTTTAAGTAGATGAAATGTGAGGTCGATATTGGCCAAGATTCATGCAGAAGATGCCTAACCAGCAATTCCGAATGCATCTTCAAGCCACGTGCAAATGTAGCCTACCAGTTGTAACGAGTGGTCGTTGCTCTGGACTGATATTGATAGGCTGCCGTTATTCCGGACGAGGTTCCAAATCATCGACGCCCGGCCCAGGGGCTGGATCCTCCTCCTCTTTCCCCAGCCCTCGATCACCATTCTGTCCTTAGCCGTTTGGATACAATTGAGAGACTTCTGGGTATCACGGCCCAACCTCAGAAGAAGAGTTTCCACGACGATGATGTGTCAATTCATCCCTATGAAATCGAGTCTCCCTTCTATGGAGTGTGGAGTACTTCTGCTCATTTGAAGACGTCGGCTAGATCACCTCAGAATCCCAAGCTTTGGTCACGTGCCGTAATACAACAACTATGGCTCTGTAAGTGTCACTCTCACGCCTTTTATGTTATTGTACACTTGGACACTAGGTCAGACAACAGACTTCGAGGTAGAGAATATCAAAAGCCAACTTTTCGTCGATCGTTCTTTTAGTTTCTGTCACCTTGATTACCACCCAATGCTGACATCTGAGATCTTGTAGCGTGAGCAATCTTTACTATCTTCGAGATCCCGCTTTTTTAGTCTGACAAGCTGTAGATTCCACAAAAATATGCCTGGTTTGCATTTTCTTTCAAAAAAGAAGACCGTATGTTTGCCCCGAGCTATTTCCTTCTTCGCGGGTTTGTCAAGAGCCAAGAGACGTACTTCGACTCCCAGACATTATCAGGCATCGGGATCTCCTTCAGCCCCGCTCAAACGTTCAAGGGCAAGCAATGCTAAATCCTAGATCCCTTGCAGTCCTCAAACCCAACACCCCTCCTCCTAGCCGCCATACTCTACGTTTCTGCGCTCCACCACACCTCGCCCGACTTGGCAATACTTGCGCCCGACTACTTTATTGTTACATGCAATGCCATCGCCGAGTTGGCAGTTCCCATGCAAGAGACGTCAAGTGCAGACAACAGTTCCGTTCCTCCCGCGCCGGTCCGACTAAGTGAAGAGCAAAAAGCTTTTCAAAATGTACTCGGCCTGATACTTGCTGGGCTTATTTCCGAAGCCTTCATTGAGGCAACTGGGATATGGATTGCGATGGGCTACCGTCTCACGCTTGATTACTGCCCAGTTCAAATTGACGAAAAAACGAGCGAATGGCGTGGGTTATTCTCTGGTCTTCAGGTACGCGATTCCAACCCGAGATACACCAAGACTTACTAACAGCTCAGATTATTGATCTTGAGCATGCTTCTCTTCATATGTTGTGCCCGATCCTTCCTTGGAAAGCGCCACTTCAATGTTTGCGGGAGCTACAGACCTCAGCCAGTGATCCTTTCTTTGGCTTGACCCGAATGATGCATATTGGCCTTAGCCATTTTACTGGACGAGGATTGCCCACGATTTGGTCCTTCATCTTATCGAATGAGGTGGACGAAATCCCTCGGCCTCCTTATGTATTCACTGAGGCCGATTCAAAAGTGATACGAGACTGGGCTCGGCAATTGGATGATTGGCTTATTCAGTACTATCGTACGATTTCCTCCATTTTGTGGTTGCCTGAGTCTTACAAAGAAAACAGAACCCAATGATTCCGAGCACGACAGCTGCATGATCTTTCGGCAATACAACTTGCACAGGCTCTTCGTCCTCTCGATTTACCATCCAGCACGGGGATTCGATCTTTTCGCTAACAACGTTGCTTCAGTTGAACGACATGAGCTTTTGGTATCTGCGCGGGCAACTTTGCGATTACACAACGATGACAAAAGCATTTGGTCGAACTGGGACTTGGTGATGATTACATGGGGTGCACTTTTAGTGTTACAGGGCGTTGAAGGAGGAGTTGGAGAAGCAGATGGCAAGCCTCCAACTATTTTCAGCCGCTCATAATGCTAATTTTGGGGCAGATTTTCTTCTAGTAAATACCCATTTAAACATGCTACAAACCACGCATCAACCAAAGCCAAGTCTTCGACACCGCCTTGCAAGCCGACTCGAATCTTGTTTACAGAGCATGCACACTCCCCCACCAGCCACAGATGAAGGACCACTCGTCAATGGTATCGATCCCTCATGGACAATTTTCGATCAAAACAGCATTGCAATGGCGTCCCAATCGAGAACTTCTGAACGAACGCATTTCACGTCGAGCGCATATAATAGCCAGGATGCAGCGATGTCTGGGATACAGGATCATCGTTCCATGTTGAACCAGCACGCCGTAGCATCAAATCAGTGGTTTAGTCCCGAACAGCAAACTGACGCTTGGCAATCAAACTTTCTTCGCCTGTTTGGCAATGGTGAATTTCCACAGTGACCGAATGATGGCTCGCAGGTTAGCCAGACTTTCGGACAGGATATAAGCCATGATTTCCAGGCCCTCTCAGGTACAGAATCGGGGCGCCAACTCTTCGTTATAGTGTGACTCCGAGCTCTTTGTCACTGCTCAAAATATTTACTTCTACCATCCGCTGTTCCACTTTCTGATAGGTAACAACTAGAATGGTTTGGGGCTGCTACGTGAGGAGTTACAACTGTTATGCAGTAGTTCACTCAAGCTGCGTTGTAGGCTAGGCCCATAACAACGAAAAGTGTGCAGATGGAAGAATGAGATTCAAGATGTCGGAGGAAGGTATCTTGAACTGACCATCGATTGATGAAATATTTCTTGAGCTTTGTTATGAAACGCTCAAGATTGCTTTCGATTCGCATGTAAGGAAAAAGAAACGGCGATGAAAATTAAAGCCCAAGAGGTTGACCAGCTTAGGTGCTCCACCTGACCGTGACTTGGGGCAATTCTGGAGACAGGTACAGACAATCTCAAGTTCGTCGCTTCTCTCACTTCTTCGAATTGTCTGACTGTGCTTTAGTATTGAATACTTGACATGACCCCCATGCTCACACGTTTGAAGCATTTGAGTTAGGTCAGATATAACAGCCGACATGGCCGTGAAGCGACGCTCTGCCACTTCACTTCCGCGTTCTTGGTGCGGAAATCCAGTCGCTCGTACGAATGGAGGCACCATTCAGAAAAACAAAAGGGACCATTCCCGTCAGCTTTTCTGGGTTGCGTGTATCACAGGGCAAATCCGCAGTGCGCGGATTTCGTCTCGAAGAAGGCATGTGTGACAATGATTATACGCAAAACGAGAGTCGATACCTTTATGCTATGCGCCGATACTTTCGATGGCTTGTAAGCATTGCCATAAAAATGAAATCCGCGTTCTCTAGTTTGTCCAGCCTCGCAGGAATCCTTGGGCAGGACGGACGGCGTCTGGATCGACCTTGAAGATAGACAGGATGCTGGATATACGAAAGATGACGAGCTAGCTGGTTGCTCTTCGACTGTTGCTTCAAAGTCTCCTGCTCCAGGGCAGCCACCAATATCCTCCCTCGTCTCGATCCGCGAGGCATGTAAGAGACGGAGGAACTGAAACTAGGAGAGCATAAGACGTCGTGTAAGCAGAAATTGTACAAATTGAATCCTAACCTCGGTGAGGTTCAATCGCTCATATTTACAGACGCTTGAAATTATTCCGCAACATTTTAACCTAACTATCTCATATTTGTATCAACTAACCAAGAAATGAGATCCGAGTCCTTAGGGAGTTCCGGATAGTCACTTATAGGTCCACGTCAGCGCTTGCTTTTCCACGAAAGTATTTAGTGAAAGTGATGCAGCTTACATCGCAATAATGCCGTATCTCGTCTTATTGAACTGAAACCCCTTCCGAATAGTTGGATTCATCCCCTTGACAAATTTTCCAACCACATCGGAATGAGCTCCAACAGCTACCCAATGCGACTCAGCAATCTCTCCCTTCTGAACTGGGTCCCCAACGGCACTCATGAAATTCAAAAACCACTCTTCCGCAGGTGCTGTAGCCAAGCTAGCCATTAAGTCGGCCGACCGAAGTCGGCTGGAACACTCGTCTTTAGCTTATCGGCCAGCTCGAATTATTATATTGATCGGTCAGTCAATTAGCTAAGACCCCTAGCTAATATCTGCCGATTAGCTCAAGGTTGTAATTAGTAGTATTCTGGTGTTATTGTGGGGAAGGAGAAAGGGGGAAATTATAAGTAGATTTTAGGTGGTTAATACTAGCAAAATGATATTATTGGCCGAAAACTAGTTTTAAGCCTAGGAATTAAGGCTTACTTTCCCTTTAGATCTTTTGTTCTCATTAGCTATAATAATCAAGAATTCGATCGCCTACTTTTAAACAATAACAATATGTCTTCTCGCGCCTTTACTCTATTAGAAATCAATCCTATACTATTAGAGACATCTACTATAGCTTTAGAAACTTCGTTAACTAACCCCCTTGCGCAAAGATAATAACTCTAGAGAGTAGTCACCTCTTAGGAAAGACTCTTGCGTACTATTAAATACTAAAGAACTAGCAACGACGTAGTGCGATCGATATTCGATTTCATAATAACGCGATAGAGTTGGATTTGAGGAGCGACAACGAGGTCTAAAAATCGGGTATACGGGCACATTAAATTTGGGAGATTTAGGCGCGTTTTCCGGCCCTTTAAATGCTAGGTAAGTGCCCGGAATATTTGGGTATATTACAAGTATTGATATAAGGTCTATTTATATGTGTTTTAAGCTGTTTTTAATGTTAGGCAAGTTCCCCACGATTCTAGTACTTTATGACTCTAGCTAATTAGTCGCCGGCTTATTTGACTAATAAGCTATCAGTTCGAACTACTATTAATCAGTCAATCAGCTGGAATCGATCGATTAGCTAATGACTGACCGACCGACTTACTGGCCAGTATGGCTGTAGCGGCTTTCTCCAGCATATTACTAACAAATCCGAATTTGCTCTGTACAAGCTCAGCTAAAGGCAGGATATCCGAGTACTGCCATTTATCTTGCAATGTTACCGTCAAGCCATCAGGAGTATTGAGTGTAAAATCGGGGTTATTATTCAGCCAGCCGCTAAGATCGATACCTATTCGCTCATTCGGGTCGATAATTGGATCAGGGTGAAATCTTCGTAGCAGCACTGTCTTTCCTCTTGCTTCGCCCAATGTGACAGTTATCCGAGCAGTGATCCATCGTTTTGTCCCATCTTCGTAGGCTGGCGTCTGATTGATGTGGGCTTTGACGGCGTTGTAGAAGACGTCGGGTGATACTTTCCCAGAGACGTCGTCATTGTTGATGGAGATCAGGACTGTCTCGGTGGGCTTCCCGTTCTTGGAGAAGAATTCGAAGATCTCGGACATGATTTTGCCAAATTTGAGGTACATTGGCATATTAATTGGAATCCCACCGTGATACACTGGTCAAGATATCAGTCAGCGCATTTTTCTCCCTGGAGTACATGACCTGTCTCATGGAAACTACGCACTGTAGAGCTCGCCGTCAGAATGTACTCGGCAGCGGAGGTCAAGAAACCGTAGACCAGCTTCTAACTGTTTTGGAATTGAAAGGTACTGCGTCCTGACGAAAGGAATGTTCGAACACGCGCATGAGTCATGAGTACCTGGGATAGTAACATTAGATAGAAGAGTATGATCCGGGATTACGCTCATCCAAGACCCTAGAGAGTAGTTCAACAGAGGTCGCGAGTACCACTTCAGTTCCTTTTGATCATCATTCGTGTTGAAGATGCAATTTATTCGGCCATTCAAAACTGCCAACTGTGGAGGATCGGCAGATGTTTGACCTGCGACAGCTTCCTGGAATCCCCATTTACCATCTTTGTACTCGCTGACATAAATTACATGGGAGGTGTCATCTGGGCCGTTCTCTTGGAATGCGAGAAAGGCGCTGTCACCATAAGATGTCGCGGAAACACCTGATGCTGCTTTCCCTTCACTAACATCAGATCTCGAGTTCCAGATATCGTTTTCGGCGTCTAACACAAAGCCAAGGATCTCTCGATCTTCGTCGTTCGCGGAACACAGAACGTGTAGCTCGCCATCCAAAATGAACATGGCTGGAATGCCGCGCACTTCGGAAATACCGCTGACTTCCTGCGGCAAAGACCAGACTATGCTGTCATTGTGCGGATTCCAGGTCCAAGTCGCAAAGTACATGCTTGCATCTTGTATGAATACCAGGAATAGTCTATTGTGAAAAGCAACCAAAGCTGGGGTCGTCGTTGTGGAGAAGCCAGATGCTGTGTTGAGAAGGGCAGGTTCCGGCCAATTCTGATTGATATCATCAAAGATGTAGTGAGCGACTTCTCCTGAGTCCCTCACTATGATCGCATGCAAAAAGCCCAGTAACTCGGCCATAACAGGCACACCTTGATCAGGAAACCGTATTCTAGTTTGGAAGGTGGCATTGTTCCCAGCAGCACAATAAAGACAGCCGAAAGGATCACTCCAGAGGCACCACAACTCTCCTCTGTGGGTCGCTAAAGCCGGCACTGATGGAGTCTGGCCATTTGGGGTTTCTTGGATATACCCATTGTCTAGACCCTGGCGTGTCCAAGACATTGCTGATTTGTTCGGATTGAGATACGGAAACTGATGCAAGTGTAACGATAGCAAGATCTAGAGCCTAAAGACGTATTATTCAAAAGAATGGTAAGAACTGTATATGTACAAGTCAAAGAATGGCGTTTAGGGGTGGTGGCTAGCTCTTCGATTAGACAGAGAGCGTTATAACATTGAAAATGTATGTCAGATTTGATTGAGCAAAGCAACTGGCTTGAAGTTTGAAGTCGAGCAAACAAAAGATTCCACTGTTTGACGCAGAGGGGCCACTTTGGAAGATGGAAAATGAGATTGAGATAAGAAGCGTATGGTGTAGGCAGAGTGCCAAGCTTTATGAGTTGAAGCTCACGACTTGCATGGCAAAGCTGTGGAGCAAAAGTTGAAACTGAAGTGGGATGAGGCTAGGTCACGTGCCTATATTTATCGGGCATATTATATTGCACTGGGTCACCGGAAACTCACACATATGCCTGAAGGTAATATTGCGGATTGCGAAAGCTCACAACTTATGGAAACAGTTTTACAAGCAGATGTTTTTTCATTGTTGAAGTCAATTACAACCAAAGGCGCCAGTAAGACTTTGACCCCAGTCGGTTCCATGGAAGTCAAATAGGGAAAGTACAGTAGCAGTCTCATCACTCTCCTTAACGACAGAAGGTAGAAATACCAACAGCCTCACTTGTTTGTCATGTCACTCATGGACGTTAGTCAAATGGGCAGCACATTCGAAAGGCCGTTTTGCGTGACTTGTGCCTTTGTTCTATGTCACAAGATTTGACAAAGCGCAATGCTATTTGCTTTAGTCGTTGGCTAGAAGATAAACATCAGTAGGAGCGATACAAAGAATCACAAAGGGACAATATGTCCCATGCTGCCAAACCCTGGAGGCGAACAAAGAAAGTCGGAGGATGACTGGACCCATTGATTCACAAGACTTTTGAAGAAACTCAATAAAGGCATTGTTGTCCCACTCCAGCTTCTGCCAGAAGAAAGTTCTATGATTTGCAAATATCAAGAAAAACATACTCATACTCAGACAACGAATATCTCCAGACCTAAAGATTACAGCATGAAAATCGAGCATACGACATACAACCGAGCCCGCCGCCCCTGGTACCCATTATCTTGTTCACAAACGCCAACGACACTCTTGGATTCGCAACGATTGCACAATTCAGAAGATCAAATGGCTGTAGAGAAAGAGAGACCAGCCACGATGTGGCCCGCGGCAGAAACGACTCCGTCGATGCCTCAGCCTGATATAACCACCTATATTATGCGTGAACAACGTCTGGGAAGAGACGTGCGAAAGGAAGAATCTACACCAGAACATCAAGAGGTTGAAGTACGACGGCCGAGAAGAAAACCAGTCGTCGGCGCTCTAGTGACTTCGCCTGCCAATCAACTACGGAGAAAGCCTGTTTTTTTGGAGACGTTGAAAGGATGTCTCGGAAATCCACAGTCTACGGTACAGAAGGGATCTGAAAATAGAGACCCTTTTGAAAAACTCAATACCGTAAGGGATGCAATCCGAGCAGGTAAATTGGAGGTGGCGGTTCCCCCACCCAGAAATTCCAAGGCTAACCTTCGGGTAGTCTCGCCCCCTCGACCCCAAGTCCCAGTGGTCAGGCCAGTATCTCCTAAGGTAACACAAAGCAAGAAGACAGATACACACCCAAGCAAGTTTGGGGCGTTTCTCGATCACAGTGTCGATGTCCTCGATGAAACGAGGAAGGAGCTCATCGGTAAGTTCAAGCCTTCATTTGACTACCTCAACTATCCCTCTCACACTCGCTCGGATCGAAAGTCCCGACGCAACTCTGATGCCTCCATGATATCTTTCTATTGCATCGGAGAGCCCCAGGCTGAAGTAAGTCAACCAGTTCAAGCTTTGAAGATAAGGCAGCAGCAGAATTCGCACAGACCCAGCTGCGAAGGCTGTCAAGGAACTGATCCTTGGGTCCAGCCTCGACTCGGCGCTTGCAGGCTTTGCCAAAGGCCTGGCGTCGGAGGTATCAGAGGGCTTTGCGATCACTGCGAGAATGACTTCATCAGGCCAAAGACTCAGAAATGGGAGTTTGATGACTCGAACGAAGAAGACATCAAACCAATACCTCCGCCTAAGGATACGAAGACTTTGACCGGAAGAAGAATCCAGGAGCTAGCATCAAAGCGTAAGTCATTCTCTCATTCACGTACAGGAAAGAACCAGTATCCGCAGTCTCAAGGCTCAGTAATGACTGAGCTGAGAATGGCCGATACAGACAACTATCCACCAGTCATCAACTCCGTTCGTCGATTCTCCGAAGAGGGAATCATCGAGGGAAATGATGATGAGCGAGTCAGAAGTTGGCAGGAACCAGCTATGAGGGATACTCATGGACGAACAAAGACTCTGTCCAAGAAGTGGTCTGATGGTAATGAGATAAACGACTTCCAGAGCTTGGGGATGGAATGGGAGTCAGCCGCACTGGCGGATCGAGACCAGCAACGAAACAGTGAATTCTATGGATTCTATGACGACCTGTTGAACGAGCATGGAGCCAAATCGCCACTTGGCTGAAAACCCCAACTGCTAGAGGGTCAATAGCACTTATTCTTTTAAAACTGATGTCCCGCAAATAGTTTGCGCTGTGATTCCATGAATTCGCAGTTGATCATGCTTCGATTCCAAAATAGGAAATGCGGGGTCAAGGGATGAGTACCTTTCCGCATCATTTGTTCTATTTCTTCCTCTCACCCAGAATGACAGATCTATGTACTAAGTAACACGTCGCACAAGTCGTTCAAAATGCGTTGTCACAACACAATGATTTCTTCCTGCATGCAAATCGTTTGCGGTCATGCCTGTTTGAGTCAGCGCCTGGTGCGCCACAACAGCTAGTGAGATTCTGTTCAAAACACTACACAATCACACTAATAAGACTCGAACAAACTTTTGTTGCATATCTCTATTTTAGTGTAGAGCACTAAAGAAAGCGCACTGAGCAGATTCTGCTCGATGCCAATGGCAAACGCCTTGCCTAGCCTCGAATATACCTCTGTTGATGACCAATCTACATGACCCGACCGGGCCACTCAGGATAAGATGAGTAAATACACAAAAGATTGGTGTTTTGAGGAAAAGAACATATTCATAGGTACGTGAGCTCAAAGCTTGGGGCTTGGAACGGCTGTCCAACTGTCCCCCTTTGTTCAATCCGCTTTGACGCCTCTTTTGAGCAAAGCATTATATCATCTTGATACGGTTATTCCCTGTATCCTCAAACTTCGACACCTTCCTCCTCCTTATAATACCCTTCTGTCCTAGCTCTGGCTTCCTCCAAGCATTCCGCCAAAGTCCCAGCCTCATCTCCGCCCTCCATCTCATCTCTCGGAATTAGTGTGACCTTGAAGTCTCTCGGAATCGCTACAAGCGCACTTTTGAATTGATTATACTCGACATAATCCGTGTTTGGCGGCTCCGACTCGCTTGCTACGATACGGTATGAGCAGATCATGCGGACGAGAGCTGTGTAAAGGAGGCGTGAGGCGATGATTTGACCCGAACATGCTCGAGATCCGGCCCCGAAAGAGAAGTGCTGGATGCCAGCACTGGCCTTTTCACTGGCCGGGTCAATGCTGCCGTCTGATGTGAGCCAACGTTCAGGATTGAAAGTTGAGGCGGACGGTCCGAAGTGATCAACATCTGCAAACAAATTAGTCTTCTCTTTTAATCTCGAACGGAAAATGTATAGGTACCATGGTTGGCAGCTTGCGCATTGATGAGGATCATAGTCTTGGCAGGGATCTTCGCACCATCCCATTCCACCTCGGTGACTGTCTTTCTAGGCAGAGACATTGCGGATACAGTGTAGTACCTGGCTGCTTCTTTGATGATGGCATTGACGTATGGGACCTTCTCATCCTGGAAGCTGTTTCGCCAGGCATCTCGAACGTCGGGATACAATCGTTTGATATCCTGGTACGCCTTCTCTTGGAACATTTGGCCTTCTGGAGTAGAAAGTGATCCAATGCAGGATGTTAAAGTTCCAGGAATCGTCTCGAATCCTCCGGATACCAATGATAAACAAATGCTACTGACTTCCACACCAGTGAGTTTAGTTTCTTGATCCTTCAGAATCGCCGCAGAAATGCAAGGCTTGTCAGTCCCCTTTCTGATCATCTCCCTAACCTGATCTAAGAGGGCATTTAAGTATTTGTCCCTTCTGTTCCTCAAGTCCTTGCTCCTCTTGTTCTTTTCGTTGTTCGGCAAGTATCTCAAGATTGGGACATAATCCTGGTAGTTCTCGCTCGCACTTCTCAGCAACGAGATCGCGGATCCGACTTCGAGGATCTCTCGCAGCATCGAATCATACACGCTATCCATTCTGATTCCGTAACACAAAGTGAGCGTGGTATTGAGGGCATATCTCTGGATGTATGGCCGCACACTGATCTCAACCGTCCCATTCTTCGAATCCCGGGCAAGATCTCTCACAACGCAATATGACTCCAGATCAAACATGTCAAAGTAATCCCTAATCTTTGCTCTCCCCAACGCCTGGCCAGAAGCCTTGCGCTTGTTCTTGCAGCTCTCATCCCATGGACTAGATCCGATTGTGAAACCTTGCGTGCTGCTGATGATCCCATGGAATGTGTAGAGCGTGGGCCGATCAATCACAGCAGATTGATGGCCAATCAACATGCGCTTGGCATCGTCGAACGAGTTTACCACCACCGCTCGTGTGTTTCCCAGACGAATCTGAAAGACGGAAGTGCGATATTTACGCCACCAGGCCTCTAAAACTGTTGCATGGTCCTCACCTAGTTCGAGCAAATGTCCGGTAATTGGTAGAGCACCCGGTATCTCGGGGATCCCTTTGATGAACGGTATGTCGGTGGACGTAGAAATCTAACCCGAGTGAGCGTCCGATCGCAAGGTCTGTTGGAGATTGATTCGACTTACGCGGTAGAGGATATAAGCCAGAAGAAATCCGAACGCAGCTCCAGCAACAAGATCTTTGTCGATGCCGAATGGTAGCACGGGCTCTACTGGAAGGACGGCCATGCTTGAATCGTTTAATTCACAATCTCTCTTCGAGCCCTTTTACCAACGGCCAACAGAGCCCAAGCTCTCTGCTGCAGTTGATATTTGTACCTTGAGCGTGCACACTGATGAAGGACACAGTGACAAGAATGGAGAAGGAGCGTCACTAAAGGTGCTTACCGCCCATACACTACTCCTCCACCTTTGTACGCCGGCGATAAGATATCTCTCATTTAAAATCCACTTTCAATCGCTCTCACGTGCAATACGTGCGGCTTGCATTCCCCCACCCTGGTGAAGACCAATCACTTATCCTACCAAATAGGCAGTCCGATGCGAAGCCTTTCTTATCGGTATCAATCAGCGAGCGAGGATCTTGATGAGTTGTGACATCCAGGCAAAAAAAAAAAAACACCCTCCCCCCTATTGCAGCCGAGATAGATATGGCCTGATCTTGTTGCATTTCGAACAGCTTTCATACAATATCATACTATAATGACAGATGGATTGCTTGACGAGGTATATACTCCGTTTTGCTGGTTACCCAAATTAATATGTCGTTGTGAGTTGAGAACTTGAACTAATGTTCCGATCTTATATCTCGTACTCTCTCCACGACGGACGGGATGTCTTCTTGTTACTTGAACAATCCCCTTTTGGATGCTGGCTACGCCAGTTTTCTTGAATGTCACCTCCTTCTCTCGACCTTTGAAGACCTGAGCCAGCCATTGGAAAGCTATGAAGAGAACTCCGTCGACCTAACATCTTCACTACGACGGATGCTGACACTTACCAAGGGGGACGTATCATTCGAAATTTCTTCCGACTTCCGACACTCCTATACCGGATGCGCTATCCACCGATATTGAAAGTCCATTCAACCAAATGCCATAATCCTTTTTGCTGGGAACATTCCTATCAAACTTACCGGAGTACCCAAGACTTCTCTTGATGTGGGATCAATGAAGATAGACCACAGCCTTCCATTCCGTCTCAAGAACTTCGATAAGCAATTGCTCTGTCATCGATCTGGCTGAGGATAAAATTTGTTGCCATGTCCAGCGGCAAGACAGCTCACTATTGGTGAGAAGCTCTAGAACACTTGATTGTAAATTCATTGAGCTCAACACTCACTGGGAGAATGGGGTCTCCTTCTCAAGACAAAAACGATAACGTTGACTTTCGAATCCCTTGACAAATTCAACGGATTCGAGGGAGAGATGGCATTGGCTGTCTTCTGGAGCTTATCCGAGAGAAGAAAAATGGCAGTGTGATTTGATCGTTTGGGCGATCGAGATTGTAGACCGAGGGAGGGACGAAGAGATGAACAAAGGTCCGTAGAGTGGAAGAGCCGAGAGACCTTTATATTCGCAATGATTACACGATTTAATTGACGAATAATTGTAATCGTGGAATCGATGAGGAGTCCTATCAAAAGCTCGCCGAACGGCAGGCAAGAGATGCTGATCAGTGCCTTCCTCAATTCTAATGGGGACAATTGTGAATATTAAACAACAAGCAGTAGACACACAATCGGATGTACAGAGTAGACATTGAAAATTGAATACAATACCTGAGTCTACTAGTTGTTCCTTCATTCGCTTGCCCGGGCAGATTCCCATGGCGCTAACCGAATCGGCCACCATATCCTTGCCGCCTTAGCCGCCAAAGATCTAGAATCTTGAACTTCTGCCTTTCGCAACTGACCTTTCGCTTCATACTCAGACAGCCTGGTCACCTAACCACCACGACACGATAAGCCGACCGAATACCGAAAACAGTCTGCCCGATACTCTGACTGCTTGCGATACGCCCTCGATCGATTCCATACTCGCTCTTACTCTCGCTCTCACTCTCACTCGCGGAGGCCACTCTCAGAGAACCGTCCCACAACACGATAGACCTCAGACGCCCGACGCCGAATTTCTAGCGGGGTGCTCGCACGGCGAGCCCGCACATCACTCCTCCTCCCATACTACCACGACTCTCTCTCAATAGAGATTAAATTTGTCGATTCATACAACGAGAACCAATCCTTAGTGAATGTGAGGTCTCATAATACTGGCCACAAGACGTCTGGCGGGGGTGCTTGACGGCAAGCCACACGACCCTCTATCCCCTCGCATCAAGTCATGGAACACGACTCTCCCTTCCAAAACGCGGCACACACATCTCTGGGTTTCGAGAGCATGTTTAAGCATCCGGAAGGTCTACTCACAGCGAGGAATCTAGTCAGACTTCTTATGGCACACAAGATGGAGGAGGACAAGAAACCCAGATCCTTCCCGGGCTCGCAGCAAACACTCATGCGCTCTTTCCATGTTTCCCGAACGATTCAGAACTTCACTCCTACTATGCCCGACACATTAAAGCAAGTCCTCACCTTCGAAGAACCACAGACGAAGAACCGGAAGCGGAAAAGCGACGCTCAGCAAGAGCCTACCAAGAAGCCGAGACTAGACAAACCTGCCAAGGCAAAGCGACCTCCAAAGCCCAAGGCGCCGAAGAAGGAACTTGTACGTACCCGAGGAAGTCTCTCACAGAGTCTCTTCATGATGTCCAGGTTCGAGCACATTGTTTTGGAGGGTACTAACGGCTTTCTAGGCAAAATACCAACTGGATCACGCTGTCTGGATGCGGATTCTAGAATTTACTCCACCCCAGTTCTTGGGCAAAGCACGCCTAATCTGTAAGGAATTTCGATCCATGGTTGACGATTTCACTTCAATCTATGTCAACTGTCGCAAGGAAAACTATGGTAACGATATGCCACCGCCACCACTAGGCCTGACAGAGAGGCAGTACAGCAACTTGTTGGGTACTAAGGGTTGTCTCGAACCTGGCTGCCCCGACAAAGGTGCCTCAAGAACGCATTGGTCGTGGGCAAAGCGATGGTGTGTGAATTGCTGGAGGAGCAAGATTGAGAGAGAGGATCGGCTGATCAAGAATCGTGCTGACCGAATGGGCAACCGGAATACTTTCATGAAATTACTCGAGTGTATTCCCGTGGGCATGCATGACTCGTTCATGAAGCCTCATGACTACGTTGACGTCGACGACAACCGACCTCGAGGCGCTCCTAGACTTTACAAGTATTACCTTAAGTCAGAAGTCGAGAAGATCATCGAAAGATACGAAGCTCTTACCCCAGAACCCTACCGCCCAGACACGAATAGGACCGCTGAAGAGAATGCAGCCTCTCTTGCTAGCTACCAAGAAGAAATGTCTAAGCTGGAAGAAAAGCGCACAAACTGGCTCTCCGCTGAAAAGGCTAAGATCGATGAACACATGGCCCTTGTGCGAAGAATAGAAGCTGGCGTAAGACATAGGCGAGAGAATCATCGGACGCCGTACGATAAGAATAGGAATGCACGCAAGGAACTCTTCACCAGAAGAGCTAAAGAAGACCTACCGCATATCGAAGAAGATTTTATCAAAAACTCACCTGCGTTCAAGGCTGCGACCCGTGTTTTCAGAGATGGCGGTACAGAACGAGGCTGGCAAACCTTGAAGCCGAAGATTGAGAAGGAGTGGGCGTCGAAATGGAGAAATAAAGAAACCGATGCTCCCAGCAACGATTCATCGCAGATGGATGGTGCTGCTGACGATTGGCAGCTGGCGCCGGATGCTTTAATGTCGGATGATGTTGAACTTGATTTTGATATCGATGCGAACAATTCCCCAGTGGATCTGCTTAGCAGCTACACGACTCGACATAGTTGCAACCAGGCAGAGGCAAATTGGAATCTGTATGCTCTCCCTCTAGGAAGCATTCATAGCGATCCAACCAGCAAGTCGGCGAGATCACCACCACGTCAATGTTTGCAAAATGGTGCCGGTGGTTCTTATGGGGTTGGTGGCTCTGGTTCTAGTGGGGGTTTCGCGGGTATGAATACTTCTCACACGAAGCATCTCCAGAATGCGACAGGCACAAACGGAATTGGCGGCTCTGGATTCAATTCAATGTTCGCAGGTGTCAACAACTCCCAAACGAAGCACTGTCACCACAACAATGCTGGTTTTGGACACTTGCAAAGGCAAGTACCGACAGATAACCGCAGTGTAACGCAATGGCCATACTCGATGCGTGCACTACCCCCGCCATCTTATATTGCTTCACCTGCCACGCCTGTAAGCCACAATTACACATCCTACACGACCCACTCTTCTACGCTCAATACAGGCCCCCTCTTTCCTGGAGTCATACCCACTTCCGCACCACCTTCTACTATCACTGCGAGGAGCTCTCATATCTCCATCTCGTCACTTGTCCACAAGTTTGACCAATAAATTCGAGCGAGCGGAGTTGGAAACTGGGGATTGACATTGGTATTGGCATTGGCGCTTGGTGTTCACGGTCTGGATCGGTCACAAGCCAATGATTCGGCGTTTTGATTTTGGAGCACGAAGGTCTGGTTTCCCTGCATGTATACATAGCGCACCACGAATGCACAAATTTCAATAGATCATTTGAATCATGCTGTTCTGGGGGAGTTGCGTTATTGCATTCGGAAGCAACTACCTATCCTACTTGGTTCGTAAACAACCCGGAATTAATAAGAATTAAAAAAAAAGCCCAGTGGAGCGCAGCTTCCGGCGATCATCACCATCCCTCGTCAAGAATACCTCCGCTCAAATTGCGGGGGAACAAAAGTTCCAATCATTGCCTCTCAGACCCCTCCCTCCACTGCTCCTTTGCCTTAGGGAACCCTGCTGCAGATGCACGACCCCCGCCCCGAAGGTCGGCCACCAACTCCCACTATTAGCCGGTTCTAGTAATTGTGAAGCACTTTCGTGCTTCACAACGCCCCATGGAAGCGGAATAGAGCGCTCGCGAGTCACGATGGACCATTCTGGATTCTGGTGCCATTCATGCTGGTTGGTGTTATGTTCACCAACTCGGATCGGCTGGCTGCCTCGGTAAAATCCGACAACCCTCTCTTGTGCCCTACTTGAATCTCCATCTAGTTTTCATTCCTCCACATCGTGTGGATTAAAATTTCTCCTTCTCCTCTTCTTCTTCTCTTTGTTCTTCTTCTGTGCTACCGATTCGTATCGCTGACCGCGACATACTTGGTTGCTGTAAAAAGGCACGAGCAACAAGATCGTCCATACCGAGCATATCTTTGCTGTGGTTGTCAAGTTCTGCAGCGACGATACACAAAGCTGCATAGAGTACGTCAAAATGTTCGGTTTTGGGGCAAAAGGTGCGTCTTCCCCTCTTTTTTGCGCTGGCAACAATCCCTTCATCCTGCAACTCTCGCTGATTCCAGAACCACAACAGCTGAGGCCGTCGAGTCTCCATCAACTTCAGTGGACAACGAGCGCGGATTCAAAAATGAAGGCTCCAATTACCCAGACCTGGTATCCAATGGCGCGGGAGTGGAATACGACGACCTCAACGTCGTCTGCCCACCACATACCACCGAGAAGAAACTCATGGCCAAGATCGATTTACGCGTGATCCCATTCCTTTGCATACTCTACCTACTCGCCTTTCTTGACCGTGTCAATATCGCCAATGCCAAAGCATTTCACCTCGTCAAAGATCTTGATCTCACCGGCGTGCAATACAATACTGCGCTGACAATGCTTTTCATACCCTACGTCGTATGCGAAATACCCTCCAATATCCTGATGAAAAGGCTGCAGCCTCGTATCTGGTTGTCCGGCTGCATGTTCATGTTCGGCGTCGTGGAAGTCTGCCAGGGATTGGTACAAGGCTATGGTGGACTCCTTGCAACGCGATTCTTCCTGGGCGTCTTCGAAGCGGGCATGTTTCCCGGCTGCTTCTACCTGATTGGGATGTGGTACAAACGCTCCGAAGCTCAACGACGATACTCTTTCTTCTTCAGCAGTACCACCCTCGCCGGCGCATTTGGTGGTCTCCTCGCCTCGGCGATAGGAAAGATGGATGGGCTCCGAGGTTGTAGCGGCTGGCGTTGGATCTTTATCCTCGAAGGCGTCCTCACCTGCGTCGTGGCATTGTTCTTCTTCTTCTTGATCCCGTCCTTCCCTGAAGACGCCTCCTGGCTCACGCCCGAGGAGCGTTCCTACGTCAAAGCTCGCTTACAAGTCGACCAAGGCCGCTCAGCAGCAGAGCGCAAGATCACACTCCGTGATGTCGGAAAGGTATTCAAAGATTACAAAGTTATTCTCGGTGGCTTGATGTATTTCGGACTCATCGTGCCAGCTTATGGTTTTGCATTTTTCGCCCCAACAGTATTGGCTACGTATGGATACTCGCCCATCGAAACACAGCTCCATTCTGTACCCCCCTGGGCGTGTGCTTTTGGGTTTGCAATGATGATTGCGTTTGCCTCTGATTTCACCCGGCACCGATTCGCCTTCACGCTAATTCCCATTAGCGTCGCCATCGCCGGCTTTGGAATCCTAATCACTGTGCATCACAACCGCTCCTTGGAATACGCTGGTCTCTTCCTCGTCGCCATGGGTGCGTATTCGGCCATGCCCGTGATCGTCTGTTGGTTCAACATGAACCTCGGCGGTCATCACCGACGTGCCGTGGGCACGGCGTGGCAGGTTGGGTTTGGAAATATCGGAGGCATAATTGCCACGTATGCTTTTCTGCCTAACGACGCCGTACACTTTTATAAGACGGGGTATAGTATCTGTTTGGCCTTCTTGTGTTTGAGCGCGGCTAGTTGCTGTGTATATGCGGCTGCGGTCGTGTGGGAAAATCGGAAGAGGGACAGAACCCCGGTTGACGTGGGGTTGACGGATTATGAGAAGACTGAGTTGGGGGTGAGTTGCCATATACTGGTTTTGGTCGGTGAGTTGGGAGGTTTTGTAAGCTGACATGATCATAGGATTTGAGTCCAGATTACCGATATCTACTTTGAGACGGCCGTTACTCTGCACGCTTTGTTACTATCTAGCAAGTCAGATGAAGCATTCCTGAATCTTAGCCATAGTGCGAGAAGAGCTCCTTGCTTGTTCCGTCCGAGATTCTCACCCTGATTCTCAGATTAAGAATATGGTGATTAATCTTGACCCTGACTTTGTACAACCAAACGATATTCAAATTTCCGAAGACATCCTCAATGAGTCTTCTCCGATCCGAAAAACTATATGACACCACTCAAAAACCTACACATTGATACCAATATCTTCAAATGAAGGCAATCTCCAATCTCTTAGCCACTCGGTATTCGCCTTCCTCTTTTCCACCCTCTCCCTCTCCTCCATCTCCCGAGCCTCCCTCTCACCCAGTTTACTCCCATCGACGAACTCCCAGACCACCACGTCCCCTTTACGTCTCCAATCATCATGCCACTGACTATTCCCTCCCCTCCACCTCTCCCGCACCACAAAGCCCTTCATGGGAGAGTCCTCCCCCTCATAATACTCCCTCAGCACAGAGCCGACGCCCTCGAACCCCACGATATATCTCGGCCACGGGCGCTCGCGGGTGTTGATCTCAGTCCTCAGGAACGCAAGAGGCTCGTCGTAGAAGCGATCCGCCTCGTCCCTGTACTCAGCCCGCTCCCTCGATCCGGCCGGTCTATCGATCGGCGGCTCGCATGTCAGGGCCCAGGCCTTCAGGCCCGGGTAGAAGAGCTGCGAGCGCCAGGGCGTGCTGTGGCATGGCATCAGGAACCCCGCGAAGGTTTCCGACTCGTCGAAGTCCGTCGTCTTCTGGAAGATCATGCCTCCGTCCTCCGGGAAGCCGTGTTGGTTTGCGGCCGGGGAGGAGAGCTCGATGCCTCGGATGTCGAGGGCCAGGGTCTCGTACTCGGCGCGGAGGAAGGTCAGGACGGAGAGCACGCCGCGTTGGTGGACGAACGATGTGTAGAAGGCTATGCTGAGGTTGGCGAGGAGAAGGAGGGTGAGGAGCGGTTTGCGGTGGGTTGTTTGGGAGGTGGTGGTCTTGGGGCTTGAGGGCAAGGGTGTTGGATGGCTTGTTGTCTCTTTGGCGGTGGTGAAGAAGGATGATATGGTGGGTGCGGTGAGGACGTGCAGGATTGGGAGGAGTGGGTAGATGAAGCGGACTTCTTTGTGGGATACTAGACTCAGGACGCCGATCGTGGTCAATACGATCGTGGAGAGGAGAAATCGTATGTCTGTCTTGGTGGTGGCTTGATAGATCGCCACCAGCGTGAATGGTAGGTAGGTCGTGAGCAGTTGGGGGAGACCCTGGGCGAGGTAGTAATGCCAGTCGTTGCGGCCGTAGAACACGGCGAGGTCTCGTGAAATGTTGAATGTGAGCCACTGATAGGGGGGAATGTCCAGAGGCCGAAGTATAGACGATCCGAGATCGCGGAGATGGTGAGGACGGTTATACTGCAGAGAATGAACTCCCGGATCAGGACGAGGTAGTCTGAAGCCTGGACTTTGGACGAGGGTGAGTTGGAGGAGAATATGCGAGGGATAGTGGGCATGAGGATGCAGAACCAGATCAAGAGGTTCGTTGGGCGGAGGATGGACGCTGTGAGAGCTAGAAGTAGGGAAACGCGAAGACTATGGTTCGTGAGTACTGGGACGAAGCATTGGGAGGGGAAACTAACTTCTTGATCGATTGTGAGGTTTGGAAAATGCCTGGAGCCAGCGATGTCTTGGCAGAGGCTGATTCTGGCTTCGAGGCCACCCGTACAGAGTCTACTGTCAATTCCCAAGGCCAAAAATACAGTGCAGCAATTGTCATCGACGTCTCAAGAGAGCTTGAGAATGTCCTCGTTGAGCAAAACCATTGCCACGGGCTGAAAATAGTCAAGAGGAGCTGCCAACAATTAACTAAGATTTCAGCATGTGAAGAGCTTCACTCACAGCTGCCCAAGCAGTGTCACTTCCCAGTCCATACATCTTCTCTGCCATTTTCCACGTATAGTAGTCACCATAGGCAGCAAATACACCCTGCGCAATATTTGGCAGTTTAGTCAAGATCAAAGCTCGGAACTGAGGGAAGAACCCCAAGAGCTCCATAGGCTTGTTGGCCACGTAATAGATAGCAGCAAACACAGCTGGATGTAATGATGAGCGGAGCTGATTGTCCCATTCCTGTTTACAGTTAGAACATGTAGAACAGAAGAATGCCCAGGAGATATACTTGCCCACGTGATCCAAGCTCCACTTCCCGAGCCAAAAGCCATTTGCCATGCTGGCTCGAGAGATTGGAAGTATTCATCTGGTTGGAAGAATGTCCAGACGAGAAGCGCGTTCACACAGCGGAAGATGACGAGGAGCATCCAAACATCCTTGGCGGTTTGCTCGTTGACTAGGGGGTGAAGCTTGTTCTCTTCGTGAGCCGGGAATCTCTTCTCTGGCTGCCGAGGGGGCGGTGGCATTTGGGCTACTGAACTCATCTTGGAAAGTTCTGGGAAGCTGGATACTCTGATGAAGAGAAGAGAATTCAAGGGAGTACGTCCTTGGGACGTATCTAGGAGATTTTCCCGAACCAGGGTAGAACAATCTTGGGCCAGAAGGAATCATGCCCACGTGTTTTGATAGACGAGTCAGAATAGGGGGACTGATATTCACATTTACCTGTATCTTAGTCATGCGTGTCAACCCTTGGTGCTTCTGGTGCTTCACCTATGTTCCTCCAGTTCTCGAAGACCTGGTGGGCTGTGAATTCTGCGGTTGAATGGCATTGATGGCATTCTATTATTCCATCAAAACTGACTGCCGCTGTGAATAGCATTGATCCGAGCCTCTCGTATTCTCAACGACTTTCATCCTTCTTGCCTCTGCTGCTCGATTCGCGTATGAATTTAATATGACGAAGCGCCATGTCTCGTACAGAGACCTGACAGAGCTGGTGGTCAGTATGAACATCTCTCACAGCTACCTCACAGACTACAATTGAAGCAATTCCCAACTCGTCCCTTCGCTTGTTCACCACTCTGGAGTAAGAAGAACAAACACCCCGCGGCTCACGGCGGCTCACAGCCCAGGGCCAATCACCACTCGTGTGAAATCAATCCCTCAGTGTTTCATGCAGCATCTGATAGGCTGCAGTTAACCCCAGTCTCCCCCACTACTGACCCCTAAGCACAGGTCTACACGATCCTTCATCAAGCGACTGATCCCTAAAGGCAAGTATGAACGCGGAAAACCCAGATGGCAGAATCTGTGTGTCAAGAGAACCGTCGTGCGCAAAGATAAGTGAACTTTTCCGCATCTGCCTGCACTTAGAGGTCTAGTCTGGACCGTCTACTTTGTAGTCTAGTCCAGGGAAACCCGATCGGCTTTTTTCCTTTTCCAAATGTCACCCCGCCTCCCACTTCGCAGCGACATCACTTCCGTCAAGACTTTTTCACCCCTCACGCCGTGATTCCTCCATCCAACAAACACACCCAGATACCAAGATACCCAGATACCCAGATACCCGTCCAAGCCGACATCCCAAAACTCCCAATCGATTTTACACAATAGGATAGACAAACCATGGCTCCCCACGCAGATGGAAATACCGACAGCAATGGCAGCACCCTCAAACCTACTGCTCCAACCTTCCAGCCCTCTCCTGCAGGTACGTCTAGACGTCACACTATCATATCAATTCGTTCGCCATATTCCCTGGAAACCACCGAAGGGGGGGGGGCTCTTAGTCTCCTCATCCGCCTCCTCCTAGGCTTCCAGCTAATATCTACGAGTACATACTAATTGACCTTACAGCCCTAGCAGAATCCAGGTATCACTCGACCTCAACCGCCGGCGCAATCGAGACCGAGAACAAATACGCCGCCCACAACTACCACCCACTCCCCATAGTATTTGCACGCGCACAAGGGTACGTCCTATTGCTTTGCGCAATTCCTGTACAAAATCGCATATTTCTTGCAGCAGGCCTCCGTAGCGGACAGCCAGGCTTTGGCACAGCCTTCAGCTACTGAAGCTCGTTCGAAACTCTCACTAAATGGAAACTTACTCGTACTAACAGGCCTATAGCTCGAGCGTTTGGGATCCCGAAGGAAAGCACTATATCGATTGTCTATCCGCATACTCTGCCGTCAACCAAGGGCATTGCCATCCCGAACTCGTCAAGGCCCTCTGCGAACAGGCCCAACGGCTCACGCTCTCCTCTCGCGCATTCCATAACGATGTCTTCCCCAAATGGGCTGAGAAGGTTAAGGAAGTCTTTGGCTATGACATGGTGCTACCTATGAATACCGGTGCGGAGGCTGTTGAAACCGCGATCAAGATTGCGAGAAAATGGGCATATAAAGTTAAAGGCGTACCGCAGAACAGGGCTCTCGTTTTTGCTGCTGCGGAGAACTTCCATGGACGAACAGTACGTCTATCATTCCTATCAAATACTTTATTAACCAGATTTCAGATGACAGCTATCTCCATGTCAGTCGACCCCGAATCCCGCGACAATTATGGTCCATATGTCCCTGGTGTCGGCGCCTCCTGCCCCTCGACTGGTAAGCCTATTCGCTTCGACTCGATCCCCGATCTCGAGGCAGCCCTTGAAGCACACGGCAAGGAAACTGCAGCCTTCATTGTCGAGCCTATCCAAGGCGAAGCAGGTGTCGTAGTTCCCGCCGAAGACTACCTTACGAAGGCGCATGAGCTGTGTAAGAAACACAACGTGCTTTTGATATGTGACGAGATCCAGACGGGGATTGGCCGGACGGGAAAGATGTTGTGCTCCGAATGGGCGGGCATCAAACCTGATATGGTGACACTTGGGAAGGCAATAAGTGGGGGCATGTATCCTGTTTCTTGCGTGTTGAGCTCGAAAGAAATCATGCTCACGATCGAGCCCGGGACTCACGGCTCCACGTACGGCGGGAACCCACTTGGCTGCGCTGTTTCCATCCGTGCCTTGGAGATCATGGAGGAGGAGAACCTGACGGAGAAGGCTGAAGCACTGGGCCAGATGCTACGACAAGGACTCGCGGATCTCAAATCGCCTATGATCAAACTCGTTCGCGGAAAAGGACTGCTAAATGCAATTGTGATTGACGAGTCGAAGACCGGGGGTCATTCTGCATGGGATCTGTGCATGTTACTGAAGAGCAAGGGACTCCTGGCTAAGCCTACGCATGAGAACATTATCCGCTTGGCGCCACCATTGGTCATTAGCGAGGCGGAAATCAAAGAGGCGTTGAGGATTATTGGTGAGGCTATTGTGGAATTACCTGACTTGAAAGGCGAAGCTGAAGATACGGTTATCCCCGCCCCAGAAAAGGGTGTTCATATTGGATTGGATCTGTAAAAGGGTGGCGAAAGTCTGGAATATATATTGGAGTAGGTTGAATATATTACAAAAGTTTGGTTATTATCCATAAATACTACTTAGTCCAAATTCTTTAGGAGATATTCGAATGAATAGTATTGCCTTAAGTCATTATTTATATTAGAATAAAGATTCTTCTTATTAAACCTTATTAATCCCAAGTATTCTCTCTGGAAAAATTAGCTTTTTTAGGATTTAATCATTATAATGTATTATGAACTATACGAAATTCTTAAGGTTTAATCATAAACCTTTTTTGAGGAATAAGCTATATAACTTGCTTTCTAAAAGTTGTGACTCGGCTAAAACATATACACCTCCAACAGTGTTACTCGTATATACGGTGATAACGTATATTTGTTAGTCCAGCTCATTCGAATGCATACGCTTGCACCCACTTCTCGTCAAGCTTCCTGGCAGAGTAGTGTAGCTGGAGGAACAGCAAGAACTTTGCTGTTGTCTAGCGCTATGAAGCAAGGTGGCATCAGAAATGGCAGCTTGGTAGAGTGACAACAAAAATGTGATACCAGAAGCGGCTGCTCCTTGTTTGCAGTTGGTATACCGTATACGTATAAAATAGTAGCAGATGTGGTGTCGTAGCAGGATTAGGTCCACAGAAATCCTGCAAGCCTCTGCGTGCTCTTTACCAATCAAGTAGTTTACTACTGTATCGACGAAGTCGTTCTCAGCTCCCGCGGGGGGGGCCGAGCTGAATACTTTGTCTTGACCTGAACCTGAACTGACATGATAGACGACGAACCAAACGGTTGACTGCTGCCATCCCGCTTTGCTTCTTCGTAGAAAACAACCAGGTCCTTACCGTCTCCTTACCATCAAGAAAAGATAATGCTAAGCTGTAGATCTGAAGTAAAGGTTAGCAAAAAGTTATGCACAACGGCAGCCGAAACTTGGTAATATTGTAACCAAGTATATTCGATGCTTTATATGAAATGCCGTCTGATGCTGGCAACCTTTTTCAGAATCGTCTTTCCTGCCTTCGTCGGAAGAGCTGGATAACATCTACCAACGAAAGCAAAACGTTCCTAAGTGCTCATAAGTTCACAACCAAGTGTGATCTCCTCTTTGTTGTCAACTACGTGGAATTGGAGCATAGAGTCATTCCCAAAATCGGTCCTGAACTCCCGCAGGAATGAAAACCTGACCAGGAACAAGCTTCAGAACGAAGGGTCTGCCTGCCCTTCGCAGCTGGGAACATCTCCGTTCGAACAAGCACGATTTTGATGCGAAATCACGAGTTTGAAAAATAATTCTTGAACCGCAGTCAAAGGCGGAAATCAAGCACCGGCTGCTTTCGTGAGATGACGCTTGAGTAGCTTTTCAGATACTGTACCTCGTGACCGGGGAACTACCGAGTGTTGAGGACATCCTCACAGGACTGGAAGTCGTTATTCCTCATCCCCGGTTTCGAGAATGGACATAGGGGAGTTAAGTACCAGACTGCTGGATAAGAGGGAAGAGAGTCTGAGGCAATGATATTATGGATATGAATACTACTCAAGCCAGTCGGGCTATGCCGTCGCACAAGTACAAGTACCAGCTTACGAAGGGTACTATGGATAGGACATAGGTAGCGCAATATCTCCCGCTGCAGTACCTACCTACTACTTGGTAACATAAGCCTCGGTAATCTGAGCCTCAAACCTTAATCTTGAATGGACTTTCCAGCGGCTCTCCTTCTCTCCTTTTACAATCTGCCTTCTTCTCTTCGAAATAGAACGATTCCACGCTTGTGTCTTTTCACTGTAATTACAAACTCCAATAATCCTTTCGTCTCAAAAGCCAGATAAACAGAGACACACAACGCCTGCCTAAGAGCCATTCTCACCGCCTCTTCGCTGCGCCAAACTCTAAAACAAAAACATGCATCCCGGACCGTCTCACAGCCTACGGAGTATCTCCGTCCCTGGATGTCTTGAAGCGGATTCGAGTGGATTTGTGTCTCGTGGGTGGGTAGGTATATGTTAAGGGATCCTATGTTACAGTAATTGCGTGGTGGGAGTGGGGGACTAAGTGGACATCCTTGTAGATTATGTACTCTTTGCTCTTTATCGCTTCGCTCCTCGGCAGTCGCACTCGCTTACTCCAGTGTCCCCCTGCCATAAAGGAGAAGTGTAAGTATACGGGTCTACACGTGATATCTCATCGCTGTTCGGGCTATATAGGAGTCCGTATTGACTTATGGGGGAATATATTACTGGTCGTGATGGTTGGGAGAGGAATACGGGAGTGGTGATGTCAATGACTCCGGAGATATTGAAGGACCACATAACTAGAGCGGTCCTGACCGCAATGTATATTTCTGTACCTTATCTTATCCAATCCTGGTAATTATCACAAGAATTAACTTAGCATACAAAACAAAACCATAACTTCCAAACCAATCATTTCCACGGCTTGCTCTTGACAGCTCTTCCTTGTAGTGTTGCACGGATATCGAAATGCACTAGTGGAGGGGCATCCGCATCGACTCCCCCTCCACTGCCCAAAGAGGTAAGGTGTCTCGAACATGCACCGTCATGGAACCGTTCCTGAGTGCATGAGGTACTTTACTTTTTCCGCTTTACTTTCCTTGGGGAATCCTTTTTCTTCTGTTCTCGTCTTCTTCTCTTCTCTTCCTTATGCATTCTCGTGGCCTCTCTCCGTTCAATTCGCTTCAACATTAGATTGCGTTGCGAGAGGTTCCTTTGACTTCAACGTCAAGTCTGGCCCCTCTTTGCGATTTTGCGCACGAGCTTTCTGAATCCCCTAAGATCTGCGGTGAAAGAGGATTTCCAAGGAAGAATAGAGAGAATATACGGGCACCAATACACAGAGCCAGAAAGACCCATCCGCTTTCCCGCAATGGCATCCTATCTCCCTAAGATCATCACTGCTCCTGTGAGTCGCGGCACCGATGCCCTTCGTAGTACGCTTGGTTCCATCTCCTTCGGCCCAGCTCTCAGTATCTCCAGATCTGCTGTGACCTCGCTCTTCTCCCAGATCGAAGTTGGTACATTGATCGTGACCGATTGCACAACCGGCACGACGAGTAGCTTTGGCCAGAAAATCGCAAAAGAGTTTAAGAAAAGCACCAATGGCGTAAACGGCGTGAATGGAACACACGGGAAGAGAGCAGGCCAAGTGAGTATGGTGGAGCTGTTGGTTAAGAAGGAGACGTTTTGGGTGCGGTTGTTCCTTTTTGCGGATATGGGTTTCGCCGAGGCCTATATGTTGGGGGAGGTTGAGTGTGCAGACTTGACTGGCTTTTTCCAGGTAGGCTGGTTCTGAGTCCAAAGAAACCGAGAAATTCGAAGTGATGCTGATTCGGGATTCTAGCTCTTCATACAAAACCGCTCCCAGCTTTCCAATGCTACAACTCTTACCTCCTCCATCGCTGCCACCATCACCGGTTTCGCACGAAGCACAAACACCCTCTCGAACTCGCTGTTGAATGTCTCAGCACATTATGATATCAGCAATGAGATGTTTGCTGCTTTCTTGTCTGACGACATGACTTATTCGTGTCCGATCTGGAAGCCCCAAACTAGTGCAGACGAGAAGAAAGAAACGCTTGAAGCAGCACAGATGACCAAACTTAATCGTTTCATCGATGGGGCACACATAAAACCCTCCGATCATGTTCTCGAAATTGGGACCGGATGGGGGAGTTTTGCGATTGAGGCGGTTCGCCAGACCGGGTGCAGGGTCACGAGTTTAACCCTCAGTATTGAGCAGAAGGCTTTGGCGGAGAAGAGGATAGCTGCTGCGGGCTTCACGGATAAAATCGAAGTCATATTGACGGACTACAGAGCTCTGCCAACCCCGAAGGTGCTGTATGATAAGGTCATCTCAATCGAGATGTTGGAGGCAGTGGGACGTGAATACCTGGAGACTTATTTTGGGTGTATTCATCGACTATTGAAGAAGGATGGGATTGCGGTATTCCAGTGCATTACGATGCCCGAGGGGAGATATGAGGCATATGCAAATGGTGAAGATTTCATCCGGAAGTACATCTTCCCCGGCGGACACCTGCCGAGTATTGTGCAGTTGGTGGAGAATATAAGTAAAGGTTCGGAGGGGACATTGGTGGTGGAGAGAATCGAGAATATTGGAGGTCATTATGCGAAGACGCTGAGATTGTGGAGAGAAAACTTCATGAGGAATTTCGACACTAGGATTCGACCGGCCCTAATTTTGGAACACGACGATATGGGCCAAAAGGAGATTGATGTATTCCAGAGGAAATGGGAGGTACGTAGTCTGCCCAGATTTTTCACACTGTATGCTGATATTCGTTCCAGTACTATTTCACGTATTGTGAGGCTGGATTTGCTACCAAGACACTCGGCGACGCCATAATCACAGTCGGGCGTGAAGGAGCCATGGAATTAATGGAGGGGGTTCCTCTTTGATTTGTTGCGAACTGAGCCGCATTCCCATCCGGAGCGATTGGAGTCCGGAGGTAATTGCCTGCATAGCCAGGAGTCTAGTTCTGGCCCTTTGCCCACCTGTGGCACCATTTAGACCATATAGATGAGGTGATAGATAATCCGCTCAATCTTCTCTCCTCACTTCTTGCCCCGCTTCTTGTTCTTCGGTCTCGTGGAGGACGATCCTGGAGCATGCGTGGGAAACCGTATTGCGTGTTCGATATCGAACGCTGACTTATGTCTTCGGAAGAGAAGCATCGTCGCTCGTGCGTCTTCGATACTCGAATGTTCTCCTCCCTGAATATCCACTCCTAAGATCTCCTTGGCCAATTTCTTTAGACTTGGCGTCTTTCCCGCACTGTACTTCCTGAAACCCGAGAACTTTGAAGTATCTCGTATGTCTTTCTTTGGATGTCCTAACATCATCACCTCCAGATCATTCTTGATCCCGTGTCCAACAATAATTCTGTCCTTCAGGATGGCCGCAATCTCTGCTTGGACCTCCTCGAAACTTCTTGCCGTAGCCATGTCCTTCGTAGATACGCCGCTAACATGAGTCCGCCAGTCTGTAACAAATTCCCTCGGTCGTACAAAAGAGTCATAGACTTGTGTTCCGTGGAAATTGACGATACTGACTCGTGCCAATACAGATCGATTCTCGTCGCCTCCAACTCCAACCATTTCACAATCAATGCCGACGTATTTGCCAATCTCCACATCTGCTGACAGCCCTCCATTGACCTTGTCCGCTGTAGCCCCTGGTATCGTTGTGTCCGTCATGCTTCCTCCATATGCTTCCGCTAGGTCCTTCGCAGAAATATCATTGTCTTCGGCCCAAAGCGCAAGAGATGCTGAAGGTGCCGTCCCTGTTGGTTGATCCAGCCCCACGGCCTGAGAGCCTAGCATACCTCCCATTTTGTTCTTCGTGATCTTCTGCAGAGGTGCCTGGACTGGTTTCCCTTCCAGTCTCCTCCGCTTTGCGATTGTATTTTGTTGCCTCTCTGTAGGAATGGCCTTTCTTTTCTTCTCCTCGGTCGTCTTTGATTCTTTTTTAAGCGTGCTTTGGAGCCTCTTCCAATTGCTCGATAATTCGGGAGCCATTTCGTGATTGTTGTTATCGAAACATATCTGTTTACTGCTGAGGAAATGTTTGAAGGAAAGAAAAACTTGAGAGGCTTTCTAGGCTTTCTAAAAGTTAGCGCTAACCGGCCCCCGCAGCCTCGCCTTTGCCCCTCCAAACTTCAACTCCGTCGCGAATCCAGAACAATCAACAACAATTAATCTCCATCCAAACAATTCCAAATCTCATCATGGCCGGTGGCGAGAGGGACAAGGAAGCGGCTGTGGGCTCGCCGGCGCCGAAACAGAAAGGAAGAGCGACTATTGATACGTTGAGGTGAGTTGTGCGACGTCCGTCTCATTCGCGTTGGCTACGGTCATTGCTAACAGGGTATGAAGAGTAGGATGCATAGCTATGGTGGCCAAGGCATGTTCAACCCCCAATATCCCATTTGATCCGCAGAATACTGCCTAGACATTGTGCAAATGCTAACAGATGTTACAGGAGGGCCAAGCTCGCCGTGCTGAAATACTAGCCATCAAAGAGACCAAATCCGGCCGACAATTCTATTGCAACTTTGACAATTTCAATAAACGTCTCGACGAATGGGTTCCTGCTGCGCGAATACATTTTAATCAGGATGTGGAATGGCCAAGTCCAGAGAAGCCAAAGGATGCAAAGAAAGCCGCTGCACCAGCTGCGAAGAAGACTGCAGTTGCACAGAAGAAAGCACAGAAGCGGCCAACTTCAACAAGGGAAGCTTCCGTTGCTTCGGAAGGAACGACACCGCATCCATGGACCGAATTCGTCGATTCGCAAAAGGGTACACCGGATGCCGACGGAGGGGAACTCGTCGCGGCCTTAGATTTGGATAACACTCCTGGCGCAGAGGATGACGATCCTATGGATGTGGACGAGGCCGTTGCGGAAGCTATTATAGCAAAGACACAACCACCTGAGCACTTCAGCCGAGAGGAGGAGATCGAGAAACTGCGGACAGGCGGATCCATGACGCAGAACCAAGCTGAGATCTCGAGGATACGAAACATATCGAAAGTACAGTTTGGGAAATTCGACTTATACCCGTGGTACTTTTCGCCGTATCCTGAAGTTTTCACACAGGAGGATCTGATGTACATCTGTGAGTTTTGCTTATGCTACTATGGAGATTTCAAGTCCTTCACACGCCACCGTCAAAAGTGCACGTTACAGCACCCGCCTGGAAATGAGATTTATCGTGACGACTATGTCTCTTTCTTCGAAATCGACGGACGGCGGCAACGCACGTGGTGTCGAAACCTCTGTCTTCTTTCCAAGATGTTTCTCGATCACAAGACTCTGTACTACGACGTCGACCCGTTCCTCTTCTACGTCATGACTACACGAGACGAAAAGGGCTGCCACCTAATCGGCTACTTCTCCAAAGAAAAGGAATCTGCAGAAGGCTACAACGTGGCTTGTATCCTGACACTGCCACAATTCCAACGCAAAGGTTACGGCCGTCTCCTCATCCAATTCTCATACGAGCTCTCCAAAATTGAAGGCAAGCTCGGCTCACCCGAGAAGCCTCTATCCGATCTTGGTCTCCTGTCTTATCGGCAATACTGGACAGAAAACCTGGTCGACATTCTCCTAAAATACAACGAGTCAGAAGATCGATGTTCGATCGAGCAGCTGGCTAGTTTGTTGGCTATGACGCCGCTAGATGTGGAGAGTACGCTACAGGCGTTGAAGATGCAGGTTTATCATAAGGGAGAACATAAGATTGTGCTGCCGACGCATATCATCAAGAGACATGAAGCCATGAAAGAGAAATTGGCGAAGGATAAGTCGAAGAAGAAGGTTATTAATCCCGAGGCCATACAATGGAAACCGCCTGTTTTCACGGCTAGCACGAGGACGTGGGGATGGTAAAGGGAATTTCAAACAAGAATGGTTGGGAGGGGGTGGCGTTGTTTGGCGTTAGTAACTGGAGAACAATATTTCAGGAAATGTACTAAGCGTCTCAAAAGATACAATGCTGATCATCGGAATGGTCACCCTGGCCCTGTAGTATGGCGAGAAACACGAGGATTCGAAAGATTGCACTAGCGTCAGCGATTTTGAAGTTAAAAGCTCCTTCCTGAGATTCATTGTGTGTAAACATAATATTATCATTAAAGCTATGAGCAGTATCAGACTGGACTGGGTTGGCTTGAAAATGAAGCACGTCCCAATACGTTCTACATGCAATCCAACACCAAAAATTAGTGCAAGAAATCCGCTCGTGACCGCCAACTCGGATAAAACTACAGTGAAAGTCCATGTCGGTGCAGGGGCTACATTTTGGGGACTCAGACGCCAGGGAGAGCAAATCCGGAGATCTTGGGCCAGTTTCCTAGCTTTGCTGGGTCTCCCCCAATCCTGACATACTGACCAACCGAAGGCGTCGGTCCATTTAGAACGAACATCATGTACCAGCCAGGAGGGCAGACATGGGCGTTCGGAGGCGCAGTGACAGTGCAAGATGTCCCAGAGCACGACACAGCAGGGAATAACGTCCTCTGGCCCATACTATTTCCGTGCGTACTCGATACAGACCCTAGAAGCGAGACCTTGACGCCCGTCACAGAACTGGTAAAGGTAATGGCTGAAGCGTACGTCCAGTCCTTGTTGGTGATGGTAAAGGTTGGGCGGGCAGCTCCAGACAATAGGTAAGGAGGAGAGAAGACTTCAACTCGATATTCTTCAGGGAAACTGCCTGTAGCTGTAGGGTCGTAGTTCCCAGTGGGGTCCGAGCCGGAGATCATAACTCTGCCGTCAAGAAGAACGATAGCTTCCGAGTGGTAAAGACGAGCGACGGTAGTATTTGCCATGACGCTCATACGTTGATTGACGGGCTTTGTGGGGTCGTAGATCACTGCATTCAAGTTGGGGGAGCCGCCGAGACCGAACCCTGCTACGCCGTGCTGTCCTCCGTTGCAGATGAGATAGGTGCCATCTGGGAGACCGGCCATAGCTGGCATGACTCTTCGAGAGGGCTGAGATTTAAGTTAGTACGGGGTCCAAACTACCAACAAAGGGTAGCGAGAACTTGCCATTCTTTCTATCGTCCACGTTGGGTTGCTGGCTTCGGGTTGCGTGGAAGCACAATTATCGATCGCGTACCCGCCGCCTTGAGTAGACCCACCACAAGCCATGATAGAGATGGGATCAGTAAAAGGCGCATGTTGAGGTAAGGCCACCGTCGTACCCTGCAATTGATAGGATCGTCCTCCAGTTGGATCATTTACCGCTCCTGGGACATTAGGCAACGTCTTGATGGTGGCAAAAGTCTTCTCGTTTAATATCCGGGCTTCGTTATAGTAGAGGATGAATATTCCCGTCGGCACGACCATGATATATGGATAGAGATTGAAAGGGGCTGTGTCTGATAAGAAAGGCAGATTGACGGTTCCGCCCCCGGTTTTTGGGAGGATTTCCAGGTTGGGTTGCTCTGCTTCGTTGTTGCCAATTTCTCCTCCAACGACAAGAATGGAGCCGTTCGCCATGATCATCGCCGAGGGATACCATCTGGGAACAAGCAATCTAGATGATTCAGGGTTAATATACCGCCGCATTTTTTTGATCTGCGCCGAGGTGTTGTGTCGCACTTACTGGAGGTTGTTTGGATCTTCAGTCCATTGATTTGTCCCCTTCTTACCGGCGGACCCATCAGGCCAGTAGAGACGCACGCCGCTAAGTGACTGACCGTTCCAACCTCCAACGGTTAGCTGCCTCCCAGCTTTATCGGGGAGTATAAGGCCAGCGGAACAAAAGACATCAGTCTTCATTGGCGTCATCTGTCTCCAAGCATTGCCGAAGTTACTGATTTGCGACAAGTCGAGTTCATATGCTCCCGTTCCGTTTGGGTTGCCAGTCCCTGCTTTTTCCACAAATGTGACTTTACCCGTAATCATCTGCGCTGTAATGAGTGGTACAGTTACGCCTCCGATGAGTAAAGAATACTTTCCGGCGTTGTTTCCGGTAGGAAACGCCCACTTCGTCGTCGGGGCTGTCCAGGAGTAGTAGGACAGGAGATTTCCAGAACCGCAGTAATAATTGGTGGCACCGCTGCACTGAGCGTTGCACTGAGAGTCGTCAACTTTTTGAGGTGGGGTGGCGTATGTATAAAATTGTGTATCGGCTGGATTAGTCGAGGTTCCTGGTGCTGATGCTACCTTGATGTTTTGGATGTCCCCGCAGTCTAGACGTCGTGAGCAGGGAGACAATTATGACAATGTCAACTAGAAACTTACAGCATTGCGAGCCGTATTCAAGCCCAGCTGCGTTGAAGCCATACTGCTGGCATGCTTTGATGCAGCGGGGAGCGGTATTCATGTTATCGTCCGTGACTTTGTATGGGAAAACCGAGATCCTCTGATTAGGGTCCTCTTTCGATGGAATGTTGTCCCTATTTGCATACTTAGATTTCATGAAATATATGGGCATGGTGGAAGCTCAAGACTCACTGGAGGCATCCAGAATAGACCCATCCGGAGGGTAGTCCAGTCTTTTGCGGTCCTGGCCCAGCTGGTTGGGTTGGAGGAGTGACAGGCGTAGTTGTAGCCCCTTTCCCAGTTGTAGTACTTGTGCCAGACCCAGCACCTTTCTTGTAAACCGAGAGTCGATTTCCAGCTCCACATATCTCTTTGGAATTGCCGCCACATGTAGAGCTACAATCGGACTTGGGGGCGACTGTCGAGCCAGCGGAGAAACTATTTCCGCAGTAACTGTGTGAAGTCAGAACAGAATTTGAATGAATAGTACATGATGATCCTACCATTCACGTCCATATTCAGTTCCGAAATATGTATATCCGGCACAATCTGAGGCACAAGACTCCAAGGTCATAGTATCGTATGCAGTAGCCTTGGAAGCTAGAGCTCTTGCGTTGGTGGCCTCTGTCTGACAACCGTAGTATGTCCAACCTGTTACGGCAGATTGCCTCTTTTCGACAACAATGCCGGAACATGTTGTAGCGAGCTGTGCAATCTGAGTCAGCGAGAAGACTACACTCTCAATATGAGGGAGCCCTTACGACTGATGTCAAGAGCAAGGCTCTGAGAGCAGACCTGGTACTCCGACCCATGACCGTGAGAGTTTAAGAACGGGAAATGTAAACAGCCAAATAAATTAAGTAATGATCATTAAAGGCAGAAAACGAGTGCTGCCAAGGACAAGAAAGAACGCTGTTAGATGAAGACTGATTCCTGAAAGACGGCTAGGAATCAATGACTTTTGAGCACGGAGGGATGGTAAATAAGACAACAAATATCCACGGCATTAGGAGGGTAAACCCTGCTAAGATCAACTTCCAAGGGCTGATTTTCCCCAGGAGGCGCATGCATGATCGCTGTACTAGCCAGTATTGTAGATCAGCTTCCCCCTCGTATTCTATTTTGCTTGGCAGTAAGCGGGAGAGTAAGCAACTTGCTGTTCAGCACGCCCTCCGAACAAATGACAGCCGCAAGAGAGGCTCTGAGAGCCTCACCGAAGAAGAAAGTCTTTCTCGCTTTCTTTGCCTCTGCTATCGATAATAATGAGTACCAAGGAGCCATGGGATGCTTCTAATCGAAAGCAGCTGAATAGTTTCACCGAGGGGATGAACGTAAAATAGTCCGCCAAAAGACCAGAAGATGGCGTGCAGCGGCAGCCTCGTGAAAGAGGAGCCTTGCCGCAAACCAAGATAGCTTTGCTGCGGGCTGGCACTGGCAGAGCACTAAAGCATGTTGCTATTGACTTGGGATGGTCTGCAGTCGATCACTTCTCCATGGACACTTGAACCGTAAAGCTTTGACGCTTCCAAGCTGTCAGCGGAGTGGAAATTGAGATGGAGCGAGATAAGTTTGTTGATCTTTATCGCAAACCAGCAAGGGATGAATGAAGCAGGGGGCTCTCCCGTTTTGCACTGACGCCGTGGGCTCCAGCCACACGCTGTGGCTGAGGCTAGATCAACCCGTTTTCCACGGGCATCAAGCTGATACCCCATTTATGTTAGGTTTTGATTGTAAACAATCTCATTCTTGAATCAGAGTCTCACTCTCATCGAAACCGGGCTTATGAGACGATAATGACCGATTCAATGCATCCCTTTTTTCAATGAAGAGAGTTGAGGTTGCGCAAGTAAACGACAACCGTGCGCAGAGAGAGGTCAGACTGTTTCGCAGACTTTTAGTCCGGATTTCCAGCTATTGAAAACTACGCCTTGCTGTGAGTGCCAATGCCAAGGAGAGGACAGTTGCTCCCTGACAAACGAGATCATGGCATTAAAACAAAAGAGGAGCTGGTGATGCTGAGACTCTGAAAAATAAGCAGCCCGCTGTATTTATCCCGAGCCAAGGAGGGGCTGAACATCTGGCTCAGAAAAGCCGCATGTCGATCTGTACTTTAAGGGTTCAAAGACGGAATAAATATTATCCGCACCAAGTGCGACTGACGCTGCAGGGAGTCAGTGCTGAGTTCTAGGAGTACGCAGTCACAGACTTACAACATGAGCCGTCAGAATACGCGGAAAGTGCCGATAGATCTGATACCTTCGAACTGACACTGTCCTTGTACAATAGAGAACGATCTAATTTCTTTTCTGTTTCAGTTTCTACAAAAATTTCTCTGTCCAAGTATCCAGGTGTGTTTTTCCGATCTGGTTGTGCGAAGCACATATTCACAAAGATTCGAAGTCGGGTCAACGTCGGAAAAGGGGTCGGCTAAATTCAAGCGAGTTACCCCTGTAGAGGCTGGATTTGGAATCACGTGTTGAGCGATACCTATAGCGGTTAGGCTCCTAGCTAGAATGAGATCCTTCTTTTAAGGAAACCTTAGAAGAAATTAACTTACTACTTAATACAAATAGACCCGTTTTATAGCTCTCTCGCGAAAGCCTTAAGATTATTATAAGCTCTTTTTTTCCGAACCTTTTATCTAAGTTTATTATACGATTCGACCCCTTAGTTATAATAATTATAATAGTTTATATTTGTGTTTTCTTATAATAATACTTAAGCCTAATTTTTTGCGTCTTTTACTCTCTTTTCTCGAACTTTAGAATATCGAGTTAATTTGACTTTTAGAGAGATTTTATACTCTCAAATACCTCTTAGTTTAACTTACTAATTACTTAAGCGTTTAAAAAAGGGCTTTTTTTATATTAATATTTCTCTTTTTATATTTATTACCTTATAGTAATATTATTAATTAATATATCTTATTATTACCTTACTAAATATAAATACTAATTTTAAACTAAGAGTTACTAGCCGGTTAAAAGTTACTAGCTAATAAATCCTTAAGTAATTCGATTTCTAAAGAGTTTTTATTAAGTTAAAAGCAACTTAAAATAAGACAAAATATTCCCCCTTTACTTAATCCTTCTTATTAAAGACTAAATCTCTTTCGAACTTTAACTAATATACTTTAATCTCTTATATTATTAAATCCTCTTAAAGATACTCTTATATCCTTTATTACTTCCGAGTTAATACTTATTTTACTTCTTCTCTTTACGATATTACTTTAGATATTACTAATTCTTATATCTCTTATACCCTAAATATCTAACTTTCTAGCTATTATTATAACGATCTCTTAGTCTACTTTTAGTAGGTTAGCTTACGAGGATATAAATAAGTATATTAAGACCCTAGAGTTTAATATAATAAATTAAGTAAAAATAGCTATAAAGGAATTAGTAATAAGAGTTTAATTTCGAGTAGGGTTATTAGGTAAAGCTAAGGTCTAATATAGTATAGTTACTAAAAATATAAGAAGTAGTTAACTAAAGCTTAAGAAAGCTTTTTAAGCAAAGTATAACTATAATACGGATAATTTTAATTAAAAGTTCTTAGTATAATAAGAGGTTTATAATATTTGCTAAAGAGAGAAGAAATTAGAACCCTAATACTTAAAGCGAGTAAAGAAGCTAAATAAACGCTATAATACTAATTTATAAAATAAAGTAGCTTATTATACTTTAAGTAGCTTAATTAATATAGACCTTTAATATCGAGTCTAAATACATTTTTATATATTAGTATAAATTAATAAAAATAAATAACTTATTATAGAATATAAATTCGCTAATATACGAAATATACTAGTAATAGCTACTCGTTTAATAGGTAAGGCGAGTCCGTTTGATAATAATAATAAAGACGATAATAAGAAAAATATATATTAAGTACTTAGTTAAATACAAATTAACGTAAAGATACTTAAAGCCTTAAAGGTCTTCTAAGAAACGTTAGCTGCGAAACCTTCCTTATCGCTATTATTATCGGCCTATACTTAAGTTATAGCTTAGCCTCTAAACTTATATAAACTACTAAATAACTAGTTTAATAAAAGTATTACTTATTATAATTATATAAAGTAAGGTTATATATTAATTATATACCCGGAACTAAAAGTAATAGATTTTTAATATTATAATAATCGAGCTTATATTAAAGTAATACGTATATAGTATATAAGAAATATATATTACTAGGGAAATATAACCCTTATTTACTTTGTTATATTATTCTTAAATAAGCCACCTCCGATATAGCCTTAGAACTAGATATCCTACTAATATTAATACTTTACTCGCTAACCCTTATTATAAAGTACTATTAATATAGACGTATAATAAGCCCCCATTAGCAAAAGTTTTTTATATCAGGTAGCTGCCATTCGGCTATTAGTAGTGCCAAACGCCTATTAGTGCCACACTATACGTATTTTAGGCAAGTCCAAAAATTTGGCTCTATTAAATTTATAATACATATCAAGTAATTATTACTATAACCCTAGTAATCACATTAGAATTATTAGTAACGTCTACCCTATATACGTAGTTCTTATTACTATCGATATCTAGGCTATAGATCGTTTTAGTGTAAATAGGTTTAATATCGCTAATAGTACTATTATCGTAAGTAAAACTAAAGCTACTTACTTTTATATCGCTATAATTAATACTACTATTATTATTATAGTCGCGATCTTTACTAATACTATCGTTACTATTATTACTACTATAGTTGTAATCTTCCCTATTACTATTAATACTATTATTACAAATAGTACTATATATTATAATATCGCCAGAGATAAGGAAAGCTTATTATACTTATATATAAAATGTTTCTCCGCCTTAAGACTCTTATATCCAAATCCTACTTATACACTTAAAAATCCTAAGTTCGCTAAAAATACGTCTAAAATCCTCTCTAAATACGCTTAAATCCCAAATGCGCCTAAATCCTAAATATACCTAAATCCTAAATATACTTAAATCCCAAATATACTTAAATCCCAAATACACCTAATATATATCTCAAATCCTTTTTAAATACGCTAGCGATATTATTAGGCTTTATTATTATTATAACCGCCTAGGAAAGGCGTAGTTTAAACTAGTTAGCGTTTCTAACCTACTACTAATACTATTATAAGACTATCTATAAAATTATTATTATATATTAGATAACCTTTATTTAGAATTAGCTCTTATTCTTCTAGCTTATTTATTCTTCTCTAATATAAATTATACTTATTAGCCTTTACTCTAACTAATAATAGAAACTTATCTTACGTTATATTTTTATTTAACTTCGCTTCTTTTTTTTACTATAAGTTATAGACTTATAATAATATTAATAGCTTAGAATATAGACTCTTTAAAGTATAGGCTAGCGCTTTTAGACCTATCTTTTAAGTAAAAGGCAAACTTAATTAGCTATTATAATAAAAACGTATAAAAAGACTTATAAGTTTTATTATAGCTACCTTTAAGCGTTTTATAAGATAAGTAGATAAGTTTATATTAAATTCGTCTAGAGCTTTTCGAATTATACCTTATTTAAAGGCCTTTACTTTATTCTCTACTTTTATTATAAATTTCGTCTTTCTATCTCGTAATAATATTAAAAGCTCTTGCGAGGGCTCGCGCCTTTAAAGGGAGTAAGGGGAGAGTACTTATAATATCTTATTATACTTATTACTACTACTATTATTAATATTTATAATAAATATATTATTAATATATACGCTATTAAATATATAAAAGAGAAATATTACCCTATAATTCTAAACTTAAATCTATATTATCGCTTAAGTTATTACTCTCGTAATTATTTAATAGTTACTCTTCGTTATTATTACTCGCTATACTATTACTCTTATAATCTATTAGGTAGTTAATATCTCTAATAATATAATAAGAGGCCTAATTACTATTAGTAATAGTTTTAACTATAAGAGGATTAGTATCGAGTATATTAGCGAGTCTTTAATCTCAAGCTAATATTTCTATTATAAACTTAGTATTTATATCTCCCTTATCCGCTCTTTAAATATTAAAAAGCTCCTCGTCTTCTTATAAAGCCTTAGTATTTGAACTTTAATTAAGTTATAAAGTTTAGTAATAGCTTATATTACTTTTAGACTCGTAACCCTCTTAGGCAATTAAATTAATATACTTGCTATAAAATATACTAATAGAACTTACTAATTCCTTTATAAAGTTAAGATTATTTATTAGGTCGTCTATTATATCTTTAAACTTATTTGGTATTAGATTTGTATCTTTAGCTAACTAATTAGTTATAATGTATCTCTTAACCTTTTTACTTAATCTTATTATAAGGAGTCTTTACTTTTTATTACTTATATCTTACTAACTATTCTTAACCTTATAAAAGATAGCTAAAGTAAAAGTAATTAGCTAGTATATTAAAAGAGAGGAGAATCCAAACCGCTATTTTTGCTTATAATAATAGCTAATCTCTTATTACTACGTACTTTATCTTTAATTACAATTAGGATATAAATATAGACTATTATAATTGTATACGCTAGAATAAGTTTAAATTATTACTATATAATTATATATTAGATACTAGCCTAATATTTGCCTAGTTAAAAGAAATGGCTAAGATACTTTATAATTAATAAACTCGTTTATTTTTTATCCCCTAGCTATAAAATATAAGTAATAACTATTTCTAAGTATTAGAGCTTAAATACCTTTATTATATTAGGCGAAAGCATTACGTGATTATTAAGTAGCCGAGTATAAAATATTAATACTTAAGCCTTACTAAGCCCTACAACTTAGTAATTATATTTATAGTCTATAATTCTCTATATTACTATAATTATAATAAAATGTTATTTACTAATAAAATCTCGTATCTATTATTTATTAGCCAAAGTATATCTCTATAATTATAAATACCTTTTATATAATAACCTCTTTTAGCTTATAGAACTAAAAGCTATTTACGTTTTATTAGTATATTACTATTCTCTAGGCTTTAATTATAGCTTAACCTAATATATTCTCGTCCTCTTTAGACTATATTTATTATATTATTTCTAGTTACTCGCTTGCCTAAGTACTTACTATAATTAACGTATTTATTTCGATTTCCCGCTCTAAGTATTTAGCCCTCTTAGCTTATATTAGATTCTTACGTGCGGTTTATACCTTTAGCTAGCCCTATAGAAACGGGGTTAACGTAGTAAATCTAGTATTAATACTTGTTTTTATAAGTGCGTAATAAGAACTCCTTTGGGGTTAAGAGCTATAAAAGGATATTAAGTCGTAACTAGAGAGTTTAAATATAGGATTTAAGTAATCTATTAGGGGGGGTTTCTACCCTACCTTATATATATACGTACTCTTACTTTATTAAGTATTAGCCTTTTACGTCTTTTATATATTAGGATTAGTCTTACTACTAATATATATAAGCCCTTTACTCGTAAATTATAGCTTTCTTTGCGTTTAAGTAATAGCTATCGACGGCTATAAAAGTCTTTATTTAGCTAGTTAATACTCTATAACGAAGTTAGTAGGCTATTACTATACTATAATATATAATAGATTCTACTAGCTATATTAAATCCGCGATTACTAGTCTAGTTATTATTTAAATTACGAGAAGAAGATATATTATATATCGAGTAATAAAGTAAATAGTATATAATATATACGAAAGAAGATAAGTTTAAATAAAAAAGACGCGTTAGACTAAAAGTATTATAATAAAGGGGTACGCTAAATAAAAAAACGCGTTAGTAATAAGTTTTATTACTACCCTTAACCTTATCTTTTCCTATTTAGGTTATAATAACTACTTAACTTTATAAGAGAAAATAAAGTCTTATTATATATAGTAAACTTACTTTTAAAGTAAAAAGACTAAAGCTAATAAATATATCCTATAATTTAAGACTATTTATAAACTTACTTATCTCGCAAATAGTTATAAAGCCAGGAAATAATCTTTCTCTATATTAATAATATAAAAACTAATACTTACAAGAAGATTTTAAAAAGATTTGAAACTCTAGCCAATTTTTTAGGCGGATTATAAGAAGATTTTAAAAAGATTTAAAACTTTAACTAATTTTCTAAGCGAATTATAAGAAGACTTTAAAAATATTTGAGACTCTAGTAAATTTTTTAGGCAAATTATAAAAAGACTTTAAAAATATTTAAGACTCTAGCTAATTTTCTAAGCGGATTATAAGAAGACTTTAAGAATATTTAAGACTCTAGCTAATTTTTTAAGTAGATTATAAGAAGACTTTAAGAATATTTAAGACTTTATTTAATTTTCTAAGCGGATTATAAGAAGATTTTAGAAATATTTAAGACTCGAGCTAATTTTCTAGGCGAATTACAAAAAGATTCTAGGAATATTTAAAGCTTAAGCTAAGTATTTAATTAGATTATAAAAAGATTTAAAAGTAACGAAATATTTTAAGAGTATTTAAAGAACTTTTTAAAAGTATTTGACTTTAGAGTTTTATATATTATACTTAAACTAATATAAAGAATATATTATAAGTTAATATAATTTATTATTATAATCTATATATTTTCTATTTTATAGGCTTAACAAATTACTTAATTAATAAAATATAAGAAAGTTAGTAACTTTATATACTAATTAATTTTATTTTTAAAGTCTATTACCCGCTTAAAGCCTTTAGCCTTTTAGTCCTCTTTATATAATACTTAATATTAATCTTAGTTAATATAATTATTAATATAAAATATATCGCCTAGTTTATTTAAGATACTTATAAATACTAATATAAAATATATATTACGGATAACCCTATTAATTATAAAAAACCGCCTATCTTTAAGCTTTTATAAAACTATTAATCTTAGGATAAAAGGTCTAGTTACTTTTATTATATTATATATTAAATAAGGTTTGCTAAGTTCCTTTATCTACTTCTTTAGATCTTTACTTTTGCCTTTAAATAAGAATATATCTAATAAGGCTCTTTAGTAGGTAGGGATAATTAAATACGTATTTAATAGGTATATAAGCTTAATATTAACGACTAAGAATAAAACTTATAATTAAGTAACTCGTTATCTATTATACGGGTTATACTTTAATATATTCTTGCCTTTACTATTTAAGCTCTAAAGAGTAAGTATATATACTTATACTTAGTAAAAGTCCTTTTGTAGGCCTTTTTCTATTTATTAGGTAGAATATTATAAGAGCTTAGCCTCTTATACCTCGGAATTACTCTTATTTTTTTTAGTTCGCTTTTAATATTATATATTACCGAAAAGTTATACTAGATAAGATTAGACCTATAATATATTTTTATTATACGTTTCCTTAAGGCTAATAACCCGAGACTTTCTAAGTCTTCTCTTACGCTTTTAGTAAACGAAACTAACTAGTGCCTAAAAGAAGCCCGGGATCTCTAAAGTATTTGTAATATAGCCTACTAGCGTTATTTATATTTATAAGAGTTAAAGGTCTCGGAGTAATATTTGATTATTAATATTTAGTTACGTTATAGGTTTAAGCTTAGCTATTAGAATTAGTATCTTAATAAATACTATAATCTAAGTTATAATTAGTAACTCTACTTTTAATAATATTCTAAGAAAATAGAATAATTAGTTCTTTATTACTTATATAAACGTATACTTAATATTATAAGAGGTAATTTGAGTAAGATAGTCCTCGGTCTTATTTATACGATTATAAAACGCCTTTAAGAGGAACTTATATAAAGCCTTAAAGTACTCGGTATTATAGCTATTCGGAGTACCCTACCTTTTAGTTAATAGGCTATAATAGCTAAGCAAATAAAATTTTAAATAATAATAATAGGCTTCGCTATTTATAGAGGGTCGAAAGGTATTAAAGCTAGCCTTATACTAATTAATCTAATATATAGCTTGCTAAAAGTATCTTAATATATTATTATTATATATCCGATACTATATAATTATAATAAAGTTAAGAATAGCTCGATTATATTCTAAGGCTTTATTTGCTTTGCTAAGAAGTAATAGAGTAATATAAGAGAGCTAAACACAAATAAGGTCTTACTTTTCTTTATTAGTCTATTATATAATATACGAAAACTTTTTAAAGTACTTTAACCCTTAGTAAGCTAGAATATTAGCGAGACGTATATTTAATTATATAAGGCTAAAAGAGTCTTTTAACTTCTAGATATTCTTTGCTTTTATTCTTTTCCCCTATTTTAATTTATATATCTTATAAAAGAGTATTTTTATTATATCGACTAAGTTCTTAAAAACACTCTTTTAGAGACTATATAATATATTTATAATTAGATTCTTATAAATATTACTATAGTTATAGCGCTATAAAAATAAATTAATAAGATATATCTAAGTAGGGTCTTCCTTTACTATTCCCTTTATTACTTACTTTAATATTTATACTTATATACTTACTAGGGTCTTAAGTGGCTATTTTATAGTAATGTCTTATATTCTCTTATATAATACTTTATATATTCTATATTACTATTTATTCTTAATACTAGTAATAGTATAGACTTTTTTATAATCGATATATATTAATACTAAAATAGGGAAACAATACCAAATCTTTTAATTAGTATAATAAACAAGCCAACTAAAGTGGCATAACTATTCTAAAGCTATAAAAAGATTAATTTATTAAGTAATAAGTATATAAGGATTAGCTTACACTTAAAAATAATCTCTATATATTAATAGTAAATTTGGGACTTAATACTAATAGCTATTATAGTATCCGACTCTTTAGTTATAGACTTTAAGATAAGAAAGAGTATAAGAAGAAAAGTAGCTAGTATAGTTTACTTCCGATATATATAATAATTAAGATTTGTAATTATTATATATAATAGATATATAGTCCGATCCCTTATATATTGTGTTATAAGAGTCTTATTTATTATAATAATTACAAGTATAACTATTATATTAAGAGGTAACCTTTACTATATATTTTACTACTAAGTACTCGTATATATTTCGTTATAAACCCGAGAGCCAGTCGAACTATATAACTTCTTTATAAGTACTTATAAAAGCTCGAGAGTAAAGGGCTAATAACTAAGTAAGAACTCTAGATATTGCCTTATTAAACGATATCTTAAGAGTAGCTTCTCTAGGCTATTACTCTTAACTTAAGGCGGAATAATAATCTCTAACTATAACTAATAGTCGCCGCCCGGAATACTATATAAGATCTAGTAAATTATACTAATTATATTATTATAATTACTTAAGGCACTAAAAACATTACTAATTATAAAGCACTTAAAGGAAAGAGTCTTAAATCACTTATTAATAGCGCTCTTACTTACTTGAGTATATTAGAACTAAAACGTTAATTCCTAGTTATATTAAGACGCAAATAAATATTAGAGGTTTAGCCTTATAAGAGCCGGTTGCCTTTTAGGAATACGTTCTTAAGGGTTATTAGCTAGAAACTCTTTTGCGTCTTTAACCGTTAAATACTATTTAGGGACTTCTTTAGCTTTTATATATTATAATATAGTTATTACTAAACTATTAGTAGTTTCGCTACCGAGACTCGACTCTATATTATTATTATACTATCCTTACCCTACTAAATATTTATATATATCCGGGTTGATAAATATAATATTATTAACTACTTTAATATTAATATATCTTATAAAGATCTCTAGTTCCTTATAGAGTTTATTTATCTCTAAATCGTCGTTAAGAGCATCGAGTAAGGTTATCTCTAAATATACTAAAAATCGAGTTAATAATAATACTTAATTATTTAGAGTATCTTATACTATTGTCTTTATCCTAGCTTATAAGAAAACCTATTAGTAAATTACTCGATTGCCTTATATCCTCCTTAATACTCCTAGTTCGATTCTAACTCGACTAATTAGTATTATTATTAGCGTATATAAAATCACGAAGCCTTAAGAGTATATAGGAATAGCTTATAATACAATACTACTAGTTACGCCTAGAGACGTTATATTATAGCTTATAATATAGCTCGTGTCTACTTAACCCAGCTAGACTACTTATACGTTTAGAATATATTTAATACTATACTATTTTTATAGTAAGGGTAATAAGAAAATTACTATTATTATAACGGGATTAGCTACGTTCTCTAAGTTTTCAAGTTAAAGTATTTTATTATAATATACGTGACTACTACTTAGTTAAAAGCCTAATAGAGGTATTTATAAAAGGATTTATAAAAGGATTTGTAAAAGGATTTATAAAAGGATTTACAAGAAGATTTACAAATAATCTTAACCTCGCCTCTTCTTATAAGTAATTAATATTAGAATAATCTCTATTAATATAACGGAGTAAACTATAAAACTTACTAAATCTTACTTAATTACTCCCTAACTAAGCTTAAAGGTAAACTCTCCCTTAAGAAGTATTATAGTAATTTACTAACGCTACTTAATTACTTAACTACCCGTAATAACTAGTAAAATATCTAGGTAAATACTTAAGGTTACTATATAAACTATAACCCTATAGCTAGTCCCGTTTACTTGTCGAGGCCCTTATAAAAGGAGGAATATCTACTCTATTATATCTTAATTAAGTACTTTCTATAGCTACTAAGTAAGAATCGGCTTACAACTAAAGAGCTTAATCTCTTTAACCTCCTTTTTTTGCGTTATATTATCCTAAAACGAAATAATATATATAAGTAGACGGACTATATATAAAATCTAGTAATTGCGACTAATATATATTAGAATAAATAAAGTATCGATTTAAAAAAAGGCCTAGATATCTAGGACTAAATTCGTGCGTTTAAATAGTCCCGTTACTATATATAGATTTAGCTAACCTCTTTCGTTATATTTGCTAAATACTTTCTCGAGTTTAAACTAATAATAAGTATTTAGCTAGATATAAGGATATTTATTACTATTTATACTCAAATTACTAGTAAAAGTAACTAGTTTACTCTAGGCGTTAATAACCTTATTATTTAACTACCTTCTTATATTAACTATAGTTAAGAAGTCTTTTTACAAAAGGTTAGTATTATAAAGCTTATTTTAAGACAAAATCTTATTATTATCCTAATTAAGATCGTTTGTCCTAAATATTTCCTTAAACCTTATAAAGTACTCGAAACTAATATTATTATCCTTTAGGAACTTACGGCTATAAAGCAAATCTCTATTAGTAGAGAACTTAACTCTCGAAATAGTTTATAGATCTTTAGCCGAATAATTCCTATCTTTAGTATTACTACTAAAATTTATAACTAAAATAATAAGATTACTTAACAATATAATAAAGGTTTTCGAAAGTATAAAAAGTAAAGAAATTAAATAGTAATAATAGCTTTATATATATAATAAATAATTGTTTAGTTTAAGTTCTATTTAAAATTATTACTTTATTTATAATAATAAGACTTTATTTGATATTCCGAAATAAAGAATAGTTTATCGGATATAAGCCTTATATTATTTTCAAATCTCTTAAACAAAGAATACAAATACTACTAAAGACTAATAAATATAATTAAACTTGTTATTTATTATTAATATAAGAGAATAAAGCTACGTTTTATTAAGAATAATACTAGTAGGAATAATACTAATATAAGTTTAAAGAGAATTTATAAAAGGATAACTAGAAGAGTTAATAAGAGTAATATAAAGGGATTTTTTTAAATAACGTTAAATTTATAAGGCGGATTTCTCTAGATTTAGGGGAATTTTTAAAAGGATTTGTAAAGAGATTTATAAGATAATTTGTAAAATAGAGATTTTAAGGCGGATTTCTTTAAATTTAAGGAAATTTTTAAAAAGATTTGTAAAGAGATTTATAAGATAGTTTATAAAAGAGGAGATTTTAAGGCGGATTTTTCTAGATTTAAGGGACTTTTTAAAAGGATTTGTAAAGAGATTTATAAGATAATTTATAAAAGAAGAGATTTTAAAACAGATTTTTCTAGATTTTAGGGAATTTTCAAAAGGACTTATAAAGAGATTTGTAAGATAGAAAGAGATTAAATTAACTAGAGAATTAGTTTTATTCTCTTAAGACACTTGTTTGTACTCTAATAATACTAATATAAATATAATAAAGCTTTCTTTACGTATTTCTCTTTTATTAAAAATAAAAGCATTACTAATTAGTATTAGTAATAATTCGATTAGTAATAGCCTTAATCTACTTACAAAGCTTAGAAATTACTATAATTTTTTCTTTAACGATATTTCTTATTATCGTATAAATATAATTATAAACAATCGGGTTTTTATTGCCTAAACGAGTATACCGCGCAAAGCCTTACGTAATTTTTACTAAATTATAGCCAATCTCAAGATAGCTAATAAATATAGCTTCTATTAACATTAGTCTAATTATAATAGTAAAACTTGTTATAATAAAAAATCGTATAATATATTATTTGGCCGCGGGTTATTTAAGCTAGATATAAAATCTATTAATTTACTTATTCTTAGCTTAAATAAATAATATTATATACGGATTAACTAAGATTAAGTCTTTTTTCTTAACGTAACGATACTTCTTTAACTACTAAATAGTCCTATTAGCTAGAGGTTTATAAACTAACTTAAGTCTAATATATAGTTTAACTTATAAGTACAAAAATATATATAATAACTAAAAAGTTAAAGATAAATATATAACGAGTCTTCTTACTCTCTTTATTAAGATTTATTTCGAGTTTATTTAAATCTTTAGTAATTTGTAAAAGCTTACTAGAAGAGCGAATAATCTAATTAAAGTTAATAAAAAAAAGATTAGTTTTAATACTAAGTTTCTATTTTCTACTTTTCGTCTTAATTATAAACTCCTTATTAGTAAGATAAAGTAAAATACTATTATCGTTATTAAATAAAACTAGAGCTAAAAAAGTAATACAAATATATACGCGATAATATAAGTTAATATTAGACTTGCTTAAAAGTATATAGTTATTAGCGCTACTATTTATTATAATATATTTATTTCTCCGGGCCTTTTCTTTCTCCTTAAAGGCTTTAATTTACTTAATTGCTACTAAGTTTGCTATTATTATATTAGTCTTATTATAGTAATACGGATTATTATAAAAGGTTATTAGGGGTACCTTAACGATAGGGTCGCTACAAATCTTACTATTAATTATAAAACAAATAAAGAGTATTTCGATTAAGGCTAGTAAGCTCTTATTTATATCGCGTATAATATTATTAGCCTTAGAATATTTACTAGGGGTTAAGATTTTCCTAAGGGCTTTCTTTTAGTAGTTACTTAACTTTATATACTCGTTTTCTAACTACTTACAAAAATAATATACTTCTTCTAACTATCTCTCTATATAAGTTTAACGTAGCGTATAATATCGTTAGGGCCCTTAATTAAAGGTATATTACTTATAAGAATTATAGAGACTTTTACTTTATATTTAAGTGGCTAGCTCGACTAAATAGTTTTAATAGTACTAATTACTTAAGTATCTTAGTATTAGAACTTATCCTTAAAAATAGTAATAATAATGCATTTATAATAGATAGCTCTAGTTTATTTTTTAGGTTTATAATTTTAGAACCTTCTTTCTTTTTCTTTTTAAGTAAGTACCTTATAAAAGTTATAATTGTTTTTTATTATATTAAAGGTTATATTTAGGAAATACGACTTAAAGGATTATAATATAGAGATAATAAAATAATTATTATTATAAAGTCGTAGCTTATAGCGCGACGGGGTACTTATTATTTCCTTATTAGTAACTAAGAGCTTTTCCCTAAATTAAGATTACTTCTAGAGGTTTATTTTTCTCTTCTCCTTAGTGCCTACTAAGAGCTTTTACCCTTTAGTATAACCTTTTAACTTAAAGGACTAATAGGCAAAAATAAGCTTTTACTTTTTTATACTAGAAAAGTATATTTATTACTTGTACGACTATATATCTATAAGTCTAAGGGGGACTAAGGCTATAATAATACTAAGCTTTTGCTTAAAAAAGTAAGTTAGGCTTCGAGGATAATACGGGTATTAGAAGCTATAATTATCGAGTATAGTCTTAGTAAAAAAGTAAATACTAATACTATTATTATTTGTCTAGCGCTAATAGTTTGTTAGATTTCCTTTAATATCTTACTATATTATATTAAAGGTATATTAGATATAGTAAATACAAATAGTAATTATAGTCTTACTAATACTTATTATATAGCAAATTATTAAGGATCTAATAACGCTATAAATATTTTATAATATTTATTATATTATATATACTTAAATAAGAAGAAACTTATAACTAAACCCTTAGACCGATATAACTTAGTCTAATATAAATATATCCTTAATATAGCGAAAGAAGACATAAGCTTTGTACTAGTTAAGTAACTCGAGCTATTAACATTTTATAAGCTCCGAGAAGTCAAATTCCCTAGAATATAAATTAGCTTGTTATTTATAAATATATTATATAGCAAAGCGCGACTTATATAGCTTAGCGATACTATTCTTTATTTTATAAGTTAAAGTCCTCTTAATATTAAACCCGTTTATCTTTGTCTTTTAAATTATAATCTTTCTCGTTTAGCTTTATATTAAGAGTATAACTTATATTAAGTAGATTACTAATATTAATCTAAATACTACGATCTTCTTAGGGTTTTACGGGCGTAAGAGGATACGTAAAAGACGGTTAGACTAAAACTAGTAGAGCTAGTAAAGCTATTAGAGCTAGTAGAGCTATTAGAGCTAATAGAGCTAATAGAGCTTATAAAGCTAGTAATAGCGGCGGTAATATTATAATCGATAATACTTTAAGTATAGTATATATTAATAAAGGGACTAATAAACTTGTAAGAGATTCTATAATATCGAGGGGCCCGATTTGCTTTTTTATAATAGCTACTTAGGGCTTAGAGATAGCTAGCTTATACTTCGCACGCATATTATTACTAATAATACTCTTAAGTCTAAAGGCAATTATATTATTAGAAATAGGGTCTTAAATATAAAATATAATTTCCGGCTATTCTTCTTTCGAGCGTTTAGCGTTATATATTAAGCTTAATACGCTTTAAAAGTAAACGTCGATATTATTACTCGAGATATTCGAATATATACTTAGAATACTTTATTTAAGGGAAAATAAGATATACCCTAATTTATACTTAAACAAGTTAATAATAAAACTAATAGATTTACAAACTAATTCCTTAAACTTAGCAAATAAAATTATACTAGGATAAAAGGTCGAAAGTATATTATTAATATAATCTTTTGAAATTATATTAATTATACTTAGAGAAATATACTTTAAGTAAGGTTATTTAAAATCGAAAGTAATAGGATAGTTAGCTATAATTAAGATATTATAATAAATCTCGACTTTAACTCGCTAGTTAGAGAAAAAAATAAATCTAAGGAGCTATAGTATTAAAAGAGTAATAGCGAGAGTGCGATTAGAGAGAGTCTATAAATTTAATAGAGTATTAGTATTATAAAAGGAATATAAGGGAATATAAAGATTACTTATTATTATAACCTCTTGTAATTAAATAGCGTTTAAGTTATTATTTATAATATAAGATAAAAATAAAAAGCTAGAGAAACAACGCTTACAAAGTAAGTACTTAATAAAGTAATACTAAAGTCTAATATTAATTAGATAAATATAAGGAATAATATATATTTAAGGGATTAACTTACGTAAAAAGCAAACTAATTATTAAGGAAACGTTATAATATTACTCGAATAATAAGGCAAAGTAATAGTAATTCTTATAAAGATAAAAGTAATATAATATCGGATAATATAATAATAAAGGAACTTTAGAGTTATATAAAAACGTTATAATCCGAGTAAATAAATAAAAGGTAAAAGAAGCTTACTAGTAAAGGAGTAGCCTTATAGTAAATATAAAGTTAGCGCGGAGTTTTAAGGGTTTTTTCTATCGAGATAAAAAGCAATCTAATCTATTAAAGAGATTTACCCTTAAAGGCGTATTTTAAAGATAAATAATAAATAGACTTATAAAGTAAGTAATTTGATTCTCTATATATATAATAATAGCTAATACGTAATATTAGTTTGTATAATAGAATAAATACCTTAAAAATAAAAATAGAAAGACTAAAGACGCTTTTAAAGAGCTTTTTAGAAGCTTTTTAAAAGCTTTTTAGGAGCTTTTACAAGTAAGTTAATTTAGGCACGTCACGTGCGCCTATAGCTAATATATACCTTAGTAGTAAGCAAACTTTCTAGACGCTTTTTAAAGAAACTTTAAGAGATTCTTAATTCCTAAATAATTTTATTATTTTAAGCTAAATATTATTTGCAAGATAATAACTATTTCTTAGCGCTTTTTAAGACAAAAACTATACTTTTACTTACCTTTAAATATATTTATTACTTCGTTACTTCTTTATCTCCTTAAGTAACTACGTCTAGGTCTAGTAACCTATAAGAAGACTTTACCTTAATATTTAGAATCGATACTATTAAGTATTATAGTATTTCGAGGTTTATAATAATAGTAAGTAAGTATATTAATAGCCTTTACGTTTAATTTAGGTAGGATTAACTAATATAATAAAGAATATATAAGATAATAGCCTTAAGTCTTTAAACCTTAGCCGGAAAGCAATATAACTATATAAAAGCACTAGCTTAATAACTTATATAGTTACGATTTCGACTATTAGAAGGAATTAAAAATAAAGGGCGTTTATAAGGTTAAGGAATAAAAGGATCTCGAATATACTATATAAACTATATTAAGTATTAAGAAGCTAAAGAGCTAGTTAAAGATATATAAGAATATTATATAAGAAGTAGCTAATATATATAAGCTTAAAAAGGGATAATACGCTACCGAAAAAGTTATTAAGGCATATATATAAGAGTTATATAATAAACTACTAAAGGTCTAGAAGGCTTATTAAGAGAACGAAATAATAAGAAAATAGCTATTAGAAGTAATATAAGTAATAACTTTACGACTTTTAACTTTTAATTAAACTTATTTTAAAAAAAATACAAGTACTTAATCGCTTAGTAAAGAGACTAACCCCGAGTTTATAAATAATAATAATAATGCGAACGTTTATTAAGGCAAGATAAATAAGTAACTAAAGAGGCAAACTACTACAAATACTATAATAGAGAAGAATACTTTAAAACTAAATATACTAGCAAAAAGAATTGCCTTAAATACTAGAAATCTAATAAAAACGCTACGAACTAATAAGTCGGTAGTTTATAAATCAAGTAAAGTTAAGTATAATAACGAGAAGAGAAAGTATAAGTCAAATAGAATTAATTGCAATATAAATCTTTATATATATAATCGGAATCTTATAGTTCGGGTTAAGGGTTAAGAATTACTAATAATATTTAGTATATATATATTACTAAAGAAAGATATAAGAACTAAAAGGTATAAGGACTTAGCTATTATTTATTTAGATTAAAACGCCTTTTAATCGTAATTAAAGCTTTATATTCCCGAATATAATCCTAACTATAATAAAGATAGTTTTACGCTTAGTTAAATTAAGCCGAGACTTTAAAATCGTTAAGTTATTAATAGTAAGGTAACTTTCTAGCTTGCTATTAGCGTATTAGGTTATATTGCTTATAATAAAAGCTATATTAAGATAAAATTGTCTTAAGTAAGCGTTATTTTTATAATAGAGCTATAAGGAAGCTTTTATTATATAATAGATATCGATAGAAGGCTAGCGTGTTTCTATATAGAAAGTAGGCTAAGAAATATAAACTCTACTTTAATACTATTCCTTTATATTACTCTCTTTTAATAAGTAATTATATTTAATACGTATATATAAACTATAAGTACTTAATATAAATACGACTATACGACTCTAGTATTACGTCGTCTAATAACTAAGGTAAATAAAAGGACCCTAAGATTTACTAAGATTATACCCGAAGACTATAAACTATTTATAAGTATATATACCTTAGATAAGGACGAGAGTATAAGTAAGAGCTATATATTAAAGACACTTATTACTAGAGTATATTTACAAAAGGTTCTTATTACGGATAGCTAGCTAAACGATAAATATATTAATACCTAGGGCGAGCTAGTTACTAAGACTACAAACCAACTATCGAACTAACCCTTAGTATAAGGGGCAAATTAATAACGATTCTTTTAGTTAAATTCCTTTTATTTTAAAGAATTAAAGTAAGTATATAAAGAGTATAATATAAGGGAGACTAACTTTAGGCTTAATACTATAAGTAAATAATAAAAGCTTAAAAAGTGGTTTAAGAGGTTAGAGCTAATAATACTTATAGATTTAATATACAAATTAGATATAATCTTTCTTCTAATATATATAAGAGAGAACTATTAGGTAATATATATAATACGGCCTTTTATACGACGAATAACGTTTTAGGATAGTATAATAAAGCTAATAAAGGCTAAGAGCAATACGGATATTACTAAAAATAAGCTAATAATCGACTAATAACTAAAAGAGGTTATAAAACAAGAAGGGCTATAAGAATACTTAGGGGCAAGAGAAGTATAATAAGATAATAGTTCTAGTTATAAAGTAATAACTTATATAATTATCTTAAGTATTTGCCTTAGTATTTAGTTATTACTAGATATATATAGACTATAGGATCGGTAATATTAAATTATTAAGCTTTTAGTTAAGAAGGAATTTATAAAGGAGCTAAGATAGGGGGTTACTTTACTAGAGAGCTATTTGTCTTAAACTAGTATTTCTTTAGAATCTTGCCGAAATCTCGCTAAAATCTTACTAAAATCTTACTAAAATCTCGCTAAATTTGAAATCTCACTAAAATCTTACTAAAATCTATTTAGGACTCTTTACTTAATACGATATCTTTTTAACTTTTCTAAAAGCTTAATACTAAATAGACTTTTAAGAAATTTATTTAAAATCTTTTTAAAGTCTTACTAAAAGTTATTGGGAATTACTTTAAAATACTTCGAAAGGCTAAATAAGAGTTACTATAAGTAAAACTATCTTTAATCTAGATTAATAGCTAGAAATAAATAGTAGGCAAGTAGTAGATAGTAAGGCCGCTAATAAACGATTAAGAATAAAGGTTTTGAGTAGTAGCTAGCAGGCTATTAATAGTGCGAGTAACTATTAATTAGTAATATATATTTTATAATGGGTGCGTATAGCAGCTAGCTAACAGCCGGCTAATAGGCCAATAGTACTAGTGGGCCTATACGCAAATCGAGATTCGGCTGATATAGAAAACTTTTACTAATGCCCGTTAATAACGTAGATAATAGAAAATAGACCAAGTAGTTATTTAGCTTAGAAACGTAATCCCTAGCTATTTTTAATAGAACTTAGAAAATTATACTAGTTATATTAATTATCCTTACTCTCTCTATTATAAAGTCCGACTCTTAAACCCAAATATATTAAAATATAAAAGAACTAAGATATAAGAGACGGTTAAGAAATAAATAAAAATAAGTAAATAAGACTAATAATACGACTAAAGCAATATAATACTCTTAGAATAAAGGTAAAGAACGTAAAGTAAAAGTATAAGATAACTAGACTTTAACTTAAATAATTTCCGAAATCCCTAGTTAGTTAATAGAAATACTTAAAGAAACTATAATAAGACTTTGAGAGAATAGAGAAGCTATTCCTTATATCGATTATAATAAACTATTATAACTATCTTTATCAATTAGTTAGACTAAAATTACTTAACGATTTACTTAAATATTAAAGGATTTTATTTTTATTAAGCTTATTAATAAAGTAAGAATAAGTAAATTTAATATCGCTAATTTCCTTATAAGTACTAATATTACTTTTTCTATTAAGTAGCTACTTAATTATTCCCTTTAATATAAAGTATAGTTAATATATATATTATAATTATTTGTCTCTAGTCGAAAACCTTAACGTTATTAAGTTAATATAATAGTAGTTACGAGATCTTAACTATTACTAGTTATAGACAAAAGTCTTAGCGAGTATAAAGTATAGTTTGTAAAGTGCTTTTATATAATAGTTTACGTTAATAATATATTATTATATTATAATATAATAGATAAAAGAGTAGTAATAGAGCTAATTAATTTAAAAACGGTAATAAGACTTTAGCTTAAAATATATAATCTAAAAGACAATTAGCACGTAAAAATAGCGGATAAAAGAAAGGTTTATATTAACTAATATATCTTAATAAAAGTAGTAATAAAAGGAATTCGAATAATCTTATAAGTATTCGTTATAAGACTTAATAACTTATATAAACTTCTCTTATTACGTAATTAGATAGCCCGAGTTTAAACTATTAAAAATTACTATAATAGTTCTTTTATTATCTATAGAAAAATAAGAGTAGCGGTATAAGTACTAGTATTATTAGTATTAGCCCTAATTATTAAGGTAATCTCTAAGTAAGGATTTGATATCGGTATAAATTCTCTAGAACTAGAAGTATTTATAAAGGATAATAACGACAATAAAGAAGATTAAAAAGAGATATTAAAATTACTTAATAAAGTAAAAATTATAAATAGAGCTAAGTATAAATAAGAGTATTTTAAACAAAGAAAAGACTCGCGCTAATAAGAGTATAGGCCCCCTACTAATATACTAAATAGTTTAAGGGACCCGATATTAATATCTCTCTTTTTATTAATTAGAATTACTAGTTAGAAATTATAATAAGTAATAGCTATTCGCAAAGCTAATATTTTAAAAATACATAAGACAAGTTCGTCTTATAATACTTACTATTAAAACTAATTACTTAGAATTAAGTATTAATATATCTAGTTACTTGTCGCCTTATATAACACTCCTTATCGAATATATTTACTATTATTATTAATACTTAGTTTAAGAGTATAAGTATAATATTAGGTAATTATACAAATAACCCTACTCGCGTAATATAAGTTAAAAGACTTTTATATACTTAGAAAGACTACTTTACGTTTAGTATACGAGATATTAAAGCGATTAACCTTATTTATTATTTTATTAACTTTATTTTAAGAGCTATTCTTATTATATATAAACCTAAACGCTATATTATAAAAGAGAAGGAATTTGCTATAAAGATCTTCTCCTAGATAGTAAAGGCAAGAATACTAATACGAGGATTAAGCTACTAAAGAGTAATTACTAAATTTCCTTTAAAGAAGAAGGGTTTAGACTAGCTAAGAGTAGTTTATAATTATATACTTATTAACTCTTTTATTATTAAACCCGTTTACTTAATATATAATATTAAAGAAGTCTTAAAAGTACTTATTAAAGATATATTTAAAGTATTTTTCTCTTGCGATATAACGAATAAATACTAAGTAATACTAATAAAACCTAAGGATAAATATAAGGTAATAATACTCGCCCCGAATAATTAATAGCTATATTATAAAATAAGTTAAGGATTAAAGAGAGCTTTATATACTTATAATTAGTTTATAAATCTCGTATTTAGACTAATACTTTAGTCGGATATAGTATTAGCTTTCTCTATTCTAATTAAAAACTATAATAATATAATATTTATATTATTTATAAATAATTATCTAAGAGTAACTATTACTTTCGAGAATATACTTACTTTCTTTTATAAAAAGTACTTTCCTTAAGTAGTATTTGCCCCCCTTAGTCTATCCCTATTAAAGGTAATATTCTTTTATAGCTCGCTAGATATAATTAGCTTCTTTGTAACCCTAAAGGGTTTATACTTATTATTAAAGTATAGAAACCAAATAATAATATAGCTAACTCTAAAAAATCGCTAAAGAGTAAATAACTTCTTATATATTACCCTATTCCTTAGAATCTTTATTCTAAAAAGAGTAAACTATACTATTATTCTTAAGAGATTATACTAAAAAGAAGTCTTTATTTCCCTTAAATCTAATAGAGAATTAGTATGTAAGAAATAAGTAGACTCAAATAAATTCAATTAGGGTCTAGATTAGTAAAACTTATTTTAGTATATTAAAAATTTAATTATTAATAACGCTATATTTAGTAGGGATAGCCTTAAATAATAGTACTTATATTATAATACTAATAAAAAAGTAGTAGGCGGTATCCTTTTCTAACTAAAAGATATATTAGCTAGGATAAAAGTAATTGGCTTATATAAGGATTAGATTTAGATTATAATATTTATTTTATTTTAACTATTAGACGTTAAAACCCAATATATAACTATTAAAAGAGAAGCTCTAATAATAGTTTAATATTTAGCTAAAGTGCGATAGAGAGTAATAAGAAGCCCTTATTTAATTAAAATATATACTAACTATAATACTTTAGTCTTAACGTTAGCAAATAATACCGACTCTTATAGTAAAATCGCGCGATAGCTAGATAAGTTAATTAAATATAATTTCAAAGTATATTATAAACTAAGTAAATCTAATTTAGTTAGTATTATAAATAGATTATCTCGACTTTTAAGAAACCTTTAAGATAACCTCTAACGATTTAATAAAGAAAGAATATCGTTTACTATAATATTAGAATAAGGGCCTAGTAAACCGTTTATATATAAAGATTAGTAATATAACTATAGTAGATTTAGGGAGTTATATTCTTATAAAGTATATAAACTAATACTTATATTCTTACTTTATAGAGAGGCTAGCCTTTTATATTTGAGTAAGAATAAGAAGTACTTAATTAAAAGAAAGTTACTTCGATTTTATATATTAGGAAAATATCTTATATATACCAAATAATTATTAATTACTATTATTAAGTATATTTTTAATTACGAAGTATTAGATATTCTAAAATAAGTATATAACGCATATAATTATTTCGTAAAAGCTCTTATACTATATAAACTCTAAGGTAAATTCTATTAGCTAACTCGGGTCTAAGATATAAGTTAGTAATATAAGTCTTATAAAGTATATTAACGTATAGGCCCCTATTATAAAAGTACTAGTATAAAGCCTATATTACAATTTGAATATTAGAATATAATTAATATAGATTTTCTTAGCCTAATAAATCCTATAAGAAAGAATAAAGAGAAATATATCCTTATAATAGTTAATTACTTTTCTAAGTATATTTTCTTTAAAGCCTATACCTTTATTAATAAAGTAGCGGTTATTAATTTCTAAGTAAATTATTTAGTATCGATATTTCAATAGCCTAGGTTAGCTTATCTCGATAATAGTTTATACTTTATAATAATAGAAGTTAAGACTCTATTCGAATTATATAAATCCAATATCTATTACGCCCCTATTATATATCCTTAATTAGTAAGACTAGTCGAGAGATTAGTATAATTAGTATTATTATAATTATATAAATAGGTTATTAAGAGAGGACTTAAATTAGTAATATTTTAGAATTACGCTTGCCTAGAAATTAGTCTTATTATTAATACTAGATATGTCTATACTAAAGGATTTATACTAATAGAATTTCTATTAGGCTTTACTCTATTATAAATACAAAGCCCTTAAATTTATAACAAACCCGTTAAATCGGATTAGTAGTAACTCTAATTATACCCCGAAGTACTATTAGTAATCCTAGGGGAGTAATAGAGTTTTCTTTAGGAATAGCGTAACAAAATATATAACTAGGTTATTATAATAATTGTACGAGTATACTTAAAAATTAAAGTATAATTTAAAGTATAATAAACGAAACCTAAGGTTAAAGATCTAGTATTTATATAGTATTACTAACTAGATAAGTAAAAGAAAAAGAAGCTTAAATCACAATAAATAAGCCCTTAATTAATTACTAGTTAGCTATTAGATATTATAGCCTAAGTAACTAATATTTATAATAATAGAAAGACAAGAAAATATTATTTAGATAACCTTAAAGTATATATATTACGCTTAGACTAGCTCGATATTACCCGATTTCTAATTAGACCCTTAGAACTTACTAAATATAATATTAATATATCTTTACTTAATATCGATTAATCCGTAATAAAGTTCGCTAATATATTAAGTAATTATTACTTTAATCTCTTATCTCCTTATATATTTTAATTTATTATAGTCGGTTTATATTATAGCTAGAGAAAGGTATAGTTGCCTTTACGCCCTAAATATAGCGTTAAATTATATTAACGCCTTAAATAAGGCGTAAAACTAGACTACTAATATTTGCTTTTGCTTATTTTATTAATTACTAAAAAGACAATAATATTATTTATAACTTATATAACTAATTAAATATAGCGCTCTTTTAGTCTCTTTAATATACTTACTACTTTTAAACGGACTAAAGGAATTTAATAGTCTTTTAAATATATATATTACTTTATACCTTTAAAGGCTCTTATAAAAAGAGACTCTCCGCTAATATTAAAAATTGTTATTATAAGAAATAAGCGAGGTAAAGTTATTCCGAGGCCGCGATAATATTAATAAAGAACGCGCTAGCCTTATACTTTAGAACTCACGAAAAATTCTTAATACTAGAAAACATATTACTTAGAAAAATAACTATATTACTCTCTAATTACCTTAACTCTATCGAATTTATTAAACCTATTAAGTCTATCGAATTTATCGAATTTCCCTATTCTTTAATATTTATAAGATACTATTTACTTTATATTTTATAACTAATATTTATTATATCTTTAAATAAGAAGTATATCTAATTTACTTACTTATATATAATTAATTATCGAATTACTAAGCGTCTCTTCTTTACCCTTAACGCAAAGGCTTAAAAGCCCTTTAGTTAATATATTTACTACTTACTAAAGGAAAAAGAATGCGATTATATTACTAAAGCTTTAAAAGAGCTAGAAAAGCGCGTTATCCCTCTTTAAATACTAAAGATTATAGAATAACCCGAATATTAACTAAATAACGAGATCTATATTAAGTTTATAATAATTATATATAAAGAATAGCTATTAACTATTATTATTTAGGTTATTATCCCCGCTATTAACTACCTTACTATTATAAACCCTAAGGTTATAAAAAAAGAGTTAATTATAGGATTCTTAGTTATTATTACTTGCGTAAAGTTTACTATTAACGACTTAAAGTAATTATATAATATAAATAAGAAAGGAAACAAAGTAATTATATATAATCTTAGAAATATTTTTTAAATCGTTAAGAAAATAAGAGGAAAGAGATTCGCTAAAGTTAAGCCTAACCTTATAGTTCTTAGAATTATAATTAATAACTTTAATAGTAATATAACGCAAACGAACCTTTTTAATAACTATATTTAAAGAGGAATTATTACTCGCGCTATTAATGCTCTTAAGGTAATAATTACTTATACTTCTTTATTTACTATTAATATTTACTTTAAAAATAACGATAAAAAGCTAGTTTATAGGCCCGTTACTATTATTTAGAAGAGACTAAAGTACGACTATATTTATTTGAGTATTTAGTAATAAATATATATAAAGAAGTTAGCTTTAAGTAACTTTATTATTATTATTAACTCTAATAGTATAAAGATAGCAAATACCCGACCTTATATAAAGATAAGCCTAGTAAATAGCTATATTAACTAAATAGAAATAGTAACTCGATAAGCCTTTTATTATATTTAGCGAATAAAGGATTAATAACGTAATATTATAAAGTTAAATATTTAAAGTAAAATCCTTTGTGTTTTAAAGCTAGTTAATACTAGTAATAGCTTATACTTAGTATTACTAACTCTTAATTATTACTAATAAAAAGAAGCCACGAAGCTAAAGATTAAGTTTTTAAAGGGAGATATTATTTAAGTTAACTTTAAGCTAAACGCTTATAAGATTCTTTTAAGTGAAAATTAACTATTTAAAGTTATTAAACTTATACTTTAGACCTTATAAAAAGAGATTATTAGCTAACTTTATCGTCCTCGAGTTTAGCTTGCGCTTAATACTATAAAAGAAGAGATTAAGAAAGGTTATACCTTTATATTAACTAAGCTCCTTATAATACTTTATAATATATAAACTAGTATTAAAATCCGTATTACTATCGATAAATCTATAGTTATTTAGGTTACCCTTATATACTCTACTTTTATTAAGTCTAAAAGCTATATTATTCTAGGATAAGATATCTTACTTAATAAATCTCGACCTATTATTAAGCGCTTTTATTATTAGGCTGGCCGACGGTCCAGTCCGGTCTAGACCGTAGGGTTTTTTGGGGACCGTAGAACGGTCCGGTCTCAAAATTTAGGGTTTTAGGGACCGTATTTAAACTATAGTCCTATAGTCCGGTCTATAAACGGTTCGGTTCGGTCTAGACTATTATAAATAATTAGACCGTCTTTATTAGTATATAAAATTAAAAAAGTTTTTATATAAAAGTTATAGAGTAACGCTTAAGAGTAATAATATAATATTTAAAATTAAAAAATAATTAATATTTAATTAATTAAATTATAAACGGTCTCCTTAAATTTTTTTGGGACTATTATAGTCCGGTCTCAAATAAATTTGGGGACTGTTATATAAACGGTTCGGTCCCAAATAATTTTTGCGGACTATTAGACGGTTTAGTCTGGTCCGGTCTAAAGACCGCGGTCCGGTCCGGCCAGCCTATTTATTATAATAACCCTAATCGCTATATTTCTAAATTAATTAACGCATTTGCCTATACTTTACTAATAAAGAATATTAGAATTAAAGGATATATTAATCTTATTTCTAACTAAATCTCTAAAGACTACTTAAAGGCAATATTTAAGGATAATAATTAGATTAAATATATTAAATATTTATATTATTACTTTATAAATACTAAAGGTCGTAATATTAGTATTCTTTATAGTTTCTTTAAGACTAGTAAGACTTATCTCTTAGTAAATATTATAATTGTAATATTAATTAGTAACTTTAATATTAAGATTGCTTTAAGTACTCTAGCTAATATTACTATTAATAACTTTATTCGAGAGATTAATAAAGTATTCGATAAAAGTAAAATAAATCCCCTTTATACCGAACTTTTAAAGGGTCGTTTCGCGCTTTATATTTTTAATAATAAGATAGAGACTAAATATATCCTCTTTATAGCTAATTATAACCGCTTGACTAAGATTATTAAAATCTATAATAAACTAAATCGCTAAAAGCTATAAGAGTATTTAGACGAAATTCTTATAGCTTACCCTAACTTCGACTCGCTTAACGATAATACTTATAAGTATCTTCTAGTATATAAGGTTAAGGAGAAGGCAAAGGCTACTAATAATACTATTATTACTACTATTATTACTAATAAAGTTATTATTATTATCGCTATTAAAGTAAAGGATAATAAGACACTTACTAATATTAGAATTACTATAGTTACCTTTAATAATAATAGAATTAATAATAATTAAGAAAACGAAGATAATAATACTAATAATCTAGATAGGATAGAAAAGTAATCCCGCTCTAAAAAGTCTAAGAAGAAAAAGCCTTTAGTAATAAAGAGATAAAAGAAGGCTACTTTACTTATACTTACGCACTATAATAACTTTATAAAAGATAATATAGTTCTTAATAACTATATTAAGAATAATAAGGATTATATTATTATTTTATTAGACGATAACTATATTAGTAATAATAAATAGTTTATTTTCTATAGTTTTACTCTAGATAAAAGAGCTATTAATCTCGGCTTATTAAAGATTCTAAAAGAGAAACTCGCTATACTCGCTTTTATTAAGGTTATTAAGGTATTAAATAAGTAACTCTTTTTAATTAAGTATAGGGTTTATAATAATAGATTTAAGGAGTATAAGCTTAGAATCGCTATTAATACTCTCGAACTTACTAATAAACTCTAATTATTAAGCTTAGTATATATTAATTTCCTTGTAAAGCTCTCTTAATATAAAATCTAAGGTTTTAATATAAATAAAGAGACTCGTAAGGAATTTAACCTAATAGTAACTATAGCGTTAAATAAGATAAAGAAAATAGTAATTATTTAGAGAATAACTACTAATAACTTTAGATATCTAAGAAACCTTATAACTAAAGTAAACGCTTTTTTCTTAGAGAAAGTTAAACTAATAACTATAACTAAGTTTAGTATAATTATTACAAATACTAATACTCTAATAGTAATTATAATTAGCGACGAAGGATAACTCTAGCTATATACTAAAATAATATCCCCTATTAGCTATAATTATAAAAGAAGTCTATTTATCTTATAACTTTTTATTAATAATTACTATTTAATAGAAATGCTTAATATATAACGATACTTAACTCTTAGTATAATAGAGATCCCTAGCCGCCTCTTATATAATAGTCACATTATAAATACTTTATTTATCTCTTTACTAGAAAACCTTATTCTCTTTAATATTATTTGCAATTAGTTTAATAAGATATTCCCGGAATTCCCTAGTAACAAATACTATTATTACTTTTTGATTTCTTTTATAAGTAAAGTATAAGACGAGCTTACTAGCTCCTAGTTTAATATTATATCTATTATAATTATTATTAATATTTAAATTAAGATAATTAAAGATAGAATCTTAAAGGCAAATAAGTTAAGTACTATTACTTATTACTTTACCTAGAAGTAATTATATACGTATACTCTTTCTTAGATAGCCCTCGAAAAGCTAACTCTTCTCTTGGGCGATATTACTTATAATATAACTAATAAAATGTAAGGATCTTCGATAGTTTATACCACTAGAGATTTAATATATATTATTACTCTTAGTTTCTCTAGTAACCTTAGACGTAATATTATAGTAAAGACTCGAGGTAAGATTTATTTCGAAGTAATAAATATATTTAACTTAATAAGTAACTTTAATTTACTACTTTATTAAAAGCGCGTATATAAGAAGGCTATTAAGCTTAAGAACTACGTTTATATTAATCTTAAGGGCCCTTATAGCTAGCTTCTTACGCACTTTTATATTTACCCGAGAATTATTAGTATTAACTAAAATATAAAGGCTATTAATAACTAAACTAAAACACTATTTATTAGTCTTAATAGTAAGTAAATAAGTATAGATAAGGTGGTTGCTAACGATACTAAAACTATTAGTATTAGTATTACTACTAAGGAAACTACTAATAATAGTAAATAGAAGTAATAGAACGACGATAATGAGAATAGTAAATAGAAGTAGTAGAACGACGATAATAAGAATAGTAAATAGATATAGTAGAATAATAATATCTAGAATAAAGAAACTACTATTATTACTATTAATAAAACTACTATTACTAAGCCCGCTAGTATTTAGAGTAACGTTCTTATTAACTCTTTTATTAGCTAGTAAATATATAAAAGATTCGAGATAATCGGGAGGATTACTAATAATAATAATAAATAACAAAAGATTTATAGGTTTAGCCTAGTTTATTATATAGTTACGAAACTAGTATTATTATAACTTTAGCAAATATTTCTTATATAGCGGTACTTGTGTTTTTGTCTAGGGGAGCCTATAGAGGCTAGATTTGGAATCACGTGTTAAGCGATACTTATAGCGGTTAGGCTCCTAGCTAGAATAAGATCCTTCCTTTAAGGAAACCTTAGAAGAAATCAACTTGCCACTTAATACGAATAGACCCGTTTCACCCCTGAGGTGAATGGCTCTCGAAATTAAATCTAAGAACTCAAAGTTATTCCGTATTGTATTCAGTATCAAGCTGTATTCTACTATCAATATAGAATGAGATCAAGGGAAAGAATTCCTGCTAGATAGCGAGTGGCCATGACGAATGCATTGACATATCTTTGGTATGCGGGGTCCTCCCCATGTTCGAATATTATTTTGAGCATATCGACATTTTGTATTTATCAAAAGATTGGCGTCCAAGCCCGGATAGTTGTCTCACTCATATTGTACATAGATCTGCACAAGCATTCCAGTTTTGATTTTCATCTACAACATTCGAGAATGCATTACATGTCTCCAAGGCAACATAAAACCAAGATATGAACTTCGGGTATGAAAAATATTCTCACCCAATGAGCTTCAATAGTGCATGTTACTGTGACGAAGAGTCCCTATTGACCCCCAACCTGAATCTGGCGACTCTAGACATTTTCTCCAAAACCGTTGTCTCCATTCTAAGCACTGTCTCCCGGAAACAAGTCCCTGTATTCCATTGGTAGGAGCATCCAATGGCACGCTGCATGCCTCCTTCGGTCCCGCAAAGTAGCACTGCCACGGGCGGTCTCACTGCCTCGAAAAGCGTCACTGTCATGGTATGAGTATCAATCAAGGTGAATACACGCATGAAACCGGCCCTTTCGTCAACAATAGCATCTTCCACTTTCTGACGAATGGCAGGGTCACTGGTTGGATCTACCCCCACGCACTCATCGAACTCGTTTCTGTGATGGCGGGACAGAGGAGAGCCATAGGTGCTCCATCGAAGGCGGCGCATATGAGAGCCAAAAATCTGAGCCTCGATCGTTTCCAGGTCAGCGTAACCCTCAAAGCCGAAAAGCCAAGCCTGTGTGTTCCCTAAAAGGAGAAAGTCAGCTTTTGGATGGCAAGAAGCAGTTGTCCTTGGTAGACTGCTTACAGAGCTTTCCTCCATAGAGGATTCGGGTAATCCAGGGAGAGGCCATGAACACTATACACGCCTCTGCGATGAGGAAGAAACCTATCACTCCGATAAATATGGCCCAATGTTCGAGATGCGTAACGGCATGTTTCGCGACAATCTCGTCAATGACAGCGCTCGCATCTGCACTAAGGCTAAATACACTGCCTTTGGCTGCCGCTTCAGCCTTCAAAAAAGGTTCCAGGAAAGCATGGAAATCCCATGCACCGCGCCACAGGAGTAGCCCTATGAGGAGAAAAGCTGGAGCTCCGTGGAGGGCGGATTGGGCCGCAATCCGCTTCAGAGTCTTCATATTTCGAGTGTTGGCCACCTTGCGGAACTTGTCCCAGTGAATTGTGGCTCCAAAAGCTCCATCCAGTAGGACGCTGTCGTTTTCGCAAATTCCAGCAACCTGACAGGTCGGATAAACATCCCAGAGATTGATTCCGTAGGCGTCTTCCACGGAGGACCAGTGCTGCTCTGGATCTCGGGGCAGTATACACATCAATCGCTCAAGCAGCAAGTCACTGTCATTTGCAAGTGATAAACGAGCGAAGGCCTGGAACGAAGTATCTGTGGGGTCTATTTTCGGCCTCTGACGTAGCAAGCCCATCAGGACGTATGAGTGATCTCCCTTTGGATATTCAGAGATTTATTCCCAGGCAGGAATGAGCTTTAATACTTACATGGAAGAATTGAGTTGTTTCTCTCGAAAACAGGCAGTGTATTGCTATGCTCTGAAGTTCAAGCCGACTCAAAGTCAGATTCCCTTCATAATGATCCATTAGTTGTCGCGTAGTTGTGGAATCCTTCCAAACCATTGCAGCAAATTTGTTTTTGGGAAGAACTAGTGTCTTACTAAAACCTCTGCAGTACACAGTGATCGGTTTGTGGGGAGTGATAAGTAACGCCTCTGGCAATGTCCATAGTCTTGATCCCCAATGTTGCAGCATCGACTGTATCGTGGCCTGGCCTTCCAGATCTCGTGGTCCCGGGCCAACAATTATAACGAGAGAGTGAGCCCCACGCACGACGTCACTGATTCGAAACACGTCGTCTTCCAAAGTGTCCGGGTTCATACAGCTCATTCCAACCCAGTACGCTTTTAGACCTGCATCTCTCGTTGCTTTTGTCGCGATCTCATGCAGGGCGCAGACATCTTCCGGAGAGTTCTCATTGAAATGCTCTGAAGTATATGCAATGAACAAGTACTCTGGGCACTTTTTGTGATGCTGCTGGTTGTCGGGATCATTCTTCCAATCTCCGACTGCCCGGCATCGTCCAAACTGCTCGTCGGTAACGAAGCATAGCGAAGTCGGCTCAAGGATACGATTACTATCCACATTTTTTGACGAACGAGGTGCCATGCCGGTTGTGAAAGGCTTGATGCCCTCCTCAATTGCATTGCGAGTAACTTTGCAGTAGCCCCAGTATCGATATGGGAATGAATCATAATTTCCTTGATTTACCACTTTGCCTTGAGAACTGAGTGCAGGAATGCCGATCTACCATGCGTGAGCGCTCGATGAAGCATATTAGAAGACTTCTTAAGTAAAAGAGCTAACTTACAAGATGATTCAGCGCATAGCAAGTGATAGGCCACCGCACTAGGAAGAGGAATTTTGACCAGTGTTTGGAAGACTTACTTTTATCTTCTTCAAACTTGTCGCTTGGCCAGTTCGCGATCCTCAGTGTGATGGGCGCAACATTCCTGATGAAAGTTCTTTTGTATGTCGAGTTCTTTGGCCCGCGGTAGACCTTATCTGTGCACTGGACAACCAGCTCTTTCACTCGACCAGTGAGAGGGTCCAGATACCTGTCATCGAATGACCCTTCGTAGACTCGCTGCAGGCTGTCTTGATGCCTGTATTTCTGCTCAGAAGGGGCGGCGTACCCTGGCATTTGAATCGAATGTGGCGAGCGCAACTGAAGCTTGGAAGACTTTGAAAAGAAGTTGCCAGTATAGCCACGGAGGAGAGTCCGGGTCGATTCGTCCTTTAGCAAGTCAGTAAGTTCGTCACTAAAGACCTGCGTGGGAAGTTTCAAGACAAGAAGTTGTTAGACAAAATAATAGACTACCGTACATGTTTATGTTTCAGACTCCGTGTAGCTTCCCGCTCAATATCATGAGTATATGTGCCGTCCTGCTTCCCGGTAAATCAACCAACGAACTTTCGAAGAAACCCGCCAACTTTCTTCGAGACACTGACCTTTGGGAGCTGTGCATTGGAATTAAGGTTTGCACTGCTTACCCAAATGGGTATCGGGGGAGCTGCTCCTTTCGTGGGTGCTGGCGTGTTTGAAGTTGCTGTTGATTTCTAAATAACGTCAGTCGGTCTAAAGTCGAAATTCAAGCTATTGCCGAGGACGTACTTCGGTGGCATAGCCCATATACGCTGTCTGCCCAGCATATCCTGCAGCACCATCGTAGCTTAGATTCTTTGGGCCCACTGGCACACGAGCAATCCCGTGAGTTGGTGGGTACTGTGTTGGGGGAGAAGATGGTGTTGATCGCATCGGGGCACCGGGTTGAGCAGGATGGGTCGCTGATGTCTTCATCTGGTTAGTTGCTACATTGACCATTCGTTGGATTTCATCCATACCGGAGTGCTGTCCCCTCTTCTGAATGACATCGCGAAGGGGTCCACATTGCCTCCATGTGCCGGCGTTCCTGTTTTAGGACTTCCGTTTGGAGCCGGCGACCCGTAAGGCAATCCATAGGGTGAAGACTTGGGAGGGTTAGTGACAAAGTATCTCAGCATTTGATATCTTACCATGCTTTATGCTGTGTGATTGTCGAAGCATCAATATGCGGCACTTTTAGCTACAAATTATCAAAATTAAAAGAAAAAAACCAATTGGCTTAAAACGAAGAGAGACTACACTGGGAAGATATAGTTTATTCGAAGCCAGGATTCAACAAAACCTGTGATTTTCATGTGAAGTGAAGTTAGGCTATGGCATAAGGTAGCATTAGGTTTCGCAGGTGATCACCATCTTGTTTGATACATGAAGGCACATGCATTAGCGAGACGGGCGTGTGATAGAATAAAGATACAAGCATAAGCATCCTCCATGCGGCTATAAATAAAGTACAGACGGGAGACGAGGCTGGACTGTCTGCTGCAAAATGCGTTGTCTATCCCTAGCACACTACTCAGGTACTAAATCGACGAAAGAGGGGGCTAGGGAATGCACATGCAGAATCAATAGATTCGGAAAGAGCAGTTGCAAAATCACCCCATCTTCACGCTTCACAGTACAAGCTGGGCGTAAGGCTGTGGGCGTGTTGCGGCTCTCTGCATGCAAGAAGGCTAATTGTGTGGGGGCTGTGCCTCTGGAAGGCGGAATGAATCAAAATGTAACCCTAATGTGCGGTCCCACGAGTAAAGTGAGAGATAATCTGGGAGAGCAAGTCGATAAAAATAGAGCATGGTGTGACTGGACAGGCAGCCCGTAGAACACATTCTGGAAGCCCGCCAAAACTGATTGAGGAGATTCAGTAACAAGCTCCAAGCGAGGAAAGCTTAGAGGAGGGAGATAAGAGGCTTTGTAGACTAGCAGAGTCGCAGTGCAGCTGCTGGCGAACCATCATTGGTTTAAAACGTAGAATTTGGCTTGACATGCAGACGATTGGATTCAGCTCCTGCAGAGCTTATTATTGTGGAGGCGGGGGAAGCAGACAGCCTTCATGGGGGCCAAAACCGTGGGGAGGAGCTTGCCAAGTCGAGACCAATTGGGATTTCAGTCAAAACAGAAATGTCAAACTTTGATACAATCATATCCGGTTCTTTGGAGTCATGGATCATGCTCACCAAAATCAATCTTCTTATAACGCCTTTGAAAACGAAGCTCGTAAGGACGAAAAAGTCTCGCACGATCCTTTGATTTTCGGTGGCTTTGAGTGGGCACAAGGCAAGGAACGACACGAATCTTGTGCTGCAGTCAATAACGTAAAGTAGATGAGATTACCGGCACGCGCATGCCAGGCTGCACAATAGAAGAGCTCTCTGAAAGGCCATCCTGTCCACTAAGAATTGTGTAGATAATCCGTTCACCCAGGCTGAGTTGGGGATGGGTTGCTGATCATGAACAAAGCTTTGCGCCTCTCGATTTACCAACTTCGGAGAATGTCAAAGACTTATTATCTTTGTACCGATTATACTCCATACCAGGTTCTTTCGTCTCCGAGAGGTTACACAATATTGCTTGTTCGTTTGGAACCTGCCATGAGAAGATCGAAGCCGAATGTACGTGATCTGGGTTGGATATTTGGCTTCTACTAATATTCCAGACTCGTGGTTCCACTTCCTCTGCAAGAACATTCCGGTTGTAGAAGTCGGCGGAGTCAAACGGATTGTTGACCAGAACACAGCCGGAATAGAGAGACAACTCAGTCAATCCGACTTCAGTTGGGTCCGGTCTGCGTACTGTTTGAAGACGAAGTGGACAGACAGAAGCAAAAACCGACAGGAAGTAAGCTTGATTGTGTTTGGAGGAGGACCGTCTCTGTGGGAAAGATTCGATGAAATATCAAGCCACACATCGTGGCAAGCCATTGTGGAGGACCCATATTGTCTGTACAATGTGATATTTGAGTGCTTGTACACGCAAGTAGACCGCCTGGCCTGGAATCTCGCACAAGTGTATGGCCAGGAAGAAGAGGTAGGTACCAGGCAGGTAATCTGTTCCAGAAGGATACTGAGATACAGTCCAGAAAATCCTCAGGTCTGCCAATCTTCCAGGATCTGCTGCGGACCATTTGGATTTCGTCGGCCTCCACATGCTCTCGAAGCATGAAATCTACCTTTTGGAAGGCGCGGAAGCTGTTATGGCGACTCTAGAATCTTTGAGAGCTTATCATGACCAAGTCACGAAGGACGTGACAATGTTCCCATCTGCTTTGGAAACGAAGGCCAATTTTCGCTATAGAAAACTGCTGTTCAATTCCACGAATCTGCGTTTGAAGAGTTTGGAAAAGAGGACTCAAAATATGATCAACTTGGTGCGAATCAATACGCGGCAGCCATATAATAACGACTAACATGATCGTATAGTCGTTCAACCTTGTAACGCAAGCGGATTCGAGAATCATGAAAGCAGACAGCAGCTCCATGAAAACGATTGCGGCCATGACGTTGGTGTTTCTCCCTTGCACCGCAGTTGCAGTATGTCCATGATATCGACACATGTTGGACGAGATTGCTGATGATGAGACAGACAATATTCAGCACGCCATTCTTCTATCTTAGCAGCGAATTGAATGAAGGGCCAATCCGGATGTCTCCATATTTCTGGCTGATCTGGGTCATTGCTATTCCGTTGACACTGCTGGTCATGTACGCGTGGTATAGGTATCAGAGCAGATTACAACAGCGTATCGTAGGAGGAGCTCAGCCAATGCCTCTTCAGCAAATGGTCTGAAGTGCTTGCCGAATTGTGAGGATGACCAATGCTGGTAAAATCAAGGGGGTAGAAAAGCCATGGTGAAATACAGTCCCTTTTTTTGACTCCACCAATTCCTCATTTATTGAATAGGTTGAGAGAATCTGTCCGTTCAAGCAAGTGATATGATCCACATTCGAAGGCCGGACAAGAGGTCGTCTTTGTTCAGCACTTTCTTTACTGTGACTGAGCTCACAATCGAAGCTCCTCGACGTTGGGCAATGGGGATCGTTACATCCAAGAGAACCTGCGTGACCTGTTATCCGTGAAATATCCGCAGCTCTTGAAGGGGGGTGGGAGGGCTGCATCCCTCGATCCAGTTAAGGGTTCCTTCATAGGCTTCGCGCATTCCGAGCATTTCAGAAACGTTCTACACGCGCGGCCAAAGGGCATACTGTCATAATCCAACTCTCAGGAAATGGCCTCTGACGTCCAGATTAAATGTTGTCCCATTAATAGGGGTCGCCACCTCGCCGACATATCGCTTTTCTCGAACTGTGTCCTTGTCGAAGGGTTCACAAGGGTTTTATTGCCTCGATACATACGGTCCTCGAAATCGACGCCAGATTGCTGTCAGCTTTGCCGTTCTGATATACTTTCTCAACACAATCTCAGACTCTGTTTTTCGGTATTTGATCGGCATTATCCTTAGATTGTTTTGAGAGCGTTTGAGTGGATGTTCAGGAGAGATAGACTGTAGGCGAATGTCAAGTCGCAGGATACGTGATGTGAAGATTCATATTGAACCAGAAACATCCGGTGGAAAGTTATGAATGGCGTGGAAATACTTTGGTTCGAAATGAAACTAATCAAGCTTCCTTACGTGAAATCAATCATTCGCGGTTTTGCTCCAAGAGCTGACTACTGTAAGGGAAGGCACGAAGTTGTGCGTTTTATTTTGCATACTATGTTTCTTTCCACGTATCATTATTTACAAAAATGTCGCACGTGACAAGTCTTAAAATAGAAAGAAACAATAGGATATCCCTTGAACCATATTTCCGTTTCGCTTTCTTTATCTGTCATTTGTATCGTCGAACCCGGCAAAGCCCCTGCTCGTCAAGAGCACATTATTCCTTATATTCTTTGTGCCTCCGCAAAGTCATTGAAGACTCTTTGTACTACTTACAATACATGCCAGCACATAAAGCAATGTAAGAACACTGTGTTCCTGTATATTTCAATCCCTCTACCTCAAGAATCCTCCTCATTCCCCACTTTTGCAAAATAAAAACAATCATTCCTTAACGCACCAGGGACACATCCAAAATGTGCATGAGACTAACTCTCCACCACCGATGCGGACACTCGGAACAACGCACCGTGGCCTGCGAGCAGCTCAAACAAGCTACCATCCTCAGGGGAGGCGCCCTTACAGTTTCAGCGGCGTATGTATGTCCCACACTCTTCGAACTGATGGGGCAGACCGAGCCTCGTGAGATGTTCTCACGTTGTAAATGTACGTCTTGCGCGCAAGGCATCGTGGAGATTACGGAGTTGATGGAATACGCTACTATGAGAAGCAGCGGAGGTTCAGGTCAAAGACGTAGAGAGGAGTGTTGGCATGATGGTGCTTGGATACTAAATCCGTTTGGCCGGAAGAAGTCTTAGCTTTGAAGTGGTTCTGATGTTGTTAAAAGGTTGAACATAGAATGGAGAGATGTGGAGTAGGTAAGGACGATTCTTGCGGATTTCCATTGAATACACATACTGTCTGTCAATGAAGCAAGCAGCCAGCGACTTCCAATCATAAATGAATGCGTTTTTCACATAGTCTATTGAAGGGAACAGAAACAGTCATACATGGTCGCTCAAGCTTTCTCACCGAGCTCGATACGGTTAGTATAGCCTGGCTACTTTGTCACACATTCCTTGTACTCTGGTGTCTCATACTATTAAAAATATTCAGAACATTTGGGAGCACGCATAGCGTGAATACATCATAGTGAAGATGAAAATACAGAAAGTTCACCCTGCCACTTTCTATCTAATATACATAACTATATTTCTGACACAAAGCCTATGTCTTTTTGCACGCCACCTCCTGCACCAACCTAGTCCGGTAGAAACAACGCAGCAAAGTATTCATCTTCGCTCAAACTGTCATCAAACCTCAAGTAAGATTCGTTCTGATTGCACACGCCACTGTACTGGAACACCAGCTGTAATCCCACCTTGCCACATGCTTCCTCCAACATAAACAAGTTGGAAGCGATATCGTGAGACGATGTAATCTTAATATTAGCATGGGGATTGACTTCGACCACTAACTGGCGCCACTTCGTAAAATGGTACGTCTTGGCTTCGACGAGCTCAAAGAGCTTCTGGGGGATCCATTCGCAGGGACCGACTTTCAAGACCTCAATATTTGGCGGAAGCAGATGCTCGATGGGGCAAACCGGTCTTGCTGGCGGCCAGTCAAAGTTGGGCGCGACCATCTTGATTCGTTCGACGTTTTTCTCCTGTGAAATGTCTTGATTAACATTGTTCTCTCGGTTTTAGAACACGAAGGCTTTGCCAGCTGGTTTCTAATCGCTTGTGAAAGCTGTTACCTGATAAAAATGAAGACAGCCGAGTCACTAGGTCTCGAGATATTCTGCAGAAAGAGAGAGAGAGTACCAAGGAATACACGTACCAGGAGATGTGGCGTAATGTCATAGTGCTTGACTCCGTGAAGCTCGTGTACACCTGGCATGGCAGGCATCAAAAACCCAGTATTGGTAAGGTCCAACTTTAATGAAACCAATGATGAAGCTGCTGAGGTGCGGCTAATGACGTGAAAGTAGGCTTCGCTATATGTGACATCTATCTGTCCATGTCCACCAAAGTAGCTGTCAGAGCTCGTGCATATAGTCAAGGATTTCAGGCTGCGTGGGAAAGAGAGGATGGCGTGCAACTCGCTTGCAGACTCGCAGTCAACGAGCGTGAGTTCTTCTAGATCTGTATCGTTATTGCCAGGGCCAGGATGTCCTATATACCAGACAACCGGGCGAAGGTGTAATCGTTTGAGAGGCTTGTGGTGGAGAATTGCAGCACATTGTTTCACATCCCATCCGACAGTACCTATAGAAGAGACTAATGAGAAGTTGTGAAGCTTCACGGTGCCTACAGACAAGCACAATCCAGATCAGCTACCTCTTGACGTGATATAGTCTTGACGTGATATAGGTAGGTTTATCAGATACTCACATGAGGTCAGCGACTGAGCGAGCATAGTTGGAAGAGCGACATCAAGATGGTCATCGAATGGCTCAAATACGATTTCGAGTTCCTCCAGCTCGGTCATCTCATGGACAATGTCAACTGTACGTAGCATTGCTTCCTTGTCTTCCCTTACCTCATCATAAGGAAGAGTTGGAAGAGTGAGATGGAACTTTCGGACTTGCCGCAACAGATGAGGGTTTGTGCGAAAGGTGCGCACAACCTGAGAGAAGTTTGATCGTGCGTTAACGTCTACATCCTTATACAGTAGGCGAGACGTGTTGTCATAGAGACGGCGAGATGCAAGAGAGAGCGAGTACAGATCCGACTGCGTGAGGAAGCCGACAATAGTCCCGACAACCTCATTTGAGAGGGACAACAGTTGCGAAGAACCAGGCTTCACGGGTGAGAGGCCAGAGTTTCGTCCAGTTTGGACTCGGAAGAGGGTAGAACAATCATCGACGCGTGTGAGTGCGCCATGGAATCGTATGTCGGGTGTTGGACACAGGCGTTGCTAATGTTAATGTCGATGTTGACGTTGTTGACGTTGCTGTCGTCGTTGTTGTTGTTGCCAAAGTTCAAGTGCTGTTTGCTTGTGTCGGGAATTTAATTTTTCAAGTGCGTCGAGAGATTGGATGACGGATCCGAGTGAATGGAAAAGGTCGGCGTCCCTTCGTTGTGCCTTCTCGCTTCGCTACCGAAGTTCACTTTGAGGTCGGAATACGGTAACCCTTGATGATGCAAAGTCGGTGTGTGTCTCTTCAAAGACAAGAAGCTCGAATTCGATACTGAACTGCACACTCTCGTCCTTTACATTTCGCCACTCTCTATGGCATGGCAGCAAGAAAAAGCATGATAGAATGAAGAGAATGGTCTACCCATCTGATAAAGAATGACCAGGGCCGAGACTCCGATGGAGAATTATTCCGAGTTCGCAATACACTCGAATTTCGAGTCAGAGCGTCATTGTGACCTCTTCCAACCCACAATCGTACATCGACATGGATTCGCTCGACAAGACACTCTTGAGCCCCAATGCCAACCATTCCCCAACGCCATATTGTACACTCATTGTATCCGTCGTATACTTATCCGGCATACTTATGTTCACAAGCTTCCGCCAGGTACCAGACTCTGCGACGTCCGGATCTCCTCCTTCCTCGCCCTCATCTCTTCCATCAACCTAGCCTGCTCGACGATCTTTCCATCTCGTGTCTTCTTCTCATCAATCGCAGCAGCTTCCCAGACTACACACAGTCAGCAGAAATCCCTCTTCGATCCCAATTGCAGCACGTACTCGGTTTGTCCGACTTGGAGTACTCCTTCAGCTTCCCCACGAAGTTATCAAAGTCCTCCTGCTTCCCCTTCCGGTTCTCCAAACTCCGCTTTTGTAGCTCGGGGTTGTATCTCAGGAACAGCTCTTCTTCAGAAGGAGTGACCCAGATTATCAACGCTGGACCGCCGATGCCACATACTGCGCCACTGGAGGGGATGGAATTAGTTTAAGAATCTTTGGAGGAGGGGAGAGAGGAAGACAAGCAAAGAGGGAGGGACGCACGCAAGCACCATCTTGCTATACATTCTCCAATTTGTGGGTTTGGGAGGCATCCTGATGACGTGAAGGAAAGGATGTTTGTTTCTCGGGAGACTAGTAACTCGTGACAGAAGAAGTTTCAGCTCATCCAGGATATACCATATTTGATGCTGTCGTCAACGAAGCTTGTACGGTGGCCGAGAAGTCCTTTGTCGAAGAAGTTTGGGACTAGGTGTGGCTTGTAGAGTGTGGCAGTGTAGAGTAGCCGAAAATTGGATAGGGGTAGAGGGGCGAAAGAGAAAAAGGAGGATCTGCTGTTTGTTGTTCCAGGCGTTCCAACTCAGCGAATGGTGATGAAGAAGAGACGGCATCAAAACAAAGTCTATAAATAAATAAGCTCTACTGTAACAGCCAGAGCGTTCCTCAGACTTCTGGTCAACGCCCTGGATAATCCGAGTCCATCTGACACCGCTTACAAGGCTCCCGAGTCCTGACAATCGCGAGCACCTTGAAATCAATTAACAGGAATTCCTGTTTATGGTTGACCATGTTCAAAGCGGCTTCTTCTCTGTGCTCTGTCTTGCAGGCTTCTTCTCGGTGATGACCCTGTGGAACAGGAATGATATTGGGAGATAGGAGTAACAACGCATGGATAGTGGTATGGTATTATAGGATAGTATCATAATAGCATATCGTAGCGCAGCCCCTTTCGAAACTGCGACAGCCTCAGTTCTTGGCAGTGGCTGCAGCTAGAGCATAGGGGAAAAGGACAAAATACTATTGTTGTATTCCACAACAACTGATACGGAGTAAAGCTAAGGAGTAAGCGAAATGATCAGAAGCTAGAAAAATGTATAAGTTTCTTTCGTATGTATATATGGGTTTATGTATCTATGAGAGAGAGAGAGATATATATATATATACACATAGATCTAATGACAAGCCATGTGACCCCCCTGTTGTATTTGAGACGACTCATCAGTCAAGGCCTCGAAAGGCCTCCTCCCATCAATGCCCACCTGCAGGCAGTTGGGCTTTGACTATATTTTATATTGCGCCGTATATCGAATCACCGTACACTTGAACTTCGGAACATTTCGACAATTTTGCAGCATTTACTGAGTTAATAGCTGCCAGTTTCTTAGTTAATCACCTATTGGTTGGTGGTTCTGTACTGATTCACTGCAACGGCTCGCCTGTCAAAACCTATCCCCTACTGTAGCCCAAGCGCAAAGCCTTGGCGCTCTAGCGCTGTCCTCCCCACATCAAGATCCTTCCAACCTAATAATACAATACCCACGGTAAGCTCTTTCTCACCACGCTCCACCGCCCTCTCAGACTCAGACTCAGACTCAAGCTCACACTCCTTCAAGCTCAAGTCAGTATCCCGAATTCCACTTCCACTTCGAGTCTCTCCTTCTCCACCATACCAACAAAACCAACGCTCCTTTCATCGCGCTACAAACCGTGCCGCCACTGAGTCCAGCCTTCAGGAGCCTCTCGAGTCTCGAAACGTCGCATCCTTGAATTGGAGACACACCGTCACGAACGAGCACGCGTTCCTGCAAAGTCAAATCTCAGATCTAAGGGCGCCAGACTGTTGATGGCTTGCGCTCAGTAGTCTCTGAGGAAGCTGTCAATTGTACCTTTGCGACGTGCTTATTGCTTTTCATAAACACCACAATGGCTTACGATCAGGGGTATTATCAACCTCCCGGACGACCATACAACGGCCCTGCTGCACAGAGACCTGGTCCGCCCCGGGACTATGGCCAGCCTCCGCCGCCTCAACAGCAGTATCCTCAGCAGGGCTACGATCAATATCCACAAGATGGCTATGGGAATGAGGGGTACGATAATGGCTATGCGCAGGATTACAATGGGGGATATCAAGATATCAATGGAGGCGTAAGAGGCAATGGGTACCAGAATGAAGAAGGCAGAGGGGATTGGTACCAGAACGAAAGCGGCAGAGTGAATGGGTACGAAGGAGGTAGAGGCAACGGGTATCAGAACGAAGGAGGCAGAGGGAACGGATATGAAGGAGGAGGAGGCAACGGATATCCACCACAAGATAATTACCCCCCACAACAAGAGTACCATGGTGGTTCAAGAGGAGGTGGAGCGATGCCTCCGCCGAACAGAGGCAGAGGTGGCCCAGGACCGGCGCAAAGAGCCCCAGCAGCTGATGGATATCATGGTGGGTATGATCAGAGAGGGGGTGGTGGCCAAGGTAGAGGATTTCCAAATGGAGGGTCACCCGCTGGAAGAGGAGAGCGGCCTCCACCAGTGGAGCGGTCGGCGGCTTCAGATCCTGGAGGTAAGTAGGGAGCAAATAGCTATGAGCTTCACGCTAATGATCACAGCGAGAGGACCACCAGGACAGGGACAACGGAAACCGTTGAAATCACCACCCGTGTCTCCAGGTTCGACTTCATGGGATAATCCTTTCCCTACATTTCCAGGCGCAAAGAAGAAAACAACAATGTCCGAGGAGCAAAAGATCGTACAGAAAATGGCTGCTATGGAAGTAGGTCCACCGCAAAACCGACCACGAACAGCTGGAAGCAAAGGTAGCCGAGATCCATATGGAGATCGGGGGCCAACAGATGACTATGGACGGCCTTCGTTGGATAGTCAGCGGAGCATGCCTTCCCGGGATTATCCTCCACGAGGTCCATCCCGAGGCGCCCAACAAGGATATCCAGATCAACGTCGGGGCCCGCCACCTCCAGGTCCAGGCTATGAAGGTCCTCCTCGACAGGATGCTTTTGCGGATCCTGGATTTGGTGATAGAGGAGCATATGGTGCGGTTGCGCCTGCTTCGCCTATGAGAGAGAACTTTGCTCCACCCGGGAGAAGCATGACAATGCCCAACTCACCTCCAATGATGCAAGGAGAACGGCAACCACCCAGCGTAATGGGTGTAGCCCGTCTCGATGAGCGACAGTACAATGGTCCTATTGGAAGAGCCATGCCACCAAGACCTTCAACGGCACCAAGACCTTCAACGGCTAGTGGAACAAGACCACCACCTCAACGAACATATCCAACTCCCGACCCAGTACAACCATTACCACAACAATTCCCTCCTCCTGACCCCTATATGAACGGCAGACAACCAAGCAAACCTTACCACAAACCTGAAGAAAGCATCAGCGACTTCTATGATTCGTACTACGATGCACCAAACCCAACTCCTCCCCGTCCTGGTAGATCCCAGTCAAATGAATCAGAGATGCCAAACTTCGATGCCTTGCCACCCATTGAACCTGGACTACATACACAGGGTGCATCGAGTAATGGTCATTTCCAACCTCCACAACCGAGAGGGAATTCTTTTGAGCAACCACAAAATGCATACCGGCAAGTGAAGCCGATGAAATCTCAGCCAGATGTCAGGGCTGGGGCTCAACCACAAGCCGCTGTTTTTGAGATGGCTAATGAAGCACCTCCTATGCCAAATGCATTCCCACAGCAAGGTTACGCTGACGATGGCTATGCTCCTCAAGCAGGTCAGTATAACGTCCAACCGCCTCAAAGAGGTCCTTCAGCGCAAGGTTACGTAAATACCAACCCACCACCTCCGCAGACTGGTCCCAATGGATTCCCACCGAGAAGTGCTTCTGCAGCACCCCGAACGAATGGCCTCCCCACTGGTCCAAAGGATGGTTTCAATGGGCTTCCTGGTGGCCCATCGCCGCACGGAGCAGCTGCCAACGGTCCACCAAGACAAACTCTCCCCACTGATGCATTTCCTTCTCATCCACCTCCAGTCCGAGCAGGCCTGATACCCAATTCTGTGGCTGCTCAAGCTAACAACAAACCTCCACCTGTTCGTAATTATGATAATGTCAGCCCCGCTCAACAGCCTGCACCCTCTCAGCAGTCCGTAACCCAGCAAAACCCTGCCGGTTCGCTTCCTGTCACTGCCCAGGAGCTCGAGCAGTTGAGGAACGTAACAAGGGTGAATCCTAACGATCAAGTTGCTCAAATGGTTCTCGCGCGAAAATTGGTGGAGGCGTCAGAAGTTTTGGTTGCAGCAATTCCCGATCAGAGAGCTCGCAACAAAACTCGTGAGAAATACATCATGGATGCTCATAAACTTCTCAAGAAACTGGTCGTAGCTCAAAATACCGATGCGATGTTCTACCTAGCAGATTGCTACGGTCGTGGTGCTCTCGGCCTTGAAACAGATAACAAAGAGGCTTTCTCCCTCTACCAGTCAGCAGCAAAATTGGGCCACCCAGCTGCAGCATACCGCACAGCCGTGTGCTGTGAACTCGGCAATGACGAGGGTGGAGGCACACGAAAAGACCCCCTGAAAGCAATACAGTGGTATAAACGTGCCGCTATGCTAGGTGACACACCTGCTATGTACAAGATGGGCATGATTCAACTCAAAGGACTTCTTGGCCAGCCCCAGAACCCTCGCGAAGCAGTAGTATGGTTAAAACGGGCCGCTGAACGTGCCGATACTGAGAATCCTCATGCTCTTCACGAATTGGGACTTCTCTACATGCAACCCCAAGGTGGAGACGGCTCTATCGTTCGGGACGAGGCATACTCATATGCTCTGTTCCAGCAAGCTGCAGATCTTGGCTACAAATTCTCGCAGTTTCGCATGGGCTGTGCATTCGAGTACGGTCTTTTCAACTGTCCTATTGATCCCAGACAGAGCATCATGTGGTATTCACGTGCAGCAGTGCAGGAGGAACATCAATCTGAGCTCGCATTGAGTGGATGGTATCTCACTGGCAGCGAAGGCGTACTGCAACAAAGCGATACGGAGGCCTACCTCTGGGCACGAAAAGCCGCTATGGCAGGACTTGCAAAGGCAGAGTATGCCATGGGGTATTTCACGGAAGTGGGAATTGGCAGTCCGGCGTCTTTGGAAGATGCCAAAAGATGGTATTGGAGAGCAGCTGGTATGTACCTTCCCCTTGGCATTGGTTCTACCTGCTAAAATGAATCTAGCACAAAACTTTCCCAAGGCCCGAGAGCGGCTCGAAGATCTCAAAAAGGGCGGCTCAAAAGCCGGTCTCAAAGGACGGGAACGCATTTCGAGATCGAAAGTTGGCAAGGCCAATGAGGGAGAGTGCGCAGTGATGTGACACTTCACCCAATGACGATACTACATAACCAATGGAGATCATGAGAAGTGCTTTGAAGAGTTTGGTGGCAATCTGAAGGGCAGCGGCGGGCGGGTCCCGGAATCTCGTATATATGCCCACTTTGTGATGTTAATGCGAGCAGAAATCACGACTCATTTTCGAACTCTGGTGTTATATGGATGGGGGAACAGAAGGCGTCCTGTTGATATTAAGAGCATATGGAGAGATAGAGGGGCTTGACTTGTATAGTATGCAAGCGCAATACATATGTATGGTAGAGAAATGTAATGATGAAATGATGGCGATGAGCGATCTGCAGAAGCATTGGACGTGATCTGCATGCCGTCTTCATCCGTATAAATGGTCTGTATCGTTGACCTTGAATAGCTCATTTCAAGACTTGCAATTTCCAAATACGCGGCTCTGGTGTGTGTCGCGGCGATGGAGCAATGACTTTCTCAAAGTAAGGAAGTCCAAACCCCACATCCTCTTCTAATGATTGACCACAGAGACGAGGCAATCGACAGCGACAACGGCCTCGACACGGGAAAAATCCCTTATCGAAGACTACGTACGAAAGCATTATTTGGATTCCAATATTCGGGCAAGAAGACTCTCAATACCATGTCACACCTCGTGATCCGTCAAGAGAATGATAAGACGCGCACACAGCGACACACAGCCACACAATGTTCTCATTGTTGAATGGACTCTTGCCATTGTGTTGGAGATGTGAGACCATCTAGATCCTTTTATAGGCAGTCATTGGGAGAGCACTGAGCCCGACAGATCATGTGTAGCTTGACACTACCCTGGATAGGCGGTTTGTCGCTGTCGATTGACTGAGTCTTGTCGGGCATACAGTAGTGAACAAACTAGTGCTTCTCACTCCCCCGCAGTGGGTGATGCTGGAAGACAGGCCTTCCCACCTCGTGTTAATATCCGCTTACACTGACTCGAAGTCCACGACGGTCATGTTTACTGATTGTTTTGTCTCTTCAGCATGTCACATGTGTTGTCCTCGTTCCATGAAGGAAAATTGAGAGTGTTTATACGGTGTTTTTACTGCCTTGCCCTAAATTGAGAAAGAGAGGAATTGGATTTTTCTGTAATAGGCTGTCTAAAGCAAGTCTCTAGAAAACGGGGCTTTGGATGAGGCTTCAAATAGAAAGAGGTAAGCCGTACCTAACATAACATTTATACTTTTTCCAAAAAAAAAAAAAAAAAAAAAAAAAAATTGGCCGAAACGTTCAAATATTTTGGTTTCGGTTGTTTCGGATCATTTGTAAGCAGAATGTCGATTGGGAGGAACGCATTGAGTATCAGGAAATTTATATACAGTGCCAAGAGAGCTCGAAAAGTGCAATGCCCCTTCAGATACCACACCAGCGTTTGTCCCGCCCGCAAGCTGCTCATAAATAGTGCGTAACGCAGAGAACGCCACCTACATGGAGTTTTGAGACCATCAGATGTCTCCTCCCCTTCTAAGTCCCTAGTCATCCTCTATCCATTCCTAATAGCGAATCGCAGCCAAGTCCTTCAACCTTCCCAGCTATGATGCCAAGAACTTCTCGTCAATTATGACTTGATAGCTTCCTCAGCCTGGACTTTCAAGCCTTTCGCAACATCCTTAACGTCCTCCTTAGCCTCCTCAACCTGGTCACCAACCGTCTCGCCCTTTTGTGACATGTTGTAGGCTACAATTCGAGAGACCTGGATAACACCGACGAGGCCGAGAAAGAAGTTCACTGCAGCCAACCTGTGTAATGATTTAGCAGTGACCTTGAGATCTGTACGGGAAATTAAGGCACGTACAGGATATTTTTCGGCCTTATAACGAAGCACCATCGAGTCCAAATAGCGCCAGTGCAAGTAAGGGCAATGTTTTGAGTCAAGGAGAGCTTCTCGGCTGGGCGGTAGAAATCAGATACACCTGCGAGAACGAGGCTCCACTGTCATCCAATATTGTCAGCAACTGCTCTTCTTGTTGAAACTCCGGAGTAGAGCTTCCCCAACCCCGAAGGATCTTCGAGGGTCGCACAAGCGATGGTGGGGAGATGCGATTACCTTCATGACAGGCGCCCTTGTTCATAATCAGCTAAAGTCTCAAACTTCGAGTCTTAAGGAAGAGCCTACCAGAAGTGAACGGTCTTGACACCAATTGGACTGTCCCACATTTTTCTCGCCCAACTCTGCTGAATAGGTTCAGCGGGCGCAGCTGTACTCTGCCATCTTCGACCCCCAAATCTGGTTTTTGTCTGTCTGGTAGCTTGTTGGGTGAAGAAGTTGGGGCGAAATGCTGGACGACCAGCGCGAAAGAGGGTTGACATTGTGACTGTGTTTGCTTCCTCGGGAGGAACCGAAGTCAATTGGAGATATCAGAGGTTCGCGGAGGAGAGACCGAAGATGTAATTGTTCGCACAAACGAGTAGGAGGGGGAGCTGAGGTTCCAGGTGGGACAGTGGGAGGACTTTGTTTGGCGTAGATGGGGGTGTCGGAAATATGTTGAAAGCGCAAGTCGGGGTTGTTGGTATCGGCTAGGTCGGGTCACAATAGGGCGGCTTACATAACTTTGTATGAGAGCTGCAACCACCAATCACAAAGCAATGTACAATTATGCAAGGTTCATTTCAACGACAATTGGAGCTTCTACGAGAGCTTCATCCTGCGGCCAATTGAACAACCACCACGAAAGGATCGACCACGAAGAGCCCACGGTCAAAATGTCAGGCAAATATGCGTTCTCCCAGACGCTGAAGGAGGTCCGGTTTCTATTTTGTCAGACGGCGGAGCACAGTGGCCCTACAAGGTGGGTTTGCGCATCTCATCTACAGAGCTTTGGATATGAGGAGTATCTTTGCCAGCACTGGATTAAGCTGGCAGTCGTTCATATGGGGAAAAGACTTGCAGTTCAGATGCTGATTGAGATCCACACAGATCGTTCCTCGCCCGCGCATATCCTACGATGAAGAAGAACAACCCGCATACTCCCATCATGATCCGAGAAGCTGCTGGTACACAACCTAGAGTCTATGCAAGATATGGTGGGTCTTGAGTCAACTCTTCCTTATGGTGGATCTTCAGATATCGAGGGGTAAAACAGAAGTCGAGATGCTGACTTTGACCAGAGTTTGGGAAGGAGAAGAGCGAGTCACTAGCAGGTATGTCATGGGGAATTGGAAGCATTGAACTGAGCGACTGACCATGAGAAGGATTGTCGGACAAGGAGATCGAGGACAAAGTCACAGGATTAGTGAAGACTGGCATATGATTAATGGGAGCTCGTAATTTGGGCATGGTGTACATATAGGGATGGCACAATCGAGATCTATTCAAGCACCAATTCGAACTCTGGGCTGGAAGGGTCAAGCGCAATCATTGCGAAATTGATACCGGTCAATCAAAATGTCCTGTGACGGCTATCACAATTCAAAGCTCTGGGCCGGTCACTGGAAGGTCCGAGAGATGAAGCAGGGGCTGTTAATTCCAAGTGGATATTCATCGGTAGCGAGCCTGATCTATGTGCCTTAGCCAAAGAAATGGTGAACTGAGTTGTGCCCTGCCCTGACAGTGAGCACTTTTGGGAAGCATTGGGCGTGGTATCTTGAGGAAGGCGAGAATTTTTGCAGCAGCAAGCCTCGCAGTCAAGGTAATACACACTTGATAGCAGATCTATCGTCGTTACTAGGCGTTGATACTCTAACATACCCTATCACCAAAGACTAAGTCGTCTCTACCAATATCGTAGCGTCCGATACAGCGCAAGAAGTTGGAGGCGCGAATACAATCAGTGATCACCACTCAGACGATCTAGTACCAGAGTTGGCTTCCATTGATACTGTGAAGCATTCCATACTCGACAATTCTGAGTACGACAAGAAGCTCATGACAAGTGCAAAAGGCAGCTACCCCGTTATTGGATGGCATGCAATCCAGCCCAGGGTCTATTATACTAAGTAGAACAACGCTAATAAGTAATTCTTAGACTAAAGGTAATGTCTCGGTACAGTAGTCTTTTAAAATATATTACGTCTAAAATGCCTTAGTAGGCCATAGATTTCTAGGGTTTAGCTAAGAGTAAGGCAACGCGGTAACTTGGCAAGGATATAGAGTATGTTGTCTCAGGATCTAGATCTTAGGAATCACGATGTCCTAGGAGTTATGGATCTATAGGAGTTTTCTCTATGGAGAAGCTAGGATATCCTTATAATACAAGCCTCTAATCAGATATCATATCTGAACAAGTACCGACACTCGTAGCATTAAAGGTCTGCCCTCCCATTTTCACTCATTGCTATCTTCTGCCCAAAAGAAATCCAAACAAAATCCAACACTCCACATTCAGACCTTATACCCCAAAAAGCCGAAAATATAATCGTGATTCGTGTCCCATTTATCACCTTTGTGACAAGGCAAGAAGTCTATAGCTTTGCAACCTCCTCTAGCAGCGTTTTAGCAGCGAGCTTTCCGAGGTTATTTGATGCTAGCGGCGAGTCACCGCTCAGGACTAGTCGATCTCGGTGCGTTTCGCCGCTAATAGTACTATTGATTGGCGTAACACCGAGCTTCTGAAGCTGCTCGCCAACATACCACGCCATCTTGCCAGGAATATAGCCAATTTCGGGATTTGCCCCTTGGTCCAGAGAGTCCGGAAAGACGTCAATTTTGTAGCCGTTGTAGATGAACTTGCTACCTTCAGGTTTGCCGACGTCGGCAGCAAGCATGCTCGCTGGACCGTGGCAGAGTGTGATGAAGAAGCGTTGATTGGCATGAGCCCACCGGAGAACGTTGCCGACTGTTGCTGAGAAAGGGACGCCGTTCATGACACCGTGGCCGCCCGGTATGAAAATGGCACAATAAGGCGTATCTTCAGTGAAGCCCTTACCCCACACCTCTTGGAGGTTGAGTGGGCTGCGGATCTTCTCCTTGAACTTGTCATAAATTGTCTTAACCGCTTCATCCTCCTGCGGAAACGCCCACATCTCAAACTTGACCGGGTCGCCAGAGAGCGTGGCAATGTCTATATCAAAGCCTGCAGCATCGAGGTGGACCATGGGCAGAAGCATCTCTACTGGATGATTACCGGTCGAGAAGAATTCGCCGCCTGCCATTTTAAGATAGCGCTCTTGGGTCGCAATCAAGAGGATCTTCCACTTGCCACCCTTGTAGGCGTTTGGGTAGATGACCCCGTCGGAGTCGGTCTGGGCGACGTATACTTGGTGAGAGAGTAAGGGGACGGGAACCAGGCGTCATCCTCTGCCTGGTCTCGTACAGGAGCGCGATCCGATGAGTTGGACATTGTGATTACAATTACCAGGTCTTTGTTGAGTGTGTTGATGGATTACTGGGGTTTTCTCTTTTTCTCGGTGACAAGAATAATGATGGTATTCAACAAGTTTACTGCAGTGTGCGAGTGTTGCGTCTTTATATATTGTTCAGCTTGCAGGCCGAATGCGGTCAGCTTTAGACATGTCGATTCAGAGTCCCTGCATTAAGACACTCACTATGGAGTGGATGGATACATGGGCTTATCGAACCCCTATTCTACCGAGGCATAGAAATGTTCTCTGCTTATACTGTATAAGTCCGACGGAGTGCACCCGCCCTCCCCAAGCAAGGCTTGACTTGGACATCTGCGAAGTCCGTCGGAAGGCTCCCGGAAACCATTATGGAGCCGCTTCGGAAGCGTCAGAAAGTCTCGTCAGCTTGTGAAAGATACCGTCAGCGGAAGCTTGGTGTACGTATTTGCAATTGTTCGTGGTTCCAATTGGATATTCTCTAATCTAACGACGCTGGTAGTGTGACGCACGAAGACCATGTCAATCATGTACCCGTGCAGCTGTGGAGTGTATCTCGCGAAATCTTGAAAAGATGGATCCAGTATCAGCGGGCGATGAAGGGCAGTCTCTCGGGAACGATCAGCTCAATGAAGTTGGTACCGCGGACGCGGCTGTGCTTCCAGAGAAAAGCATCGTGGACTTGAGCAGAATGGTATGTTGCGAAAAACCCCGAAACGATTCCTGCACCTTACTCAGAACTCGTGTCAGATCTTCCTCGGAACCGGGCTCGATCAGGACCTGGCATATGATACATCCGCCTTGCCCGGCGGTAACAAGCTGGCTGAGTGTACTTTTAGTAGTGAGATGCCATGGCGTAATCTAGTTGGAATACAGTTGCCTACGGATAAGGTACTCGACGATATTGTCAGCACCTTTTTCCTATCCGTCGATTGGTTTATGATGGTAAGGTTTGCGGACTCTACACTTGCGTCCGACTCTGACCCGCACATAGGTCTTCCAAGAGGACCACTTCAGACGCAGATATGTGGATTTGCTCGATCCGCAACAAATAGTCTGTCGCGACAGCAACTTTCTTTGGATATGCATGTTAGTAATAGCTCTCGGAGCTCACTACTCAGCATTGGCGCCATCTTCAGAACTGCCCAGCGTTGACTATCAGCGGCTTTCTCAAGACCTCTTCGCCAAGATCGAAGCCAATTTCTTACAAATTGTCGGCTGCTCGACACTTGAAACCGTTCAGACATGTGTGTTACTAGGGAGCTTCTTCCTGTTCAACGGGCGACCCACCACGGGATTGGGTATCTCAGGGAGCGGAGTCAAGATCGCTCAGGTCATTGGGCTACATCGCGAAAGCCTTTGGAAGGACGACTCCCAAGCTATTCGAGAAGAGAAGCGACGTGCTTGGTGGGCCTTGGAAGTATTTGACAAGTAGGTCATGGGCCTCATCTGCCTTCTTCTAATCACTGCTAATCTATAAGCACCGACCAGATACGCAGCCATTGCCTTTGGTCGCCCATGCATTATCGACGATTCCGACTGCAATGTGAGAATGGTGTCAGAGGACGGGCTCACCGAACCGACAATCGAAAGAAATCCACTTCTAGTGTATCACCAATGGAAGTTTCGACTTTACAGGATAATGGGTCCATTCATTGGCCGACGAAGGGAATCGAAGCGGCTTGAAACTATCCATATCATACACGAACAGTTGGTCCAGTGGTGCAAGGAGTTGCCTGACATGCTGCGTTTAGAAAGCTACGACGCGAACTCGGAACAGATCTCGGTTGTCCAGACGCAGGCCCTTAATCTTCAACTTACGTACGACAACTTGCAAATTATTCTTCACCGTACCAGTGCCTTCAATAATAACGACAATGAGAGCAAGCTTAGGATGGCGAACCCAGAAAGCAACATTTCTGTTCGACAGCTCCTAATATCCGCTAAGAACACGTCAGAGCTCTACCGGTATTTACCCGTGCTACGTGCGATTAGCGGACACACGCCGATATGCACATTGGAATCACTCTATTCACTGCTGGAGTAGTGCTTTGTGCAATCTGTCTGTCACAGCCTATGACCGAGACAAGTTCCCAAGCCAAAACAAGTATTATGCATATTATCCGGATGCGTCGCACCTCCTCCTCAAGCCAACATCTTGTTTCCCGTCAGAGTCTCAGCATTCTGGACAGCTTGGTCACCGTTGTTCTGCGGCTGGAGAACAGCTTGATCACAGGGAAAGATAATCCTGCTGTTGCGAGCCCTGGTCGTCACGGAACTCTCACCCCTGTCCTTGATGCGGCCTCATTCGATGGGGCAGCCACGATTGGAGCCCATACCACAAATTCGGAACACAGTGTTGTTCCAAGAAGTAGTGAAGCGCTGCTACAACCGATACAAGAAGGTAAGACTCAGACTACTCTCTGAATTAAGCTCAGACCTAATTGAAGCGCTGAGAAATAGTTTTCGCACGCTACATGTCCACTTCGACTCCCGGGTCCACCATGGCTGTAGATCTGGCAGAGCCAAGTGAATCTGGTGTACGAACACTGGAACCCTTAGCAGAAGACACGACAACTCCTTTCGTCTGGGATGGGGACTTGTCGTTCTTAGTAGACTCGGGGCTTGCTGACGCAAGTCAATTATGGCTTTGGACTGACAACCTAAAGTTCGATTCGTTCTATGATGTCGATATTTGATCGATTATCCTTTGAATGACGGCTCTTCTAAGATGGACCGCAAGGCTGCCCTAGGAGCCAACGAAGAACTGCCAACGGGCCTCGGGCCTCGGTCATTTCCAAGACAAAGCCAAGTGGAATTGAGAGAGAAGTATTCACGATGTGGACGATTCCACTAGTATATAATAGGTCCTATCCAATTAGCCAACCAGTCGTCGGTTGACACGGTGTGCTTACCGGAGATAGAATGGTAGCCACTGTCTTATTATCAGAGAGAACCCTTGGTTGACCTCCGGTCATATTGTTATATATCATTTTCTCCAAGTTTAAGTCAACGAAATGAGCCTCGTCTGTGAGCGAAGTCGTAGGAAATCTCCCACGAAGGAGATGATATATTAAAGTCGCTTCAATGATATCGTCGCCCAAGGACCGACGGTGAGTTGAGAGCCACAACTCAAATACTGTATCCGAAGGGGTAAGAAGAGTGAAACTTTTCACGGACCAGAGCAACTTCGTGGGCTTCGTAGATTTTATTTGTCTCTTTATTGCTTCTTTGGCCTTTTTTAAAAAAAGCTAGCTCCTTCGCTATTAAAATTGAATTTTAAAATATTATTAACGTAAAAGCTTATTATATTACCCTTTATACCTACTTCCCTACCTTCTTATAAGAGTAAGTCTATACTTCTTTTCTTAACTTCCTAATCCTATTTTGCCCTAATAACTCCCATACAAGCTTTTAGTAAAATCTTTCCCATTTATTTTATATTAGTAATATATACCCTTTTATTCTTAGTCTCTTCTAGATTTATTCTTATTATTATATTTATATACTAAGTAATCAAGTCTATATTAAGCTAGTAACTTCCTTCTTCCCCTTGTTATATAAGGTAGCTTTCTTATATTTTATATCTTCTCCTAAGCTCCCCTTCTAAAACTATTAATTTAGCATTCTTCTAAATACGAGGGTCGTATATTCAATAAGCCCCTTTTCTAATAAATACTTAAAGATTACGAGCATTCATCCGTTGAGAGTGTTAGGGGCCGCTTAGAACCAGGGAAGCCTCATTAATCAATGGCCTTGCCTATTACGAAGTATAATTAACCCCGGATTCGCTACTCGGTAAGCTATATCTATCGAACCCTTGGCCTTGGGACTATAGTGTGTCGTGTGTAAAGCTCACTTACGGAGTAATATCAAACTCGATGATTACGTATTCCGTGGAAATAAGAGTATCCGTGATGCTCTTCCACCTCAACAGGAGATCTTTGCGATCTAGGTTTTAATAGTCCAAAGAGGGGTAATGAAAATGCTTTCCTGCATTCTGGAAGTTTTTTACAGAGAAAAGAAGGTAAAGCCTCGCGGTAATAAACTTGCGACAGCGGACTCCCGCCTATAATAGGGGACCTTCTAGGGAAGTGAAGAAAATTCCCATCTTACTCCCGGAGGATCTCCTAAATAGAAACTTAATTTAGTCAGTGCTATAAATACACTGGATAGATATCGAGGTCATTAGCGACGGTTAAATGCAATATCTTTTTTACGGGTAATAATCTACTACGGGTTTTTGGTAACCGAGAAGGAGAATTTGTAATACAAAATAATAAAGGAGATATTTAATGAAGCCAATTTACGGATTCCTATCCCAGCAACTATCAAATGCATTAGGGCAGATTGTATCCCTACTATTCGACTTACACATTAGGTATAGTCTACTTATTTATTTAGCCAGAGCCCTCGAAACAACTAAGTACTCCGTAGTGGATAGCCATTTCCCGGTAGCGTTGCCTTAGTCAATACTATTGGTATCATTCAAATGGTTTGTAATGTATTGATCAATCAGCATTACCAAATCCCAATATATGGATGGATCCTTGTTAGGTAAGTACTTTGTAAGAGAATTTCTCGTTTATATTTTCCTGGGAGAAACAATTGAGCCCTATGTGTTAAAACTGATTTTTCTATTATTTCTCGATACACTCACTCACATTTCTGAAATCTGGTCAAACACCCGTCCTTCATTATGTGTCAACTTCGTATTTACTCCTTCTTCTTTATGGTGGCCCTAGTGACTGGCACGACTACTTCAATTTTCATCGATGCTCCTGTTCCTACCTATGCTGCAATCCCAACTGTAGCAGGAGGTCCCTCGATTCCGGCCCCGGTAGGATACCGCGTTGAATCCTTTGGACAGGGCGCATATATGGTCACAGAGGGTACCTATCAAGCAATGTTCGTTGTATCGACCGAGAGTGTTATAGCCATCGACGCTCCTCCAACCATTGGCTTGAAGCTGCTCTATGCAATTCGCAATACAACCAGCCTGCCTGTCTCTCACGTTATATACAGTCATGCCCATGCGGACCATATTGGAGCTGCATATCTATACGGAAAAGACGTCGTCACTATCGCGCATAGGTTGACAGCGGATTTGTTAAAGCTCTCGCCCGATGCGGCCCGACCTTTACCAAGCGTGACATTTGAGGACGACCTGGACCTTGTCATAGGAAATCAAACTCTCAATCTGGCCTACCACGGCCCAAACCACGAACCGGGGAACATATTCGTGCATTTGCCAGCACAAAAAGTCCTGATGGTTGTCGACATTGTATTCCCGGGCTGGGTTCCCTTTGCCTATCTTGGCGAGGCTCAAAGTGTCCCTGGGTATATCAGGGCTCACGACCAAATTTTGGCCTATCACTTCGACCACTACGTCGGTGGACACTTGACGCGCTCTGGTACACGCCAGGATGTCATGATTCAGAAAGAATATGTGGAAGATCTTCGAGCCAATTGCGCAGACGCTTTGATCCTTAGTGGAAGTCCTCCGAACTCTACGAACCCGGTTTCTGCTTATTCCATGATTCCACCGATTCTAGCAATCGATCCTGGGAATAGCTGGGCAGAGTTTAAACTCTATCTGTTCAATATCGCGACCTATTGTGCTGATGTTACCAACAAGAAGTGGCTGGGGAGACTAGGCGCCGCAGACGTCTATGGCTTTGAAAATGCGTATCAAATGGTTGAGTCTTTACGTATTGATTATAATATTCTCGGTCCCTTTGGAGTTGTATAAAGGTCCTGTATTATATTATATATGAAACCTTCGTATACGTAGGACTATGTACTCTGTGGACTGGGAAGAAGTAGTAGCGCAAATATCCATTTTCTATGAATTTTCGATCGTTATTCTACGAGATTAATAAGGGAGACTAAAAGAGGATGATCGTCTCTGGGCGCCATTCCGAGTGAAATATTAAACACAAACGTGTGGAATACCAAATTGCAGTTCAAGCTCCCTTCGACGGCACAATTGTTTCGGCTATACCTCTTGAATTCCGAAGATTCGTTATCCACATCTATCCACCTGGACTCGCTAGCACTCCTTGTCTAAGCGAAGCTAGTGCAGGGGATTGCTCTCGAGAATCGCCTCGTAGAGCACAGTTAGAACCTCGTCGGAATCGATAATGAACTTAAAGGGGCGAGAAACGGGTATCCTACGAGGAACTTAGTTCTTAAGTGTGCGGGGTAAGTCGAGCATAGGAGCCTGCAAAAGGTAGATGATAGGACATACATTCCAAACGAGGCCGGCATATTGTCTTGAAGCTAAAAGTATATATAAAGATATTATATTTGAATCAAGCACTAAACTTCTATTTACTAAGAAAAGACTATCCGCTTATATAAAACCTTCATTTCCCTAGAGTCTTATTTGCTTCCTCTCGAGGAGTCTAGAGTCTATAAGATATTGGAGTTTATGGTTATACTAGACTCCCTCGGTTACGAGACTCTGTTACTAGATGATAAAGTAGCTCCTACTTCTGTGATCTCTACTCGTGGTTCTCTTATAGCCTAGCTGCCGAGCTTCAGGCTACGGGCTAACATGTGTCTTGTAATAGTCAGCGCTAGATGGTTTCGAACTGGACAATGAAAAGATTGGGGGATCAGTAATGCCTTCGAACTTCGCATATAGGAAGGTGGTACAGAGGCGATTCGTTATGGGACATGTTCTTCTACTGACTCTGTAGCTCGTATCTCATATACCTTTACTCTGCTCATCTTCCAAATTCCCACCGCGTAGACTTTCGGGTCATAAGCCCTTGGAGTCGAGCATATAGTAAAGAATGGTAATGCCCACGTACGAGGCGGCCTCAGCGAACTAATCCCTGAGTTGCAGACTTGATTTAGACAAAGAAAAGTCGCGTGAAGAGTGGTTGAATATGCATAAGAGACGATTTCTTCAAAACTCTAGTGGATATCTCGTCAAAGTTCCAGAATTGCTCTGACTATATCATCCAAGTCCTCAGCCGAAATATCTAAAAGCGTGTTGGCTAAAGTGCTTCCCTCTACTGTGACTATTCTTCCTCCACCATCTTGAAACATATGTACGGCCAGAAAGTCTAAGAAGCACGAGTAGTCACCCCTTGATAGCTTTTGTTTACCGTTTTCGAGGATGTCTGCCGTTTCAAGGTTGGTGACAGTGCATTTACTACCAGTGGCATGCTCCAAAGAAGCCAGTATTTTATTCTGTGTCGTGATCAATGAGCTGATGGTGAGGTATTTATTAGCAGTCTCTGTAGGAACTTGTAAGACCCGCGTAGTGGCATATACGACTGCGCTAATGGTGGTCGCAGAGACTGGTTCATGTCCCGAGTCATATATCTTGGCGGTGTAGTTCAAGACGTCGAAGCCCAGCGCGCCAGGATTCTTAAGCCCCCGATAAAATCAACATCAATATGGGTTCCGTCATTCAAGTAGATAGTGGAAGAAGAGGAACGAGGATAGCAAGCTGCTCAGATCCTTCATAGAAAGCGAACTGATTTTCCCAATTCTTGCTTCAACTGGTCCAGAAGAAAGGTCTTACCCGAGCCAGGAATTCCATAAAGGCCGACTACCACGGCCTTGTTCTTGGAAGCAGACAAAATGTCAACAGTGGCTAGAAAGTCTCCCTGGGCTTCCGCAGTTGGCCCGGACATTGTGTTCGAAACGTTCTTACTATGGCAAAGCATTATCTAGCAATTTCCACGGCCTTGGGGCTAGTCGATGTGAGATTGTTGAGAGCTAGTTCGATGATAGATGAGTCTTTTATCACTCAAGAGCTGATCGGCAGAATGTGCAATTTCTAGGTAGCTTGTTTCATTTGTAACTACATAACAAGGAACTTTTCAGACGTAGCCCATACTTATACTACTGGTAAGCTGGAGCGTTCTCTTGCTCTGTTAGTCTATTGACTCGGGTAGAAAAATGACAAGGCTTAGAAAAATCCTTTCTTGTGCTCCCACACCCTTTTGTTACACGTGCCTCACTTCGACCAATGGAGAGCCTCGTGGTTAGAGTGGATATGCAACATTGAATAGTATCAATAGACAAGTTGGGAATTACAAACCTAAATTATGCTGTGTAACGACGATAAGCCTGCCCTGGTTCATCACAAGACGATATATTTGAGGCCTACAACAGAAAAGGCTTGGCGGACAACGCCCTGCTATGCATAGCTGCAGCACGCTAATTTTGAGGCCTACGGCAGAAAAAGCCTCCAGGCGGGAAACGCCCTGCTAAGCTGTAGCACGCTAGTTTTGAGGCCTACAATCACTTATTGGCTTAGAGTTCTTCGGAAAGCCCTACCACGACTATATCTAAGTTCTTGGTCCTGAGTCTGTAATCGTTAATGTTGATCCTTTCTCATAGTCTCAAGATTCACTTCTATTCGAGACTTCTGCCTTCTTCCTGTGACGCTCTCCAGATGTCTCTCCACTAGAGAGAAGCCCATCTCGTTGAGGCACAGCCCACAGCCGGTTATATTGTTTCCAGTAATGATATAGCTTACCCCTTTGATACAATCGATCCCAGTTTGTTAGATAACAGACTTGGCCCTTCGAGTATATCTTTACCTCAATCACAGCAAAACCAGTACTATCCCTCTGGCCTTTCCACGCTTGAAACTTTTGATTTCCCATCAACTTGGTCGGAAAACTTGATAGCCGAGCACAATTTTCAAGAACTCCCCTCAGCTTCAGTCCACAGTCTTTCCAGTACAGAAGCTATTCTCCAAAGGCCTGACGCCCTGCCATTCCCTTGCGATAGTTGCGACCTTTCATTCCGATTGCGTTCCGAAATGAAGTAGGTGCTCATTGAATATCTCAAAGCATGTCTCCTAGCTAAACTAATTCCTTGCAGCACGCATTCCAAAGCCCACGAGAAGCCTTTTAAATGTCCAGTTCCAACATGTTCCGAAACAGGATTTCGATATCGAAAGGATCTGCCACGCCATATTGATTCCGCCCACAGAGATTTGCCTGGGACTAGGCGTTTCTACTGTCCGGTCACGTCTTGCAAGCACTCGGAAGCGAATGGGACAGGCGTGGCAAGATTGGACAACATGAACAGACATATGCGAACGGCGCATTCGGAGATATATGGGACAGAACGTTGAGTTTTAGGTTAGATGCGAAATGAAATAACACGCTCGTTGTATTGGCATTAAATCTCTTTCCGAAGAACCTTTTTGACACGAGAGTCTACTCGGACTATAACCATTCCGTGTGAAGTTCGAAATGAGTGCTCTACTTAATTGCTATAGTATAAAGTCAGCCGCCCAAGACGGAGTTCGGTTGGTGCAACGAAATTGTCCAGACTACCATGCTGGAAGGAAGGTGTGTCGAAGATTGCGTGACCTTACTATTGATCCACCAACTATTATTACCGTGTCCTCACTTATTAGGTAAGACTATGATCTAGTAATAAGTGTTAATAGGTCTAATTATTTAAGGCAACTAGCAAGACGACGGACAAATACCCCGATCTCATAGCACATAATCTGAATTTTTATAGCAACCCTCACGGTTTTGTCCTTTACCAGTGCTGGATCATGCTGATTACTGTTCCGATTATGTGAATTCTGCACTTTGGGGACGTATATACGTAGATAACAGGCGTGGGGAACCTAAGGCCCAATAGGTATAACCCACAGCCGGAGTTGTTATTACCATCACGGTTGCTCAACCTGCCTCTATTGTAACGTATAGCCAGTCACCGAAAAGACCAGGGGCCGTTGCTCTTCTTTCATTGACAACTTAGCTATAACTGCATATATAGACTTTAGCTACTGAAGCGCTAGTATTTCTTAGGTATTGCAAACACGCATGAAATTGTCGTTCGTCTGCCACCAGAATATGATCATTCACCAACAAATACTCAGACGCTTCCTGGTATGCGACCCCAAATCCTTTTGTCACACTCAATAGCTCAATTAGATTTGCCCACGAAAACGTTTGGCTTTTAGGGTCATAGATGTCATTCATCCAAACAATATCTTGTTTGCGTGGATCATCAGACCTCACGAAATGAAGCACCATCGTCCTGATCGGGTGATACCCATAGCCCTCCTCACCACTTGTTCGCCCTGGCTCACCAGAGCGATTTGATTCGCATTCAGACCTATCTGGTACGAGGCCTATAGTTTCTATGCGGTGAATAGGTCGTTCTGGAGGCCAGTCGCTTACCGTCGTCTCGACACCATCTGTCGTTCTATCTGAGTGCATTGCTGAGGTGTTGGGCTTCTCTTCAGAATCTTGGATTGATACGCCTGATGGTGGTGAGTCTGTTAATCCACCAAGAGACACCCCTGCAGTAGAGTCCGCAACAGATGGGCGTTTGACTCCTAAGCGGGTGTCCAAGTCCCTCCTCGCTATTGCCTCCATCATCTCGCTCATATCCCTTATGATGGCTTTATAAAGACGGTAGACTTGCCAATTTACTGTTGGGGGAGGAACCCAGGAGCGATAAAGTTTCTGGTGGCAGGATGAGACGTCAAAACTCTCCGGATGGGTCCTGAGGAACATGGAGCAGAGATAGCACGTTTTTTTGCTTACTCCGATGAACCGAAAAGCGGGCCTGAGCTGTGGAAATTGGTCGTAGAATGATAGGAGTTGTAGTTCAGCATGAACGACAGAATCAAAGGTGCATGACTCTCGGAAAAAGGCCTCTGCATCTTCTTTGTTCCAGAGACGAGCTAGCTGAGGTCTAACTTCATCTGCCTTGGATATCACCCTTTTCAACACGCAGGTCAGTGGTAAGGCGTCCCTCCTCGTGTTTATTCGGGTTTCTGGGGGCGCAGATAACGCCTCGACCGTCAGGGGATTAAACAGGGCAGGGAACTCAGATGGAAGCTGTAGAATTGCTCTGGAAGCAATGCCATATCTTCCTAGTTTGAATATTGCAGAGATCCAGCGTGGTAGCTGGCTCTTCCAGGGGAAAGCAGCCTTTAGAAAGCCGAGGTAATTATACTTGGCCTTCTGTGCCCAAACTATGTGCTCGGCGAGAATTATCGGGTCAGTGGTCGGAGGTAGGTTTCGGATCGAGAAGATGTGTTTGAACCAGTCGAAGAAATCCTGGGGTGGGGGGAGGAAAGATTCAACTACAGACTCTCGAAAACGAAATTCAACATCCGAGATGGATTGGTCAGAGAAGCCACTGGCGTGACTGAGGATACCAACGTAGCCTTGAATCTTCTTCATATCGAGTTTTATGATTCTCTGAAGTACATCTACTCCAACATCAGAAACATTGGCAACTAGAAGCATATTTTAGCAGAGCTCCAAAGGCTTCTTGGCAATGGCGCTTACCTCTGCTGGCAACATTGTTGAGTATACTGGCAATCTCCCGCAGCTGATCAAGGGTGCTTTGCGAGACTCCAGAGTTGCTAGCAATCCGAAGAACGGTGCCAGCCGGCATGCCTTCCTCTGTCAAGAATACCTGAATAAGCACTTAGTAATCACTCCTATATATTAGAGAAATCTCTATAACACTAAGAGTTAGTTATCGAATATATCACTCAATTCGTAACAAATTAGAAGTCTCGTACTATACTTACTTGCGTAACTAATTAAGTATTAATTAATTTGATTCTTATTAATAATAGTATCCTTATAACCTTTAGTATAACCTTCTTATCTCTATACTCCTACCGAATTAGTTACCTCTAAGGATAATATAATTACTATTCTTAATAGCGATAATTATACTAAGTAATATATTAATATAAAGATAGTATTATTAGTTATACGCTATCTTTATATTATTACTAGTAATAAGCTAGTATTACCTAATAACGTATTTATCGCAATTCGATAAGACTATAATAAACGCCTAATAACTACGTTATAAATTTTTAATACCTCGATCTCTTAAAGTCTTTACTTAATTGTTAAAGGGAATATAAAAGCGGAAAATACTATAGGCGTATAAAAGAATTATAAAGTATTTAATAAGAGTTAAGACCCTCTCTTTTATAATATTATAAGGGAATAGTTTAATCGTCTCTTATATAACCCTAAAAAAAAGACGATTTACAACTTCGTCTCTAAGTTAAAGTAATATTAAATATAACTTAAGGACTTAGCTATACTAATTACTAATATAGCGATTTTCTCTCGACTCTTAAACTTATTATTACTTAATAATATACTCTAGGTTTAGGCTAAGACTTACGTCTAATATATTAGGCTTAATCTTAAAAACGCAATTACGTCTTTATAAATTACTAAGTTTATAATTCCTACTTTAATTAAGAATATACTAACTTTTACGGCCTTTATAAACTTTATAAATTCGATAAGCTTAATACGAACTAATAAGCTAATTAGTTACGTAAAAAAAGAGGCAACTAGTATAAGAAGGGACGGGGCCGATATACTAAAGGAAACTAGAGAAGAAGTAATAAAGACAAGTTAAAGTCTTTATCTAAGGCAAGCTAGCCATTAAGTCGGCCGACCGAAGTCGGCTAGAATACTCGTCTTTAGCTTATCGGCCAACTCGAATTATTATATTAATCGGTTAGTTAATTAGTTAAGACCCCTAGCTAATATTTACCGATTAACTTAAGGTTATAATTAATAGTATTTTGGTATTATTGTAGGGAAGGAGAAAGGGGGAAATTGTAAGTAGATTTTAAGCGGTTAATATTAGCAAAATAATATTATTAGCCGAAAACTAGTTTTAAGCCTAGGAATTAAGGCTTACTTTCCCTTTAGATCTTTTGTCCTTATTAGCTATAATAATTAAGAATTCGATCGCCTACTTTTAAACAATAATAATATGTCTTCTCGCGCCTCTACTCTATTCTCGCGCCTCTACTCTATTCTCGCGCCTCTACTCTATTGGAAATCAATTCTATACTATTAGAGATATCTGCTATGGCTTTAGAAACTTCGTTAACTAACCCCCTTATGTAAAGATAACAACTCTAGAGAGTGGTCACCTCTTGGGAAAGACTCTTGCGTATTATCAAATACTAAAGAAATAGTAACGATATAGTGCGATCGATATTCGATTTTATAATAACGCGATAGAGTTGGATTTGAGGAGCGACGACGAGGTCTAAGAATCGGGTATATAGGCATATTGAATTTAGGAGATTTAGGCGCGTTTTCCGGCCCTTTAAATACTAGGTAAGTGCCCGGAATATTTAAGTATACTACAAGCATTAATATAAGGTCTATTTATATATGTTTTAAGCTGTTTTTAATATTAGGCAAGTTCCTTACGGTTCTAGTACTTTATAACTCTAGCTAATTAGTCGCCGGCTTATTTAACCAATAAGCTATTAGTTCGAACTACTATTAATTAGTCAATTAGCTAGAATCGATCGATTAGCTAATGACTGACCGACCGACTTACTAGCCAGTATAATCTAAGGGAGTATATAAACCTTAAACAAATAAATATAGCTTTTACTATATTAAGGGTTATTATAAGAGAGATTACTAGAGAAAGAAAAAGGTATAAACTAAATAGTTAAAAAAGAATAAAGAAGGGGAGAGACTATTTATAAAAGCCGCAACTATAATTATAAACGTAGCTATTATAGAAGAATTCGAAGATAATAATTCTCTCTTAGACTAGCTAGACTAGACTATAGTCTTTAAACCAGACTAAATTAAACTATCTAATAGTCTACAAAAATTATTTAAGACCGAATTATTTATATAATAGTCCTTAAATTTATTTAAGACTAGACTATAATAGTCTTAAAAAAATTTAGAGAGACTATTTATAATTTAATTAATTAAATATTAATTATTTTTTAATTTTAAATATTATATTATTACTTTTAAGCCGTTATTTTATAACTTTTATATAAAAACTTTTTTAATTTTATATACTAATAAAAATAATCTAATTATTTATAATAGTTTAAACTAAACTAAACTATTTATAGACTAGATTATAAGACTATAGTCTAAATACGTCCTTAAAAATTTAAATTTTAAGATTAAACCGTTTTATAGTCCCCAAAAAAACCTATAGTCTAGACTAGACTAGACTATTGGCTAGCCTATTCCCTCTACTCTTCTTATGCCTTTCTAATTAATATAAAATTTGTATATATGTTTATAAGTACTCTAGTTCCCTAGATTATAAACTCTAGTGTATTACGGCACTTCTTATACCTATTAAGGGATTTCGATAACCTCAAACAATAGGCCAAACTAAAAAAGGTTCAAATTACAAATAATACCTATTATATAATAAAAGGTTATAAGAATATTATATTACGGCTTAAACAAGGAAACCTTATACTTAAAGAAGCCTAGTATATGCCGGATTTCAATTATAGGCTTATTAGCCTAATAGCTCTTAACTATAATAATATTATAGTAATATTAGAAAATAGAACTATAAAGAGAATACGTATAGGCAAAACTATCTTTGTCGCGGACTTTAAAATAAGCTAGTATACTATATAAAACTACTAATATTTAAAGCCCATAGCGCTTACTACAAAAATTATAGATATAATACGATAAGATCTTATTACCTTACGCGTAATAAGGGAGATAACTATATAACTTATATATAAGCGAATAAGCTATATTAATACTCGATACCTATAATTATTATACAATTATTTAAACGGTCTTAAGTTCTTAAAATAACCTCTTATAGCTAGAGATTAAATTTGCGAACCTTACTTTATAAGCTAGATAAGAGTCTAATATAATAAGACTACTAGTACACGCGAGTATATAAAGGAAAAGAAACTCTATACTAATATCTCAAGTATATTATTACTCTTAATAAGAGGTTTTAAGTACTTTTTATTAGTTATAGATAACGTAACTCGAGCCTATTAAGTTAGGTTCTTATATAACAAATCTACTAGTAAAGTATTATTATATTTACAAGATATTAAAAAACTAGTTAAAAACGAATTAAGTAATTTAGTAACTTACTAGAGAACTAATAATAGTAATAGGGAATTTGGCAATACCTTCGTATTATAGTTTAAGGACTATAGGATTTAGTATAAGCTTAGTCCCCTATATAAGTACTAGCTTAATAAAGTAATAGAGAGGGCTATATAATTAATTAATAAGATAGTAAGAATTATATTATTTGAATTAAAGCTTCCCCTTTATATATAGTATTTTATAACTAAATATACTATATAGCTATAAAATAAGCTCCTTATATTAGTATTACTATATAACTCAAAATCTACTAAAGAAGCTAATATAATACTAAAATATATATTACTTGCTATATAAAAAAACAAATTACCAAATCTCTTAAGTATTAAGGTATTTAATTATCTTATAAGAGTTAAATTCCTAGAAGGGATATACTAGGTAAAATATCGACTTATAATAAGAGAAGGTAAATACTTCTAAGTAAGCTTAACTTTAACTTAAATTACGCGCGTAATAAACCGTAATACTCTATAAGAAAAAGTTACTTTAATCGTTTAGTATAACAAATATAAGTTCTTTAGATTAGAGGTACTTATTCCTAAGGAATTAGAGAAGCTAGTTAATAAGCTATTACTAGTAATATAGCCCTTAACTAAGAGGAGAGATATATATAAAAACAAGGCGATATCGAAAACCCTTATATACTTACAAATTATACTAATTATAGACTCTAGAGTAATACTTATTTTACTAGTTAAATAAGTAGATTAAGAACTTATTTTACTTATACTAGCTATAATGCCTATATATATACTAAGTATAATAAAGACCTTAATTTTTTAATTAGGTAAAACGGTTAAACTAACTCCAAAAGTAATCGCAATAATTATAAAACCTTAATTCTTATATATACTTATATATAGAGTAATTACTACTTTAGAGGAAGAGGTATTTGCAATTATTAAAACTACTCTATTTAACGACTTATTAGTTTCGCGTATAATAAAAGAAGATCTTATAAACTAAAAGCTAGCGATTATTACTAAATTATAAGCTTAGAAAGATAATAGAACTTATAAGCTAATTAAGGGAGTACTTTTAAGAAGACTAATTATTACAAAGTAAGTATTAAAGAATAAGTTTAAGAGTAATAATATAATCGAGAGATATAAAGCTAGGCTTATAGTAAGAGAGTTTAAATAATAATAGGGAATCGATTATTTCGAGACCTTTGCCTTTATTATAAGGTATATAACTTTACGAATACTCTTAATACTTATTATAGCTAAAGACTTCGAAATCGATTAGTTAAATATTAATATTATATTCTTTATTCTAAAACTAAAGAAAGACGTATATATAAAAGTATTAGAATACCTCGAATTAGTTAAGAAAATCGGTTTTAGTTTATATTACCTTAAATTACTAAAATTACTATATAGCTTAAAATAGGCTCTAAGAGCTTAGTTTAAAGAAGTAACGGCTTTCTTTAAAACTCTACGTTTATAAACCTTACTTATAAACCCAAATCTCTTTTATAAATTAGGCTTATATATTCTCTTATTTATTAATAATATACTAATTATAAGAGAGAAAATAACTATAGCTCGAATTAAAGAAGAAATAATAGTAAAATAAGTATATAAAGACCTAGGACTAGTATACTTATTTATAGGCTTTTAAATCGAGAGAAACTAATACAAAAGAATAATTAAGATTTATTAATAACTCTATACTTTAAAGCTAGTAAAATAACTCTAAATAAAGACTTTAAGGCTAATTAGTATACCCCTCAAACTAGGCACTATACTTAAGCTAGTAAAGCCAAGAGATAAACTCTAAGAAATCAATTAAAAGCTATATTAAATAATTATAAGATTAACGATTTACTTCTTAAACTATATAAGATTCGATATATCTTACGTAATAAGACAACTCGCAAGATTTATAGTAAATCCCTTTATAACTCACTTTATTATTATAATTCGACTTATATAATACCTTAACTATATAAAAGAAGTAAGAATTATATATAAAGGGAAATTATAACCTAATATTTATTACTTTAATAATACTATATATAGTAATATAACTTGGGCTACTAAATTCAATCGAAAGAGTTTCTAAGGTTATATAATTATATAAAATAGAGGAGTTGTCTTATAGTCTACAAATCGTTAGAAATCGACCTTATTATTATTAATAAAAGTAGAGATTATCTTTATAAGTAAAGGAGGAAAAGAGATATTCTAACTCTAGAAGATTATAAAAGACTTAAGTAAAATACCTTCGATTCTAGTACTATATTATAATAATAATATAACTATTATATAATTTGACGATATAAGTAAATATTATATAAAAGCCAAGTATATCGACTTATAGTACTACTTCTTACAAAACGATTTAATTACTTAAGATTACTTACGAATACGTTATATACCTAATATAAACTAACCTACCGATACTCTTATAAAACAACTATTATAAGACGTAATAGAAAGGTATTAGAAGACCTTGGGAATAGATATATAAGGGATAAGAAAATAAGGGATTTTGGGTAGTTATTTTATAGTTTTATATAGGCTGGCTAATAGTCTAGTCTAGTCTAGATTATAGGTTTTTTTAGGGACTATAGAATAGTTTAGTCTTAAAATTTAAATTTTTAGGGACGTATTTAGACTATAGTCTTATAGTCTAGTCTATAAATAGTTTAGTTTAGTCTAAACTATTATAAATAATTAGATTATCTTTATTAGTATATAAAATTAAAAAAGTTTTTATATAAAAGTTATAAAGTAACGCTTAAAAGTAATAATATAATATTTAAAATTAAAAAATAATTAATATTTAATTAATTAAATTATAAATAGTCTCTCTAAATTTTTTTAGGACTATTATAGTCTAGTCTTAAATAAATTTAGGGACTATTATATAAACGGTTTAGTCCTAAATAATTTTTGCAGACTATTAGACAGTTTAGTCTAGTCTAGTCTAAAGACTATAGTCTAGTCTGGCTAGTCTAGTTTTATAGGTCTATAGGCGGTCTATAGAAGGTAGTTTATAGTCCCATAAGAAGGTAGGAATATAAGCTTGGGAAGACTAAGTACTCTTATACCGCAGGCTAGTATGCTACTAGTAAGTACTAAACTCTTGAATTAAGAGATATAGGTATTATAACGATTACTACGTTGTTATGGGAGTTAATAAGGCTTAAATAGGAAGAATATAGTTTAATATAGTTGAAAACACTATAAATAAGGAGATTACACGTGTGGGGGAGTGTTAAGAATACCTAAATAAGCACTTAGTAATCACTCTTATATATTAGAGAAATCTCTATAATACTAAGAGTTAGTTATCGAATATATCACTCAATTCGCAATATCCTCGAGGCATGCCGCCGATACAGTACCGCGGTCCCTTTTTATAGCGCATAGAAGCGCCATGGAATCCAGAAACTTTCGTTTCAGTAATCTCTCTCGAGGGCCTTCAAGCTCAAACAGATCTTGGTCGAGGCCATAAACTGAAGGTTCGCCACGCACAGGGTCAAGCGTATACAGAAGAACTGCATCCTGAAGGAAGCGATCCCTCAAGGCTCCTTGTATTTGAAGAGTAGCCATGTGAAAGATAATGGTCTTGGTTGGGGAAACGGATCCAGGGTGCAGTCTCAGCGGGGTTGCTATAGCTGATCACAGAACCCAAGTTCTCTGAAAAGCTTCCACGGTTTCCCTACTGGCATATATCATCAATCCCATCGAAAGCTTCACCGCCCTCGCTTACCTGTACACTATCATTGGGCGTAGTTGCGTTGCATACCGCTATCGTTGATTCGTAAGTAGCTGATTGGAGGTCTTGCAATTGGCACTCTGTCGAGGACTTTGGTTGTAGGCCTCAAAATTAGCGAGGAGGGGTTACACTACCTATACTCACCTCAACCGCGTTTACGGCTTACACAATAAGCAAATTGTATGCGGAACAGGGTCTATAGGCAACTCGATTCGCAAGAACAACCAAATATGCAGTCGCTCTAGCCCTGACGTAGAAATAAGAGGCGATTAGTGGAGGAGATCGTGACACTTTTGAGGCCTACAATAGAAAGCCTTGTTGAATTAGATATCATAGGTGCAGATCAGGGCACAATATGACACATCGACAATAGTTAATCCCGGCTTATTAAGTCATTATTGAATGAGCAGAAGATAAAAATGCTGCGATTAACAACTGGATTCAAGTTTTCCACCCAATTTCAAATCCTGTTGCGAAGCGCAAATTGAGCTCACAACGACATGGAAAGCACTTCGCAAGTCCTCACCACTTGCGATCCACCAAGCTCCTCTACCACGAGCTTACAATCAGACTATGAAGTAGCGATTAACACTCCAGAACACTCTGGCGCTTCAAGTTCACTTGTCTTGCAGCTAAAGCTTCTGAGGAGGAAGGCGAGTCAACAAAAGCTTGAGGATGCGATGACAACACCTGTTTTTACCGCACCAGTTCTGGCCCACGTAGGGGCGACAACCACATTTACACAGTATGGCTTACTAGCAGGATTGGCTGAAGTCTTGCAGAGAGAGGAAGAAGATGCTTTGACTACTGTGTCCTCCTCTAAGCAAGACCCTCGCATCTATTTTAACGTTGCAGCACCATCGAGCATCTTCATTTGCGGCTCCCAAGGCTCGGGTAAGAGCCATACGCTCTCGTGCCTACTAGAGAATTGCCTGATTCCCTCAGAAGCGAGTACGCTACCACAGCCCCTTACTGGTCTTGTCTTTCACTATGATACTTTCATCGCCGATGGAGGAGGATCACCTTGCGAGGCTGCATTTCTGTCTTCGGATCCCGGCGTCAAAATGCGGGTCTTATGTTCACCAACCAACTTCCGCACGATTCAAGTATGTTCAATGCCCCCCAAGAGCTGCTGGAGCACCGAAACTCATCTCTGTTTAGCGCACCTATCACGGATTGAACGTCAAAATTGAGCCTCTACAAATTAGCGAGAGTGATCTCAACACCAAGCGCATGCTTGACTTGATGGCAGTGAGCCATGACGACGGCCCAATACCACTGTACATGCATGCTATCTATCGAATCTTACGAGAGATGCGCATAGAACAGCAAGAGAACGGTGGCTCATTTAGCTACGCCAACTTCAAGAGTCGCGTTGCAGAGACGGTGATGACTCCATCTCAGCTAAGCCCGTTGAATCAGCGCTTAGAGACTCTTGAAAGCTCTATGCCACCGATACAGACAAAGGCGAGAGGATTGAAGCTGAAAGGAAAAGTGAAGGCTTCAAGGCAGTATGGGAATGATTGGACTTCGAGAGTGAGTACATTAGGGCTCAGCACTACCACCCAATATGTCCTGACGATGCTAGTCTGGTTGTCTCACTATTGTTGATCTTTCCTGCCCCTGCGTTCCGCCAGAAGGAGCCTGCTCTCTTTTCAACATATGCCTGAGCATCTTCCTCGAGCAGGATATGAACACAGGTCGAGTGATTGCGCTAGATGAAGCACACAAAGCTCTCTTTTCAACATATGCCTGAGCATCTTCCTAGCAGGATATGAACACAGGTCGAGTGATTGCGCTAGATGAAGCACACAAAGTGAGTGAGAAATTTTACTTTCGAAAAAGTTTTAGATTATTCGTGGCAAACTTACAGTCTACAGTTTATGAACGGCTCCGCTGAGGCACAGACGTTTACTCAGACCTTACTGTCTACTATCCGACTACAGCGCCACCTCGGCGCCCGCATCATCATCTCCACACAAGAGCCAACCATTTCCCCAACGCTCCTTGATCTGTGCTCTGTCACTATTGTTCATCGATTCACCTCTCCAGACTGGCTGCGAAGCCTGAAGAGCCATCTGGCAGGTGTAGCTTCTGAGCCGACGGACGAAATGTCAGACACCAGCTACCAAGACAAGAACAAGCATCGGAAAGTTATAGCGAGCCCTAGAAGCAATGCAGAAGGACGATTATTCCGTGACATTGTAAGGTTGAGGGTAGGTGAAGCGCTTCTGTTCTCGCCCAGCGCCATGGTTAACGTAGAATCCGGTGGTATACCAGGGTTTACAAGGCTTGGGACGGCGTTCTTAAAGGTCAGGGTAAGGACAAGAATGACCACTGACGGAGGTAAGAGTGTCATGGCATCCTAGTGTATTGGGAATAGGGCTCGTTTACGGCACATTTTGAAATCAGACGGAGAGGATGGTATGCTTGGCGTTTAACGTTAAGGTAACGGATAGTCTAGCATTGGTTATTTGCGATGAAAGCGTATGAATACATCCACTCAGGTCTTTGTATTTCTGCTTCACATTATACGCTGGGCACTCCAATCTATACAAGTTGATCTAATCCCTGTCCCAACTCTGGACCCCAAGGGATGCCTCCAACTGAATTGTTCCCCTAGAGCTGACTGTATCGTCTTTCAGAACCATCCCAGGGAGGGACCACCTAAGTGTTCCTCATTAATAGTATGGAGAAAGAATGAGCAAGAGGACAAGAATGAATATATTTGAAAAGTAGTCAAGCATGTTAACCTGGATTATAGTACTGGGCGTACTTTATAGCAAAGTAAAAGGAAGCCAAGAGACTTCGGAGTACCGTAAAGCAGAAGAAGATGAAGGAAGCGAAGAGCGTCTCGAAGCAGTGGCTTCTTCCGATCGCCACTACAGGAGTAGACACGGACTTGGCAGGTGCAAAGTCATCATGTTTAGCATCTAAATAAGCTGCGCCTGTGTGCAGTGTAAATTCCAAGCACGTCTCCTCCGTTCGTCCATTACTAGACCAAACCTTTTCCTTACAAGTTTGTTCAAGTATCTTCAGCCCAATAAGTATAGATTGTAAAGACATACAATATCATAAAGGAATTGAAACAATTTATTAATGTTGGAGAGATTCGAAGTATTACTTAACTATCAATAAGATGCTGATATAACTTACCAATTCTTACTACAAAATGGTAAATTAATTAAGACGACTAAGGTAGTTTCCTTTAAGATCACATGGTTTTGACGTGAAGGCAAGAAGCAAGAAGTAGGCAAAAAGACAATCAATAATAGATAATAAAGTGACGATCACAAACAGATCAAGTACTAAAAGCTCTGCTACAGAAACATGATAGTATATCATAAAAACAAACTAGTATATGAGTAAGGAAACAAGAACCGTGATGATTTTGATACAGTTTACAAGCCTAGCAACTCTGTGAGTCCTAGGCAGGCATGAACACCGTCTTGATGAGTTGGTGTGTAATGCAATACCTTAGGAGTGGAAGAGAAAGGGGAATTAGGAAGGTAATAAATACAGCCAGTTTACGTTATACAGGCTCACCAAGTAGGGATTTCCATCTGGCAAAGTCCTATTCGGAGAATGAAGGTAGATCTCTCAACACTTATCTCAACAAATCGAATCAACCAAGTACAACACAGCGCCACAAGCTAGAAGCCCAAACACCACTCTAATACCTCCCATGTGTATATACTCATGAAACTTCTCCCGGCAGTCTCCAAGCCATCAGATCATCTCTGACCTCCAGTTCATCCACTTCCTGTACTCTTTTAAAACCCGTTCTCCCCCTTTCGGAGCCGCCGGACGAAGCATCATTCGGGGAACTCTGGATCCCAGTCGCGTGATTGATTGTATCCTTACTCCTCGAATGTTTGTGCCCAAATCTGCCACTCCCCTTACTTGTGATTGTGTTTTGAGATTTCGTACTTGTCCCCGAGTGGTTACGGCGATGACCAAGAAGATGCGGTTCTTCACCACTTGGGTCTGGATCATCGGTGGCGATTCTAGGCGCGAGCTTTGCATCGTGCTTCCAACCATCACCGCCAGCAAAGATTTCCTCAACAAGCTGGTCAGAGGAGAGTTCTCCAGGCTGACAAGCCCACGAGGCTGCCAAAGCCCTTCTGTACATATCTTGCAGCTCGCTGTGATCTCGGGTTTTGCTAATCTGAGGCGCTGGAAGATCTTGTTCTTGTCAGCAGTGACCTCTCAACCATGAAGTGGATACTGACTGCCCGTATCATCAGGCTCTCCTTGCTCTCCGGCCATAATGCCGGCAATGCCTCCGAACACGGGCGCAGTTTTCAGCGGAGGTGCCACGAAGTTCCTCTCTCCATCGACCTGCTTCATCGCGATGCCCACTTTCAGCGTGGAGTTGATCTTACTCTCCTGCATCAAGTACCGTCTCGTAACGCCCTCCTCCCCATCCTCCGACTCTTCCACATACTCCGCGAGATTTAGTGTAATATATCCCAGTGTTATCTTCTCTCCTCTGGCTCCAGAGCTGTAATCTTGCACGACTTCGAAATGGATCAAGCATTCTTGCAGATTGTTGTTCTTATCGATTGTCAAGCGGACGGGAATCGTGCGGACGTAGTCCCATGACACTTTGTGTTCTTTGATGGCAGACTTGTCCGTTCTGCCGCGGTGTTCGGCGGATGTGGAGGAGGGGAGATGCCATTTTACGTAGGATGTTCCGCTGACGAGGGGGACGTTGTTAAGATCGAGTATCTGGCATGATCGTTAACCGTGAAGTTTGGAGACATGCCTCAATGACTGACTCTGAGGACAAGTTCGAATTTTGGCTGCTTAGCATGTTAGCGTTCGTTCTATATGATGCTCGGCGCAGAGAGGAGGGGAAGGATTTGTGACGGACCCTTCGAGCCTTAGATACTAAGAAGCGCATGGTCAGCAGCTGAAGCGAAGGATTCCTCAATGGGGGTAGACATACTCAATGGATTCATAGCCAAAATAGATAAGATTAACCAAGATGGCAGTCGCTCAGTGTTGGTGGAGTCATTGCAGTTTCCTTCTTTGTAGATGGAATGTTCGGATGGGGAGGATGGATCGATGACGGGTGGCTCGCCCCAAATTTAGCCTTGTACCGGTACTGTAGCCTTGTTCCGGTAGTTTCATCAGCCTTCTCTTCCACACTTGAGACTCGACGACAAGACCTCATCCACCCATGGACGTATCTGGGGATGACATTGCGCAGGTGGTTTTGAATCAATTCGACAATCTGCCGGCAAAGGCTAAACCACTAACAAGAAGCAATGGGACTCGGGAATGGGTTCCCATGAGCGGAATCGTTGCGCAAGGTGCTTTAACCCTTGGGAAGGCTACTGCAGGCGGGGCATCACAAGGCTGACAATCACCGTGTAGGGAGGAATAGCCTTACATGTCTAGCAGCAGCGTGCGTATGGATTCGTATCCTATTCAATATGTTCTGGCTCACGGCTGATGGGATTCCAGTACTGGCATGAAATGTCTGCCACAAGACAAAGTCTCGCGAGCAGCAGGCATCGTCCTTCACGACTGGCATGCCGAAGTCCTTGTTATTCGTTCTTTCAACCGCTTTTTGTTGGAAGAATGCTATGCCTTGATATCGGAAAAGAAGCCTTCCGAATACATTAGGGTCCGAGATCCACATGAGAGGACTGCAACCCACTCCCAGCCATTCGCTCTGCATGATGGCATCACCCTGCACATGTACTGTTCTGAAGCACCATGTATGTTTATTTTATACCTCCAATGGCCAATTTGGAGCATCTCTGAACACTTCTAGGTGGTGATGCAAGTATGGAGCTCACCATGGCTGCTCAAGACGACTCTACACCCTGGGTAGTACCTACGACTCCAAAGATAGACACCGACGCTGAAGGAGCCTTGAGGGATTCCCCACATCCTTTGCTGCCTTTGGCAAATCCTGTCGCTCAGCTGCCTGATACTTCCGCCTCGATATCCGGCACACCAGTCCTTCACGGCAGGGGGTTCTTCTCCGAACTGGGGACCGTCCGACGGAAGCCCTCTCGCCCAGATGCTCCCCCGACGCTCTCCAAGTCCTGCTCGGACAAGCTAGCGCTCAAGCAGTGCACCTCCCTCCTATCTTCCATCAGCTCATTGCTGATATCCTCTTCGAACCTCTATCTCTCCTCGCTGGTTCTCCCAGAATCTCAGTACTCCGAAACAGCCTGCCTGAGAGCTTTCTCACCCAGCGGCAGAATGAGCGAAATGAAGGATAGACGATGGGATGGCGGGTACCGCTTCGAAGAGTTTGCCATCAGGACCACGAAGAGGGAGTTCACGCACAGTAGGAGACAAGCGCTCGGCGCCTGCGAGAAGTTAGTGCCGAGCAACATCTCGGCTTCTTGGTTCGCGGACGGCACACCTGCTGGCAGGCTAGAGACGCTGATTGGGGGCGTCTTGCAAGGCAGGAAACAATTCGACGTCCGCGGTGCAAGTCGAGTCTGCAAGAGGCGGACGTGGAAGCTTGCCATTGAGATTGCGGGGCTGGCTGCTGTGCCTGCTCTGGGCAACTGTATGCGGACTTCTACGTACAGCGAGTTCAAGAGCAGCAGTTGCTTGAGATACAGGACGCGTGTGAAGCGGGAGGTTAGAAGTGGTGCTCTGAGGGGCTGGATTAGGAATGCTGGCGGGGAAGAGTTTGGAGTCGAAGGTATCGAGATGTGAGTGGGTTTTTCGCATTCACGAGTTTGCGCGTAAGCTCTCAGTCAGATGTAGTTCAAACACGAGATCACTATCTTCCTTCGATGCGGAGAGTTCAAATGTGCATACCATAAACTATTTGGCTATCTACCCGAAACACGGCAGATCTGGGTAGGAATCATCGAATCCACCCCACAATGTACGACCCCGTCGCCATGAAGAAAGCCTATGTGTTCAAAATAAACAGAATACAGTGCCGGAAGATATCCAGACCCTCCGGGTGCATTCATATGTTCGTCTAAGCCATAAAATTAACAAGTCTCATCTCACTAAACTTACACCACGCCTCAAATGTAACCATGCTTCGGAACAGCAACGAAGATGGCGGTGATGAGTAAAGAGACAGCGAAGGCGATGAGCATGGACTGGACGAAGATCATGTCCTGGATCTGCTTCAGGGCCGGCTCCTGAACCCGAATCTCGCGATCGAAGATCTTGCGGACGATGTTGCGCTTCTGGTAGCTGACGACCCACGGGGCGTCCTCGTACGAGTTGGCCGACTGGACCGAGTCGACGCTCTCCCTCATGCTGTAGGCGCCGCCGCCAGGGTCCTTGTCGGCCTCTGCGTCGGTGAACAGCTCCCACGGCCGGAGGTGGCGATGGTGCATGCCGTGCAGGACCACGCACATGCCCTTGGCTGCCGCGATCAGGGTGGCTGTGCCGATGACCAAGGCGATGGCTCCGAGGGCGCGATAGCCGCGGCCGACGTCGCTGAGGGTGAGGAGGAGCTCGATGGAGACGCCGGCGAGGGTCAGGGTGATGCCCAGACCGCGGGCGAACATGACGCGGGGTCGGTTGCCGTTGCAGATGGTCCAGCGGATGAAGTTTGGGTGGAGCTGGTTGCGGAGAACCGACTCGACGTCGGAGATGACGCGGGAGAAGGCTGAAGGGTGGGTAGTGGCCTCGAGGGCTTTGAGGAGGGTCTTGCGCTGGCCAGAGGAGATGTTTAGTTCGCGGGGAGATTCTTCGGCAATGTAGGTTTGGATGATGTGCTCAATTTCCTTGCGAAAGGGTTGGATGGTAACTGTAAAAGTCAGATTGGGCCATCATCGCTCAAGTGAAGCACTCACAGGGTTGATTCAATCCAGCATTCTGAAATGCGTCGTGTGCAACCGATGAAGCAGTGGCAAAAGTTCTCTGGGATGCCCCGTTGGTGGAAAGCGAATTGGAGGTCTTGGATCTCATAGCAGAATGTGGCGACCAAGTCTCTCCACTGTTCTTATATGATATACCATGGGAGCTTGTAGGTGGAGTGGCAAAGGGGTTTCCACTGTCGAATCCAGCACAAGGAACGCCAGCTGAGCTCTCCTTGGAGAACATGGTACCTTTGAGAACTTCATTGACCGTTGTGTTTGGGATTTGCTTCTGGATGTTTGCTTGCAGCTTCTTCCACTCATCCAATGCATCCTTTTGGTTTTGATGGGTCCACTCTGGGGAAAGAGCTTTGTCACTTCTGGGCAAGAATTCAAATTTCTTGACATAACCCCGGAACCACATGAAGAACTGTAGATGCTCTGCGGCATGTTCAATGTACAATAAGTAGTCCATGAAGTCGCGGAGCGTGCAAGGCTTTCAAAGTTCAGTAAGAAGGAAACTCAGATTGAGATACGTGATGTGACTTACTGGACAGGTGCCATTGTTGATTACACGATCAAATGACAGTTGCTCAGGTATGCCAGGAGGACTAGCAACCTGCAACTTAGAGCTGTGAATCGACTCGGTGGTTTCTGACATTATTGATGGAGTTCTTGGAGTCGAGGGTGGGACGTAGGCAGGTCGACGATACATCAAGGTGATTGACATGGCCAACTGTGGTTTCGATTGAGTCTTTGGCGTGAATACACCGGCAAAGTTATGGAATTGCTTCCGCTATGGGACGGTGACGACAAGCTACTTTGGTAAACGGTACCAATTCCGCTCCGCATTCACTGATGGTGAAAGTGGTCTTGAGGAGCGTATGTAAAGCAGGGCCGAGTCCTGGTAGTCTGAGCAAATCAAGCTCAATTTATTTGACAATCAACTTCTCCTGCACTCAGAAAAGTTTATTAGAGCACAACCAAGCACCAGACGTGAAACAGTATAAGAGATGATCAAGAAAGGCATATGGTTTCCAAATAAGACAAGTAGTATGAGCAAGTACCTTGTACTTGTCCAAATTGCGTATAGGGGCTAAAACACAGGTGTAGTAAAACCTCAAGATGCGTCTCGGAGCTCAAGTGGGCCACCACAGTAATATACATCACATCGAGGCCCTTGAACTCACGAGGAAGCAAACCTGTGGCCGATGTTTGCGGGGACGGTAGGCAGCGCCATGGCTTTGTTGGTATCCGGGGGCTTTCTGCTTCCAAGAGCCCCCGTCCAATGGTCGAGGGGGAATGTATTGGCGGGATCAATTCTTCAAGGGGGAGGCTTGGTAGACCGAGAACTGACAAACACGCCCCGATGCAGGATATCCCTAGCATGTGCATGTTATCCACGCCTCGAGCCTCGACTCTCGAGTTGCACAGACCTCGAGAGGTACCAAGACACAACATCCGGGTGTTGGAAGAATCTTGTGATGCGGTGGCGTTATATACAACCATGCACATGCTCCTCAAATGCCTGACTTGGCATCGAAAATCGGACACTTGCATTTTCGGGTTTGACAGGCACCCGCAGAAGGCTTCTCGAGTCAGAATGGAAGATCGAGGTGGCTGGCTCTCTGACTGCAAACGCCAGCCCGTGCAGAGCAACGAACGAACAAATGAACGAACAAGTGATTAAATAGGTGGACTCGGATGGGGATTTATATCAGGGTACAGTAGTTCAATGGTACAAGCAATCGCGCAGACCAAAGACACGAACGGGATCGACGATATATGTGTGGCGCTGGGCAGTACGGGCCTGTATCCACTCACAGGATCGAGCCAAGGAGGTGCCTTTCGCGGCTGGACCAACATCTCCACCTCCCTCATTCCAGAGCAGGATCGAGGTTACACGATGTTGGACTTATCCGCCGCTGCTGCTGCTGCCGTTGAACACATGGCGCCTCTTCTCCGGTTGTAACGACGAATCAGCGATGCTGGTGGCCAGAGCATATGGTATGTGGCTGGACAACTGCTCAGAATCGCTGGTCGATGGTCATTACTCGGGGAGTATGATAGTATCAGAAAAAGAAAGCATTCGAAAGTGTACGATGTACTCGAGTACGAGTACGAGTACTCGAGTATCGGATGGAGCCCTGGAGGAGGTTGGAAAGTGGATTCAAGGCGGTAAACACCACTCGAGCTCGGCGGGGCCCGCTGGGAACTTGTATAATGCGCCAGTCTTGAGTCTTCTCGCATGACACTATTCCCAGAATTTGTTGTTTGTTGCAGGTGGGAATTGTCGGATGAGACTCTTGAGGGTCGACCTGGTTGGTGTGTACCGAGTATTACGTAAACTACAGTAGTCTTCTTCTTTCACCAGATCAAATTCTCTATTATTTTCTCCTTGAATATTACTTGATATATTCATTTCCATAAGACTCTGTTAGATGTAAATACATCTAGAACAATACAAACCACGATCTTGTTCTTCCCCGTTCTGTTGTTCCTCCCACCTCCCACCTTCACATCTTTGTTTTGTTTCTCTGAATTTCAAATCTTGATAATTATAATTTAATTTACTTCGAATATTCATTACAATTCAGTAATACTAGAAGCCCGGTGAAAAGGTCCAATGTTTGTCATTGCTGCCTCTTGGCAACATCATGTACGACATGACTTGCCGATACTTTCGACTTTCGGGCCATCCCAAGGGCCAAGACCAGTGTTATCGGGTCCCTGCATTCTGACACACCACCACTTGTCTGAGCCGTCTTCTGGACACCTCAATTCACCTTTGGCGTCGGCCAACACAAAACACTTGCGGCATCTCCCTCGGCGTGAGAGGGTTGCTGAGGGGACCGCACAGATTATATTATACATCATATTTCCGAAAGTCAGATTGTGACTCCTCATCAAACGAGTCGTGATGTTGCTTTTTCCTTGTCTCGTGGGTTGCACAGGATCGGCTCAAGCTTCATGACTTCAATAAATTGCTTTTGCGGCGTTCCTTCTCTTCGGCTTCTTCTTCTCGTATCTCTTCTCTTGGCACGTTTGCATTCAAGGGGGAAATAAGGGCTCAAAGTGCGTTCGTTCTATCTCCTAAAGGGCTTCTTCTAATTGCACGCGTGACTCCCTCGTGCTCAACCGTTGTGTTACAGATTTCAACAAAGGCCGGGAAGATGGAATGGAGACTAAGATATGGAGGTAGAAATCCCTGATCACATGCCGGACTGGAGAAACTCTTTTCATTTTTTCCTTTTCTTCTTCTTTCTTCTTTTCATCGCTTCTTGGAAACATCAATCGGGCTTCTTCATGGCCCAGAAAATCCTCCCTCACCAATGTTTCTCGGAGATGTCAACTTCGTTTACATCAATACCCTCCTTGAACCACCTCTCGGCATCGCTGAGTTTGACATCATTGCCACTCATCTGCCTCTTCCTCATTCTCCCATCCTCAGCGAAAGTCCAATCCTCAAGACCATACGTTCTCCACCATTGACCGGTCGTGTCGTGCCATTCATACCAGAATTGGACGGCAATCTATCCATATGGTCAGCCACACATCTCAACAAGGCTGACACAAGCCGGCCACGGAAGGCTGAGTGCCACATTCCCCAAACCGGCCGGGCCGCAAGTACACGTCTCCCCCATCTTCCCCAGCAGAGGGATGAAGCAAGCAGCTCACTTTGTTGTCGGTGAAAGCAAACAATTCCTTCCTCAATCTGTACCCGTTCTCAACGCTCCATTTCTTGGACAGGAACTCCACAATCTCATTATGACCCTTGAGAAAGGTGTCTCTGTTCCTCCAGATAGAGTCAGGGGTGTACCCATTCTTGACGACTGATGGGTTTCTGGCAGTAAAGTCAGCCTCATCCAGACTCGTCAAATGCTCGACAACAGAGTGCTTTGAAGAGCGACGAGCACCAACCTCGTGTTCCACAAGTCTTGGGCAGCCTTGACTTTTATCTTTGCGCTTTCCGCGGTGAACGGAGGAAGCGGTGGCTTGGTTGTTTGCGCGGCGGTGGAGGAAGCCATGTTTCTTGTGCTGTGTGGGAGACGTTTTGCAACGGCTAAAATGCTTTTTGCGAGATGGAACGTAGCTCGAGGACAGCTGTGCACAATGAGTTGCGGAGGAGACATCTCATATATATATACATCACGTTGGTCAGTCCAAATCTGCTGTTCCGCGGGGTTTGAAAGGGTCTAAAGTTGCAACTAGGTTATTTCTGGTAGGATGCCGGACTAAGTCCGTTATTTTGTAATTGTTGCAGTTCTTCAGTACTAGTGGTGACTGTTCGCAGGTGACATAAGATCTTTCTCCTCTCAAGCTCCATCCAATCAGCACCCTTTCCCCAGCTCTGTAATCCTTGTGCCTCGCAGCTCAGGCACCAAAGTCTAGAAAGGTCGGAAGTTGTCAGCAGAGTCCCTCGGATCACGTAATCAGGGGTGTGCCTGCGTCGGGGCTGACGTCGGAAGACACCGACCCCCACTACTTAGCGTCATATAAGAAGCTTAGGGTCCTCAACTCGACATGCCATTCTTCCCAGCTTCATCTGCAAGATATTCTGCTTTCCTGCTCATTACTATCCTGACTTCTTATATCGTATACTCACTTTTCAACGAGTCAATTCAAACAAGTTCAAAGATGGCAGAACTCAAGGTTGGAGATGCCTTTCCAAGCGGGGTCCAATTTAGCTACATCCCATACACACCAGAAGCTGGAGACATCACATCATGCGGTATCCCAATCAACTATGATGCGAGCAAAGGTATTCCCTCCTCTTAGTACATTAAATACGTCCAGTCTCTCCTCTTAGTACATTAAATACGTCCAGTCTGAGGGGATACAATCTGCTTGCTGCCCTCGTTCCTCGTTGTCCACTCTGAAGCTCCTCTGTTCCGCGCTGACGACTTCCTCCCCAGAGTTCGCCGGCAAGAAAGTTGTCATCTTCTCTGTCCCTGGCGCCTTCACCCCCGGCTGCTCGGCGAAGCACTTACCCGGCTTCATTGAGAACCTCTCCAAATTGAAGGGCAAGGGCGTCGATATCGTGGCCTGCATTGCGTACAATGATGCCTTTGTCATGAGTGCGTGGGGAAAGGCCAATGGCATCAAAGACGACTCTATCGTGCGTCCACTCCCTGCCGAATACCCCACAGGCGCGAGAATGGCTGATCATGGCTGACCTGCTCTGTTTACAGCTCTTCCTCTCAGACCCTGGAACCGCCTTTTCCAGCAAGCTCGGATGGACAATGGGTGAGCGAACGGCTCGATACGCCTTGGTTATCGATGATGGGAAGATCGTATATGCTGAGAAGGAGCCTGGTCGGGAGGTCTCGGTCTCGAGCGCTGAGGCTGTATTGGCTAAGCTTTGAGTGGGAATAATTTAGTATATGGAACCTTGTCAAAGGTGTGGGTGGAATAGAGCTCTGTGTAATGGGAGGGCTATTAATTTACGAATCTAGACAAGATAGCGAATTCTAGAAAGGTAGAGAAGAATACGATGAAGATCTCTCCTCTGGTTTGAACTCCTCCTCGCCTCGTCCGGCTCTATTATTGAAAACTTTGAATAAAATCGGACCTTCGCCAGACTCCTACACCAGTGGATCTTGAGGATCTGAGCAAACAGAGTCTTCGGAAGAGCTTTTTCATTCTTTCAGTATTTCTGTTGGGTGTGATGCGATTAAAACTGTCCGAAGTAATGAGGGGTCGGGCTTTTCTATAGCAATAGATGCCTTACAACCGATGAGCTTCCGAGTCAGCAAGGATTTCTCACAAGTCCGCGTTCTACACCTCGCCCTGAACCTTCCCCTGCACTTATCCAAGCAAAATAGTGACTTCGGTTCGTGGGTTAGGAAATGACCCTCCATAAGAGGACTTGCTTATTCTATACCACAGAAATCAGTAGCAGGAAAGGGAATGAAACTGTCTAAATTAGGTAGCTCGCTAATACGATATCGTTCAAGGACGCTTCTCACGCCAGGTCATGGGATACTCGTAGTTGAGAAACCCGTTGTTGAAGGTGGGATCTTTGGCGGATACGGCTGCTTAAGCCAGGCTTCAAGCCTCTACCTTTCAAGATAATACCAAATCAACCAGACCAACTTCCCCAACTCCATGCAATGCCCGGTCCTCGCAACGAAATGCCCACTCGTTCTCATAAAGCATCCTCACCCTCTACCACCACAGCCTTGACAATCCTAACCTCATCCGCAGGCCTATCCTCCGCCCCCGTCCTGACCATCCCCATCCTCTTCACGACGCCCATCCCCCTCGTCACGCGCCCGAAGATGGTATGCTTCCCGTCCAGCCACGGGGTGGGCGCCAGCGTGATGAAGAACTGGCTCCCGTTGGTGTCGGGCCCGCTGTTGGCCATGCTAAGCACGCCCGCGCCGGTATGCTTCAGCGCCGGCGAGATCTCGTCCGCGAACTTGTCGCCGTAGATCGACTGCCCGCCGCGGCCGGTCCCCGTGGGGTCGCCCGTCTGGAGCATGAAGTTGGGGATGATGCGGTGGAAGAGGATGCTGTCGTAGTAGCCGCGGCGGGTTAGGGTCTCGAAGTTCTTGCATGTCTGTTGGGGGTTAGTTTGTGCTGAAAGAGAGTGTGAGAGGGGTCGAGAGGGGTCGAGAGAGATATACCCTTGGTGCGTGGTCGTGATAGAGCTCTACTACTATGGTGCCCTGGGAGTCGAGATCAGCATCGGAGAAGTTGGAGCAGAGAAGAACCATAGTAAGTTACCATCGTTGTCTCCAACGAGATATTGGTCGCCATTATGGACGAATCTGTGCGGAGTGTTGAGATTCGAGAAATAGATCGTGACTAGTTTCGGCTTTAAAATTGTAGACTGACAGCCAAAAATGCTTAGGAAATGGCTTACGAAATGTATTGGCGGAGTGAGGACTGGTGAATTAGGATATCTGGGGTTTGTTGGTGTTTTCTCAGGCAAGGCTGACAGCACGCTAAAAAACTCTCTCCGCCTTGTCCTTCGCCTGTTTAGAAAATGCAGCCTTCTGTCCTTTCACTACTTAAACCTCGCACCTCTCATCTCCAACATATCGCCCACCTGCGATCTGAGGTTTTCAAACATATTCGTCAGAATGGACAAGTTCTTTAGCCATTTCGACGGTGATAGCCGAACACTTCAGTTCATCGGAGAATGGGGCTGCAGAGTCTACGACGAACGGGAGCTGATCCAGATGTACATCCACCTCATTATCAGCGCCCTTTTCCCCATTTACATAGGAGCTCATGCTTCTCTACGCCGTCCACCATCGGCAGCAGAGCCAAAAAAGTCCAAAGCGGCAAAAGACGAAGACGACGATGAAGTCGATGTCGAATCTACCGTCGAAGGACTCTCGCCATCAGATGCCATTCTTTTCCCAGTCCTCGCGGGCCTCACCCTGACGGGCCTGTACTTCCTCATCAAGTGGATTCAGGACCCCAAACTTCTCAATAAGATTCTCAACTACTACTTCTCTCTCATCGGAGTCTTTGGAGTTGGCAAGATCGCCGCGGACTCTCTCAATGTGGCTACTACTTTCGTATTCCCGTCTGTTTGGTCGTCACGTGGCAAGACCTACATGATCGACCCCCTTCTGGCCCAGCAGGTTACGGGGAAAGCCAAGCCGCGTGGTGTTCAGCTTCATCACTCCTTTACGGACAAGACCAATCCATTTCCTGGATTACTCTCCTCGGTCCAGTTTCCAGCATTCGTCAATAAGAAGCTATGGACTCTCCGAGCGTTGCTTAGGAATCACTGGATCTTCAGAGGCTATATCCATGGAATTGTCAACGGGAAATCAAAAGTGCAGATCAACGATATGGTGAGTTTCCCCAAAATTGAGATTTGGGTTTGTCCTCCATCTTGGAGCATCTACTGATCGTTGAAACTCCCAGCCTATATGGTCAAACAGTGATCGCTAATCCATGCATCTTATAGATTGGACTTTTCATTGGTATCGCAACCATAATAGCCTACAACGTGAGCGGGAAGGCGTGGTGGCTGTTGAATATCATCGGCTTCGGATTCTGCTATGGAACTCTTCAGCTCATGTCGCCCACCACGTTCTGGACTGGCTCTATGGTCTTGGCCGGACTGTTTGTGTATGACATCGTCATGGTATTCTATACGTACGTCAACGACTACCCCACGTTGCAGAGACTGATTCTACCCTCAGCCCTATGATGATCACGGTCGCCACCAGCCTCGAAGCTCCTATCAAGCTCGTATTCCCAGGCCCAGGTCGAGGTAGCATGCTCGGACTCGGTGATGTCGTCTTACCTGGTATCATGATGGCACTCGCACTTCGCTTCGATCTCTATCTCCACTACCTTCGACATCCCACAAGAAAAGATGAGAAGAAGGCTCCTTATCATGAAGCCACAGGCAAGTGGGGAGAAAGATTCTGGACTTGGGGATCGAAGGACGAGCCCACCATTGCCGATGGAGCCCGTTTTAAGAAGGTTTACTTCAAGGCGTCGCTGATCGGATATGTTCTCGGGCTGGTCACGACACTGGTTGTTCTGAACATCTTCAAGCATGGGCAACCGGCGCTATTCTACCTTGTTCCAACTGTCTTAGGCTCCTTGTGGGGTACTGCGTTTCTCCGGGGAGATTTCAAACTAATGTGGGGCTACACCGAGGATGGGAGTCTTGACCAAGATGAGGATGATAAAGAGAAACAGAACGCTGGGGACTCTAAGGAGAAGCACAGTGAGGTCTCGCGAGGAGCGGATGGTAATAAGAGCTCGACGGATCGAGGCTTGGAAAGTTCCCATACTTCATCTGACCAGGGCAAAGATGGCTCAGCTGTGGTAGCGAAGAAAGACGAGCATGCGCAGCATGTCTTCTTGTTCTCGTTGACTGCCCCAAAACAGGGGAAGAAAGCTGTTCTGTCTGACAAATCATGAGTGATTCACTGTACTATAGAGAATGTGAGAAATTCACAACCCATCTCGATATAATTGAAGGGACTCCTGTGACTTGGACTTGTGTAAGCCTCTCATTGCTGGAACATCTACTTTTACATTATTTCTCTGTGCTCATTTTCCAATACCTCTGAACTCCCCAACCGCTTATCCGAACTCCCTCAAATGCAGACCCCAAACATAACCATCCCATTTCTACGCGTTAATGGCTACTTTGAGCCTTCCCTTCCGATGCAATGAACCAGAGGTATCCAATTTCAGGAGCCGAATGCAGCTGCGGGGTACAAGCGTTCCTTCTTCTTCCTCGGGGCGCTCCTGGAAGAGCTTCTCGAACTTGCCGTGCTTCCCTCCTTTGAAGCAAACTCACTCGGAGGTTTCAGCAACGAGCCTCCCAATACATCTTCTGGCAAATCATTCCACTCCCTATCTGGTCTCCGATCTTGAAAAGATGTCGCACGGGAGAAACCAGGAGGTCTGCTTGTCTGGGCAGGTGGTGCATCTGCCGTTGATGGGGCGGGGGCTCCCTTTGGAGCGGCACCGGGTGATGGACGAGACAGATGATCTCCAATGCTCAACCTCTTCCTCAGAATCCAAGCGGAATCTGGCTTCAGCCTCCTGTAGTATCCTGGGATGACCGGCTCCTCTTTTGTGAACCCCCTCGCAACGTACCACTCCAATGCATCGGTATTCTCGGTCCACACATGCGCGAATAGCCCCGCTATCCTGACGCGAATCTGTTCTGTCGCTGTGTCGATCACGCTCTTCAATGCGGCGGCCGCCAATCCATGGCCCCTGTATGGACTCAGCAGCACCAGAGACTGGACGTATATATCAAAGCACCCTTCAACGTATTTTGGAGCTGCTGGCGTGGAGTCTGGGGCGAGAGAGGGATCGAGACGGCAGACTATCCCGCCTACGACCTTTGGCGGATTGGATGGCCCGTCTTGCCAGAGTATGACGCGGGAGAAGGAGGGTGTGGTGCTTGGGTCGAGGATGTTGCGGTAGAACGAGTCGGGGTAGTTTACGGGGAGGAGGAGGGCATTGATTCGGCGGAGTGGTTGGATATGGGAGGGTTCGATCTGGGAGATGGTCGATTGCTTGGGAACGGTTGAAACGGAGCCATTCTCGTTGTTCGGGGGAGGAGAGGATACTGAGGGTTGAATCGACGGGTCTGGAACTGGTGTTGGACTAGCTGGCCCATTGTGAATAACTGGCGGTGGTGTGTAGTTTGGAGCTCGTGGCTGGAAGAAAGAACGTATTGACGATTGTTGTACACGTGCGGGCTCTGGAGGGACGCTCATGGTGTTTGAGGAGGTTTTGGCGTCCATTGTGTTGAAAGAGCTTCAGAGAGTAAACGGCAGAGTGAAGTTCAAATAAACTTCACTTCCAAGAAAACCTTTGAGCAAACATCAAAGTAAACAACAAAGTAAACAAACAGAGATTAAACGAGACTGGGCTTCCTCAAATCACCTCTTGGGAGGAATGGAGGGAGAGATGCGGCTCTTTCAAGTTCAGATTCCACCATGACGATTTGGTCGTGGGTTACTCGTCCGTCTCCCCATTCAACTTCACACCGCCTTGGCCCTTCCCCCAAACCTTAAACTTAGCGCGAGGCAAAATCCCAGAATCCAAACGTGAGCTTTGGGTTTCATCACTTACCACCCAGCAAGAGATTGTCTCCTGATCGTGTCCAGTGTCACCAATAATAGTATGGGAACCATACCAGACTCTTGCTGAGAGCTTGGAAGAAGCTCCTTCCCATGTTTCTATTTTGTTGATTGTTCTTGCGTCTGCTTGCTCTTTCTCGTTGAATATTACAAACGTCCCCTTGGAGTCCGCACACCAAAGCCAGCCCTATCGGTCTTAGAGGTTCAACACAAGATGCCTAGCAACGAAAGCTTTCCACAAAGGGGCCTCGTACTCGCTGGCGATGATGAGCCCCGTGATGAGGTGGGAAATTTGGTAATTCATTATCTCTTCATCGTCGTCTTATGTTGCCCGGAAATACTAACAAACATGTCTTAATAGGCCCGTGCCGTCCTCGAAGATATCTTCTACAATATTGTACACGACATTGTTCTCAATACCCACCGAGAAGAGAAGATGGCAAGAGCTAGCTCTGCAGCGATAGTTGTCGAGCAAATGGTAGAGGAAGTTGCGGCAGCTCCGTTGGACGAGATAATGGAAACAGGAATGGACCCGGGGATAGTCAAGACAGAAGCTGCGGTATACAAGCATGGAGAGGTCACCTTGACAGGAAATCCCTTAAAAGACGTCCACGAAATACGCTGCCCGAAATGTGGTCTACCTCGACTACTCCATCCTACCGACGGCAAAGGCGCAAAGAAACCCGAACCGGGGATTGAATACTGCAAGAAGCGTCCCTTTATCGATAAACCATACTTCGACATATATGGTCAAACTTTCGTACCTGAAGGACCAGGTAGAGGGAAGAAGAAAAAGGATATGGTCAACCCATTGAAGGCCCAAACTACCGCAGAGGGCACGCCCAATGGAAGTCAAGATTCTCCCGGTATATCTCCACCCCCGAACGAAGGACCTATCAAGCCTATACCATTTCCACACGCAAAATGTCACAACTGTAATACCTTCCTCCCGATCAAGCGAATGAATAACCATATGGTCAAGTGCATTGGTGGCGGAGGGCGAGACTCTTCAAGAACAGCTCTGCTGAAGATACAGAATGGGAACGGGAATGGGAATGGTAGTCAGAATGGGACCACCCCGCCAGGAAGTCGAAATGGAACTCCAGCGCCAGGAGCGAACGCGAAGAAGGGTAGTCCCAACAAGCGGGGAGCGGACGAAGAAGTTGATTCCGATTCATCACCACAGAAGAAGAAGAAGATAAAGAAGACGGCGATGACCAAGCTTAAGGCTCCTAAAATGGTGAAATCCGCCTCTCAGATGTCATCGTCGAATCTGAGTTTCGAGCAGAAGGTTCCAAATAGCGATGACGAAGATGTAGATATGGACGATGATAACGATGGGGACTTTGGGACAGTGGTCGTGGAACCGAAGAAAAAGCTGAAGAGTATGGTGAAGAAAGGCAAGGAGAATATGGGCAGCAAGAAGAAGTCGTTGATTGGGAAGGGCAGCATGAAACCAAATATACCATCAGTGGGAGGGCCGGACGTCACAAAGATAAAGGTCAAGGTCAAGAGAGCCGAGGGAGGGGATCCAGAGAGTGAGAGTAGTCAAACTTTGTCATCGCCGAATTGAGGGTCTGGGGCTATGTTATAGCTGGAGGGATGTATACCTTGGGACCAGAATGCATTGGTTGGCGTATCATGAGGTCAAAGTCTTTTATTTTGACTTGGAATGACCTGGGAAACATTTAAGTGGGCGTTGAAAACGGCTGCATAGAATCTACGAGGACCTCTTTCCAATTCAGGAACTGTTGCTCTTCATTACTTTCTTATACATGCATGCGTGAATATTATAGCTTGATATTCATATCCACATTAGGCCTCAATTTCAAGTGAATAGGGCTCAGCCGCAGGTCAACGAGAGCGTGCTGAGTCTGGTGTGGTCTTGACGACGACACTATTGATTACCTGTTGATCCTTTGTGCGCATAGCAGACAAGCCAAAGCCAAGGTGATAATCACGCCGAACTCTATTGTTGGAGAAAAGACTTTGTATTCTTTGCTCAACGCTCTTGTTCTGTGCCATCATCTGCAATGATTTCTCGACACAGACTTATCCCAGTATTGGCAGCGCTGGCGACTTTGTCAATCCTTGGCTCATATCTCGCCTTATCAAGCTTCAATCTTTCTCCTATCAAATCACTCTCAATTTTGACGGCAAGTCATGATGTTGCTCCAGTGGCACCGAATACTGCACCAGCAGATGATACTCATCCCATCATCCACCTGCTCCTCAAAGCTGACAGGGAATTTGAGCAGCTCTTACGCAAAGAAACACACGAGCTAGCTTCTTCAGCCTCGGCATATCGCGCAAGACGTGGAAGACACCCACCGCCTGGTTGGGACAAATGGCATCATGACGCTGTTGATAACGACGTGATCATCACCGGAGAATTCTGGGACCAGATCTATCATGATCTCAAACCACTATGGGCTTTCAACCAGACTCGAATGCGAGCTGCAATCAAATCCCAAATCGAGATTATCCAGGTACGAAACGGCAAGGCGACATGCAACAGCAACCATTTCTGGGCAAAGATTTGGAGAGACCCGTGGGACGAGAGATCAGACATCTTTCTCTGCTGCGGCTTTGCATCGGGCGAGCGCAACAAAGAGGAAAACTGGAAAGGATCTCACAGACATCGTCTCGTACCGATGCTGAACGGCACCCAGGCCCTTCTCATGCCCAATAATTCCAAATTCATCGATGTTCAGAATCTGTCCTTGGAAATGTGGCAGCTGGAAGCGTGGTACCAAGCCCCTATGAAGAGAAGCGAGTCCATGGGTAAATGGCTCAACAACAATACAAAGGTTGGGTTCACTGGTCTCTTATGGGTTGGCTAGGAAGATGGCGCACGATGGGCAGGCATGGGCTGGGGAGGTGCTGAGACATAAGGACATGCAAGTGTATATGTATCGCTTGCTTCTCGAGTACGCGAGAGTCATGGATGAGGAGAGAGAGACGTTGGGTTGGACCGATGGACCGATGATTTGCTTACTTAGTGCGGCAGAGAGATCAAAAGGGTGCGAAATGCCTTTCCTTGCCGGGGGATTCGAAGCCGTGACGGGAATTGAACGGGAACGTCGTTTTCCCAATATCTTTCCTTCCACTAGGGCACACTCTTCCAGCATCACTAGGACCGCTATTCTAAGTTTGATTCGACAGTAGAAGTCCTCTCATGGACTTAATACTATACGTTACAGTATCCAAGCCCACTTTAATTGCCAGTGTCGTTCAAGGCTCACAGAGCTCCTGGAAGACGTACCCCTTAAAATGACTCGTCTCTAATGGGATTGGAATATGACGAGGGCCCGAGAAGCCAGCAACAGTCATAAGCTTCTTCGTTTCTGCTTATCTGCATTCGAAATATTCTTCTCGCTGCGAATTCCTTGGCTATTCTTGTTCAACCTATGTTCTCAAATTGCGAGTTGCATCGAACGTCTGTTTCGTGAAGGTGGACTTGTGCTGGAATGAAACCCGGATCCCGAAATCAACCAGTCTGGGAAAATAAGATGAATTGATTACATTATCGTAACTTCGGGCGTATCCTCAAAATGCGTACTATGTAACACGATACTCTCTAGATTCGGCTTTCAACCGATCGTCAACGTCCCCGTCAGCGGTAGATCTCTACTACTACTCCCTACAAAGATCGAATAGTTTGCTTGCTGCAGTATCCAACTCTGTTGTACCACATCCCATTCGCTTAAATCCCTTCTCATAAGATCGAACTCCACCGTGACATTACCACCAGCCGGCACACCCACCTTACTAAACCCTCTCAGCTGCCTCACCGGTCCCCCCGGCACCCCAACGTAAAGCTGGGCCACCTCTGTAGCGTCCACGGAGCCCGTATTAGATACCGTCGCGTGGACCTGCGCTATGACGTCCCAGAGAGTAGGGATCCCGCCTTGTGTGATAGGAGTACTGGGTGGCAGCTCAGAGGTTGGGACGCCGGGTAGGATATCAATTTGCAGATTAGAGTAGGAGAACGTCGTGTACGTGAGCCCAAACCCGAACTCATATCGTGGGGTGATCTTCCTTGCGTCGAAGTCTCGATAATCGATGTATACACCTTCGGTGAAGTTGCTCTGGGGGAAGAACTGGAAGTCGCCTTCCGGGAGACTTGGAGATAAAGCGTTGTAGTCGCTTTCATTCTTGGCCACTGTGTATGGTAGCTTCCCGGATGGTGACTGGAAACCGTAAAGAAGTTGGACGACGGCCCGACCACTGTCTTGGCCGGGAAGGTGGGCAAAGATCACAGCTGTGATGTTCGGGTGCTCGATCCATTGATCTACCAGACGGACGCCGGCATTATGGATTGTCACTATTGTGTTACTGCAAGTATCTGCCACGTTCTGAATCAAGGCATCCGAGTAGTCGTCTGGATGAAAAGATCAGTATAAGTTTGCGCCATCCGAAAGAAGCGACGACATTACCCCGAAGTCCTGGGCGATCCAAGCCCTCTGTTGCAAATGCATTGATGAAAACCAGACATGCATCGGATGCGATATCAACGACTGGGTTGCTGCTGGTGAAATCCCAGAATAAGCTGGTGCCATCTTGATAAGCTTGCTCTTGAAGCGCATCGAAAGGCGCTGAGATGTATGCTGGAGCGTTTGCGCCGCTTCCTCCTATTGTAGCAAGTCAGTCTTGGCCACCACTCGACTTGTAAGTTGGCATCTTACCTCCCACAATGATGGTGCCATTTAGTGCATATTGGGGAATATCGGAAGATGCAAAGGCCGTAAAATCGAGCTGGGACTCGAAACCATAGGTGAACGGGGCCAAGGGGTTTGATGGATTGGGGATATCCATCCCGGGAGGAGCAACTGCATCATAACCGAATATCGACAGCAGCCGTGGAGTCTTTAGTGGTAGCGAGTTGTTCATATTCTTCACGAGAACATGGCCCTCTAGAGCGCCGTCCAGAAGGACAGACTTTGATGCTGGATCTCGACCATACACGGGCGTATGTGGAGTTGTATAGTCGAGTGGCATTCCGATGCCCAGTTCCGGGAAACCCTCCTAATCTTGTTAGTGTGCTAGTCAAGGACATGGGAGAAAGACTTACGTTCTGACCCATTTGATACCAGGCAGCAAGTATTCTTGTTGCCATGTCGGTTACACGAGAGTCAGCTAAGCTGCCATTATTCACGGACAGCGTCAGATTATCTCCAGAACTTCCCCAGAATCCAGACGAATCGGGCATTGCAACATCCAGCCCTGCCTCTGCTGATGTATAACCGGAATCTACTGTTGTTAGCTCAAAGTTCAGAAGTTGGGATATAAGTTCCTACGTTGTCCACCCCAATCAGACACAACAAAGCCCTCAAATCCAAGCTCCGTCTTCAGCAATCCGTTTAGGGTCTTGCTATTTTCGCAGGCATACGAATTGTTGATCCGATTGTACGAACACATGATACATCCAGCACCTGAGTTCTCATTGTTAGCGTCTATTAATCGTCGAGGCTGTAAGCGCAAACCAACCGGCATGAATCGCATCGGCAAAGGGCCAAAGATATAGCTCATGCAGGGTCTTATCATCAACATTTGATGAAACAGAAGATACATTGCCTTCGGGATTCCGGTTTGTCTCCTGTTCATAGGCAATGTAATGTTTCACCGAAGTAATGACTCCGGCTCCTTGGACCCCACGAACTGTCTCAGCAACAAGTTGGCCTCCGAGATAAGCTAAATTAAGTGAGCGACGGTGTCAACAAACACAGAATCGTATCTTACGGTCTACACTTATGCCTTCCCAGTTCCTTCCTCCTTCGCTAACTCTACCCAAAGGCCCAACCACAGGGCCAAGAGCAACATTCACGCCCTTCGTCTTGAATTCCGCGCCCATATGTAGTGCTCGCTGATAGGCTAAATTTCGATTCCATGACGCTCCAACATGGATACCGGACGGCCAACTGTTGACAAAATCTGTGTTTCGCAATCCGTTACCAGCATCTGATAAACATAGACCTGGCCAGTTCAGTCGGGGTACAGATCCAGTTACGCCAGAGCATCCATTTTCTGGGGTATAGCCTAGACAACCCGGGCAGTTAGCATTTGAATTTTAGGTGTGGGACCACCTCGAGACATGGCGTAAGAGCAAATGCTTTCGAGACAGTACCGATCAGGAAAGTTTCTTCTCCCAATTGACTTACCAACGGTAATGTTTGCTTTCTCCTCGAGAGTCATCTGGGAAACAAAGGCGGCTGCTTTCGAATGGGCTGCTTCCCATGTAGTCAGGCCCGGCATGGGGGCTGAGCGAGTTAGCAAACCACTCAGAGGAAAGAAGAGGAGGGTCTTACGAGAAGGATAGACTGGTGGTGATTGTCCATAAAAGTCACTGTCGTCCGTGATATCTGCTTGAGCGGATACTCCATTTTTGGAGAACGCACATGCAAGCGCAAGCAATGATGATCCAGCGAAGGGCCGCATATTACACCAGCTATCTGTTGACAGACAACTCAATTGGGAGAATGGTGTCAATGAGTGCCCTCAAGGAGCAATGGGCGCTTGGGAGGCACTTCAACGGGAAGTACTCGAGTATATGGATGTTCGAAACGGAACGTTGGCCAATCGAGATTGTGCTACGGCATCAAGCTCATTGTGTCATATTCACGGCTGGAATCTGATGTTCAAGAGTCCACGGCAGGCTTGGCCACGTCTCCAAGCTGAAGAATTGCTGGAGATACGATATGCGGAGGTGAATAGAAGAGGTTTTTGTTTACTTGTAAACAAAGCTGGATGATGTCTGTTCTACGTGAAATGGAGAAGAGTGAAAGCAGGATGGGACGAGGAAGTGTGTGACGAAAGCATCGGCATACGAAAATAAACACGGGAACAGCGGAGGTGACAGGGTGGCTGGGGGAATACGAGAAATCCGTGTATTCCTGTCCAATGAAGAGCAGCGAAAGACGAAAGTGGAGATGCGCAATTGCAAGGATAAATGCTTGTTTACCCCTGGTGGCTTGGAACCTTATTTTTCCCCCTTCCCCGCATATTCTTGATAGATAGATAGATACATCTCAAAGCAGGACATTTACGAATGGGAGAGTGCGATAATACATTTAGATCCCTTTACTTTAGTTGGTATTGATCCGGTTTCCGGATATCGATGAGTTCAAGTTCAGGTTGGAGATGTCAACGTTGTAATATAACAGAATTGAATAGCATATCATTCAAAAATCCAGGATTACGGAGTCCAGCATCATAGAACACATTTTGCATTCATTCATCCGATTCCACGGAACGACTAACAAAGTCTACTTGTATGACACATGCGCTTTTCCAACAGACATCAATACTCTAGATACACCCGACGACTTCGTCCTTACAAGCTCGCTTTCCCCATTGTCTCAAACGGCAAAGCGAAGCTCAAAACTCCAGCCAAGAGATACAGCGCAGCGGAAACAAAGATCGGCGTGTCTGAGAATCCAACATAGGTGGCGATGATAGGGGCCATGAGTCCACAAATACGGTTGAATGCCGAGGCCAATCCAGTTCCTGTTCCGCGATGGATCGAAGGGATGACTTCAGGTGTGTAGCAGTACAGAGCTCCCCACATGCTATTTAAGGTCAGCAACTCAATCGTTCGCTCCTAGAGGAGTTCCAACTTACATGTATTGGGCAAAAGTAGACACACAGTTGAAGGCAAGATTCTGCGCCGCTGTCCTCGCAGTCGTGAATGCAAACAAGAAAACGCTCGAGAGAATCAGCGAGGCGCCGAGCGTTCCTCTTCTTCCAACGTATCGGAGTCCAATGAGCCACCCTCCAACCAAGGTTCCTGGGAGACTGCACACGATAATGATGAAATTGTTGCGATACGTGGTGTTGATACTGTCATCTCCAGCCTTGGCGCCGTGTTCTGCTAGGTACTCTGGGAGGAAATTGCTGTAGAGAGGCGATGCCAGACCGATCATTCCCCAGATCAAAAGAATAAGGGTGAAGCTGTATGCTAGCTTGACTGTCGAAAAGAGTGCTCGCACGTGGGGGAATCCTCCAGGCTTGAACGCGGCGAAGGAACGCTTGATGGCTGCTTTTCGGTCTACTGGGGTGATTGCATGATTCACATGGCGCTCAGCGTGCTCACGCTCAACTTGCTCGAGTCGAGCAACAGTAAGAGGCTGTGTGGTACCATTATATTTTGCGACGGAGTCGAGGACCTCAATGGCTTCGGTGTAGCGGCCTTGACCAATCAAATACTTGGGCGATTCGTGCAAGTGAAAGAAAAAGAATCGTCCAACCCACAGGACGAAGGTCAACGCACCCATGGTATACATGAGATATCGCCATCCCATATTATCCTCTTTTCGGCACTCGCCAGGTGCGGTCGTCGTGGGGCAGGAGAAGTTGGGTAGAAACCCCCATGCCGCAGCTGCCGGAATGATTTGACCCAGAGCCCACCAGACACTGAGGATGACAAGAAGGTACTGGTGGGTAGCGGGAAGAAACTCCAGGAAAATGGCACTGTCCACGGGCACTAGAAGATATCAATCAATGTTCAAACAGAGGGGTGAGGGGAGTGTACGGTTTCCGCCCACCCCGAACCCAATGAAGGATACCAGGACGGCACATCCGATGAAGTTTGGAGCAGCACCAGCTGCGATACCAAAGACAGCCGCGATGAAGAGAGTCATGTTGAAGGCCAGTCTTCTACCAATGAGGTCGGAACCAAGACCCCAGAAGCCAGCGCCACAGACGAGACCCGCAATGAGTGCCAGTGAGAGAAACGCGGAGTGTTGAGGCTGAAACTCTACAGCAACTTGGCTCAGAGCATCAGACACCGTTGTTTGCCATAGCTAAGGATTATTAGAACCAACCCCAGACATGTCTATATATCATCAAAAAGGATGGAGTCATGCTGACCTGATCACACATCCAACCGTAGCCTGCAACAACAAAAAGCGCCCATTGATACTTGCCCATCCCCATAACTTGGACCGCATGATTCACAAGAGCTGCCTGCTCCTCAAAGATAGAGTCAATCCCGGGAAGCCTGATCGTGTCCAGTTCACCATCGACCGCTTCAGTCGTGCCCGCTTCATAGTCATCGAGTGGTCGATCGACGGGAGAGTCTGGGGTTTTGCTGTCTGAGTCCGACTTTTCCATCATGACTTCAAGTTTGAACTGCGGATGGGTGCTACTGATGCGGTACTGGATTGAATACAGGAGCAGATGAGGAACGAAGGACCGAATTCAAGACGTTCGAGGAAGGGAAAGTCCACTGGTGATTTATGCACGCCTTGACAGAAACAGATCGGATTGTCATGGCTACCGCCATGCGCCCAGTCGGGAACAATTGGCCAACTTGGATCATGTCCAAAAGTGGGGATAGGAGACTAAGATCTCGTGCATTTCAGCCTCCCGCCGACGGTTTATCGTCGGCCAAGCTGGTATGGGGTAGACACTGTGATAAGCAAGCTATCCTGACCTAAGAGAGTGGTTGTACGGCCAAGCAATCAAGACAGAAAGAAGCTCTAACGTCTTGGTGGACGCTCGCGGAGGCGACGAGGGATTATATAACTTCTTTGGGCCGTGATCGTCTGCATTAGTCATCCTAATCCGAGACGATCATGGTGGATTGTGATTCTTATCTGCATAACTTTATCTTCTTCCCAGCGCTCGCTCTTACCAAGGCCATGGATCGCAGAACTATCCCATGGTACCCCAGATTGGAGAACTCATAAACCATAAAAGCCGAGGGCATCGCCGCCGCGGGCCACGGTCGCCGGTGAGAAGGGCAAGTGCTACATCCTCAACGGGTATCGCAAGAATGAATGAGGACTGATACACTTGGTGAATCATCACCGACATGTCCTTGTCGGCCACATCACGTGCCATCAGGTGGGGGTTATTGATTTCAGTTCCGGTCTTCTGAGAAGTCTAAGTAGATTGATTCCCTTCTACACCTCTCGTGTCAGTCATTCTATTCGCTGAACTCAACGACCATGACGACCACTTTCCTCCAAAAAATTGGCTTGGCCTCACCAAAACCCCTGCTCGGCGCATTCCTCTCCCTCTCTACCCCCTATGCCGCCCAAATAATGGCGCGCTCAGGTTTCGACTGGCTGCTAATCGATATGGAACACTCCCCTCTCTCCGCACATACCGCAAACGACATGGTCCATTCAACTATCACCGCCTCTCAAGGATCCTGCGTCCCCGTGATCCGTATTCCCTCTCATGGCGTGGAGTGGATCAAATGGGCTCTCGATAGTGGCTGTTCTGCTATCATTGTACCTATGGTCAATACCAAGGAGGAGATGGATTTGATTATCAAGAGAGCCTGTTATCCGCCGCTTGGACAGAGAAGTAGTGGCCCGTTCAGGACTCCGTATGCAGATCTGGAGGAGAGGACGAATAATCCTCAGCGGTACCTAGAAGAGAAGGCAAAAGGCGTGGCAGTACTGGCTATGATAGAATCTACTGAAGGAGTTGAGAACGCCGAGGCAATTATGAGCACTGAAGGTGTAGCGGGTGTTTTTGTTGGCCCAGTAGATTTACGGAATTCCATGGGGTTGAAGGGCATTGATGGAGATGAAGAGGTGTATCTGAGTGCATTAAAGAAGATTTTGGATATCAGTAAGAAACTAGGAATTCCGGTGGGGATTCTAGGCAGTCGGGATAAACTTGAGAGGCAGGTTGAGATGGGGTTTAGCTATTTCCTGTTGGCTGGCGATGCTGCACTTATGGTAATTGGGGCAGAAATTATACTGGAAAAGGCGAGAGGAAGTGTTTCTAAAATCAAGTCTTGATCAAGTTGCTAAAAATGGACACACAAGAAGTGAGACAAGATGTTCCTGAACAGTCCTCTACGTCAGTTATAATTTCCCTTGCACCCTTCATCTGTCATCTCCCGCACAGTATGCTTCAAGTACTCAATCTGCTCTTCACCCCACTTCTTTGTTACCTCGTGAATCTCTGTAGTACTCAACCCGGTCAAACTCTCCTTAAAGCTTGCGGCTCTCTTCTCGAGTACTTCTGCACGATACCTCGTCCACTGCTCAAACAGCCTGCTATTATCGCTTACTATTCGATAGTCAGTCAGTCAGCACATTCCAGAACTTAGCGTAAAGAATAGCACGAACCATTCTTAACATTCCCCAAATTACTCCCGTCCCAAGCCCCCGGGTCCTTTGGACGAAAACTTGTGACCATCGTGATACGCTCTCCCATGCCCATCGCCTTTAAGGCAACATGGTTGATCAATCCACCTTGCATCATGACCGCGCTCCCAACCTTCTGATGCCCCTTCACTTTGAGAACATTTCCATCCCCCTTCCTCAACGCAGTCTCGCCACCAACCATTCCCGTTGGATCACTGAGCATAACGACGCAGACCCACGGATACGAATCATTGTGCCAGGCCGTCAACGTTCCAACGTCTCCCTCGGCCTCTTTCACATCTTCTGACGTTACTTGAGCGATCTGCTTGGGCGGCTCAGCAGGTGGTAGATTCTTTATGGCCTCTGCATCAGTCCCATCATCCATTCCGGGCGGAAGCTGGACGTTGATGTGTCCGATTTCGTAGTCAAACATCACCTCGAGCTCTACGCCCGCGGCCTTCGAGCATGCTGCGATCACCTCAGGTGACCTCCAGGCGTTGTACACAAAAGGAGCATCCTTTCCATACCCACGGATCTTGTAGATGCCAGGTGTCTTGGATTCGCGGTACATGTGCTTTGAGAGAAGTTCAGGTCGGAAGAGATCAGCACGCAAGCTTTTAACTCCTTGGGCACTGAATAGGGGGAACGGCGCCGTGATAGCGACAGGGCCACATGCTAATGGCGAGGATAGCCCCAACTCTGATAGAGTGTGGGATTTGGTGGGTGGTCTGAAGGAGAGGTGGACTGCTGGATCGAAAGATAGAGATGGCGTTTGGTCTGATGGCGGAATGTGGGATGTCAAGTCCGCTTCAATTTTCTTGAAAGCTTGAGAGCCTTCATGATGAGAGCTTGCTGTTGCTGCTGCTGACATTGTGTGATATATCCAGTAGTGTAATGAGCAAGAGTTCTTGTTGAGAAGATTTGAAGATGTATATAGACAAGTTTGAGGGAGGTCTGAAACAAGAAGTCACTGAAATGTCACACGGATTTATCTTCAAAACCTTTGGGTATGATCAAGGGAGTGGATGAGGTTTGAAAGTTGTGTCGCCTTGACTTCAATCTCCAGTTTTTACTCAGCTGTTTTGGGTTCGAAGAGTGGGGTTACAACGCTTTTACGGATCAGATATCAAAGAACGGATGAGCGCGCCTATCGTATTTTAGATTTGAATGGCCCTTGATTAAAGTATCTTGGCATATATCCATTATTTTGGCCGATATCCGAGGTATATGGGCTTAATACCAAGAGGTTATAAGCTTGGAATGGCTGCATTGAGAACCCGATCCCTTGCCCGTCGGCCAAGGCATAGTAGCCGATGCTTGGAATTATAAGGATTATGTAAGCAAGGTACCTCAGAGCTGGTGGAGCATTGATGGAGAGGAAGGGCAATCAAGGTCAAGTTTCCACACTCCTCAGATTCTGCATACGTATTTGTGAACAGTTAGGCTTAAACTGATCTGGAGTTATAATGTAGAGGGGCAGTTCTGGGGATTCACGTTTTTGCGAAAGTCACGTAGTCTGGTGCTGGGTAGGCTTCGCAACTGGATTTTGTACTGGGCATCAACATCCACAACTACCACTTCTATTTGAACTACTATTACTATCTGACGATACATTCTTTTGAGCTTATATTGCGTGAGTCCATAATTAGGTACGATTACTCTTACTCCTATTCTTTCTATTACTCGCTTGAAACTCTGCAGCGAATATACTGCATTGCCAATATTACAGGACGAGACAGTCAGCAACCACGGAAGACTAATCTTCTATGATCTTTACGATCAGAAACTGAATTCATATTTGAACATTCCTTTCACAGTCCGCTCCACCACCTCGTCTCCTCAACTTCAATAGTTGCTTTCAACGGCGTATTACTACTTGAGTTTCCCACAAGAACATCATAGATTCCCTTCTCTTCAACCCACGAATCTCTCTCCTCATCCCAAAAGCTGGTTGCATACTTCTTCTCAATCACCACATGGGCAGTAGCTTGGCCGCCATGATTCACAAATACCTTCGCAAAGCCCTTGAGCTCCTTTTTAGGTCTCCGCACGGATTTTTCGCGCTGAGCAACATAGACCTGAACCACCTCTGCACCATCTCTCGTCCCAATATTCTTAATCTCAACGCTGACACTAAGCTTGTCCGAAATGTTACAGGAAATTTGCAGATGATCTAGCTGAAAATCGGTATACGACAATCCCCAGCCAAATGAGAACTGCGTTCGTCTCTTGAGCTCCTCGTAGTATCTGTACCCAACAAAAACATCTTCACCATACAAAACCCTTCCACGGTCCGAAGTATAGTTCAAGAAGGCCGGATTATCCTCGACCTGAACCGGAAACGATAAGGGAAGCTTTCCTGACGGATTGACATCCCCAAACAAGACATCCGCGATTGCATTCCCAGTCTCGTTGCCACCATACCAGGCTTGCATGATTGAGGTGACAGTACCAGCCCACGGCATGCTGACTGGTGTTCCAGATTGTACGACAACGACTGTGTGGGGATTTGCAGCAGCAACGGCCGATATGAGATGATCAGAGAGCCCGGGTAGATCCATATGGGTGCGATCGTGTCCTTCTTGTTCGAAGTCGGAATTTAAGCCCATGAAAAGTACGACCTGATCCACAGATCTAGCCAGCTCCACTGCCTGCTGGATTTCCTGCTCTGGATCAATGACCCTGGCACCACCAATACGGATCCCACCTCCGCCAAACGAAACCACACCATCTGCGTCTGTCAATTTTGAGGTCACGCCGCTGGCATAGACAACTTTGACTTGATATGTCTGGCCAGCGATGACATGTTTGATACCCGTCTCTTCGACTGTACCGACGTTGAAAAAACTACCACCACTGCGCTGCTTAGTCTCGTTGTCGATAAGAAGCTCGTCGTCTAAGTACAGCTTGCCCGTACCGAAAACTGTCAAACCAAACTCGAAATCGCATGTCTCGTCTGCTGTGAATGAAGCTTCAACTTCTGCCCACCAGAGATCTGCGGTTAGTTTAGGATGATAGTAGTCAGCTAGATACATGTTTGTATCGACCAAGTGGAGTACGTCAACTGGTTGGCGGTCTACGATGGATGGTGGTGAGGTGAATGCTTTGAATGTGACGCCCGTTTTGCCTTCGGAGTTCTTGAGCCGGATCCCAAGGACTGGAAGCATTTTGTGAGCATGACATCCAACGGAGTAAAGAACGTCTGTGGTTTTGTTCGCGACACCCTCAAATGGAGTTACAGCGTAGTATGGACTCAGTGTTGCGGACCCTCCTCCACAGTATGCAGCAATCTTCGCATTCGGTCCAATGACTGCAACCTACAGCAATAAAAGTTAGATTGAGGCACGCCTAAGTGGGTGTTATGTGATCTTACAGTCTTTTCTTTGTTAAAAGGCAGTACACTCTTGCTATTTTTGAGCAGCACGATCGAATCGCCTGCAAGCTCTCGAAGCAGAGTCGAAGTTTCGGGCGTGTTTCTCGACCCCTCGGGGGCATGTTCAGGCACACCAGTCTTGCTTACACGGTTGACAAGCTTCAAAACCTCTCGTACTCGAAGGTCCAAAGTATGTTGTGTAATTTTCTTGGACAGCAGCGCATGGCTTAAAAGTTGGCCACGCCAGCGCGTAGGTCCTGGCATTTCGAGATCGAGTCCAGCGTTGATCGACTCAACGGTAGAGTAGGTTCCATACCTAGTTGATATGTGAGCTCAGATGATGCTGCAAGCCTGTAGTTGCTGAAACCAAATCAATGATCCTTGAAGTACATACCAGTCGCTCATAGCCAAACCTTCCCAACCCCATTCTCTCCTCAAGATGTCTTGCAAGAATTTCGGGTCTTCATTTACATGTCTCCCGTTAACCTTATTATACGAAGTCATAAAACTTCCTGGATTCGAATCTTTCACAGCAATCTGAAAAGGTAGCAGGTAAATTTCTCTCAGAGCCCGCTCTGTTATGATAGAATTCACTGCCATTCTCTCATGTTCCTGGTCATTAGCCACAAAATGTTTTATTGAGGCCACAACTCCTGTTTCTTGTATACCATTGACGATTGAAGCTGCACAGTTGCCTGCTAGGACAGGATCCTCGGAGAATGATTCGAACCCTCGTCCTCCAAGCGGGCTGCGTTGCATATTGACTGTGGGACCCAGTAGTACATGCGCGCCTTTCGCTTTTGTTTCCTCCCCCATCAACTCTCCCGCCTTTCTTAGCAATTTCGTATTCCATGTTGCTGCCAGTGCAGTACCGCAAGGTAGGCAGGCTGCTAGACTTCCGTTGAAAAATCGAGTCCCGCGAACTCCATTCGGGCCATCTGAAAATCGAATCGAAGGTATAAGGAGTCGTGGCACGCTCGCGGTATGCCAAAAGTCAATACCTGTTCTACTTAGTAGTTGAATATATACGGGAGCCGAGTGGAAAGGCGTATGCCATTCAAGTAGATTCCGAAAATCTTACCTGCTAGCAAATCAATTTTCTCCGTGCTTGTTAGTTTCTTTAGAACTTCGTCCACATCGAATGGCTCAACCGGCGATGGAGGGGTTGGCAGTTGTGTTTCGCCCATGATGATTTTCTCGTCTGAGATCTTACCAGTACTGTAGGGCTAACAAATGAAATGTGTTTTCAGTATCCCAGATACTGTATTTGTAGAATGGGAAGAACACGAGAACACAAAGGAGAGTGGGGGATGTGATTCTCAGCATACGGAGCAGGAAGTGTAGGATCTCATCGTAAAGTACCTGATACTCGGCGCAATGCCGGGCGATCCATTACCGACCCGATATTCCGCAGCCTTTAGCCTCCAGTCACAAGAGCGTGTAAGTCTGTAAGTCTCAAATGTGGCCATCCTTGATGATAAGAACTACTGCCGGGCGCATAGAATCCGAAACTATCAAATTGCAGATTCCTATGGTATACATCCAGAGTTGGGAACGTGATGTCCAATAGGTTCCTAGCCCAATGTCGGTTCGCGCAAAGAAAATGGGGTAGAAGCTGACTAGTTATGCTCGCATTGCATCGTACCCTGTATAATTCGTAAAAGCTAGGCTTAATCGGAGAAATATGAATCGGTTTGTCACTGACCTTAAATATATAATCAACTTAATTGGTTCAGTGAGAGGAACCTCAAGTACTGACCCCGCATTCAGTGTAGACCCTGCATCTGTGCCACCGTCTAGAAGGCCCGTCGTTCCCGGATTTCCGCTGAGATTTCACAGCCTACCGCATACATACTCCATGTTTTCCACTTCTTTATCTTACATTTCATGTAACCATATCCTCCGCACCCGGGAATCCGCGAAGTCCAGAGACTAGAATGTCAGGGGTCGCAGACATCGTGTCACGGAAACGACCGCGGACGATATCGAATTGTAATATGGACAGACTCGCCTATCCACGAAAGCGCGCGGTACAAGCATGCAAAATATGCCGTCGGCGGCGAACCAAATGTGATAATCAGCAGCCAGCTTGTACTTCCTGCACCGACCTTCAGATTGAATGCGTCTATGAGGAGAAAGACAAATCTACGTACTTGGCCCAGGTGGAATTTGGTCTTCAGACAATGGCTGAATACTTTGCAGATTCGATGCTGCTAGCTGTGCGATTTTACAGCGTCTAGATGGGCTGGAGGATCTCATTCGATCCGGCAACTCTGGCGATATTGCAGGTCATCATCAATCAACAGAACAAGTATCCACCCCAAGAAATCAGGAGTCACCGGCATTGGCATCACCTGCCCTTGAGAGAACGGATGCATCTACTCTCTGCCGTATTAATATTGAAAGCGTACTCTCATGGCCAGTATTCGCTGATCTGAACCTGAATGAGCACCTCGACTTACGATACCTTCTTCAATCAAGCGTCTCGACTATTGAGATTCCTCCACTTTCAATCACACCAGACTTTGAAGTCGAGAGGGATTTGCTTGATCGTTTCTTCCAGGATGTTCATATATACAACCCTGTGCTAGAGGTGGAGAAGGTTGAGGAGTATTCGAGACATGCGCGGTTCAACGGATTAAGTTTGGATGCACAATCATGTTTGCTGGTCAGTCGATGGTCAATTATATTAAAGAAAAATACTCAATTACTAATCTAGCTTCTGGCGCTCTCCCTTGGATCAGTATACGCAGTACAGAAAACACCGGGCTCGGAGTCATCATTGAACATTCACGACTCAGCAGCACTCAGAGAAGCAGATGGATTCTTCTTTGCAGCCCAAAAACGCATGGGAGTGTTGCTTTGCAGCAGCGGCTTAGTAGAAGCCCAATGCTTCTTTCTGGCAGGCGTGTACCTGATGGCAAGGTTGCGACCAATTGAGGCCTGGAAAATGTTCGTTCAGGCACTGGCGTGTTGCCAGGGCTTTCCTATGAAGCGATCATCGGATAATTCACAGTCTGTCGAAGAGCTTCAGTTACAGGAGAGTATTTATTGGACGTGCTTCAAGTCAGAGCTGTGAGTTTGCCACACGAACTAGGGGGGCTACACTGACATCTCTGCTTAGGGAACTCCGATTGGAGTTGAATGTTGCAAATAATAATGCTTGGGATCTCACTTATCCCGAGTTCTTCCCTACTCCTCCCAAAGGACTCAAAGCAAAGAATGAGGCGGTATGGTATTTCTACCTCGCCGAAATAGCCTTGAGGAGACTTAGTAACCGGATTTTGATCTATATATACCAGCACAAGTCATCTCAGCCATCATCTGTTAGTCTCGCTGATGCAATACCGAATTTCGAGCAACAAGCTGAAGAATGGTTAGCAAATACATTTGTCACATCGAAACTGTAGGCGCTGATCCCCCTCAGGTTAGCAACTCTGCCTCCAGCATTGAATCTTAGCAGTGCGGCCAACGTTCTGGATGGTCCGAACAACGAGCATGCAGCACTTCGTTTCATTCTCGATGGCCATCTGATCGATTGCTATGAGATGATGTACTGGCCCTTCCTTGTATCTTTAATCCATGGAACTTTGTTTGGCGATCTCCAGTCCCCATCATTTGCCCAGAAGGGAATAATTACATGCATACAACGCATTCACAAGAATGAGGGCGGGTTCTATAAACGCCATCACGGCACCTGGCTCATGATCCGATCATGTACGCGGAGTGCATTGGTCCTGGTAGCTGTGTTCCGTGCTGGATTGGATTCGTTACTTCCACCAGACTGGGAAGAGGCCGTAAGAAAAGTTATACGGATGCTGAGGTATTGGAGAGAAGAAGCGAAAGATGTACCTGATCGATTGGACTTGCTGGAAAGGCTAATGAAATACACACGTCTCCAGTGATCGACTGAAATGTGGAAATGTATCTGGAACATCGTTTACGACCTACTAGCTATAGGTAGCTTCAGTGAGTACTCCCTACGTTTCTCCAAATAGATCGTCCAATTCCGAAGCCGGAACATGACCCTCGATAACACTAGGCCCGTCTTCGCTATACACATAGCTAGCTCTTGCGGACTTGAAAGTCCATGGTATCCTTGCTCTTCTTCTCAAGCTCCCACAGCGCAATCTGACCCACCTGGACAGGAGTCTAATGAGATCCATCGGTCGCCTTACTTTTAAGTCCAAAGAAGTACTTCCTATCGAACTCATCGTTCAATCCTCTCATTCTCCTCATATTTGAGACCCTATCGAAAACCTTGAGCAACAAAGCATACCTATGTCAGGCAGAACTCCCTACTTGGTTAGGCTGTACAGTATTACGTAAGGTGGTGGCATTCATTACTCGAGTACCTTCCCAGTTTCCCGTTTCCTCACTCCTTAGATACACATACTCAATTCCAGCGCATAACAGTATGATCATACTGTCTATTACTAACTACTATTTGTATTTAGGAGCGTGGTTTCGGAGACCGAGAGAGTCAACTGGTCGTGCTTCTCCTCCGCATTATCTTCTGGTTGCCGGCGATCGTTATTATTTGAGGACTCAACACCCATAGATGTATCGTCGTATTGTTGCCTTGCCAACTCTTGTCCCTTTGCACTTAAGTGTTACCAAGACGGTGTGTGCAGCATGAGTACGATTTCCTTCCTCATTATAATTGAGGATAAATGTTGGCAGGGAATACCTATCTATCATTAGAATCCAATTCCTAAAGGGAACACTTTGTCCATCTACCCTCCCAGAGGTATCCTGTACTACGTGGAAGATCGTCATTTGGTCATTTGTTTCAGGTCTCCAATGCGCTACGAAAATTAGTCCTTTGTCTTATTTTTCGAGTTGCATGAAGAGCCTTCAGTCGGTACTTCTCAAGCTTGTGTGCGAAGGAGTCAACTCGTCACACCTGTCAGCCTTGCGAATGCTGAGTGTTCTTTTTGAGGGTCTGCTTATAGATATCATCATCCCCAGCTTATCGTCCGTATTGCTTTCAGGAGTCTCTAAAGCAGTCAGCTTTGAAGTGAACCCGTTGGATGCAAATGAATATCGTTATGATGACTGTGGAAAATATTGCGCAAACTGTTGGCCCGACCATCTTTGAGGACATGTCCATATAACATTTCCTCATCGATTTCAATAGAATATAGGAGAGCATTTAGCGATGTGGATGCAAAAGCTGTGAAGCACAAAGATCGAAGTCGCAGTCTTAACCTTTTGAGGTCACGTGGGGACGCACCACAACACGCAGCAAATTACCTTAAAGTCTGGAAGCTGCTTTTCCTTCAAAGACTCACAGCTTGTAGTACAAACCTCTGACGGAGCCCTCACAATAACACACGGGTATCTACGACCTGTCTCCCAGTAGATATATCTCTTGTGGATCTTTACAAGTTAAACTCTACCTCATCAACTTCGGTCTCCTTCTCAAGGTCGTCGACGCGTTCACCAACCAACTTCTCAGTTTATTTCTTCTTCAACGTCCAAGAAAAGGTACAACAGGGCCGATGATTGATACGCACTCTCGAACTAACGGTATTCCAGTAGTTCCCAATGTCTACCGCGTCATTTGTCGATATGTGCAACGGCACAAAAGTTCTTCAATTTGCTGACCAGGACCGAGTTTTCGACCCCACGAAGGTTGAACGCTACCTCAATGACCTTGGACAGCCATGGTTGCTTCTCAAGTATAACCCTATCCTACAGGTCAATCAAATGCACGTTGGACTGGAGTACGGCGGCGATCATGTCCACGACGGTTTCAAGTGTGCTGATCAAGATACCATTGTCATGGTTGCGGGTGCTCGTTTGATGCGAGGACATACCGCTGGTGCTCGCTTCTTTGGAAAAGATTCAAAGTATAATCGACAGAGCCTCGTCTCTGCGGAATCAAAGACGTCCTACGTTGATCAGATACTCTCCATGACCTGTATGGGTAAGGAATTCCTTCCTTCTACTGCCATTGTACTGAAGTCCCTTTAGGATGCAACACTATCCGAGACGTCTGCGACAGCAACCCACAGATCAAGAAAGCGTACATCATGACTAGCTCCGAAGCTTTGGTCGGAGGTGTTACAAACCTGTTCAACTGGACCAAGAACGGATTCCCAAAGACCATCCCCGATAGTATGTCGCAGATGATGCTAGGTCTCCTACGTGGCCACCTTCAAAGCTTCGATACTGCCGGCATCACTGTCAAATTCTGGAAGGTCGCTCCCGAATTTATTACTGGTCCTTCTTTCGATGCCGAATGTGCTCTACTTGACTTCTTCCACGTCCCTCCAACACCAGGCAACTGCCACTGCTCTAATTGCATTGATCAGGCACAATATGCAGAGTTGAGATTTGCGAAGCTTGGAATGGCTTGCTGTCCTTGTGAAAAGGGTGTTGAGCTTGCCCATAAATATGGAGGACTCAAGAAGGGAGACAAATTCGTGCTGACCAATAACGCTGGTGTGTTGGAGCCCACCGTGGTAATGCGCGTTGCTGGAAAAGGCATGGTATTCCAGCATCCCACCAGTGACCGAGGAGGAGTTGCCCTTGAAATTATCATTGATTGATGGCAGCTGTTCCTTCGGATAGGGAAATGTAAGATGAACTTTGCTGAAGGAAAAGTTTATGCGTTGCTTTCTGGGGACTATACACATCGATATATTGCTGGAAAGAAAGGAGGACTTGCCAAAGCTTTTGCTTTATGTTCTATAGATAATACTGAACTAGCAATCATCAGATCATAGCCCCATTTCTCCTGGAACTCTCCTGACCGTAACTTAGACCATTGCCATCCGTAATGAGAGAAACTTAGCATAGGGAAACAATTTCATTCTAGCACCAGTCGCTCGAATGGAAGCCACCATCGCCCAGACAACTGCAATAGCTTCCCTTGAATCACCCAGCAGCTGACAACTAATGAGCTTCGATGAAGTGCAGCGTAAAGTGCTCTTCTTTATTGATTGAGATGCAGATCGCGACCGATCACGTCCCTGGTATGGAAGATGCAGCTTTACAGGTTGATACAGAATTTGCGAGTTACTCGTCAAAAGTAGCAGACTATTGTAGCCACTTCATATCGATACTTAGTGGCAACTATTTCGTTCTCGCAGCTTCAGTGACCTTGCAATCGAACCTCGACTCAGGAATCAATAACTTTAAGCGATAATTTGGTAGAGCGACCCTAGATATTGGCTTTCTAAGTGGAGCTATGAATTGCCATTCAAAAGCTATATCAGCAATAATGTGTGGGCAAAAGAGCACCTTCTCAGGCTTCAGCATCTACGGTACAAGCAAAGACTGAATCTAAAACATTATAAACGTGAGCTAACTCTTATTGAAACTGAATTTTACAGACTGGATGAAGTTTATTTAAATCAGGATTAAATTATTTGATTTAAGTTTATTAAAAATCGTTGAAGAAATTTTCAAAACGTCTTCGTAGTTTTCACAAGCAATTTTATATTAGCATGGAGTAAAGAATATATTGTATACAAAATATGTTGAGTTCAAGAACTTTCAATGACATTTGAAAGGAAATAAATTACAAAGTATTTGGTATATTTTTTGCTCTTTGCTCTGAGACTATTGAACTATTCAGGTGCCTTTCATAAGATGCGCATTTTGCTAATAAATTGCTGAATCGCCTTGCGCTAAAGCCCCAGGTGCTCAGGCGATCGGATCGCCCGAGGCTAACGTGCTGTCTGCCATTACTAACATGTTCCCTTTCAACACCCCTTTAAATTCGATGTTGATACGCCCAATCATACTGGGTTAACCAACCAATTGACCTTGCGAAACATGTTGTCCCAGCTGAACGCGGGAAACATATCTTTTTCGTAATGGTGGCTGTGCTTAAATTGGCTCGCAACATCACAACAGTTTGTGGACATGAAGGCCGATTGAACATTTTCAATCACCTGAACCTTGTGCTAAAACTGGAGTACAGGAAAAATATGTCTGCATGATGCAATGCGTACGTGAATACCTCTTGGTCTCTGAGATGAGAGAAAGTCATTGAGGTCGTACAGAGTCTCGCAAACGCGCAAGTGTGCCTGCGATGTCGCTGCCAGTCAGGCTCGTCGCCACTGTGACACCAATCTAGACGAAGGCTGCCGCCGAGAATCCATATTGCTTTTTTGCACCCCTCGCGGTGGACATCTGTGGATTAGCAACCCTTGTGGTTGCACTCTCAGCAGAATATCTCTCAGCCACCAACGCGGAGCTCGATCATGCACTATTATTTACATACGAGGCTCCCCTAAGGCAATTCTTTGCCCTGGCAGAGGTTTGCACATTCGCGCTCGCCTTCGAATCCCCTTTTGCTTCCTCAACCACAGTCCACAGATGATCCCTTACAAAGGAAGGTCAAGATCAACGAAGTTGGTTCACGAAATTATTCGCCTTCCAATCCAAATCTTCTACCAGCAAACCAGCAAAACATGGAGCCCGTGGTGCTCATGACTGCGAAGATTACCCCAGCCCCTGATCTTGCTCGAAGACAAACCGGCGCTGTTCAGACCTGTGGCTATATAAGTGGCCAAATAAGTGAGAGCCCCTCCGAACCTAACATAAATACACCGTGCAGCTGTGCAATGAGACATCTGCTAAAATAATGATCTCCAGACTCTCCACTCACCTGCGGGAGCAGCTACAGCTGCTCCATCAACGCAGACGCCGCCAGCTTTTTTGGTTGCTGCGATAGCTTCGGAAGCTGTACAAGCGACTGGCACACTTGCGCAGACTGGGGAGAACCAACCCTAGGGCAAATATGTAGTGAGATATATACGCAATGCTTGAATTGGTACAGGGAACTATCGCCACGTAGCCGTCAGAAGCTGATATCTGACATTCAGTGGAGCTGACGCACCGTTCTGCGCAACGTATCAGCGATACTTCTCTACAGGTGCAGCAAGTCCGTTGACTTCGTTGTTCTGTGCTCCGGCATCGACCGTCATTACTGCCCTCCTACATGCCAATCAAGCTGTGGACACAAGTGCATCTTCATCGCCTGCAACATCTACTCCGGTGTCGAGCTCAGATGCAAACTCTGTAGGTTAGTCCTTTGAATCCTTTTGCGGTGTGATGATTGAAGTTTCTTTCCACACAAAGTTGCCAATCTTCGCTCAAATTCGAGGTGCCTGGCCAAGAATTCTAACGCTGATGTGACCGCTCTGCCAAGTGTCACCAACATCTAGCACTCTAGTGCAAACGACCTCTTCTAGCCTTTCACCAGGCCTATCAACATCGTCAATTTCTTCCTCGGCGAGCTCTACTCCATCAAGCTCCACACCACTTGCCAGCTCCTCCACATCCTCTAAAAGCTCTTCCAACTCGAAGACTAGTTCAGCTGCGGTCCTAACGAGTTCCTCTAGAGCGACCTCAACCCCGTCCCAAGTCTCACAAACCTCAACTTCTGCTTCAAGTCCTACTGTGAGCTCGAGTCCGTCTCACAAGAAGCTGAGTAAAGGAGAGCTTGCGGGTACTGTGGTAGGCTCGGTCGCTGGAGTTGTCATCCTGGGATTTATCGTCTACCGTCTCGTCCTCTTGAGCCGCAAAATCCGCGATCGCCACCGACGCAAAGTCATAAATCCTGCATACGAGATGGACCGCTTTTCACCGCCCATGTCTCCTGGAGCAGGTACACCTGTTTCGCAGAGTTCCAATTCTGCAGTACACAATTCTAATCCTCCTACATACAGTGAGGTGGGGCGAGGCTCGCGTCGGGAGTCTGCAGTTACGGGTTCGAGTGGTCCATTGCGGCCTGATAGGGTGTAACAAATTTCAAGTTCAATAATTGAGTGTTTGCAGGATGATATGGGATTTGCGATTCAACTTCTGGGGAGCTATACTCAATGGAATTGAACCGATTTCATTTCTTTATTTCCGCGTATGTATCATAACCAATAACGACATAATTCCAACAAACTATTTCAACTTTCTTTGGCCGTGTCTCTTGAGAGGCTGAAGTGTATCTGTTCTTCAACATGTTTCAGACCATCCAGGTCTGAAACTTGTACCTCAGTGAGATCAGTCTCTTGCCTAAACCTCTCCACAATCCTTTTCGCCTCCCGGTAGAAACCGGAAGGATCTGGGACCGACAACAGCGTCTCTCCGCTCAATCGATGATTCTGAGTAGAACTCTCCTCGGCAATCGCCCCCAGTTCCTGCGAAGACGACGACGTGCTTTGTATTTCAGCCGCCATACGACCGGCTTCATATAAAGCACGCGCCCTCAAGTTCAACAAATCAATTGGAAGTTTTCCGACCTTACCAAGATCAATGGCGATACGATTGAACTCATTGAAAGCTTGGTTCCATATTTCCGCCGGCGTGGATGACGATGCTCTTGAACGACGTTGTTTCAGTCTCCCCTCGCGTTTAGTGATACAAGCCCTGTCAAACTGTACCTTGCTTAAATTGCCCTGACCCAACACAGCTCGAGCTGTTCTTACCACTTCAGTCACTTGGTCGCAGTATTTCCGAGCTAATTCAAGATGCGATTCATACTCCAATCCTTGCCCGTGAAGATGGGTCTTTTCCAGCTCAAGGTGATGCAATCCACGATACGCTCGCAGGAAGATCTTAGGATCTTGGGATTCTCGTGCATTTAACAGCACTTTGTCAAAGCATTCTCCGGCGTATCTAAGGTGATCCAGAGTCCGCGGGTTCGAAGATAACCAGGAGTTACCTTCATCAATGAGCTTCTCGGTAGATCTGGGTCAGAGGTCAAGACGTGGCTGGGTTTGAAGGGGTTTGCATATCTGTTTATATCAGGGAATTGCGGTAGGGGGGTGCGCTGACTGTAGGAGTGCCTGAGCCCGTGCTTCATGGTTTCTCAACGCCTCTGGATCATAAAGCAAAGATACCTCCGCCATGATCCGACCAGATATGGTCCTGTATTTGTTGTCTTGGGCACTCGGATACTTACAGATCCCGTTGTGATCTGCATCGAGAATAATGACTGTTTCTTGACTTTGTAGAAGAACTGCAGAACCCTGATGTACCATCTTGGAATATTCAGCTTCTGCTCAGACCATAATATGAACCAACAACCTACTCTGTTTCCAAGCACCAAATCTTCATTCTCAACAACCGTAGTCCAAGTGAAATTGCTTGCCACATCATCAATGAAGCTTGCATTTACTTGCATCGAGGGGCCACTCCAGAGCTCGAGATCTCTCAAGACGCTGTCAGAAGCTACCCCCAGAGCTGAAGACCCAACCCCTCGCACGAGATTCACAACTGAGACAGTGCCGTGATGTGGGGTACCGAAAAAGATGATATGGCGAACGCTGCAGCGCAGGTCGGCCCACAGCGTAGATCTATGCCATGCGATAATCAATGCCTAGGTAAATGAGCATTTGAGCAAGTCAATCGCGAAATGAGAGCCAACCTGTTTCAAGACAATGCCTCCAAGGCTGTGAGCCAAAAATATCAAAGGTCGATGTTTCTGCGAGGTGTTAGCAACGCCGGGCTCTTCGCACGGCGATAGCGGCTCATCTTACTGCATCGCCTGTTCTCTTGTCTTTGATGGAACTGAGCATATTACCAGCAAAGTCAAAAACCCTCGAAGTTCTAGCTTTCCCAAACATCCCTACATCGTACCCGTATGTCATGATGCGGGCCGAAGAACTGACATCCTTGAGGTCGTAAGGAAGTAAGTCTCGTAGCCACAGGATCTTGTTCTTATGGGTCCAAGTCGTAAATGAATCCCCACTAAGGCCATGGATTGCTATGATGCTGTCCAACATTAGTCGCGTTGATCAAAGACCAATGCTTCGATACTTGCTCTAGTTCAATAGGAGTTTCGGCTGGAGGCTGGTACAAAATGTGGATTCCTAGAGTATCAGGCTAATCCCATGAGCTTCGAAGTTCACGAAAAGGGGATTTTGTCCTACGGGAGTCGGCGGTCTAATTGGTCTCGTCGATCCTGCTGATGATGATGTCGGCAATACTGACGGAGAGACATTTTTATCCTCATTTCGATTCCCGCGAAGCTTTGAGAAAAGTCCTGGCATAGCAGTATGTAGAAGTTGTACTCAGCACCAAATTATGACTTTTGTTGATAGCAAAAGAGGGCAAAGACATGATTCCGACCGCTGATCTAGGCTGCCGGGACCGGGACAGGTGCAAAACAGGTTTCCTGCGCAAGTTGCCTCTTTCTGGTGGCTCGATAGTCGAAATGTGATTCGCTCACTTGACGTTACACAGCATGCTTTCAGACCACGAGGCAGAATCTAAGCAGATTCGTAATATTAGGCATATACCCTTACCATCGTCGCCAGGCATTTGGATTCCCACGCTATCGATCTTGAGGCCTAATCGGATATTCAAATCCGAACCCAATTTTGATCCCAGCACTGGCAAATGTGGTTCGAGACGGCTCGGCCATGCAGGTGGTAGCCTGGTCTCGTTGCTTCATCATAGAAACTATTGAGTTGGGGCAACCCTATTAGGCCACATTGTCTCAGCCAGTGTTTTACGTGTAAAAGACGATTCATGAGGCCTTCAGCTGCAAGCTGGCAAGCCTTGCTCTCTTGCGATAATGATAGAATGATTAGTATTCGAATGTACACATCTTTTATTTCAAAGGTCATTCATAATAAAAGGCGGCGTCTATTGCATTTGGTTGTATAGCGTGGTATGTGTTCTCAAAGTTGGCCTTGAAGAAGGCGGGCCAGCTCGCAGCTGACGGAATGAACTGTAACGTGTACTCCTATGCTGGTGAGCCTTTCCTAAAAGAGAATGTACAGTAAAACAAGTAGAGCTGACTGTGGCTAAACAGCGGATGTCACCCAACTTTTTAATACGAAAGCAGCTAATTGTTAAGCAATTCAAACATGATACTTAAGACGCGGGAGAAGAAACACAACAACTGCTGAAGCCGAAATAGCGAATCATATGACCCAGCCGTTTGTGGATACTCTGTCAAGATGATATCGATACAGATCCCCTGGACACGAGAAACATTTAGACTTCAGGATGTTCGCATGCTCCGCAGAAATTCATGCTCTCTTTCAACGATTTCGAGCTAAGGAAAGAAATGTCTCGAGAACAAGTTTGTCAATTCGGACTTAGCCTTCTAAGATACCCATCCAATGAATTCGCAAACTCTTCACACATCACATATTTAGGTTCTGCGTGAATGTCCTCCGAGAAGAAGTCTGCAGAATACCACCGTGTAGCCTCCACAACCCAGAATTTCCCTTCGCTGAGTGAAGAGAGACCAACATCCAAGCGGAGCCCTACCTCCAACGATCCCCATCTCTCCTCCCAATCCCGCCTCCTCCGTAGTTCCTCGAACGTGCTCAGGCAAAAATCCTCCAGGTCCTTCCGCGTTAGGTGAGGGCACCCGAGATCCTTGAACTTTGTGTGATTGACTCCTTCGACGTACAGAACGGCGTTGTCTTTCCACATCGTATGCGCAGCGCCGACTACCTTCCCACTCAGACCACGGATTCCTTTGATGTTAGATTCTGTACAGATAAAGACTCGGAACTCCCCATCTTTTTGAACGTGTCGACAAACTCCTGGTGGAACCACAGCGGGCCATTCTCTTTACGACCTCTGGAGCTCGTCTTATTTGCTGAGCAGCTCAAGTTATTTCGCTGATCCTTCGTCTTGATTACCACGTGCAGACTTCCGCAGCTGTCCTGTCGCTTATGGACCGTCGTCTCTTCTTCTTGAAGACAGCAATCTTCTTTTGGCCATGGATAGCAAGTGATAGGACGGAATTGGTTCTTCTTTCGTGCGATGTCGTCCAGTGCTCTAAGGTCTCCAGTCTTCCCTCGGGCCTGCAATGCTTCCGTCTGACTAGGAATGCACCTGACTGATACCCCATACTTGGCTCGCAGTCGTTCGAGGCGCCAGTAGAATTGCTGCATTTCGTCCTCCTCCCATGACTCGACCTGGGTCCAGTGCAAAAGAACTACCATCGGTTTACCGCCAAACATCAAGTCGACAACATTGCTCTCGTTCTGTGTGACGAAGTCTGTCCAGAAATTGGCCCAGCTCTGAACCTTGACTTCTAATTGACTAACATGACGTAAGATTTGCATCGTGACAACCCCCTGATGAAGGTCGGGTCGGTGACCATCGCTGATGAATTCGCTACCCAGCTCGCGTCTGATGCTCTTGAGCTCCGTTGCATCGAACCATGGAAGTCTTGCTTGGAGTTCCTTCCACGTAAGGGTAAAGCCAATCCGTAAGCTTCGCATGTTTGCTATTTCCTGGCGCAAATATCCATTTCTAAAGTTCAAGCTCATCGGAACCCAAAAGATCTTTGGGTCAAATTGCTGCCGTGCTCCCGCATCACTACATGCTTCTCCTGGAATACTGGAGGTAAGACTGAGTTCTTGTTCGGATTGACTGTTTGGTGCTCCTGAAGTAATCGTAGTTCCAGCATGATCTTTTTCCAAGCCAAGTAACGGGACTGCATACCGAGGTCCTAGAGATGGCATTCCAGCGGCCCGTGATGGCAATTTTGTAGGTTGTGAAATACTTAAATAAGCTGCTGGTAATCTCTCGTTTCGAAAACCTTGCTCTCCATTCTCAAACCACTCATTACCCCTGAAGCGCCACGAGTGTCCTCTACTCGTAACCCTTCCAGACATCTGCTGAACGACCCTTACAAACGACGCGCTCTCACACTCTGCCATATGTCTCCTTACATTAGGAGCTCTGGTGAAAGTTCGTCCACAGAACACGCAGTTTCGTGCACATGATCCATAGCTCAGAGTAATGCCGGTGTTGGTGTTTGGGAGGTCGCTGAGGTCGGTGGGGTGGCAGGCGCATGCGGGGTACCGGATTGCTGCCATTCCGAGTATGAGACTGAGACTGAGATGAGGTTATTTTTGTTATCCTTTATCGCTCATCTCAGGAGGATTTCTCTCCGCTGTATGGGAAGAGATGGTTGACACTTTGGCTCTTGCCGGATGTTGTTTACCTCAAGGTCTGACGAGCTAGTTTTAAGCGAGATGAGTACTGAAACCCGTTCGCGAATCGTTCGCGAGTCGTTGGCGAGGTGCGTCGTCGCCATATATCTAACGTATTGACATTTTACACGGATCTTATAATCAGAGGGGTCATGAATGACAAAATCTAAAGTTCAAAGAATGTCCACGAATCCTCCTGGGAAGCACTAAGGTAGTGCCTTAAAGGAATATCTCCTCTTGTTTTACGATGATGGTCAGAGAATCAGGAATTATTTATCATGTTCAGTAATGCCCCTGCATTTGGGATTGACAGCTGTGTCTATTCCTAAAGAGAAATGATGCCCTCACATCTTCTTCAACGCTAAGTCCAACCACTTCATTAACCAGCTAGCACCTCGTACATTAGCATGCACCATTATCGCTTTCTGCGCACTGTACATGAATAAATGATCCGGACACAGCTTCGGTTGTTTCCAAAAACCCGCAACCGTGTCCGTCTTGTGGACCTCCCGATGGCTACTCAGCACATATTCGTAGCCTTTTGGCCATGTAGCACCATCCGTGGTTTTGGCATTCTCGACCTCCTCTCTGCCGTAGCACCAGAAAATTACCATGAAGTCGTTATCCTTGTCGTACTCTCTGAGCTCAGATATGCAAGCGTAGCCGAGCGAGCCGTTGCCAAGAGTGATGGTGACCAAGTCGCCAACTTTGAGTTCGAGAGATTTTAGATTGCCGCAAGGAAGTTCAGCGACGTCGAGTTTCTTGAGTGCAGACCAGGAGCGTAGATTGTGCCGACCAAGTTCGGGTTCGGGTTTCGATTGTGAAGTGCCTGGCTTCGTCATTCTGTACCATCCGTCTTCTGGCTCGGGCATGTGGGAAGCTTCGTCTTGACTTCCTCCGGCATCGTTGATTAAGTTGTGTGAGGCTTCGTTTTCATTGTCGTCGAAATCTTCGTTCACATCTTGACCATCTTGACTTATGCCTCCCCGCCTAGAGATACTGTCAAAGAATTCGTCTTCGCTGTCTTCATCCTCAACTTCGTAGATGTCTCGACCAGCCCGCCGTTTGTGTGTCGTAAAAGAGCTTGGTCGAAGCTTGCTTATCCGGAGCTCCGTGATTGAGGAGGGGTTTCGTGTAGAGGATGGATTTAGTGCAGGGGAGGGTTTGGCCGCGGAGAGCTTGGTCGCAGAGTGTTTGATTACGGAGTGTTTGATCGCGGGGAGCTGAATCGCAGAGAATTTGGTCGCGAAAAGAGTTGTCGCAAAGGAACCCTTGACGGGCGGGCCAAGGCTAAGAGCAAGTCAGAGACGAAAGCGCTTCGCAGGAATGAGAAGTACCGGTCATGTTTTGAATATGTTCGCGATTTCTTCTTCGTGGGCTTCACCAGAGGGGTTCCAGGTCGTTTGTCCGTCATGCCAAGGAGCAGTAAGAGAGGCGACGCTGTAGATGCGCAATGAACTTTAATGTTGGATCATTAATTCGATGCAATGTGGATGCAATGTGATAGTCTGGGGGAATTTATATGAACTGTTGAGGTGGGATGGTGTTGGAGTGAAGATGCGTGCAGATGGTGTAAACGCGAGTTGGCGTTGTTGATAGTGCGTGACCACGTGATAATTTCTTCTCAAGATTATATTTTAGAATACTTCGTAAGCTTTTATCTAAGAGCGTAGAACTAGGTATAATTTTATTTTTCTTTTTCTTTTAGGGTGAAACTAAAAGTGCAAAATAAAAGACCGAGATATCAAATTATGTACTGTTCTTCCATCCAGTTGCTGCTTTGATTCTAACAAGGTCAGTGTTTCCAGTAGTACGTATTGTACGGGCAATATATGGTCAATATATTGTACGGAGCTATTTTGAGTAATACTGGCAGTGCGCTCTAACTCAGTATATCGTATAGTAATGATTTTTATATTTTAGTACCATATAATATAGAGTTGTTGATATTGCCAATATATGTAATATGGCCCCAGATTTTCGGTCATCACGTAAGGTATCTAACTATAAATGTATTCCTATTTATTACTACAATTTAATAATTAGAATACTTTGTACTTAAGAGGCTTTATATTAGATATATAAAGCAAACGAATTATTAATCTTAGGTTTATATCTTTAGTAGTTAATTAGTATTTTAAGTATCAACTTCAAGCTAGATTACTACCGCTTGTCACATGATTTCGTGAATTTCGTAATAGAATTTTCCGCTAGTATACTCTTGGTTTATTTATAATAATTATCATACTTACGCAACTACCTTGGTTCTTAACCCTCGACGCAAGTGGAAGTGGCTTAAAAGGAAGTGGGAGGTACCATGGCTTACAACGATGAAAAAGAAGGTTTAAAAGGTGTAGGAAACCGACTACAAACCTGCGAGTACTTAGTTCGAAAACCCTACCTCCTACTCGATTCGATCGATATAGGTTTTACGGGGGGGAATTTGGGGGAATCAGTGGTTGAGGTTAATAGAAGAGAATTCGCGATTTGAGGGACCGATTTTGCGTATGATTTTGCGCAATATTGGGGAATAATATCATATGGTATAGTATTGATTTCCTCAATATGATATAACACCAAGAAATCGGTAGTACGTACGGTTTGGCTAACCTCAAACTGCAGTTATACGGAGTACTTGCCATATTGACAATATACGCACTGTTTGCACTACTGGAAACACTGAACAAGGTAGAAAGAAGGTAGCTACCTACCGTAGTGCGGGGTACATGGACATCCCCTTCTGCAGACAGCTGGACCTTCGTTTATTGTACTGTATGGATGAGAAAATGAGACAATAACGGTGATGTCAGGGGTAAAAAGAAGAGTGTGAGTGTTGTAGGATGGCATTACGTCGTTCATTTAAGAAACATATAAGTACTTCTGGGGCCTCACATTCATCTTCATTTTTCCCTCCTTTGTCTTTCGGAGATCCAGCATTACTCTTCTCACACTCGAAGAAGAATTTCAAGGGTCAAAGCGAAACCTCAACAACATGGCAGGTTACATAGAGAAAGCTTACACAGCTATTGGCTTGGGCAAGGTTGGCAAGAACAGGTTTGTGCACACCCTTTTGTCTATCTCCAATTCAAGTTCATCACCACCGTCCAGCAATATCTCCTCTCCAGGAGGGTCATGAACAAGTATATTTGGAGAAACGAATTAACATCACTCTTAGCCACCCAGTCCACCCAGCCACCGTACACTTCCCACTGGCTCTCCTCGGCCTGGCCAACATCCTCAACGTGCTCTATGGCGCGACCGTCTACCTCCCTACAAACCTACCCTTCACCGCCGACAAAGAAAACATCGCCACACTCGCAATCCTGGGCTATATCTCCAACCTTCTGGGCATCGTGACCTCGATTCCTGCGGTCTTGACAGGTTCTGCGGAGTTATACGCCATGATACAGGCGAATGGTCTATATGTCAAGGGTGAGGATGGGACTGTCCAAGAGCCGAAAGCGTTGGTTCCAAAGGTCAAGACTACGTTGACGCATGTACGTATCACTCCATGGACCCCCGTTCCACCATATTCAACGTCGTATCTGCGAGATCATTATGCATGGGACGTCGCAAGCATCTGACAATTACAGGCATCACTCAATGACATCGTCGTCTTCGGCGCAGTCTACAACTGGCTCATGGAGCGCAATGTCCCGGATTTCAAGCCAGCAGGTCATCAGGTTATCATGTCTGTTGGCGCATTAGCTTTGGCGTTTTATGCGGCGTATATGGGTGGTGAGCTGGTTTATAAGCACGGTGTTGGTGTTCAGCGACAGGGCGAAGGGGCGGAGATTAAGAAGAGCCAGATGGAGGAATTTGCTGCTAAGAAAGAATGAGTATGTGAGAATCACTAGGAAAACGATATACAGTGTACTTGCAGTAAGTAAAACGGCGAGCCTCCGATCCCGAAACATCCATAGTTTCTGCTATTGCACTATTTCACTACTCTATTCTGGCGTTAATAGAACATTCTTTGGCCATGTAAGGAGGTCGGTGATTTCTTTCAGGCACCACTCATCGAGACTGAGTGCCTCAGCTTCGCATACCCGTGATAGTACCCACTCTCGAGATTTCAGCAGTTTTCGATTCGCACAAACATACATGCATGGCAACCTCTACGGATGTAGTTGCGATGCGTACAACACCAGAACCGCGGTAAAAGACCGAAGCATAGTAGCGTAGTCGTGGAGATTCTGGAAGTGCCAGCCGTAACATATACGGAGCCCTCTCTGCACCCGTAGGGGGCCACTGCTTGAGCAGATGATGAACGTTTGCAGTTGACGATTTCCGGTATGAAACTTTCCCTTTTTCTGCTTGACAATTTCCAATTCATTCTCTCTCTCTGACCACCTATCTGTTCTGATGCTAGTGTCCCAGGACGTACTAGACTTAGGAGAAAACACAAATCTGCACAAGCTGGATTAATTGTCTTAATCCGCCTGCCTTTGTATCTCACGTAAATGAGGACTGTCTCGGGATCTCCTTTCCAATCTGCCTCAATGTGGAAAGTGGCATCGTTTGTTGAGGACCCGAGAGTCGTTTGCGAGGGCTCATGGCCGGACTGTTCAGCAGCTATTTGAACCTGCTGGAGCTCGGCCACCCAGCATGCACCAGGCCATTTTATTTACTGGAATCCCACTAACGTCGACGTAGAGAAGTATGAAGCTACTGACATCCATGAGACCTTTGCCAGGCCGTACAAGACTTTTGGGTAAGCAGGGCTTTTTTTCCCGATAACACCAATGCCCTAATTATGTGGACTGTATATGGTTCTTTTTAGGCGTTTAGTACGCTTGTGATCTCCAATTAAGAGTGCGGAGAGAATGCTCAGCATATCTTCCTCCACAGTGTTTGGAATCCTGGTGCTTGTGCAGAGTCTGCGGTGAGATAGAAGTTTCGCATATCGCTCAATAATTCGGGAGAACGAAATTCCCAATAGCCTTCTATGAGTTGAACTTGCTGTTGCCGTTGGTTGATACTTCGACTCTTCAAGGCATAATATCATCCCATGAAGACCGCCTGAAATGTCGTGAAAGCATTAATCTTTTGTATATCCTTCATGGCGAAGTCCCCAATCGGATCATCATCATCACCTGCCTACAAATAATCTTGAACTGTCTGGCCCAGAAGCCAATTCAACATCGGCACCGACTCATGCCGAAAAACAGTCTCAAATGCTTGAAAGATCTCTTGAGCACGAAACTATGTGCGGAAACGAGAACTTGAACATCAGCCCGGACTTGACTTGCTTTCGTGCCGATGTTATAGAAGGCGTACCTCAAGTCGTCATGCCTGAGCGATCTGTGAGAAATAATCGGTCGACAAGCTACATATCGTGCGGCCTTTTCGCCCTTCGTCCACGCCATTCGACATCTGTTGGCTACTCCAGCGTCGATATAAAAATTGGTTAATGCTTCTTCTAGACACTGCAGATTGATGGTCGTATAACAAGGTCGGTACTCGAAGCTAGATGGATCTCGGTCATATCCTAGCGGAATAATGGTTCTCTCTGAATTGTATTCAAGCACGCACGACGTCAAATTGGGGATTTGACCGAGACCAGAGATGCTAAGGATATCAATACCGAGCTTACACAGACATTTGGCTATACCGGCGACGTCAAAAGATGCTGTTACATAGCGCTCCGACTTTCCTGCCAGAAGCCAAAGCAGAAAGTGAACAACATGAGGATAATCTCCCGCCGGCATAAAGCCTTCCGCAACGGCACCAAATTGCAGCATTTCTCGCCTGATTGCGCGTCCTTCTGCAGCAAGACTGCGAATGGGTGCAGAAGATCGCCACGCATTGATACGCTGGATTTACTGCGATGCTAAAATATCTTCTCCGTCTTCGGTAGCTCGTAGGAGTCCTAGCGCAAGCTGATGGACTGACGATTCGAAGAAATGTGAAGGACCAAATGCATCTAGAGCTGCAGTCACGCAGATCATCACGGCTGTGAAAAGCCCGAACTTCTCCAGTCTTTGTTCTGCGGCCTGTTCCTCGATAATCATGGGCTTGCCAAATAAGAGCAAACTCATGCTCCTGCTCCATCTCTTTTAGCCAGCTCTTATCCTGTTCTAGCATCTTCAACGTCTCCATATTAAGACTATAGCGTGTACTAGCCATTGTCAACTCCGCAGAGGAAAAGAGTCGTCTAGCGTCGGCGCATTGTAAAGGGACTGAAAGGAGATTCAGCGCCATCTTGCTCAAGGTAAGGTAGGCCTCTTACTGGGTTGGTTCCAACCGTCACTTAATTACTGTCCCACAGAGATTGCCGATGAGAGGAGCATTGATATAAACAAGGTATTTATTAACATCAGGTCGGTTCAGCTTCTTTTTTGTAGATGGCAAAGACTGACGTTCTTTGAGAGTATGTGTCTTCATCGGAATTAAAGGCTCGTAAGAAAGATTCGTTAGAGGGGGGTAAGGAGGTGGTCGTCGTCGATTGACCGATTTTCTCTTTACTAACCCTTAATATTGCAGCTTATATAACCAGAAGCGTTATTTCAAGTTAAATGTAGATTGTAGATTCCAACGGTACACATGACATTCATTAATGAAAGTTAAAGCAAGCTTTGATACTAAGCCTAAGCCAATACCTTTTATTTAGCACTGACTATAGTATAGCTTTCCTAGTACTTTGTTTCAACACTCGACCTTCTCTACTGCTCCATTGTGCAAATTATAGACCCATCCTGTTATTAGAATCGAAGCTTTGATCAAGGGATGAGTCTTCAAATATAGAACATCTTGTACAATGCTCCGCTCGATTGTCTCCCTCTCAGTGTCTCCTGGTCGAGTGCTGAAGGGCTGATAGGCGATCGCTTCAGCGTACACAGTGGCAAGTGCTGTATCTCGGAAAGGCCCCCCCTTTGCATTGGGATCGTTGAGCGCAATGTTTTCCTTGATCCATTCGTCGGATTTGGCTAGGGAGCCACAGTCTTGTCGATAACAAGTAGTGTTAGCAATCATTCGGTTCATTAGGGAGGGAAAAGAAAGCGACGAAACGCTGAACTCTTTATAAAAATACTGGAAAAGGCGCTGAAGTAACAAGAACGAGATTTATGTGGACTTCTGCCTTTACCTGTATGATGAACGACCCGCAACTCTCTGATCTCGCTCAGAACTTGGATACTGACCAACGTTCGAATGACCTCCGTTGATGCTACCCTTCCACCTCCAGTCCGCATTATGAAAGCTTCATTTGGCTGTAGTTGGAAGAAGTGGTCAGGACTGCAGCGCGCATCGCAACATGTGATGATGCCGACGCGGGAACGTGCCCCGACAATCATATCTGGTTCTGAAAAGATGGTCTCTACATAATTCTTGTTGGCCGCTTCAAAGTCAAATGGCCGGTATGGTGTAACCTCTGCGTGGCCTCTATGTTCGCGGACCATTTTGTTGATATCTCTCTTATTCTCTTGAAGGCGATGGTTGCACAATCTGTCGGACAAGGTAACGTAGATCAATTAGAGGTAAGAAGCTACAGAGAAATCGACTCTAGTTCAACTATTGCATAAGAGAGTTTGTTTCAATGTTGCATATGTACTCAAGAGTGTATATATGGGCAGGCAAGTTGGATGGAACAGTCGCAAACCTCTGCTCGTGACGCTCATGGAGAAATAGGTTGGTTCTCTCGGCGGCCACGGCCACGGCTTTCGAGATCAGCAACCACGGCTTTCGGAATCAACGGCTAAATACGGTTCCGTACACGAATCCCATGAGATATACGATGCGTTTTCGGACAGTTCGAGATGAAAGGTTGAATGCCGTGAGTTCCGCCCGAAAGGGAAGTCTCATCGCTAAACTGGGATTGGGTCACGGCATTCGTTCGCTGCTATTACGAATCGGTATTTAGATATGTAAGACTCAAGGCTCAATACGACGTACCGTTCACTCTTAAATTGCGTACAAACATCTTGTTTGAAAGTTAGAACATCTTGTAGAGACAATCTTTCCTCTCCAAAGCGATAGCAGCCTCGACATCTAAACATTAAAACCATGCCCCTCGATAAACCTTGGCCCGGTTATGCAAAGGGCACTGTCCCCGATATAGGCGTTGAATGGCGCTGGCAGGAGGCAATCTCTCCCGACGAGCTCAACCGGGACCCTCCAACAGTGTACATTCCTTTCGGCTACGAGAAAAAAATCCTACCCAAGGGGTGGAAGAAGACTAAAGATAACAAGCCGCTGGACGTGGATATTATATTCGAAAAGGACGTGGAAATCGTGCTTAGGGACGGCGTAAAGGTAAAGTTATACCTACATGAATTCAACGTATTCTGTGTTTGAACTTACTCGTTGATAAAAGACAACATGCCCATCTGACACAATATAATATAGATCTATGCAGATATATACAGGCCAGCCGATACCAATGGCAAGAAGGTCCCGATCATCATCCCATATTCACCGTATGGCAAAGGAGGCGGTGGCGCCAACTTGATGGATGTGGTCCCGTACCGCGTTGGTGTACCAAAGAGTCGTCAGAGCGGTCTTGAAAAGTTTGAAGGGTAAGTACCCAAGATCATCGCCTACCACTTCTCTTAGAGGATAGTGGAAACTCTGCATAGGTCTCAGGGTGTGCTAATAAGCGGTTGCTTCGGTTGATACAGACCAGATCCAAACGAGTGGTGTTACAGAGGATATGCGATCCTGGACCCAAATGGCAGGGGATCCTTTGATTCCGAAGGAGACCTCTACATATTTGGTCAGAAAACTGGTAAGCATTCATCATCTGAACTAGTCCTGGGCCAATTCAGCACAAGGTGTCACGATTATACCACTCACGAGAGGTGGAGTTGATTTAAAACTCTGTTTCTGACTCATGACCTTGGGTCTTTAACAGGACAGGATCTTTATGACATAATTGAAGACTGTGCACAGTACGATTGGTGCAATGGTGCAGTCGGTATGGCTGGTAACTCATGGTTGGGTATCGCACAGTACTGGGCCGCGATGGAGCAGCCGCCTCACCTCAAGGCTATCGCACCCTGGGAGGGCTTTAGTGACATGTATCGAGACAAAAGTCAACGCGGGGGAATACCTTGGGTAGCATTTCAGAAGTGGGTCTTGCGCGGTATACCAGGTGAGTATCTTGAATGGCGCAGATTTCACTGAACATTCTTATCGCGTGTTCAACCGACAGAGTTATGTCATTTTATAGATCATTGAGCAGTTGACGATTGGATTATAATAGGGAGAGGCCGCCAAGAGGATGCAGCAGAGATGTGCTATGAACACGAATTCTACAACTCATATTGGGAATCCAAGCGAGTTGACTTCAGCAAAATCGTTATCCCAACCTATCTGCTCGGCTCCTACTCGTCCATGCTGCATACCATGGGTGCTGTGCGTGGATGGCGAGACATCAAGACAGACAAGAAGTGGCTGCGCTTTCATCCTCATCAAGAGTGGTACGAGGACTACTTCCACCGCTCGGTGGATGATTTAGACCGGTTCTTCGAAAGGTACTTGAAAAATGAGGAGAATGGATGGGAATTGACACCCCCCGTCAGAGTTTCATTGTATCGGTTTGGAGAGAAGGTACGTTTCTCATCTGAATTCCCCACACTGGAGTTGTCAACTGTTTCTATAGATTACTATTGACGCTGTATCTATATAACTGTAACTAACGAGTATATTTCTATTAGTACCCCTTATACGATCAAGTTGAAGCAGATTATCCGATCCCACGCACTCAATATGAGAAGCTATACCTGACGCCAAGTCATACGTTGAGTGCTGTGCCACAGAAGGCTCCATCAGCAGTTGACTCCTACGTTTCTACATCGGGTGAAATTCTTTCCTACGATTACATCTTCCCGGAAAAGACGACTCTAGCAGGGTTATCTAAGCTGCGTGTCTTTGTCTCTTGTGAGGATCATAACGACCTAGACCTATACGTGATGATTCGTAAGCTTTCCGAAGATGGGCAGCTAATGGAACAATCAAACATCCCTCTGCACGAACTGCCGTCACACATCAAGACAGTTAAGGATGTAGCAAACGTCAATCCAACCAAATATCTAGGCCCGACCGGGATGCTCCGCGCATCGCACCGCGAAATCGATGCAGAAAAGTCAACAGAATACTGGCCCTTCCATCAACACCTACGAGCGATGTATCCTGAACCCGGAGAGATCGTCGAGATGAATATTGGCATCTGGCCCATCGGTGTTATATTCGAAAAAGGTGAAGGTCTCCGCCTACAGATCTCGGGCAAGACCATGGTTTTACCAGAGTGGGACAATCCGCATGTCAAGCACATGGAACCAGTTTTCAACAAGGGTACACACAACGTTCATGTGGGCGGAAAGCACGCAGCAGAGAGCTATCTGCTAGTTCCAAAAGTGTGAGAAGCTACTGAGCAAGTGATAAAACGTCCTATGGCCAGGGAGGTTCGAGTGGATTGGAATGCCTCGCGATGCGTGTGCAACAAAAGCATGGAGATTTTGGCTAATCTTTCCTTCGAGGTTAATGTTCTGTTTGGATTATCTGCGCATCTTTATGCAAATCTTTAATCCTTCTTGATTTTATCTTGTGCTTATAGGACAGTTTATCGGTTGTAACATGTTCCAAAAGAAAGAGCACTGTCTTACATGGTCCGTGATAGCAATGACCTGAAATTTTAAGTGTTATAATACATATTTTATTTCTTTTATTTCGATCGTTTTTAACGTTACTCTCCGTCTCCTAACATAATAAAGTGCCTATGTCATACACGTTATTCCCAACCTATTACTCGCTGTATGACCTAATAAACTTTTAAACAACTCCGTATTTATTCTTGATATAATGTTCTACTGGCATGTCTCTTCACGGCCGCAACTAATGCATAAAACCAGTTACCCGGGATTCAAATATAGTTGTCGGGTAATACATTATTTTATATTATCCGTTGATCCACATATTACAGTTTTGGAATTCCCTTTCTGAGACTTGCTTTTCATAAAGTTGGGAATAATAAATGGTAGACATTTGACCTCGTCTAGGTCGGCTTTTCCCAATTCAGATTGACATTCACAACAGCGGACGAGCTCTTTTCAAATATTTGCCAAGTTAGAGAAGGGTCGTTCAACAATGCAATAAAAAACGAACCGGTACGGAAACCTGAATGAAAGGAATTTTGAGTGAAACGAGTTGCACTTACTGAGGACTGAGCTCCCAATCTCCCAATATTTTCCAATCATTCCTAAGACTAGCATCATGAGTTCTAAGCTTCTGGAGTGACTCATTAGGACGTTGTTCTGCGCTTGGTCACATAAAGTCTGAACATTGGCGGCCGAAGGTCCAATTATGGTTGTTGACACGAGAGGACATGCGAGAACGATATAATTGGAGTCCCAGTCGCGGAGAAGATGGTGTATGAATGCATAGTCTGCCTCCAGTGCTGGCGGTCTCGCCACTTCTACTGCTGTCGCCAAAAGCGATCGAGACTTAGTCTCTATTACCAGACGAACCCTAGGTGAGGCCTTGTATTAAATACTCAAGAGTATCTCTACCAATCTTGGACCGAACTTACGAATTGAGTAAGAGAACAGTTGCCATAATCCAATTACACTTTCCAAAGTTTGTTTCATTGAACCTTAAAGACTGCGTCTTCACTTGAAACCTAGACGGAAGGAATAGTGTGAAGCAAGCGACTGTGTCCTTGAATTTAGAAATTTCTTCTAAGCTGGTATCACGCTTGTGGATCAGTTCGTGCGCCATCACCTTCAAATATGTCATGATCAAGAACCATGCTCTATCGTCTTGGTTGGGGCAGTCCTGGAGAGTTTTCCATACGTACGTTGATTTGCCAATTATAGGCACAGACGATAGTGGAGTATTCGAAAACCATTTCGCATCGGACACTGGAAGAAGAACACTCATCCTATGTCTATCAATCGTAAAAGGGCGCAGCAAGACTGATGATGCAAAGGTATCAAGTTCCCAGATGACCCACCAAGCCCGACGACGTTCTTCGCGTTGAGTCCAGTCAGATACTGATGTCCACTGAGTTGTACAGACGGGCTCGAGAATGTCTTTGTCCGTATTGTTAAGATCTAGATCATACGCCATTCGGCAGCATGCTCCGATCAATGTCCAGCTTCTTGAGCCTGTCTCGCAAATTTGAAAGTAATACGCGAGGAGAGTCAAGCCTTGAAGAAGAGCTAATGAAGGACTAACTTCACCGTCAAGAGACGTACATCCGTGATAAAGGTTGCTTGCAGCGGAAATAAATGGTGCTGCTCTTTCCTTCGGAGGAATATCGATAAAATCCGGAGACTGCGAAAACCTCGCCGATAGTGCAAGCATCCCATTTAAGATAAGGGCGTCTTCTAATCCAAGTTCCTTGTACTTGCCGGTCTGGGACGAATCAACTTTATGCTTGTGGTAGAAGGTCGGTTGGTGAAGAAGTGGTATGAAGCACGCGACATTCTTAAAATAGAGATCGATTCTGGATTTAATGAGTTCCGTGGAAGGCGCAGGAAAAAGAAAGCTGAGAAAAATGAGAGACTTACAGCTCATCGACAACCAGATCAGAGGCAGGAATTGCGTAATTGCCGTTTCGACATTCAAGCTGGTGTTCCATTGCCGTAGGCATCACAGTTGGTGGAATAGGGTAAACGATATCTTCCAGCCCGAGAATCTCACCAGTATTATGTGATAGTATAGAAGGATTAAGGCTACTGCCATAATACCCTTCTTCCACTTCTTTAAATAAAGAGCTTGCAGGAATTGTTCCAGAGCTCTGATAAAATAAACGGTTTACAGTATCCTATAAGAGATATCAGCAAAAGACAATAATAGAACGTGATCTACTTCTTTCAACAGCCATTATTGAAACAACGTATAAGTGAAAATACATACTTCATGTCCGTCAAGAGGCTCGTCCCAAAGTGGAACCGATGTGATATCATGATCTGCGGTAAGTTCGCAAGTCTTGTTCTCTGTTGATGCTGCGTGTTGCATGGGTAATAGCAAGTCGAGGTCCAGTGAGAGATATCTCGAGTCTGCGAAGTCATGGGCTGTTTGACTCGAAAAGTCCGAAAGCCAGTTTTCTGCCGGCTCCATATTGGCTAGGTAGGCAGAAATTGGACTGGGTGTCGTGTCAATGGATGCTTGAGATGTAGGACCCAAGTTAAGCTCTATGAACCTATTCTTCTCTGCTGGATTCATATCTGATACTACAACCTTATTTGAGATCTGTTGACACAAATGCGAAGTCAACGGTGTCATGGGGCTAGTCCATTCAAAGGGTTGGTCTAAAGAATTATTAGAGGGGATTTGTCGTTCTCACGTAGAGCATGAGCTCTAGAGCCTTACCCTGAATGGCATCCTCTTGCGGCCCCGTAGATACTTGTCTGGACATGTTTGAACCCCAAATATTTGCTCGTCGCTGTTGCCTACGAGGATACTGGCAGATTGTCCGTGTATTTTTGCACAGGTGGCACTTTGGAACTTTCATATCACCTAGACGATAAAGTAAGCATTGCAGAAGAACCCTATTGACACAAAGTGGATTCTATTTCTCTCACACTTAGTTTTCTTCCTGGGATGACAGTCAGTTCGCTATTATCAAATGCAAACAACATAGCTCTCTGCTCGGCCTACCGTTTACAAGCCTTGCAGGCTCTGGCATATGGTCTTGTCTCTCTTAGTAACTCCATCTTCTTTAAGCAGCCAAGACTGTTTCAAACATATGGAAGGAGATCTGATACTTTCTCTGCCAGAGTAACAGAAGGTTCCTCAGTTCATAGACAGAAAGGTCTGAGAAGAAGAGTTCGCTGGATCCGTATATCTGGTAGCAGAGAAACAGCAAATCTAGCACGTGGGGTATTTCCCTGTAAACTATTGTTGATACCGTGACTTTTGTTCAAACTCTGCCTTCGTTGCCGGACGCGACCTCAGATTACTTAGCTCAAACAACGGGATTTCCATTTTTACCAGTGTAAATTCCAGACTTTGGATTGACTGGCTGCTGAGCGTTAAAACAACGGCGTTGACGGCGTCGGCATGGCCACGGCTTACCATTGCCCGCTAGCCGGAAATCATTGTAATTCTCACTAGTATCTTCGTCCCGGACTTTCATTAATGCGGATCCCACAACGGCAAGCCCAGGTGGCTATACATAAATGTTTCCCTCGACCCACGAATGTTTACACGCTTACCTCTAACTCGGACAAAATACACTCAGCATGCATGCGAAATCTACAGTTTTCATTACTGGTGCTGACCGCGGCCTCGGTTTCGAGACAGTCAAAGCATTGCTACAGTCATCTAACGCTCACACCATTTTTATTGGTGCGCTCCTGATTCGAGATGCTGAAAACGCAGTGAAGAGAGCACAATCCGAATTACCTCAGACCAAAAGCAATTTAGAAGCCGTCGAAATCGATATTGAGAGTGACGAGTCCATTCAGAGTGCATTCGAGAAAGTGTCTTCTAAATGCGGCAAGCTTGACACACTGATCAACAATGCTGGTGTGTCCAGAACCATGTCTTGAGCGAAGGCGAACTGACTTTTGCACCAGGGGCTCAATTTGAAACCGCTCAAGCAGAAGGACGATTGACGCTGCGGGAAGCATGGAATAAGTCCTGGAGTGTGAATGTCACGGGGGCACAAGTATTGACACACGTCTTTGTTCCTCTTCTACTCAAGTCCACGAATCCTCGTGTGATCTTTTTAACCAGCGGCACCTCAACACTCGAGGAGACATATATCTCTGTCTATCCTTTCAACCACTCGCCAGTAAAAGGCTGGCCGAAGGAACAGGACCCAGCTGCGAGCTTCCCGGCCTATAGATCCAGTAAAACGGGTCTTAATATGATGATGCGGGAATGGGAGAGAACTCTTAAACATGATGGTGTCAAAGTATTCTGTTGTGACCCTGGGTTTTCGGCAACAAATCTAGGTGGGAGTCCGGATCAGATGAAGAAAATAGGCGCTCAGGATCCGGCAATCGGCGGCGCATTTATCAAGGATGTCGTTGAAGGCAATAGAGACCAAGATGCTGGAAAGGTGCTGCGTATCGACGGTATCCAGCCTTGGTAGAGTCTGTTGTGGGATGTTTTGGATACTCTTTCTGGCGTCAGAGCCATCGGACGAGAAAATCTCAACCTTCCAAAGAGGATCTTCGTTCCGTCCACGTTCTGTTATGTACGATAACTGCTATGGGGATTGGCTGCTACGTAGCATCTTTATCTCGACGCTCTTTTAAGCGCAGAGCGTAATAGCTGTATAAGCCGCCAGTGGGTATCAGAATTATTATACTATACTGATTCTCTATTATACAACCCACGTATTGTTTGACAGTGTCTTTTAAGAGAAACTGTCCCACGTTATTACAAAATAAATCGTAAGGAGTAGTTTTGGAGATGAGTGTGGGTATTAAGTCCTACTCCATGAGACTTGTCCCTCCGATGTCCTGGAGGCGTGGCCTTGCACCAGTTGCAGTGAAATCTCTTTTTTTAACATATCTTAGAATTTTATTTTAATTGTAAAGCTTAATTTCTAGCAATAAAAAAGTTCTCATCGCAGATACTTGTAAAACATAGAGCGCGAATAAAAATGGCACTTTTCTCATGCCACCATCCTACCCCGCATACCCACTCGCTACTTGCACCGGTAGTAAACTAGTATATCCAATATTGCTAGGTGGGATTCGCCAACTCCGCTACGACGAAATGGAGCCAAGCCCCAGTCTATAGTCCAATCACATTCACGGTGGGTACACCCACAAATTCCCCAGGTAAATCCCCCAGATTTTTAGTGAAACTTTATGTCGGATTGCCGCGATTGCCGTCTCCACCAGAGCCGAAACGATTTCCTCGTGCGCGTCCTCGTGCGCGTCTATTCATGGATTACTAAAGGGTTCCAGTCACGTGCCGCTACCCCGCAGCATTGCAGCTGTATTATTCACAACTCCATGGCGACGACAGACAGCAGACCAGACTGCCGACTATAGACGACAGATATCTATGAGGCCTCCTGCAAGGCCTTTGAATTCAACCCATCTATGACACTGAACAATGAGCCTTTGGCCTCTCCAGGCCTGTCTGCGCCTCATATCTCGATGAATCGAGCTTGTCAAGAATGCAACAGGTACGCATGACCCACCAGCTGTACAAGCCTTTGGCAACTAAAGTTGAGTCTCTGTAGGAAGAAAACAAAATGTAGGCGAACGATTATCTCAATCCTTTACCGCGGATTTGAAATTCTGACTGGAACTTACAAGGCGATATGAGGAAGCCAGTATGTGGCCTTTGTGCAAGAGTAGGCGCTTCTTGTACGTTTGCATTGCGACGAAACTCCCATAGCTCTCGTGTCAACTCCAAGTCACGGCGAGAAAAGACGAACGCAAAAAGTGTCTCGAGAACCCCGATTGAACATACAGGTAGGACTAAGGTCATTAGTTTCCATTAAGACACCTCTCTTATACACTAGGAAACCGGTGTCTAAGTATCTACAAATCACAATCTAGGGCCACCATCGGACACCACTAGTAATTCCACTCGTGGCTGGCAAAATCCGTCCCCGAACTTGTCTAGTGAATTTGCTGCTGGAAGCGACGATAATGTGAGGGTAATGGCATACTCCTTGTCTACACCCCAATTTTTCGACTCAAATAGCGAGGCTCCTTCATCGTTAGCTGAGGATGAAACATCATATGCTACAAGCAATCTCAGAGACGAAAATGGTTGGGAAATCCCGAATGCTGTTGCGCAAGAGCTGTAAGATGACGATGTCCTGAGTGTGAATCAATCTGACGTACAACCAAGGATCGAACTCTTCTTCGATCGTGTTCAAGCTTGGCTGCCTATTTTCCACCGTCCAAAATTCTATCAAAAGTATATGAACCTGGAAAATGGACAATTGTTGCTACCCGAAAAGGCCAACTCGAGGCCGGATGAGATACTCATGTTTAATGGGATGTTTGCTATGTCTGCTAGATTCTCGTCATCCCCTTATTTTGGGGACGTTTCCCCTGCAGACCGTGGTAATATTTTCAGGCACCGCGCTGCCAGAAGCAAAGATGACATTCTCAAGGCCACCGAAATCCCGACAATCGAGTTTGTTCAAGGCATGATATTATTGGCATTCAATTATGCCAGTGCTGGATTGTGTGGGCCGGCATCGGTTATAGGCAGTGTATTGATAAGCTTTGCATATGATCTGGGCCTGAACAAGATCGACAGAGATATTGTGAACGACCATTCGTTCGAGTTAAGCGGTGTTGATGAATGGGCCGAGAAAGAACAGCGCCGCAGACTCTGGTGGGCTACATGGGAACTTGATACCTTTCTGGCGATTCTTTCTGGTAAACCGCATGGCATCGACCGAAAACAAATGAATGTATGCCTGCCAGTCTCTGACCAGAATTGGTTCTCAAACACACCAGTTGTCTCAGCCATACTAGGAGAAGACCCGGCAATAGCGTGGAAAACCCTGCAAGGTGTCCCAAATCAAGATGCGAGAGCATGGTTCTTAATATCTAACTACCTTCTATCATGTTTTGCTGAACATTACCCAGCTCGGATCTCCGCCGAACAAAGGGGAGAATTAGAAGGGGCTTTGGCTTGCTTAAAGCTGGCGCTACCGGCCAAGTTTAACCTTAGATCTCTTGTTTTTGATCAGGAGAGTTTTGGGGAATGCAACTGGATCATTGCGACCCATCTGATGTTTCTCGCGTAGGTCTCCGGATATCGCAAGCCTTGAAGTACTAACTGAACACAGGTGCGACATGATAGCAGAGAAATTGAGCATGGCTGAGTCTCCACCAACCAACATTTCCGCCTATGATCATATCAATGCCGACTTTGGGAGACGCGCAGCATCACAGCTGACCTCCATTGCGAATAATTGGCAGCCAGAGTATATTTCATCAAGTAACCCTCTGATATGCTGCATTTTAATTGGTCCCGGAGCCTCCGTCGTTTGTGCGAAAAGTTCCACTGCACAACAAAATCATGAAGTATCAGCATTGATTCTTACCCACAGCGCCAGAATCTGGACGATTGGGAAGGTCATGCTTCGTGAGTTTATTACAAATCATTCTTGAAGATTATGCTTATTTTCTGTAGGTATACTTGACACGATTATGAGCAGCACAAATTCCAGTTCCGCCATTTCTGTTGACCCCAGTCACGAACTGATACGGAGGTTCTCGATCCTCTGGCCAGTGGACTGGATAAGCAGAAACTCGCGCAGCACTATAGCAAATCCCGAGGCTTTTTCTTCACTTGATCCTGATTTTGGCTTGACAATTAGCGCTGATACAAATCACATTGTCGAAATGAACAACACCTCCGATTACCCAATAGACCAAACTATTTGGCCTCTTGATAGGTGGGCCCTCATGAACGAATTTGGCTCTCAGAATCCCTAGCGTGCACAGCCAGGAACAGCCAATAAAAGTCAATGAATGACGGAATTCCTCCAAGTTCACAAGGGTAGCTTCAATAAATTATCTTCTATCAACGTGAGTTACTCTTCTTCTATGTCTACGACCAATATAGATCTGGCATAAACTTCACAGATGTTTATACATTCTCCAGGATCGATTTACAGCCGTTCTCAACCGAATGGTAGAATAAATATTGAAGGGACCGTCTGATTAGGTTTGAGATTCTTTTTGATAGTAGTAGTTTCGGACTAATGGAAAGAAATTGCTTGAGAACTTCCATACACCAGTAGTCAACCACTCGCTCGAATGCCTTCTTAAGAAAACTCTGGTTTCGCTTCTCTCTCCCTTAAGCGAGAGTGACAGTGCGGGCACCTTGTGTAGTACCTTCCAGCTGGCAATATTCACAATAATCACTCCGACTCAAAGAGATGGGAACGCCAAATACGGCCCAATTGCAATCCAGCTACGTCAAAAAGAACCATGGGTCCTTCACCGTCACAGGCTTCTTTGCAGACGCACACCGACTCAACCTTCATGGAGCTAAGACGTTTGCACCAACACTTTCGCTAATCATTGACTACGCAATGAGATTTCTGCAAAAACGATTGTGCGTGTACCGTGGACATGGATCACCGATATGCATACCAACAGGGCGTGCGCCTAAAACCAAGACATCTTCTCGCGGCCGGAACAGCCTGATGCTGACGGTATGCCATGCAATGGAAAGAGGTTCAACAAGGCTTGAAATAAGGCAAATAGGAGACAGTTAGCACGGACAGCGCGATTCGCCACGCTCACCACGTCGCTGCATATTCGTATTCAAGGGCAGCTTGTGTAGACTCACTTGCGATATGATCGGGTGTTGAGAGAATCCTCCAGCTCTTGTTAAGTTCTCAAGAATAACATATTGAGGATACTATAATGCACCTGAGATGCGCATCGGGCCAACGTTTGAACAATAACTGGGTTGTCCTTTATTGCACAACCATTCCGAATCTCACAAAAATTGAAATTGGAACTTAGTTAATAATACAGATACCAGGACCATTACACCCAAATTACTTCCACTCTTATACTCAACTGTAAATCCAGAGCACTTTTCATTTTTTCATGCAGGATCTCATTCCTAACCTATTCTTTATTGAAACTTCTGTTTCCCAGATCATGATACAAAGATGGCGATGGCCGAGGAGTGAGTCAATGATATGGAGCACTTTGAATTTTGAGAATCAAGAATAAATTGTTTTAAGTTATCCATGATTTCAGTCATTCCGTCCTGCCTGGGTGGAGCGGGGTACTGATCCGTTGGAAAAGGGCTTCCACCCTCTCTACCTCCACCACTAAAGCACAAATTATCGTTTCGAGAATTTGAGCATAGTAACTCCAGGATAAGAGTAGAGGATAGCGAGTTCGGAAGGGAATGGAAAAATGAAGGGAAACGAAAAAGCCATTCAAGTTATTTGCCGTGGTTGCCGTGTTTCCCGTGATCGTGGCTTGGGCAAGCCCAATTCCGGCGTGGGCATGGCTTGGCCCCACGGGGTGTCAAAAGTTCCCCGGAGATCCGCCTTCAGAACGGCACAGCCTATTGTATCTACCTTCCGTAATGGATCCAGTCCGGTGTATGGCGGGCTGTCCACAATAACCTATAGAACGTCAGTAGATGGCCTCTTGTCTCGAAACAGAGTAACTTGTCCCAGTAGAACAAATAAACTGAACTCTCACACAGGTCAATAACTCTCGGCATTGTCAACACTTAGCATGGATCGCCTTTCTTCCCTTGGCAGAGACATCTTCCAGGTTATTGGAGAGACCACGCATATTTATGTTGAGCTGCTAAGTCAACCCGCGAATTTCGAAGCCATCCATAGCTCCAAGCAAGAGACATTTTCATACGGAGATCATGAGCGACAAAAACTAGACCTGTACTCTCCCCTACCTAATTCAGCTCAAGGCATCCCTAAAGGGAGTACGCCACCTATCTTGATCTACTTTTACGGAGGCGCATTCATAAGCGGAAATAGAATCCTTGATGAAATACCGGGAGGAATTGTTTACAAGAATCTGGGCTACTTTTTCTCTTCTAAGTTGGGCTACGAAACCATCATTGCTGACTATCGATTGTTGGGTCATGGGGGTTCTTTTGAGACTGGAGGAGAAGATTTAGGTGCCGTACTCAGTTGGATCGAGCGAAGATATGTTCAATCGAAAGGAGATCCGCCACGGCCGGTTTTCCTGTTAGGATCATCAGCTGGTGCGATACACTGTGCCACATGGGCGTTTCGCGACGAGTTCAAACAACAGAGAGAAGCGCTTGTAGCTGGAAAGCTTGGAATTAAGCTCAGTGGTATCATCTTTCTTGGATGTACCTGGAGCTGGGACCGTGATGTTGCAGGACCTTTGAAGGACATCCTGCTGAAACATTATGGCAGTGATGAAAATATCAAGAAGAATGAGGCACAAGAGCTTCTGCGCATGGCGGCAAGCAATGCAGGCTCTCGAATCACGAGCGGCTGGCCTCAGATATTGACATTGGTGAGTGAGCTAGATCCGGAAGAGATAGTGCAAAGTAGCACGGAAACTGTAGGAATATGGAGAAATAGTGGTGGAAATATGGACTACGAGGTCATCAATGGGCATAATCACATCAGCCCACCTTTATCACTGGGAACTAGTATTGAGAGGGAAGAAGTCTGGGGGTACAATCTTGCTAAATGGATGTCTAAGTAATTCTTGTAGGGGCTTTAAATCAAGGCGGCAGTAACAGATGAGACCTTCTTGATTTCTCTCTCAAACTGTGAATACTATAAATACCACGTACCGTCTTTCGCCATTTTGAAGATATAGGTAACGTGATGCATCTTAGGTAGATTCTATAACTACTTACACTTTGACTGGAATGGTCCTATGAGACTGCTTTTCCCTTCATATCCGTAATGGAGGAAGAATAATTTCACACAGTTACCCGGAATCCCGCGTATCCCGGTCAGCGAATACTCGGGCTCTCGGGAATCCAACAGCCGGTCCCAGGCCGCAGCGTTGCATGTTTTCTGATATGTATTCCAAGCATTGTCGGTCTGCGTGTGATTATTAGTGAAATCAAGGACCACTGCGACGACAACCTCTCACTTCCAATATCGCTGAATAAAGGCAAACTAAAATGGATCCGTCATTCAAACGTACCCCCCGTGTTCCAATTGAAACAATTCCGGGAACACTACCCATCGCATCTGTTTCAGAAGATGTTGACCATGCTGGAGTTGCAGCAGAAGGGCTGAAAATGCTGACCTCTTTGACTCGTGAAAACTTGACGAAAGAGTCTATATGGCGAGATCAATGGGCACTCACTGGCACCTCCAGGACCTTTTCCGGACCTAGTCAAGTCTTTGCTGCTTGGAAGGAACTTGCAGCGACTCGAAAACCTGACAACTTTTCGTTGATTCCGAACACATCCAGAATTACGGCCAGCTTGCCTGACTCGGCTTGGGTACAGGCGAGCTTTGCCTTCACTTTGGAGGGCGCACCCGCTTGTTTATGTTCTGGGTTCATCGGTCTGGTACCTGACAATGCCGGAGGATGGAAGATTTGGATGCTAAGCACGATTCTGGAGACATTCAAGGGGTATCCAAATCCTGACACCCCTCCTCCGCAGCCCTCTGCCAGCACTCACACCAATGGAGTGAATGGGTTCTCCGATGAATACTCGTATGACTGTGTTGTTGTCGGTGGTGGCATGGCTGGATTATCCGTTGCCGGTCGATTAAAGGCAATGAATGTGTCGAGCGTTACTCTGGAACGGAACGCTCATATTGGAGACAACTGGCTTATGCGATATGACTCCACCAAGTGTAAGTGTGGGAAAAGTCCTATATGTGGCATTGCGTGAGCTGATAATTATTCTTTCTTTGGCCAGTACATACTAGTCGAGACAGCTGTAAGCCTCTCCACCCACTGCTACTCATCTGCGAAAACTAATGCACAATCTAGCGCACTTGCCATTTTCTCGTACATTTTCCGCCGAAGATGGATATTTTCTTACCTCTAGTAAGATTGCTCAAGGATTTCAACGATATGTTAAGACTTACGGAATCGTACTTTTTCCTCCCCTTACATAACTGCAATGCTAACTACATCCACAGAATGTATGGGGTTCATCCGATCTAAAAACTGCTTCATGGAATGCACAGAAGAAACTTTGGAATCTGCAGGTCGAACGACAAAATCCGAGTTGTACAGTCATCATCAACACGCCTCACGTTGTTCTTTGTCTTGGTGCCGGGGGACAAGTTTCTAAGATGCCCACAATTCCGAACCGTGTAGGTCGTACCCTTTAGGGACTTGTAAAAACTACGCTAATGCGTGTAAAGGAAGCATTCGGAGGCATTGTGATGCACTCAAAAGATTACAAATCCTCAAATGCTTGGAGTGGCAAGAATGGTGTTGTGGTCGGTTCTGCAAACACTGGTGGGTCTTTCGTTCGTCGTATACCATTTGGTAGAATGGAGGCTTACACCTCCTTTAGCGCATGACGTTGCTTTCGACATGGTCGAATCACATTTGAGGACAGTGACAATGATCCAGCGTAATCCAACAGGTTAGTGCAATCCCTATGCTACAGTCTTACACGGATTGATTACTGACCTCAGGGATGTGAAGCGGTAATCCCAGCTGAAATCATAAATACGTTGCAAGACAGTAAGCAGTTTCGATCTATGAAGGCTCCAATCAATTTTACATACTAATTGGTTCTTCTGATAGCCTTGTACAACGACTTCATTCCCGTGGAAGTAGCGGACAAAATCTACTTCGGGCTGCCACTCTCTATATCGAGACAAATTTTGTTGAAAGTCATCCGTAATGAAGTGGACAAACACTCCGAACGATACGATTCTCTGGAACGTGCTGGATTCAAACTTGACCGCTACTGTGACCCACAGGAATATATCAGTGTGCGTCTAGGAGGTCATCATATTGACGTTGGAGCAGGGAAGAAGATCACCAGTGGGCAGGTGTGAAGCCCAATTAAATCTTCAAAGACGCGGAGAATAACCCATGATTTAGATTAAGATGAAGTCAGATGCTGCCATCAAGCAGTACACACCTACTGGCCTGGAATTTGCCGACGGTAGTCACTTAGATGTGGATGTCATTGTCTTTTGCACCGGTTTTGAAGGCAATATGCGAGAATCAGCTACAGAAATATTCGGCTCAGAGGTCGCCAACGGCCTTGAAGACTTCTTTGGTGTAGATGCAGAAGGAGAGATCCTAGGAGCTTGGAGAAGACAAGGATGTAAGTTATACCCATCCAAATTGTCGCTTTTGCTCCTCCAGGTCGATCACAGACTCTGACCTGGCTTTGGCAGACCCGGGAATCTGGTACAATGGAGGCACCATCGTCAACGCACGTTATTACTCGAGGTTTATAGCTTTGCAAATCAAAGCTGACTTAGAAGGCATGCCGCTGCCTCTCTACAAAAAGACCCCAGCTTAAGCTAGAGGTTGCCTCAGGACAGCTTGCCTAGAAAAGTAGTCAGCTGAAATACTCAGCCATCGAACGCTGGTCAAAACTTAAACACTATGTAGTGTTTGCTAGACATGAAAACATAGATACGACATTCCTCATGGGGCTTGGCTTCTACTTCTGTTTTGCAGAGCTGCGGCTTGCTTGTATTACCTTAACTCACGTGAAATAAAGGATAGTCCCAGGCTCCTTTTTAGACTGACTAGAAAGCCAGGTAGATCTATATTACGACTGCAGAAAGCCTGAATAGACAGAAGATTCGCTACTCAGCATCACATTAAAATTTCAAGTTGAGCTCTCATACAATTCTGACTAATATACTACTGAGCACTTTATATCACTAGTTAGACTCCAAGTCTTAATCTCCTTGGTGCCACAGCCTGCCACCGCACGATTTTGAACAGTGAAGAGCAGCATACACAGTCTGTGGCCATAATACACAGGAAGATAGGAAAACAAAACCAGAGGGTGAAGCATGCGAACGTCAGTAAAACAAGGCTTTGCGTGCTTTTATTTCTATGGATCTTTGGCTCACTTTGATTCTGATAACATGTACTGGAAGCTGTGCTCAGATGGGACTCCTTGATAAATATCTAGATTGACCAGGTACCTGCTGAATCCAAAAACATTTAAGGTTTGCAGAACTCTGACGCTCGTTTGAAGAGAAAAGATTCTTGATCGTATATTGCTAGGCTTGAAGACGTCCCCATACTAACACAGACACTTTGCCACAGCCGTTCTACATAGCTAGGCCACCTTACTCTCACTGCTATCAATTACCCTCTCACCCTCCTCTGTACCAATGAACTTTTGGTGAGTGTATGTCCGGATGAGGTGTCCTTTCCAAGCGAGGATCGCAACCACGCTGATACCCACACAAGAAATCATGGCCATTATTCCAAAGGCCCAGGCGGCCTTGTCGAGGTGTATCCATGGAAGTATGAAGAATGGCACGGCCAGAGCCAGGATTACACGCGAGATGTATAGTAGCGAAAAGGTCTCAGTGGCATAGTCGTGGAAGTTCTCAGCAAGGTAGTTGTTCACCACCGGCACTAGCGACAGATCGCCGAAGCTCACCAGGAAGAAGGCAGTGGCAAGAACCATATAGTGGAGGTGGTACTGGACAGTCACGCCGAAGAGAATTAATCCAACCGGAATAGCAATCGCGGGCGGAATCAGTACTGGAAACAAGCGATACTCAGGTTTCCATATTCCTCCGCGGCGGCGACAGGTCCAGAGTGCAACTCGATCGTTGAGAAGGAACCCATATACCTCAGACAGGCCTAATGCGACCCACTGCGCGAAGACGAACTCGGCGTTCTGAGAAGGAGTGAATCCGTAGCCGCCAGCTATGACAGGAGTCTGAAGGAAAACCGCCAGCGTAGTATTTACGCCGACGATCCAAGAAAAAGTGAGTATGAAGGCGAATGCACACATCAAGACTGTTGGTTGGATTGCGAGCCGGCACATAGTCAAAACATTTGATTTTCTTGGGCCTTGAACAACACGGTTTCCCGGGAAGAATGTCGCGATACGATTGGAGATGTAGGACCTCCGTGGATGATTGTTGGAAGTATCGATCCTATCAAAGGTGGCATCATCAAGAAAGAAAAACACCAAGGCGCAGACTAAGCCTACCGCTCCAACAACCCACCAGAATTGAACTGTCCACGAGACCTTCTGAGTGATGAAACCACTCGTGACTGGTGCAAGCGCGGCCCCTAGTTGAGCGGTTATGCCATAGAAAGCGAAGGCCTTTCCTCGTTGATGGAGAAAAAAGATGTCGAGAATTACTCCCGCACCGATCGTCAACGGAGCCGTACAGAATAGACCAGCGAAAAGGCGAGAGACGACGAATGCGTTATATTGGTTCTCACTTGTCATGCAAGCAGACCAGATGTTGCACATCGCGGTGGCCAAGGCGCTCCAAAAAATCACCGAAGTTCGCCCAATATATGCTGAAAGGGGAGCCCAGATAAACGGCCCAACGCATGAGCCTGCGAGGCCGGCAGTGAGCTGAGAGTATGTCAGTGAAGAAGCTCAATGCAGGACAAAAGGATGTCAAAATACCGAATACGAAACCTGAACAGGCTGGACATGATACAGAGCAGCTTGAGGAAAGAGGCCGGCTTGGTTGGCAAGTCCCTGGGCCAATAATATCATAGCCGCGAAGCATAAAATTCCTAATGTTACACCCTTTTTGGCCGCCGACCAGTTGAGAGGGTCTCGATCGTCATCGGAGGGTTGAGGGATGAGCACGATTCCGTGTGACATTTTGAGGTGGAGAGAGAGGTCTCTTGATACCTCCGCATGTTCAAAGTCTTCCTTGAGTTCCTGAGCCATTTTGAAAGTTGAAAATATAAAAGGTAGAGTCTTCCGGTCTTCAATCTCAAGGCGCAGAGGGTCAAAATAGGCTCTATTGTTTCGTGAAGGATAAATAAATCCCCAGGCCGACTGATTAGGTGTGGAAGTCCAGTAGAAATGTAAGGGTTAAGACTTTTCTTGTACGACGTTTAGGAGACGAAAAGTAGCAAGTAGATCGGCAATTTGCTCCCCCAATTTTTGCAGTATTGCGCCTCAGTTGCTCAGCGGGACCAATGAGACTGCCACAGTCGCTCTTGATCAACACCGCATGATTGCCGACAATGCCGTCTTCCCCATATTTCCCCGCACACCATCATGTCGGACGGGCCATCGGGTCACTCATCTCGGGGTGAGAGCAAGTACGACAGTGTTTACGGATTCCTTCCGATAAAAGCTCTTCTTCTCCATACATTTCCTACCTCGATACCAGCTACCCCCATTCTACTATCACTGTATGAATTCCCGACAATGCTGCCTTTACCGCATTCCCCGTATTCCCTCCATGCCGCTACACTTGGATCATGTAATACAAACACATGAATCATGGTAATGTATCTACTATGAGAGAGTGTTCCTTAATAACGAGCACACAAATGGCAATGAGAACGCTCGTGATGACTGGGGCATACCTTGTGAATAGGAAATAGGGTACTTATTCAAAGAAAGAAAACCCATGCACCTCAAGCTGAAGGCTTCTTTTGTAGATATTTCGATGTGATTTGAGGATATTTGTAAAACGTACTCAAAGACGGGCCCGACAAAATGCATGTAGATAGATCGAGACAAAATAAGCCGTAACTTCTCTCACTACCAGGTACTTCACAGATCCTGCTCAACGGTAAAGTAATTCTAGGTCTTTCCTTCTTTACGAAGATGGGTCTGATGTCATGATATCGTGAATGAAATCGCTCTCCAATAGAGAATCCTCTTGATAATCCTATATTTCTAGTGAAACCTGAATCGATCCAACTTCGTAGATAAGGCGCTCAGCTAGTTTAAATGAGCAGCAAGCTATTTTCGAAGTAGATTTTGTCCTCTCATTTATGGAATTTGCCATGGTCTGGGTTTCTATTTCCATTGTTTCTCATATGTCAAGCTTCTCTGCAATACCAGTCTTGATATCATAAATCCAGCCAGATACCACAGTACGAGGTCTAATCAGTGGATGAGCTCGTAGGAACTGTACGTCTTGGCTCACACTCTTCTCCAGCCGTTCCCGCTCCGTCTTCCCTTCTGGAAAACGAAGAAAGGGTACTGCCTCCGCATACCCAAACGCACCGGGTTTCCAGGGCCCCCCTGGTGCATTAGGATCATTTTTCCTGATCATGTCCACAATCTCATGCTCAACATCTTGCTGCAAAGTAACGCAGTCTATTTGTTTTTACGCAAAGTCAGCCAAGTCTCTGCATTGTAGGAGGAGGCGTTCTTCTAATAAAACTTACCGGTATGATGGATGACTTTGACTTCTTGGATTACCGCCCCCGCCGCAGCAACCAGAGCATCAATTAAGAGTAAGGTGCGTATGACTCCAGGGTCTGCAGCTCTTCCACCCTCGTTGCGGATCACGAAAACCTCTTGCTCTTTCAATTTAAAAAAGGCCTCAGGAGAACATCGAGGGTCGGTACAACAGATGATACCACCTCCCGATCGTTCACCCACGATGGGATCTGCGATAGGATACTTGTTTTCCGAATAATCTTTATTCTTGCCATCAAAATCATAAGCCTTGTAGGCTGTGTCAAGAAAGAGTTGACTCATCTCTCTCGTCAAAAAACAAGGCTGGAGTCCACTCTGCTGTATTCTTTGTGGGACCGGCAGGAAACAAAATTCAAGGGTAGTGGCTGTATACTAAAAATCCCAAGTGCGAATTATAGAAGAGATATCTATATATGCTAGTTTGAAGATCAACGAGGTTGGCAAGGTTGCTCTCCCTCTAAACTGCGGATGCCATAAATGTACCTCGGGGGGAATCCAGTTGCCGGCAAATCCGGTTCAGACGCGGCCACCTAGACATGCCGCTGCGGCGATGAACGGGATCCTCTCAAAGCAACGTTCTCGGCGGACGGTGATTCTGGCGTTGGCCAATATGCTGCGTGGAGGATATTTCAAGCAACCTCTCAGTATTATATCTATACGCTGTACCAGCGCATTGAGACTGCGATTTTAATTTTTCCCAAGATTAATATACACTATAAATATCGGAAAATGGCAAAACAAGTTCTCGGTCGCCCAGAAGTGGGGAAGAAGACACCCTATGACTTTGTGGCAGCGAATAAGCAATATGCTGCTGACTTCCACCCATCACCGGATGATCTGAGTCGAGGTCCAAGATCCCGCACTGCAATCATTACCTGTATCGACGGTCGCACTATCCCGGAGAAATTTTTTCAGCTGCAACCCAACGAGGCTTGGTCGATCAGGAACGGAGGAGGCAGAGCCAATGATCCTAGTACCATTCGAAGCTTATTGACCATTCAGGCTTTCAGTGAGCTAAGGGAAATTAAAGTCGTTCACCATAAAAGTTAGTTCCAATTCTCTGATAAGCTCTTGATACTCAATCAGATTTATTTTCTGATTTACCATATACTAACGAGCACGAAGACTGCGGATCCCTTTACTTCAATAATGACTGGACGTACGACCACGTTAAGAACGACAATTTAGCTGAGAAAGGAGGGAAATTTGGGGGCACCGCTCGGGCTTGTGCGGAGCAGGTAGCGACCTTGCCTTTCTTCAGACGTGGAGACGAGGTAGAAGAAAAAGAAGTGGTGGTAAACAGCGTGATACAAGATGTTCAATACCTCCGCAGCCATCCGCTCATTAAGGCAAGTGTCAAAGTCACGGGGTGGTATTTTGACTTGCACAACGGACGGGTAGAAGAGGTTCAGGTAGAATGATTTGGGAGATGAGTTGTTAATATTAGGTAGAGTAAAATAACTTCAAAGTAAATTTACTATACATTATATGTACGAACTTAGATCAGATCATTTTTCAGGATGAACCAATGGAGTAACACATGAAAAACAAAACATGTCAAGGTGACTCTACAATCCTCGCTACGAATCCTCGTAGACGATCAGCGAAGATGTCTACTCTTGGATCACCATTAGAGATGGGAGTTCGTAGCGATCCAGCATTAGCAGCATTTGTCGATTTTTCAAAATCTGGCGGGACAAGTGATTAGCGATAGGCAAAGATTTTAGAACAGAGTTGTATTACTTAACATTAAATCTGCAATCTTCCAGTATCGGGCAAACCCTCCGATGGCTCGTAATACGACTAGTCTGTCGAGATTATTTTGAGTGCTCTGTGATTGCTGCGTGTCCAGTGTATTCTTTCGTTCAGAGACGTTTATTGACGCTGGTCCCACCATGGCACAAGCCATCCACGGCGAGGAAAAACACACGGCTTCAGGAATCCAGTATCGGCGAACCGCACTCAAAACCTCAGAAGTGTTTTCAAAGCAGCGCCGGAGTTGGATATCATACGTTTGCTGTGGAATGCTCCCAGTAGAGACAGAGCGAGAGGTCTTGGTTTGAAGCTCCACGAGTAACATGTTGGCGAGGCTGCTGGCACTGAAGTCCTTATGAGCGGGGATGAACAATATGATAGGAGTTAGCTTACTTCTTTAGAAGGATGTGTGTTTGTAGGACATGTGCCCTTTGCGAGTGACTCAGTCTCTCTGGTGCATTGACTGGGTCAAGATTGAAGTTCGCCGGCAGCGTAAATTGTAAACACTTGATCGCAGATAACAAATGATGTATCTCATCGACCGACGCATTATGAGATTCGTAATATTCGGAAGCCCATCTCTTGTAGCTATGAGCAATGAGATACCATGCGAATCCAGATTGGTTAGGGCTTTCCTCCAAGGTTTTCCATGCCTCCATGGACTCATCATTACAAATAGCCGCCGATTTGACCGGTTGAGAACTGAACCAAGCCTCGTCGGACACAGGAAGAAGTACCTGCATCCTCCCCATCTCAATCATGAATGGCTGACGGGTAATAGCAGAAGTGAAAGCATCCATTTCCCAAATTGCCCACCACGCCCTTCGCTTTTCTTCTTTCTTTACCCAGGTTTCAGGTGAACCTCTTGGAAGTGAATCTATGCCCTCCAACTTTTCATCTAGGACATGTAACGATAGTGTATACGCCATTCTACATAGAGCTGCCACACAGGTGAACGCCAGAGGGGAAGGAGAAGACGTCAAGGAATAATACGTCAGTAGAATGCTGCCTTGGAAGAATTGAAAGGTTGTGTTATCAATCTCAGCTTCCTTCCACAGATCGTAGAATTGGCAAGCTCTCTTGGCGAAACTCTCTCCGCGATCCTGTGGTTTAACGGAAGCGAATCCCTTCATATTGGAGAAACGAGCAGACAAAGCAAACATGCCGCATAGAATGAAGGCCCAGGTTGCTGGAATGTCCCCCTCTGCTAGCATGATTGGCCTCAAATGTTGGTGGTAATAGTCTTCAAAAGATGGTTTATGGAATAATGGAAGGAAGCCTTGAACACATGTAAAATACACACCCATTCTGTAAAAAGTCAGGTTGAAACATGCCAAGAAAGTGTTAGACTTACAGGTGATCCGCCACTAATACGCTACACGGAACAGTTGCTGTGCAGTTGACATCAACCGTAGCTGACGTTGAAGTGTTCACCCCTAGATCAAAGTTTACGAACGGTGGCCACGCTGCCTCACACAGATTATATTCTTCCCCCTGAAATTGGAAGTCTGCTAGATCTGACTGGCCAATTTCTTCACCAAGGAATCCATTGGATTGGGGACTGAAGGGCAAGCTATCGATGTCGATGCCAGCAACGACTTCAACCGGAGATAATTGTTGGGTTTGCGTAGCATAGCCCTGTGACAAGAAGTTTATATCGAAGGAGGCAGCGTCAGGAGATGCTGCTGGGAGGTTGGCATCCAGGTATTGTATATCTGTAAGGTTCTGCATAAGATATGGCAGTTTCTCCCTTGTCTCATCCACTTGAGAAATGCTTGATCGTTGTTTGGATATGATCTGTTTTCCCGAGTCCTCATGAATTCGAGAAGTTTCAAGAATTTTCTGAAACAGATAGTCCACCTCGGAATGCCCGAGGGCTTCTGCAAGTTTTACTTTCGTCCTCAGTTAGCTCTTGCTTACTAGAGATATCCATCTCAGAAGGAATCAACTTGCAGATTTTGCTTTGACTTGTCAATAGTGTAAAGAGGCTCTTGGAGGTATCTGGAGTGCTTCTGCGTGGCTGTTTACGGTGGGTAGGAAAGGTGCAAATAGAGCGAACTTTGGCACAAGTCGAGCAAGTTGGTCGTTTCATATCACCTGAAAAACGGCTGTAAGCAAAGGATTCCAAACCCTGATCGCCCTCCACTTCGATGGAGACAGACATTTTTGTTTCTTCCTAAGTATTTGGAGGTTAACCACCAAGGCGTAGAAGCGGTATAATTGGCCACCAACCTATTGCACTGCTCGCAGGCTCTGTTCGAAGCTGTGGCGTTTCCTATCACTGAAGCGGAATTCATCATCGTTCTTGATTGTAACGTCTTCGCAACTTCTTCGTAGGAAAATATTATGCTCCCCATGGGCAATCTTGGAAATACACGCCATTTTTGTGGGGAGCGGGGTAGTACTGAAGAGGGGCTTTGGGAGATGTGACAAATGAAGAAAAAAGGTTAAGGAGTCGCAGAATATTAGCGATCACTGAGCGAAAGACGGTGTTCGCGGCATTTTTGCTTGTCGGACGACACCTCACATGAACCCGCCTTTTCCATTCTTCGGAGCATAACCGGGACGCGGGGTCCACGCAAGGCGCTTCGGCATGGTAGCACAGAACCATGAGCCGTGTCCTCACAGACAAACGATCCATAAAAGTCGTCGAATTCGATTCCTTGCTCGTATGGGTTGCAAACAGTCGAGCAGTCATCATCACTCCCTTCTTATTATCCTGCTCTAGCCACTCACACACCCTACACTACAAGCCAACAATAACTATCTTACAGCAATGGTGCCCCCAATTATAACACTCGAAGAGCATTGGCTCAGCGAAGTGTGTCTGTCCACGACCAAGGACCCATACATCGAGATGTTTAAGCAAAATACCACACTCTTCAACAGGCTGGCAGAGGCAGGCCCTGTGCGCATTCAGTCAATGGATGCCGGCAAAGTGACGCTGCAGGTCGTGAATCACGGTCCACGAGATATGACACCAGAAGAATGCAGGGCCGCCAACAACGAGCTTGCCGCCATCGTCGAGAAATATAAGAAACGATTCGTCGCTTTTGCCATGGTACCCATGCACTATCCCGCCGAAGCGGCCAAAGAATTAGCTCGCTGCATCAAGGAGCTTGGGTTCTGTGGATCCCTCATCGCCAACCGTGATAATGAGACATACTTTGACGGCCCAGAATACGACGTGTTCTGGGAGGCTGCACAGGCTTTGGACACTCCCATTTATATGCATCCAACGTGGCCGACCGACAACATATTGAAGTCCATGTACCAGGGCAACTATTCTCCTGCAGTCGCCGTGCAGCTTGCATCTTCGGGCTTTGGCTGGCATGCTGATGTAGCCACACACGTTCTGAAGCTCTACTGTGCTGGCACGTTTGACAAATTCCCTAGGCTCAAGCTTATAATTGGGCATATGGGGGAGACACTGCCGTTCATGCTTCAACGAATCGACAGCTTCTCTCCAATGTGGAGGCCTGGCGCCAGAACCTTCCGCCAGGTCTACGATGACAACATATGGATCACGACTAGCGGAAATTGGAGCCTCGACCCCATGTACTGCATTCTACGAAATACCAAAATTGAGAAAATTATGTACAGTGTCGACTATCCTTTCGCCAGCAATGAAGCAGGCTTGGAGTGGGTGGAAGAGTTGGAGAAGAGCGGTCTCGTTACAGCAGAGGAGTTGGATAGGATTTGTTACAAGAATGCTGAGGCGTTGATGGGGATTAAAATTCCAAAGTGAGGTGGATGGATTTGGCAAAGAATCGTGCAGACAAAGCTGCCACGGCGCCAATGTAGGGTGAATTATACCAGACAGCCATATTCATTTATGTAATAGAGTCCTTGCATCTTACAATAAAGCTTGATAACCCAATTGCGCTTGATGGTTATCATAAGATGAACTTTTGAATAAGAACAATAATGACTCGGGCCAATAGGTGGTGAACAGTAGACGCGTGATAGCCGTTCCATTGAAGCGTGACCAGAGTCAACCCGAAATAGTTGCCGTTTTCCTGGTCTTCCAAACCTACATGATTGATGAAAAAATGTAAGTACCGTATAGCTCCAGTCTCCAACATGCCCACTTCTCTAAGTATACCTCTTGGTGGAGCACACATCTATTTAGACTTCAACAACGACGTCCAAGATAAAGTAATGCTAAAAGAATTTCGGACTTGAACTCGTCGTTTCGACGCATATACCTGACGGCAAGAACTGTATACTTCTTCCGGCCTTGCCTCCTTTCTTGTCCGCCAGACAAGTTATGGCGGTCTTCATACGGGCCGGCCTCGGCCCACGTCCCAGCAAGTAACCAGTCCATAACTACCCGCCAAGTTCATTATGTACTGCAAGATTGCAGATCATTGACGAGGGCTTATGAATCCGGAAGAACCGGATGATAGAATCCCCAAAAATTTTGATGTTCCATTTTAAAGTTCCATAGTGTGGATAGTGGAGACCGTACCAGCAGATATTAACCACGGTGATCGCGGTGATTCAAATGCTGGGACATTTACAGTCGAGGATGGATTCCCGATCAACCATTTCTCATGCTTCGTAAGATCTGTGCATTATCGATGACAGAGAAAATGCTCTTTCATATCGGTCTTAACAGTTCCTCATCCACGGCACGTCGGTACGCCGCCTCCGTTCAGCAAAGAGCGGCATTCAGTTCTCTAAGAATGTGAGTACGCTTCATTATAAGTGCATACTTTGCTCTGACAGAAGACTCCAGTCTCCCAAAATTGCAATAAAATAAATTCAGTCTTATCTTATGCTAAAATGCCATCTACTATCGCCACGTCGACCTCTGACGAGGTGATTCCGCTGTGGATCAACGGTGAAAGCGTCAATTCCAAAGACTTGAAGAAGTTCCCTGTTGTGTCTGCAAAAAACGACGACCAGACTGTTCACTACGCCTTGTCTACCAATGTTGAGTATGCAATCAAGGCATGCGACTCCGCTGCAATTGCCTTTGAAACATGGAGAAACACATTAGCTGTCGAGAGGCGAGATATCCTTCTCCGAGCTGCCGAGATTATTCTTGAACGGAAAGACGCCTTTGTGAAGACTCAGATGGAAGAGACGAGCGCCACTGAGTTCTGGGCGAGTACGAATATCAAAACAGGGGTTGCGCACATACGAGAGATTGCTAGCAACATCACGTCGTTGACGGGAGTAATCCCTCAGAGCAGGTTGGATTATGCACTGGCTTTTCGGGAGCCTATAGGTGTCACGCTGGCAATCCCACCGTACGTGGCTCATTTCTAGACAAAGTAGCTCATTTAATAATGCGACTATCTAGGTGGAATGCACCCATCGTTCTTGGAGCACGTGCTCTTTGCACACCTCTCGCTGCCGGCTGTGCTGTTGTGCTGAAGGCATCCGAGCTGTCCCCGAAGACGCACCATATGCTCGTCCAGGCGTTGTTCGATGCCGGCCTACCAAAAAATGTGGTCAGCATTGTTCAGGCAGATCGAGAGGATGCACCAGCTGTCACCGAAGCACTGATCTCCCATCCTGCAATTCGAAAGGTCGAGTTTATAGGTTCAGCACCGATTGGCCGAATAATTGGAGCCATCGCTGGTAAATATTTGAAGCCAGTGCTGATGGAGTTGGGTGGAAAGTGTGCTGTGATTGTGCTTGAGGATGCTGACTTAGAAGATGCAGCGTTCAAAACCATTATAGCAGGTAAGTACTTCTTTCAGAGTGCTTTGCGTTCTCGGTCTAAGCCTTAGTTGCTAATATCTGTCTGTAGCATATAACCATCATGGTCAAGTTTGCTTCTCGACGGATCGAGTTTATGTTATGCGCAATGTCGCAGATAAGTTCATCGAACTCCTCAAAACCAACGCGAGTAGATTTCCGATTGGAGGCGCAGTATCTCAGCGACTCGTTCAAGGAGCTGCTGCAAAATTAAAAGATGCAGAGCAAAAGGGGGCCAAATTCTTGTATGGCAGCTCTGAGTATGCGGATAAATCCTCGGCCGCATTGACGCCTTCAATCATCACGAACGTCACCAAAGATATGGACATCTTCGACGAGGAATCTTTCAGTCCTTCTGTTGCGGTCTATATAGTTGATGACCAAGAGGAAGCCTTGAAGCTGGTGAATGCTAGTTCGTACGGACTAGTGGGAGCCGTGCATACTAAGGATCTACACCGTGGCATTGATCTCGCCCGAAGAATGGAAACTGGAATAGCCCATGTCAATGGGATGACCGCTTTCGATGAATGTAAGTCCAGAATTTTGTGCTTTCCTGGTTTTAGAATGAATCTAACTTTCCCTCAAGCGACCCTGCCACTAGGAGGTGCGAAGAACAGTGGATGGGGAAGAACCAATGGTCTTTGGGGTTTGGACAATTTCAGCGTCTTGAAACTCGTTACTATTTCGACCAAACCAGGCCTCCCTTAAGTAATAGAGAAAGAATAGATACGGCTCCTGACATCATTGTGGCCTAGTTCGTATATAATCGTTCCTATTGTCAGCATATCTAATACCAGTCATAAGAACGATCAAAAGCTACGTGAATAAATTGCGCCGCGTGATCTTCATGTGCTATTTATAATTTCATTTCATCCCGACACGAAAAGTTGACCGTACGTGACTCCCTGTGTTCAACGGCTCCGAACTCTATTAGACCAAAACTTGACTTTGGCCCTGCGTCTTTGAATTTGAAGGCTCCCAGTTGTAGCATATATAGGACTCTAAGTATTACAGCAGGACTATAATAAACTTATTCGAGATACCAGGAAATAGACCGCATAAAAAAACCCCAGTGCAAGCATCAATACATAATGTAAGTTCACGCTATAAAAGACTGAAAAAGCAACCGAGACGTAATACAAGAGAGACCAGAATATCTCCATTCGTTTCACAGCAGCTTTAACATCCTTAACTACGTGCCTTTGTCGATGCCTTCCTGTTCACGCAAGATAGTTTCCGCGCGCTGAAGCTCCTCCAACGGCACATTCATGAGAGTACCAAGCCAGATCGTCTCGTCGCTCTTTCGAAGTAGATGGAGGATGATTACGTTTGTGGCAGGCGCGAGAGGGCAAACAAGCACTGGTTTTATATCTTCTGGCATTTCGATGTATGTGTCTCAGAGGCGTCTCAGAGGAAATCTTGAAGATTGACAGATCCGGACAATGGGAATAGTGGCATGATCAGGAAACGTAGAGCAATAAACTCTTCCGACAGAATTATTAACGTTTGAAGGCCAATTGATTCTTGTAGTCAAAAACTTGTCTAAGACTATACGAGAAGGTTCTTTACCAGGATCTCAATCGACCAATCAATTTCTGCTTTGATTAAACCTTCACATTTGAATTGATCGCAGTTTGATTACGTATCTGTTCGTACGTTTCCTCCTCAATGTTCCTTCCCACAAATCTATTCCTTTGTGCTTTCAGTGTGGGACATATATGTCTCCGAAGACCTCAAGCTTTACGCAGGTCTTCGATGTCTGCCCACTCCTACCAAAAAGACAGCAAGAACGCTACCTACAGCCGTACAAAGTTAAAAATAAGGAAGAGCAAGATGAAATTTACGTCGTGGGAAGGAGACAGAAAGCAAAAGAAATTATCTCAACCTGAATTTGCCGCATCGACCAAGGGAGTCCATTACAAGCCGAAGTGTCGGCGCGAGAAGACAATCGGAACCCCTTGGCAATGGCTCTTTGATAATGCTTCATGGACAAATAAAGAGAACGAGGCTGACTGTTGTGATTGGGCGCGTGGTTTGGCCGGTAAGATTATGCCGATCTGGATGCGAATAAGAGCAAAGCCACTGATACCACCACGCAGTCAGGTATCAGTGAGTATAGCCCGCTAGTGGAAGTCCTCCCCTTGATACGTGAATACTCACAGTCCGTTAACATACTCATAAGTTTTGGCGCGAGTACAAATTCTATCTCTAGTGTCGCTTACAAACAGCTTCTTGAATTAAAGACACGTTATGATCTTTCGAGTGTGCTCTTCAATATAAACTCTTCATCTTTTTAATTCAACTTATAATATATCTTTTGGTTCTTCAGAGTAGCCCGCGATGGAAGGTCATTTACAGAGATATGGAGCATTATTCAAAGCAATCAATCCAGAGCATTCAGTTCAGACCAATTAGTTCAGACCAAATGATTCAAAACACCTTCAAAATGCCCTCCATGCAACGAAACAATCAGGCCAAATATCTCTATCGAAGAGGCCGTGGGGTGCCCCTTTACCGATTCGAACTTCACTCTTCTACCGACTGCGTCCATCCCAGGCCTTCAAGGTCTGCCCTTCGACGCCGCCTATGGCAAAGATGTCAATTTCCGCCTGAACGACGTGGCGTCGCAGCTGGAGTCGATGCGCCTTCTCCGGCATCAGTTATCAAGTCGTGTCATTGACCTCCCCTGGCATAGAAGGGATCTTCGACCCTGATGTCGCGGTTGACTTTGCTCGCAAGATCAACGAATACATCTGCAAGACGTTGTCAAGGCCTATCCAGATAAATTCGAATTCTTTGCTTGCGTTCTCATGCAAGAGCCCGAAGAGGCCGCGAAAGAACTCGAGCGCCCAGTGACAGTGCTCGAGGCCAAGCGAGTGTTGATCAATGGCTTCACCAACATGAGTGAGACGGATGTGGAGAAGATTCAGTATCTAGATGCTCCGGTATGCGAGCCATCCTGGGCCATGCTCTCGAATTGGACGTGCCCTTTGTACATCCACCCGCGAAAGCCCCCGCCAGGACAGCAACGACTGTACGAATCATAGGTTGGTCTCGCCCAGTCCGCTTACGCCTTTGGCGTCGAGACTGTCGGCCACACCCTGCGTATCATGTCCTCTGGTCTCCTCGATCGTTACCTTATCCGAACGTGTCCATCCTTCTCGGCCACTGTGGAGAGGCGTTACCCTTTCTGATCCATCGTGTGGACGGAAGGATGAGATGGACGCCGCGTGGAATGAACGGAAACTACCAGAAATCATTCGCGGAATAATATCAGAAGAACTTCTACCCAACCTGCGCCGGGGTTCGTCACGACAGCACTTTGCATAATGCTATTGCCGAGATGGGTGACAGCCACGTTCTGTTCAGTGTGGACTATCCGTACGAGAGCAATGAGGAAGCTGCGGACTGGTTTGATGGCATGGCAATGAACAAGAACTCCAAGGCGCAGATAGCACGAGAAAATGCTCGCCGTCTTCTGAAACTGAACTAATAGCCAAGGCGAATGGTCTCCTCTTAGAGCAGTGGGTTGACAGTATTTGTCTAGAATTTGTATCATTAGACAGTCGTTTCAGATGCGGTACTTTTCAGACAGTCATTATAATAGATTTCTATTGCGCAAAATACTTTGATCAATCCATGAAATGACACTAGAAGAGATTTAAGCCGCTGACACTTAGGCGGATATGATTTAAATCAATACTTGTGCTCATGTAAAGTCAGCCTCCTCGTTCTAATATGACGTGAGAAGAATGGTTGTACACGACTGAACAGAGCTATACAATATTCGTCTCTAGAATCTCGCTGAAGGTGATGAAAATCAAGGGAGATAGTTTATTAGTTGGTCAGATCAGGGATACTACAACAAAAGAGGACTACTGGCAAGTTGCAAGTTGAAACATACCAGCTATATAGGTGAGAGTCTCAATCGACTATTACAGCTCTTCTCTTCTCGGCCGTTAAATGAGAGCGTATCCACTATCTGCTCGTGTCGCTCATCGTGGCACCGAAATCCAAACCAATACGATTCTTAATGCAAATCTTCTCGCTCCCTTTCGCGTCGCACATGCTCTAGTCCCAGTCCTAACCATTTCTATCTGTATTGTTTTCTCCAGACGAGCCCCTTAGTGGCGTCATCTAGCTTCCATGTGGCCCAAATCCTTTTCCTCTCATGATGAGTTTGTTGATAGGGCCGAGTGCCGGACTATCGGATCGGATTCTGATTGTCGAAAGAATGCATTTTCTACAGACAGATAGATGTTGTTAAATCTTCCCCGAAGCTGCCAGGCTCGTGCTCCCTGCTTAAATTTGAACGGGCCAAACGAGCAAAAGGGCAATCATCGCCATAGACTTCCAGTGGTACCCTTGTGTGATTGCATCCTGGTAGCAATAGGTGTCATCCAGCTTGATTGTTGCACCGTCGAAGGCTGCAAAATAAGGCTCCCTCGCCCAGTCGAGAGTTTCGTAACAAGGCCACTGTTTTCCCTCTTTGTACATAAGTCTGTCCTCTGTGACATCGCAGCAGACTGTGTGGAAGAATCTTCCTCCTGCGTCATCGATGGGGGTTTGAAGGGCTATTGGGCGGTTTCCTCAGTAGAACTTCCGCCGGACTGTCCTTTCCAGCCCAGCTCACAATGTTATCTAATCCTTTCCAAACCACAGCATCAAGTCTCATGACTGCCAGCTTGAGGACAGGCCAGGCTCGTGATTGCATCCGGACTGTGCTCCGCCATTTGTCCAGTAAAAGCTTGTTCTCTCTAGCTACAGCCATCGACGGTGACTGCACCAAAAGTAGCAAGGCAAAATTCGTCATGTACGACAGCTGATATCGTGTATCTTCAATAACGAATATAGTCAGCATATTTTGCAAAGTTGAGTGAGTCGATTGCGCCAGGCAATCTTTCCATGAAATGGGATCAAAATAAGATGCAAAACTTACACGAGGGCCAGAAATTGACAAAATGGTTGGCCTTGAGAGCTGCGACCAACTCCAGAACCAATTTGGCACATGATTGGCTATTTTGGAAGATGGCGGATTGTGGTTCTAAGATTTCCTGCTCATTTGTTCCAGGTTGAAAAGCCAGTGGACGAAGAAGAGCTCGGAAAACCAGTAGCTCCAGTGTCAAATACGTCAGGCGGAGTGGACCACAATTGTCCAGGCCATCGTCCTCCATCAGCTCTTTAGTGGGTTTCAAGACATCCGGGGGAAGTGTCTGTCGCCATTGTTGAATTCTCATCCTCAATGGATGTGCACGGACTAAAAGAGCCTCCAGGTTGTTAGCTTGACGGATCGATTTGATGGAACTATTCGCATGGAGATTAGAACATCATTGCATTACAAGATTTGAAGGATACTTACTAAAGAGCGTCAAGGACTTCACTGGAAATTGTACCCAGGCTGCAAAGAGCAATGAAATAAGGACTCTGCGCTCGAATGCAGCCACGAGCTTCCAGATCCGCAATGTCGTCAAGGTCGAAATCATCTACAGTCAGTTCAGAAACATCCCAGTTTGAGGCGGCGATATGAGATGGCCGTCCTAGAACTAATGCGCGAAAGGTGTGCTCGACATATACAAGCCACCACAGCCTCTTGCGAAGCCTAATTTCATGTGCAGGGAGCTTCCAACCTGATGGGTCCAAATTCAGTCCGAGACTTTCTGCTGCAGCAAGAACAGAACACGCAAGAGCCCAGGAACTTGGGCCATCAGCAACGGCATAATTCTGGGGCGGCCGATGCAGGAGAAGCAGGCTAAGCTGTACAAGCCCTAGATGCGATTTTCGGGAGTCTCGAAGCAAGCTGCGGTGAGCAATACCCCACAGTTGCTCTGTAGAAGGTTGCTGATAGCCTTTGTCGACGGATAGATAGTCATCTAGGAAGTAATATTGCGCGGCTAAAGCGTACACCGCTGCTCTCAATCCAGTAGGACAATTGCAGTGTCGATACTCACCATTATGGTCGTGCGAGGAGAGAACGGGATATGATGGTTGAATGAATTTGAAGAAGCTAGAAGGTCAGCTTCAGGCTTCGGAAGTCAGTGTGAACTTACAGTTTCAAAAGCCTTGAACCAAAATCAATAGGAACAATCTGGTACAGCAAAGCATGATCTTCAGCTTCAGTGTTGGAGCCTGAAAAGTCCTTGTCGATGATTTTGACGTCCTCCTCGCATATATCCTCATTGGTCATGGCGAATTGAACTGGTATGTCACTGACCGGGATCTGTGATGATTGAGATGAAACTGTAGGACCTTGCATGTTTATATCGTCTGTGACTTTACGAAAATCAAGTCCAATCATCTGAAACGTGTCATGCGTATCATATTGATAGTGCCGTAGAAGAAACGGATCAGTCTCATTCGACAAACCGATAAGCTGGGAGGAATAGCCAGGACGTCCGTCAAGAGAATAATCCATGGACCAGTCTCCAACCCTAGACGTATGTCTCTCCAGGGGTAAATTTTCGGGCACCTCGTCTCGTAGCAACGGTGGATGTTCATCACCTGCTTTGGCGCCATTTGCATCAACTGGAAGTTGCTCATGTCGCAGTTCATCTGTTGGACCTGGCGAGTTTTGATACAATCGCATTTCCTGAGGTGAGCCATCACTGACTGCCGATAATCGGCTTGGAAAATCATAGTCATTATTTAAAGGTGCTGGTACAATAGGGTTAGTGACTATTAACACTTGAGGAACACTCAATCTTCTCACTAATGGGAAAGTTAAGGTACGACCAATCAATAGCGCCACCTTGCGCTTCAGACCGTTGTCCCAAAAACGACAACTGACCAGACACAGGTGGCATTGTATGCGAATCGACATCGATATCAAATTGCATCTCGGTGTTTTCGAAAGTGCCAACCTCGGTGGCCATCGGATCGCCATTGTAGGCATCAAATTCCAATTGAGCGCCGCGCTGCTGCGCTGAATCGGATTGAGTCTCTGGAGGACGCCCTCGTTTCTTACTGAGGGGCTGCAAAACAAACGTACAACCGGTAGAAAGCTTGTCACAAAGTTCACAAGCCCCACCAGAGTCTGGAATCTTGCATTGTGTCTTCCGTTGACGACAGAGATCACACGGTCTTTGCCGTTTGGATCGGTATCTCCGGGCTTGAGACATATACGTAGGATCCGGCCTGTCTGGACGAATATGAGATAGAGTTTGCTGGTCGAACATCGCGATTGTTTCTCTTGTCCTTGGAAGTTGCAAAGTTATTGTTATCATTGTGGTTGAATCAACCTCGGTCAGGCTTGAGTTTAGTGCTGCCGTAGCTGCGCACGTGAGTGGCGGTGCAAAGCATTCTCCGTGCTGTTGACCATTACGCGCGCTCTGATTAGCTACAGTAAAGTGGCTGCACCGCCACAAGCGCCTAAGAACTGATCAAGATTAGCACAGACTTATTAGACATCATCATCTGAAGATGGCTATCAAATCAAAACAGGAATAAATCGCAGTCGAGACAGCATAGACCTTCGCCAACATTATATCGAGGTGTCCTCACGGAAAATTTAAGCAATACTCGATCTTTGCAAGCTCATTGGATTGAAGTATTATGATTGCTACCCTATCTAAGGTCTATCTGAACTTATGACATGAGACCGATCGACCACTAATCAAACCAAATCTCTAATACTTCCTGTTCTTAAGAACGACCTGATTTCTCTTTCTGCTGCGCAAGCCATCCTCTGGCTATCTGTTCGTGAGTGCAAAACTCCACACTATCACCCCAGCTCTTCAACCACAGCATAACCCGTTCTGCCATACCCATGATGTGCGCCATTCCACTGGTATCAGGATGCATGAGTATGGGGAATATGAAGTCAGCAGAGCCATCAACCTCGCTGTTCTCCCACAGCCACATGAATTTGTCTTTCCACATTTGCTCCACGGTTCTGGTACCGACGTAGCCATTGCTATTGGCAAGATGAGGGAGATACTGCAGAGGCATCATATCTTCGTTATACCAACCACAAGGTATCTCGACTAGTGGATGTTTGCCCTCTGGGTATGCTTGAGTCGCTAATTGTGTCGGCTCCAACCAAGAAGATGCATCCTTGGTAAAGTCGATGTGCTTGATGGGCGGATCACTGGGAGTCCAGTAAGGTTGAGAATCATGATGCATCAACGAAGTGTCGTATAGAAATCCATGCTCTCTCAACATTTCCACCGTCGTTTCCCTGATCGTGTACATGGGAGCGCGATAGCCTCTGGGTTTCTTGCCACATAGCTTAGTAGCAACCTCGATACATTTGAGAAGAACGTCTTTCTCCTGAGCTGGTGTCATTTGGTAGATTCCTTCGTGGGCATACCCGTGGAGTCCGATTTCAGCTCCTGATTCAACGACTTTCTGGACCGTTTCTGGGAAAGTTTCCATTGTATGCCCTGGAATAAACCAGGTGACTTTATCCGAGATTTCCATCTTCTTGAGAAGGCTGATAAGACGAATAGCGCCCACTCGTCCAGCAAAGATTCCAGAGCTATAATCGGCCATATTATTGTCAGGATGGCATCCAGTGCCTAGCCAGTGTGAAACAGCGTCAAAGTCGAAAGATAGTGCAACCTTGACGCGCCCTCGAGATTTCGTGAGAGCCCTTGGAATGGAGGTCGCTGTGATGGACCGATCTTGACTAGAGCTTCCTCCGAAGATCTCATACTCGCAGTCTGTTGGCATACCCGCATTGACGGGATCAATATCCTGCGGGCAAGCACTCATTACAAGGATCAGATCTTGTTCGGCTTTCAATACAATATATTGTCCCTTTTGGCTGACTGGCGGTTTGATATTAAGTCCTCCGCGATGATCGACACCCACATTCATGAAGAGGTTCAACGGATCTGGGACCCAGTCATCTGGAATCGAAAATGATTGAAACCCCTCCTTTAAAGCACTATGCATATTGTCGGCACAATTATCGTGGTAACCTACGACGCCTTGCATTGCATATCGTTCCGGGGAGCAAGCCGACCATATAATGTCATGAACCCCGGGAGTGGTATCTTCGACAAGAGTCACCATAGGCTTTCGCCTAGTACTGACTAGCTTGTCACCAACTGAAATCGAGATCTTGAGCAATACCGTTCGCGTGTGAACCATGGAAAGATAATCGTGGGGGTCTTTGGCGTTGAAAGCCCAGAAATCGACCACCTGTTTTCCATAGCTGTTTGTAATCTTGATGCTCTGACCCTGTTGGATTGCCACGGCCACCGCCTTTCGCGCCGGAATGATACCCATTTTATTGGCGAGCACGGCAGATTGTTATTTCCGAAGAACGACGGTCACCGCAGCTTGTTTCGTGGAATGGATTATGGAGTCGATTATATGTTAATTTGAGGCCGTGATATGAACGGGCAATCGTTGTCTTAAGTCATTTTGAAGGTTCTAAGCTTCGCGGTCGACGGGAGTTCGAGCGTCAGAGCGGGGAAATTCAATGCAATAAAACGTAATGTTATCGATTCCAGACCCAGTTTCAACCTGAGAGCCTCAATATATCCGGGGAAGATGGCCGTCGGCCGTCGTAGTTGATCCGAAGTATTACCGGCCACTTTTTGGGATTAGTAAGGCTTGTACTTGAGAGTCGGCCGACGGTCACGTGGTAATGACAGGGTTTATCATACCAAAAATGATATAGATTGAACAACTTTGATTGCTGGCGATCCAATTGAAATAAATCCTAACAACCTTTCCCTAGCAATAAGTGCTAGCATACTCCGGCTGTCCGAACGGTACTAGTTGAGCTCATCTTCTAGCTCAGCGGGATCATGTCCAGGTCCAGCACCAGCTCCTAGAATTGCCCAAGCAGGTAGTTGAGAGCAAACGTCGGGTAGCTAAGGTCCTCGATCTCCATGCACGTTGGCGTGTAGAGTTTGTGGCGCAATAGAGGTTGCTTTCAAGCCATGTGGATTGCAAAGTCCTTTCCCAGGCACAGGTCGCGCTTGCAAAGAGCTGCACTTTCACAGCTAAATGAGCGACTAACAAAGCAGTCCTCCACTGTGCAGCTTACCAGCGAATGCAAGAAACTCTTCCGAAGCACAAAGTCAACCATGGCTACGTCCACAGATGTGCCCAACTTGAAGATCAATAGTAGCAGGCTGATGACTTCACTTCATGAATCATGTGAATTTGGAAAGGCGCATCCCTATGGAACGTGAGTTAGTCCACCTCACAATCAATAAAAGCATGCTGAAGGTATTTTAGACACGAAACAGAAACAGGGATGGCACGTCTAGCTCTCAATGACGCCGACAAAGCCGTTCGAAAATGGTACATTCAACAAGCAGAATCTCTAGGTTGCAAGATCACAATCGACCAAATGGGCAATGTTTTTGCCGTCCGACCTGGGAAGGATTCAACAGCACCTCCAGTTATGATGGGCTCACATTTGGATACTCAGCCTACTGGAGGAAGATACGATGGAATACTTGGTATGCTGGCTGGCCTGGAGGTGTTGCGAACGCTCCATGACAGCAAGTATCAGAGTGAAGGGAGTATCGGGGTGGTCAACTGGACCAAGTAAGCCCAGCCCAGCCCAGCCACAAAGCTTTTGAGCGTTCACTAACAACTTTATAGTGAGGAAGGAGCCCGTTTCCCAATCATCACCGTCTCTTCAGCTGTGTGGTCCGGTGCTCTTCCAATAGAAGCTGCATGGAAATGTAAGGAAGTCACCCCAAGCCCGGATGGCAACAGATATACCATGAAAGAAGAGCTCGAACGCATTGGGTTCATGGGCCACCACCCCGCATCGTACGAGGCCCAACCTATCGCCGCGCATTTCGAGCTTCATATCGAACAAGGTCCTATCCTGGAGGATGAGAGACGCAAAATTGGTGTTGTCACTGGCGGACAAGCTTACAAATGGTTCGAAGTGGTCATCAAAGGCAGAGACAGTCATGCTGGTACAACGCCTATGGCAGCGCGAAAGGACTCCGTACTAGCTGCCGCAAAAATGATTGTTGAGTCTAACAAAATTGCGAAGGCGCACTCCGGATTGATTACTACCGGAATTATTGAGATGGAACCGGGGAGTGTTAACACCATGGCGCACACTACCCGCTTCACTCTCGATATACGACATCCTTCTGATACCGTAATGGCACAAATCGAAGATGAATGCCGGAAGAGATTCAGCGCCATCGCCGCGGACGACAGTGAACGAGGGGTCTCGCTCGAATGGCGACAATTAACCGCAAACCCAGCAGTAACTTTCCATCAAGATTGCATCAGTGTCATCGAACAAGCCGCGGAGGACACCACTGCAGATCTACCAAGGACTTCTGAGGACGGGAAGTTATGGAAACATATGGTCAGTGGTGCAGGCCACGACAGTTTCCATACCAGTCGAAGGTGTCCAACTGGTATGATCTTTACGCCAACAAGAGATGGGCTGTCACACACCCCAACTGAGTACTGCAGTGCCGAGGATTGTGCGCTTGGCGCGCAGGTTTTGCTTGGAGCTGTGTTGAGGTACGATAGATTACGAGCGGAGATGGGACTGCTCACTGAAAAATGATTATTGGCTTGTATTAAAAGCCAAAAGCAAAAAGCTTCAGAGATACTTGAGCTCAGAACAAATAGATATGAATCTCGGTTGCTTTAAATTCATGCGAAAAAGAAGTACTGTAATAAGGCCAATCCTTCGCGACGCATATCCCTAAGTGCAGCTACTCGCGCCTTCGAAACAACTTCCAAACTATTAGTCGAAACTATTAATCGATTACGATACTGCAAATTTCAAGGTTTCAAAGGGTCAATATACTTGTAAGCGAGAATACTAGGCATAATTAATACATAAAAGGTAGAAGAATTGAAGTCCAACAGGAAAGTAGTTTTTGGAGCACGTGATCTGGACATGTGACCGTAAAGCCCCGAGGCCGTGACTCAAGTCAATGTTGAACGACGACAAGCATCGCTACCTCATAGAAAAGCTTTGATCATAACGAGGCAGGTTAAAGTCTTAGAATTAGATAGGCGCAAGGATATCTCAACGCCCTATCGATACCGAGTACCTGGCATCGGAAAGTGGAGCTCGGGCGTGCTACTGTAGCACCAACCGGGTCCAAGCTCGATTCAAGATGGCCGTTGATAAAGAAATATCAACCTCGGTCAAGTCCCAGGATGTTGCAACGCCCGACGACCAATATCGCTGGATGCCGGCAGATCACCGTTGGCGTGGCTTAGTCTCTGAATTTAGATGGGTTCTTTCACTTGGTAAGTTTTGAGTAAGTTCCACCAAGGATCCTTTAAGAGGCGCATGATATATGTCAAAATCGATCATGGGAGAGATAAGTTGACACCTTCATATATTTGATGCTTGAGTTTGCTCGAACGGTAGTACCTAAATCTCATCGACAATGGCAATCACAACGTTCATCGTCGGGGTGCGCCCTGTTCTGGCTGCAGCTCTCTTGGCATTTACATACCTAGCAGGCGTGCTGATATATCGGCTCTTCTTCTCACCATTGTCGAAGATTCCGGGTCCCAAACTCACAGCAGTGACTCAGCTATGGATTATGTATCACGAATTCAAGGGTGACAGAACAATCCAAATCGACAAACTTCATTCCCATTACGGCCCCGTGGTACGAGTCTCGCCGAGCGAAGTCTCATTTAACAACCACGAAAGCTTAAGAGATATTTATGGCATCAAGTCGACTTTCTCCAAGAGCTCTTTTTACGACTTATTCATATACTACAATGAGCGAAACACTTTCACGAGTCTGGACAAGCCAAATGTACGTTTTCTCCTTTCTCCCATATCTCTCAAGCCCGCTCAATGGACTCATGCGTGACAAATTAGCACTCAGCGAAAAAGAGGCTGGTCGCGGATCGATATACCAAGAGCTACGTGATGCAGCCGTCCGTGGCCGAGAAAGTACGAGAGCATGCTTCGGCATTCATGAAGCAAGTGTCCATTGGAGGACCCGTGCTCGATGTTTACACATGGCTACACTACTATGCACTTGAGTAGGCTCAACTCCCCTGCCCATTTGAATTTCGAGTCTGACATCATTCAGCGCCATTACAAATCATCTATACGGCATTCACGGCACCAAGACTATCTCGGATCCGGAGCACAGAGGGATCGTCTACGATCTTTCTGGCGTCAAGCACCGCACACGTCTATACATGTTACACTACTTCGGCTGGCTGATGGGGCTCAAAATGCAATTGACAACTATCATGCGCAAGATCAGCGGCCAAAGCACGGCATATCACGTCCGGGGCAGCCGGCTAAACGACTATGGGCAAGAAAGCGTCTCGTCTTTCTATCGCGACCAGACCACCAAAGACACCCTCTCGACATGCGCTAAACTCTTCAGTCAGGTCCCCAACAACGAGCCCGCCGTCGCGGCCGAGTGTATGGATCACCTGGTTGCGGGCGTCGACACGACTGGCGATGCCATGTGTATATTGATGTGGTTGATCTCGACGCCCGAGTACGCATACACACAAGACCTGCTCTTCGAAGAACTGTCGAGCATCAAGGACTCCTTCGACCCCGTGACGCAGACTGCTCCGATCGCCGTGCTTGATAAGCTCCCGTACCTGGATGCCGTGATCCATGAGTCCATGCGCTGGCGTCCACCAGTGCCCATGACACTGTTCCGCATTGTGCCTTCCATAGGTGCCGTGATCTCCGGCCAAGTTATCCCACCCGGAACGACGGTAGGATGCCAATCGTACAGCCTGCATCGTGTGGAAGAGATCTTCCCGAACCCTGACCTCTTTGACCCCAAACGGTGGTTGACGGACGACGTCACGCAGCTGGCAGCCATGCGCGCACATTTCTGGCCCTTCAGCTCCGGCGGGCGCATGTGCTTGGGACATAACCTCGCCATGGTCGAGATGAAGTTGATCGTCGCCGCAGTGTACATGCACTACAAGACGCGGGTAACTGCAGGGGTGACCGAGAAGAGTATGCGCATGGACGACCAGTTGACGAGTGGGGTGCCGCACGCGTTGAGTTGTCCCTTGGAGTTCATTGCCCGCTGATTCGGCACTGCGCAGCCTTCATTCTGGAGAAGGTCGAAGAGATCCCTTTGGTAGAAGTACCAGAAAGATCTCGAGCAGTAGCATACTTGACTCAAGGATCGATTGGGAGCTATGAGCAGGTTACAGAACGTGGTCGAAGAGCTAGACGCGACGTTATATAGAACTATTGTGTCACGAAAATTCGGCGGATCCGGCGGCCGAGTCTGTCGAAGGGAAATGTAATTGAAAAGTCTCGAGGAGACTTTCTCCGTTACTCCGTGTATTAGAAGACTCTGACGCCGACATCATTGAAATCGTGAGACGAGTAACGAATGAAGATCAACTTGAAAAGCAAAAGCATAAATCCAACGTTAGAAGGAAATCCGAGATGAGCCTAGAGCGATCGAATAATGTAACTTTTGCCATGCCATATGTCTCCATTTACTTTCCGCTCTTTCTGACGTCTAATTGGTCGTCCCGCTGAGGTAAAGAATAGCAAGATTCTGGAAAATACTGTAACTACCTCCGCATTCTGCAGAAGAGCAGCGTTCATCGTCGATCCCGCTTCTCGATAATCTCTTATAATTTCGTTCAATCCTTCAAATGCTTCAAGGCGACCTCGTTCAGCAGAACTACCAGGTACACCATTTCCAATTCTGTATCAAGCAACTACAGATTCAAGGATGAATTTGAGTACAGTATAAGCAATGACTAAAGTACAGTAAACTGATCATGTGTTACTTACTCTATTCAAGGCTTTTTACCGTGGGTAAATAATTACTCATGAGTGACTTAAGTTGTTGGATAATACTTAATTACTCAAGTTTAAATTTTCTGACACTGCTTGAGCATAATTCAGAAGGATATCAGACAATCCAAACAGTCTATGATTGAACACAAAACCAGTGCCCCAAAAGATTACACATGGTGATCCGAGTAGAACGCCGGAGCCACTTCTATATTTTACAATAACGCTCCTTCCGGTATCTAATTTAGGTAAACTCTTACATTACTGGCTTCTCCTGACTCGCTCGTCGTTGATGTTCTGAGATTTTCTTAGAAACCTCAGCTTTTGATTGGTTTTCAGCGTCCTCACCGTGCTGGACCTGGGCTGCCTCGAGGAGCTCCATGTTTATGATCTGGAAAGGCATTAGTACCACTCTTTCCGGCGCGAAAGCAAAGGATTATTCAAAATTAGCTAACTCACGGGACCTAAGAACGTCTTGTTCTTGCCAGAGAACCACATGATAACGATGATCAACACAACACCGGCCACAACAACAGAAACATAGTTCATGCTCTCAACCTCGGCAGGCAAGAATGTTGGGAGACAGAACAAGACTGTATACAGGGAGACCCAGAGCACACAGAAGATATTGCAGAAAGGGCCGAGAATCTTGCCCAGATTGAAGTGTCGTGTCGACGGAAGGATCTTGTCTCGGCCGCGGAAGAGAACAATTCCTTGCGGAATTGCGTAGGTCACGTTGAGAGATAGGATCGACATTGAGATAAAGCTGTTGAAAGCCGTCGTTGATCCTACGTAGATTGCACCGTACACGGCGACAAAAACGCTCGCCGCGCACGTTGCATTGACAGGCATTTGGAGAGTTGGGTGGATTTTCGCCAAGGTGGGTGAGAATGGAAGGCCATTATCACGGGCAAATGCCCAAGTCAGACGACCTGTGGCCGCCGTGGCACTAATGATGGAGCCGAAATAAACAACCAGAAGCCATACAGCGAGGAATGTGGCACCCGCACGATTGTTCAACGCTTGCTGATAGACTTCAAGAATGGGGAATGTAGAATTACCAACAGCCTCGAGGTCGTTTGTCGAGAACATGAATGCTAACGTCCAAGGGATGACGCTAACGGCTGATATGCCAAGACTGAGCATCATCGTTCTCGGAATACCTTTGCCTGGGTTTGGAAGTTCCTGGTCCTGTCAGCCTGAAACTCAATACTTATATGGTTCATTGCTGAACTCACCTCTGCAAGATGGGATGCCCCGTCAGTGGCAATGTACGCATACATGCACGTTCCTACTCCCAAAATGAAAGACACTCCATCGCTCCACCCGGTCACGTTGACAACTTCGGTGAATACAACCTTGGCGGGCTGTTTTGTGTCACTGGCCGAAAGTACAGTGATGAAGAAGACAATGCAGCCAGAGACACTGATAAAGAAGAATACAATCTCCGTCTTTGGCAGCTGACGAGGGAAAAGCGTAACAACGGCGGTTGCGAGCGCCTGGAACAAGACGTACATCAAATAGACCTGCCACTGCGTTGCGACAAAGTCTTCATGCCAGAAGCCGGCGATCGCGGCTACAATCTGAGCATTCACAATCGTGGCGCTGGCTGTAAAGAGACAATAGGCAATAACGGACAGCCAGCCCATACCGAAAGCCACGCTCGCCCGAGTCCTCGGGGAGGATACCATGAATGCGAAATGGTATTGGCCTCCAGTCGACGGATATGCGGAACTCAGCTCGGCCAGTCCTGCAGCTACAGAGATTGTCAGCTCACATCCAGAAAAGAACACTCGCTCGGTGCACGCGATCTAGATCTTACTGATGATACAGCACGCCACTGTTGCAACGATGAGGCCCCAGAACACATATGGACCACCGCCAGCCAGCAAAGGGTACGGAAAGGTTGCTGAATACCCGATCCAAGCACTCGTTAGGGTAAAGGCGATGGCCAGAGTCGAAAGCGTTGAGAATTGTCGAGGGAGCTCTCCCTTGTGACCTTGGGCTCGGAGCTCCAGTTCGTCGGCGGACAGGACAGCATCTTGGACCACCGGCTGCGCTGAGGGTGATTTGAGAGAATTTTGAGAATCGCTCATTCTGGCTATCCTGGCTCTAATGGAAGCGGAAGCAGATGCAGACACGATCTTTTGAAAAGGGAAAATGTAGTAAAGGGACAAGAAGAAGGGAAAGTCCAATGACCATATTTGTCTGCGTGGATCACTTGATATTAAGTTAACTATCTCTATCGCTATCGATTATACAGTGGACGCCAAAGAGTATTGGATTGAGATGTTGCGATAACCAATCAAGGGGTCGCCTCTTTCGGGTAAAGGTTTTCAGCTTCCGCGACTCGCGGGTCTGGATTCTTATCGATATCCGCCGTCACGGCCGTGACCAGAGCAAGCTAGCCGGATTCGGGGGCCATGCTTATCTAATGGCGCTGCTCATCTAGATCGTTATCGTGAAGGATGAGGCTGATAGAGGGGGTTGAGCCTCGGCTAAAGTCTTATCCTGAGCCTTGTCCTAGCCCAGATTTGATCAATTGCTCACGTGCTCCATTTGAATCGGCGACTCCACTCCAACATCTATCATCGTATCCACGGCCGTGTTCTTGTTCTGTCGAGAACATGTCGATCTAAGATCTGTTTGCCTTATCCGCCGTCGAAATGATTGCCAGAAGGCTGAGAGTGTAGAAACTGGGCACGGCTAAGTGGTGTGCAATGGAAGAGTGGGTAGCGCACCAATCCAGTGATGCATCAAGAATGTCTAGTGTGTATTCTTCAGGCTGAGGATATAGGAAGCAAGAGTACTGCCTACTTCGTAAGTTAGAATGCTTGTTTAGGTACCAGTACAAGAGCGCAGTGCTTCAAATAAGGCGGCATCATGATTTCGTTACTCCTCTTGCTTGAATTGCTTCCTGTAGTGGGTGCTCTGGCAATCATTACATCCGTCTATTTCAAGTCACTGGCTCTGAAAAACGTGCCTGGTCCATCCCTTACAAGATTCACCAAAATTCCTCTCCTCTACCAGACAATCGGTCTGAACAGAACGCGGTATATCCACGAATTGCATCGCAAATATGGGCCTTTGGTACGACTGGCTCCCGACGAGATCTCTATCAACCATCCACCGTCAGTCGGTCCGCTCTACAACTACGAGAGATCGCATTTCTATAATGCCTTTGAGGCATTCGGGGCGAAGAACATGTTCAGTACGCCAGACCGTGCACATCACAGCGTTAGGAGAAAGCACCTCGGTGGCGAATACACCAAGGTCTACATGCTGCGACCTGAGAATTTGTCTGTCATCTACGACCGTGTTAGACAAATGATTCATACCATCTCGGACAACAGCACCGTCGATGTGTTCTATCTGTTCAATTATATGGCGCAGGACATAATCTCGGGGTTCTTCTTCGGCAATCAGTATGGAAGCCATCTGCTCCAAGGCCAAGACACAGAAGTTTTCCATGCCTGGCATATGCGCAGACAAACCTTCCACTGGTTTGCTGAGCTCCCCAACCTCACAAAGCTGCTGTACTCGTCTGGTATTGCGAACTTCATTCCAGGCTGGAAAGAAGCAGCGAAGGGAGAGCAATTCATCAACGACATGACCCGCAAGTGGATGGATAAGTGCGACCCCGAAAAAGCCCACCTCCTTACCAAGCTCATGAAAGAAACGAGTCTTTCACGCGATGAATACTCCGCAGAAGTCATGGATCACATGGGTGCCGGGCATGAGACAACAGGCACAACCCTCACATTCTTGATCGACCACCTCTCGAAAAATCCCGAGCAGCAACAGAAACTGCACCAGGAGCTCCTCACCGTCGATCTCAACGACTTCGCCGCCGTTGATAAACTCCCCTACCTCCACGGTGTCGTGCTCGAGACCCTCCGACTCTACTCATCCATCCCCGCCTCCGAGCCACGCATCGTACCTTCCGGCGGCGTCACCCTCCTAGACAAATACACAATTCCCGCCTCGACCGTCATCTCCGCCCAACCATACAGCATGCACCGACAGGAAGAATACTTCGAGCGCTGTCTGGAATTCATCCCCGAACGCTGGAACGAGCCGCCCGCTAAAGCCAAGACGGCGTGGATGGCTTTCGGGAAGGGCACGAGGGGCTGTATAGGGCAGAATATCGCCATGGTGTCAATCAAGGTTGCGGTCGGTCAATTGTATAAGACATTTGAGACAAGGAAACCGGACGTGGTGCCGGAGAAGGAGGATATGGATTTCAAAGATTATTATATGATTACTCCAAAGGCGGATACGTGTTCGGTTGTTTTCAGAATGGTGGGGGTTGATGATGGAAAGAAGCATTAGTTATAGGAATAATCTCAGCACAATCAGTAGACTATTGATAAGACGCACAATTAAGACGTCGGATATCTTAACAGCAGAGATTTAAATTACTTTACTGAATGCCGCTCCAACTGTTCCCTCCTACTTTTAATTGCTTCAAATCATAGTCTTTCAAGAGGAAGTAATACACTTCCGGAAGATTAGGGCTAAAGAAGGAGTAGGGCTAAAGAAAGAGTAGGACGAAAGAGATCAGTACAACCAGGAGAGTATTTGATCCATGAGAAATGGCAATGGGACAGTTCTCAGTTATAAAGAAAAGTAATCATTGAAGCCTAAACTCTGTCTAGAAAATGAACGTGTTCCAGAAAGCTATTGCTGTGCCATTCATTCGTGTAAAAGCTGTCAAGAAAACATACGGTCTTGTATGTTATGTCCTGTTAAGGATTATTACTTGCTAGTACTTGATTTAGAAAGTCGATATAAACTGGTAGCGGAAGTTAGACATACCTTCAGACAATCAAAGACACCCGTTTTGACCAAAGAATACTAGGTATTCAATCACATGCCGCAGAGCAGTAGTTAGGGCCGTAACCAAGGCCCAAGCACTCGTTGTAGCAAGCAAGGTAAGGGTCGGGGCCGCCGCCGCCTAAATGCCAAATGTATTAATTAAATGATACATTGGGACATCCAATAGCTCATAGAATGTGGTAAAGTAGTATTCACAGAAAGACTTACCATATGTAAGGTCTGTACCTTTTGTACCTTCTTTTACAAGAACAGGTGCGCTGAGTACACCTGCCATAAAGAGCCAGGGGACGGCCAAAACAAGCTTGGAGAACTGCATTGCTGCTGATTGATGAAGGGTGATTATTCAAAAATGCTTTTGATGCTTAAAGGTAAAGAGAAAGTAAAGGATAACTCACATACAAGTACTGGACACCGACTTACTTATAGCAAGTATTCCTATGGTGGCACAGCTGTCCAGTGTCAGCATAGTACTAGCATGGGTCTTGGTAATCTTTTGAGTCGCAGCACGGATCAAAACAGTACAACTCTAAACGCAACCCTACATATCTGATCCTGTTTATGCAAGTCTGTTACAAGTGGGGCTTACTATTGCTATGTTAACATTTAACCGCTGTACCTCTGTAAAGTAACTAGTGATTCTGAAGTTTACTTACTTACGCTCGGTAAGCACTTTGCAACTGGATCAACTACGGAGGTAGAGTCCCTGGCGGGCAATCGACCCCTTCCAAATTGAACTTATTTCTATTACAGCGCAGGTGTCTTCATCGAATTCCAAGGCAAAATACGCTCTAACACGCCCAAGATACGGCTTTCTTTCAGAGAGTCTTACACTTTCGAATCTGTTATTCTGAGGGTGAAAGCAGGCTTCTTTTCTCTCTAAAGTCATTCGGGTAATTTTTACTAAATCCAATAGGTTTAATATAGCTGCCAGAAACTATAGTGTAGTAAGGTAGCGCAATAGCACTAGCAAGGGCAGCAAGGGATGTCCGAGTTACACCCTTTAATATTTCCGGGGAAAGAATAAGGGAGGGTAGTATTATCCAGGTTAAAGGGATGTTTGATTCCGTGTTTGTGGGAAAGGCAAAGCGAGAGTTTCGTCTAACGTTATTCGCAGCTTGCGCTGCTTGCTTAATTGTTTGTTTTGAATCCATGTGCGTTGATCACTTAAATCTTTAGTCGTTGTATTCTCTATAAGTTTATAGAAGTTCCAATTGGTCTTTCTAAAGCCACTAGGCTACAAATCGGGACTGTCCCAAAGCTGTGGGCTTCCGTATATCCCTAATAGACGTGGATGGAGTACTCCAATGTTCAGCAATACCGTTCCTAACTACCTCCGAAAAGATATTTTGCAGTAAGCCAAATTCGGATTTTGTTTCCAAACCTCAGCTTACAGGGCGGCACACCCAGTGCCGCGTCTCCAGTGGCAGTCTACCAGCCGCCGCACTATCTATATTGCGGAACAATTACTCCCGTGGAGCATGCAGTAAGACACAGTAAGACTTTAGATACAAATCTTATTGCCAAGCTTTCCTTTTGTACGGAGATGCAGGCCCCAGCAAAAATATATAGAATCCAGAACGATCTGATTGTAAGGGCAGGAGTATAGTAGTTTATATCATTCGGTCCGACCAGATCATTTTGTATTGTTATCTTCCAGGGTGCCTAGTACGCGCTTACTGCCAAGCTCATCCGGACCTATCTTTCTGACCCCAATGTCCGTACAACGTTGCAAGCTTATCTATCCGTCTGTGATTTGTGAAGCTTTGGAGAAAGTAAGTCTTGCAGCTAAAGTCAACGTCAAGATACACACGTTAAAGTTCTTTTTTTTTAACTATGTGGACAACCCGGAAAACGAGCTCAACCACTGGAGTTCTTCTGAGCGCAACTTTGTTCATTGTAACGCTTTTTACAGTCCTTGCAATCTCATGGGAATATGTTATAGACGACTTGCGATTCGGATTTTGCGCGGTCACATTGCCATACCAACAACCGAAGGATGAGACTACGTTTCGGACGGTTTTGTTTGCAAAAGACGAAGAGTTAGAAAATATGTCTCATGATAACGACGGAGCCTGGGCTGCTAGAGTATTGCCGTACAATCAGGGCTTTCTTAACGTGAGGACAAATAACACTGAGCCGGGAAAGGAGGGCGAGGAAATTGAAGAACGCTGGGGCATATCGACTTTGCACAGCCTTCATTGTTTAATGATGATAAGGGACCAACTGCAGCGAGGTGGGTTGAATCAGACGTCTAAAGAATTGTTCCTTGCTGGTTTAAGCAAGAATCCGATACATCGGCGGCAGACAGAGCTACCTAGGAGGGCCTTAGAGGAATGGAAGCAGGGTATACATGTTGGACATTGCATTCGGTATCTTTTTCAGGTCAGTAGAATATTGTCTTTTTCTTATCCGTATGTCACAGGAATATTACTCTAGTCTGGTCTACTAGTTCTCTTGATTGCAGATTGATAAAAGGGGCAGTGTACTAAACAAATCGGCAGATCCTAACGTGCCATGTCGACAGCACATTTGAGCGACCGGAACACTTCCCACAGCCATTTTCGCCTGGCACTGACGCTAGTACTGCCACAACGAAGAAGTCGCACCATGGGGAAATAAATGGTAATGGGTATCAACATCAATGTAAAGGGAACGTTAATGAAATGTGGAACTTGGTAAAGAGGTCGGAACATGAGCCGGTCGAAATCTGGGACCTACAACAAGGAGATTCGGTAGAGAGCAGAATAGGACGATGAGAACCTTTTGTAGGTACTCAAGTTATACGACTTTATTCTGTAACCAAAAGCTGTAGAATATCACGGTTGTAATATGCAGGCTGCTTCCTGAAAGAAGTGTTCCAGGTGTTCGCTTTTCTAGTCCTGTCATATAGCAACTGGCCGTCTGAGACTTTTCTCTTCGATTATGATACTGGCTCGTTAGGCTTCTTCTGAACAATACAATCATTCACGGAAGGTTTGGCTATCTTTAAGCAACTACTAGGAGTACCCCCGAAGAGTTGAAGTAGCCGGGAGTAGAGTTGAAATAACTTAACCCTACTTCATTAATAGATTTGTCTTATAAGAACTTAACTTAGTATACTTTTGTAGCGTTATTAATAATGAGTAAGAAGTACTTAAAACCTTATATAGAGAGTAATAATTTGCTTAATATATTAATATATAATTTCTTTACTTTAATATACTCGCGTATAATAAAGCTTTTAATTTATTAGGATTTTATTTATCTTATAAAATAAGGTTTGCAAATCTAGTCCCTAGTAATTATAAAGAAAGGCTTATTAAAGTATAGGCTATTTAAGTAATTTTATAAGAGTCAAAGATATTAAGTACTTAGGAGCCTATTATTAAGTATTTGACCAGAGCTAGTTATCTAACTTATATTTAATATAAGGCTAAACTATATATTATATAAAAGTTAGGGTTAACCAAGTTTAATTACCTTAGGTTAACACTAGTTTAATTAAGGTTAATAATAAGTTTAGCCTTAGCTTATTTAGAGTTTATCTTCTAAGCTACTAATTCCGAGCACACTCCTATGCCTTAGGTACTTATATCAGGGGTAAGAATACTAAGAAGTTATAAGCTTTGAAAATACTAATTAAAAGACTAAAATTACTTAAAACTTAGATATTCTTATATATAAGAAATATAGTATACTTGGGTACGCTATATAAAGGGTTCGATCACGTGTTAATCAGGGGTCAACTAGAGGTCGACCAAGTATTAATCAGAGATTAGAACTAATTTAGAACCGGGTCAAATTAAGATTCGAGTTAAGTCTAATCTGGTATAGAACTAGCTCCGATTCCATTCGGATTAGAAGCGAGAGTTATTCTATTAATTTAGTTTAGAGCTAGTTCCGACTCTTAACCCTAGATTAATCTCTACTTAATACCTATTTAATACCTAATTAATACTTATATTTATAGTTACTTATTATAATAATAGGTTTAAATAACTTGGATTATAAATGAATTTAATTATTATTAGCTAATATTATAGCTAATTAATCAATTATTTATAATATAAGTAATAGTCTCTCTTAGCTCTATTCTCCTTATCTCTATTATTATTAATATAACCTCTAGTTATATTATCGTTAATATTATTATTAATTACGTTATTATTACTATTATTAATCTAAGGACTATCTAATAGGCTTAATATTAGCTAAATCTTAGTTAGTGAGATTACTTATATATTATAGACCCTTATATAACAAACCTCGACTCCTAGTAGTAAATCGTAAGCAAGTTAGTTAGGTTAAGTAAATAGAGAAGCTAATTAGTAATTAAGTAATATATAATTATTACGAGTTATTAAGTATATATAAAGATACTTTATTTAAGTTAAGTATAAAGCTTTTATTTACTAAGGAAATACTATTACTTATATAAAACCTTTATTATCTTAGAGTCCCGGGTTAAAGAGTTTAGAGTCCTTATTCTAAGAAGTCTAAAGTCTTTTATAATAAGAGTCCCTAAATATTCGGGACTCTTTACTTATAAGACTTTATTATATATAGGCTGGCCGACAGTCTGGTTCGGTCCCAGACCATAGGGTTTTTGGGGACTATATAATAGTTTAGTCTTAAAATCTAAATTTTTAGAGACTATACTTAGGACCGTAGTCCTATAGTCTAGTCTATAAATAGTTTAGTCTTAAAATCTAAGTTTTTAGGGACTATACTTAGGACTATAGTCTTATAATCTAGTTTATAAATAGTTTAGTCTTAAATATATAAATTTTTAGGGACTAATTTTAGACTATAGTCTTATAGTCTTTATTAAGAATAGTTTAGTCTAGGACTATACGATTATAAGACTATATTTATTTTAAGAGTAACGCACTATAATAATAATAATAAATATATATAATATAGTTCTTTAAAATAAAAGTAAATTATAATTCTAAAATTACAAGTAAAGCTTACTACTCTTAATACTTAGCTCTTACTTAAGAAAGACCCCTTAATTTATTAATATTAGTACTCTAATACCTTTTTCTCTTTTATTATAATAAACGTTTTATCTCTTCTTCTTTATTATTTAAAATTATAATTATATTTATAATCTCTTTCTTAGTCTAGTTTATATTATTACTTATATAGGGAGTATTATACTTATAGTTTATATTTTACTAATTATTGGCGAGAGTCTATTTATACTAATTAAAATACTTTATAATTATTAACTTTATAATTATAATTAGATATATTTATGCCTTATAATAGTTATAAAGATTACAAGCCAAATTAAAAATTCTCTTAACTCTAGTACTAGCGACTAAGAAAATTAGTTAAAAAAAATAATGCGTTATTATTTATTATTATTATATTAAAAGGTAATATACTTAGAACTATTAGTATATCTCGGACTATAAATATAATAAAGGGAAAAGCTAGCTCTAATTTCTTTTAAATCGTAAGAACTAATATATTAGTATTATCTTATATAATTAGACTAGTAAAGAAGTAGTTAGCCTTAGTATTTAGTCTCGCGATTATTATATATATACCCGGCGTATCTTTATTAAGTTAGAATATTATATTTAAACTCTAGTTCTTAAAGTAATAATTAGATTATTCTCGATTAAAGGAGCTTCTATTAATATAGACTTATACTTTTCCTCTTAGTATTAAGCGAATAAACGCTTATACTTCCTTTTAAGCTATAATATTTAATTAGTAGATTTAAAGATATTAAGCTTTTAAGTAGGGCCTAATATCCTTATAAGAGCGTATTATTACTTTATTAGTTTATTAGTACGAGAATAATATAACTTTAGAAACTTAAGCCTAGTATTAATAGTAATAATAAATATATAAATCTATAAGTTAAGGACTTAATCTTTTTTTAATAACTTATCTTGTAAATCCTCGAGATAATTAAATAAGCTATTATAAATATTCTATATATAATTAATAGTTATATTTATACTAGAACTAATAAGTATAGTAAAGGAGGCAAAGGGTCAAAGCAAGACTATAAGGTACTTTAGCTTTTTCTAATTTGTATTTGTAAGAGTAAGACACTTAAGTATAAGGTTATTAATTATTTTTGCCTCGAGCTAGGATTTTAATAATACTTATAAACGCATTACTTATAATATTATATTATAAGTAGAGTTTTACTTAATATTAATATCTTTTTTTAAGTATAAGAGTCGTTTTCTCTTTGCTTCTAATTACTTTATTAGTAATAGCTTTATTCTCTAGCTCAATTAGCTTACTAAGTTTTTTAAGTTGCGTATCTTCTAAAAATATTCTTATTAGCGTTATTATAAGACGTTATTATAAGTAAGTATCTTAACCTTTTAGATTATAATTATAACCGAATTAATATTACTTAATTTAAGCTAATTTATATTATCCTTATCGTTAAGTTCTTTTTCGCCTAGGTTTACCTCGAGTATTTTTAGTATTATCTTTATAACTAACTATATAATATATATAAGATAAGAAATCTTTATCGCTTTATAGTTCTATATAGACGATACCCTAGTAATAGCTTTCTCGAGTATTATACTAAGATCCCGTCTTATCTTGCTATTAGTTATAATACTATTAGTTATAATATAATATAACCTATTCGTTAGTTAGAATCGTTATAAGACGTTAAGAACTATTTTTACTATTACTTTTCTAATATACTCCCTCTAGATATACTTAAATCTAATAAGAACCTCTTTTTACTATTAGTCTATTATAATATAATATATTATAATAAACGATCTAATAAAGAGACTCTATTATTTATTTAAAGTAATTAATACTTTACTTTTAAATAAGAGATCCTTAAATATATATATTATAGCGTAAAGATACTTATTATTTAGATTAGTTCAAATAGTAATATAACTAGAAAAAGAAACTCTTAGCCGGAATATAGTAAATAGTTTTTGAATTTTAGGGTTTTTAATAAACTAAGAGAGTAAATTTGCTATTATAATACTAATATATAGCTACTTTTTCTAATAATCGTTTATAAAGGCTAGAATAAAATCCTAAAGGTATTACTAAATATTTTTTAAGAATAGTATATATACTTATTACTATAAGTATTTTTCTTTTTGTAATTTTTCTCTAGCCTTTAGTTTCGTTATACTTGTCTTAATACTAAGAGAGTATAAATATATTACTATTACCTTTCTATAGCCTAGAGTATATATATACTTTCTAGTAACCCTTATATAATACTTTTAAGAATATAGTTTTTAGCTTTATAGCTTAATAAAATTTTCCCTATATTTTCGACTCTTATATATACGTTTAAGTAACTTACTTAAACTATTTATAATTTATATATTTAAAAGTCTTATTTAACTACTAGTTCTCTTACTCTTTTACTTTCTCTAGATACTAAATAATATATTACTTATTAAGACTAAGTTTAAATAGTAAAAGCCTTAACTTAAAGAAATTAGTATTATTATTATCGTAATTATTTTATTTAATTATAAAGAAAGTAAATCTTACCTTAGCATTTATAGTATATTAAGAAGACTTGGCCTTTACTTGACTTATACTAACTTTTACGAGAAAAGGGTTATAACTAGAACGTATAGCTTATAAAAAGTAAATAAAGTATTATAATAAGCTTAAAGATAGAAAGTAAATAACTAAAGTAAGAAACTAATTTTAAAAGTTATAAGTAAAACTTAAAAGAGAAAAGTACTAATATAAGAGGATATAATAATAAATATACCCCTCTTTTCGACTTATAAAGTAATAATAAATAATAATAGCTATATACTTATTTAGTTATAAAAAGGTAATTAGCCTAATACTTTAAAACCCCGAATACCTAAGTAAGTATAACCGATAATAACTAATATATTACCCTTAATAATAAAATAGGAAATAAAGTAGAAGTTATACTCTTTTTACTTTATACTTAAATAAATAAGTAATACTTTACTTAACTAAAATACGAACATATTAAGTAGAGTATTATTATTATAATTAGTAGCTAATATATTACTTTAGGTAGCGGGATAAGAGATAAAGTAAAAGTTATACTTAAGTATAGTAAATAAAATATAAGGTAAATAATAATAGTAAATAGTAACGGGATATAAGTCTAATTTCGCTTAAATATAAGATAAGTAAGCTAAGAAAAGCTTAGAAGTAAATACGTTTTAAAGAATAATAATAAATAATAATAGGATATAAGCCTAATTTCGCTTAAATATAAGATAAGTAGACTAAGAAAAGCTTAGAAGTAAATACGTTTTACTTACTTATAAAGATACGTTTTAAGATTTCTATTTATTCTTAATAACGAAGTCTTTTATCTCTTTATCCTTATTCTCTTTATCTTTTTTATCTTTACTAATTACTACCTTAAAGTTATTATTATCGCTATTATTACTCTCCTCTTTACCTTCCTTAATTAGCTTATTAGGATTAATATCTTCTCTATTTTATTTCTTAATAAATTAAGTAATATTAATAAGATTACTAATATTCTTTATAAATATTCGTAACTTTTCTTTTAATATATTAGGCTTAAGGTATTAACCTATTATAATAATATAGCGTTCCTAGCGTTTAATAAGAAGCTTTAAGTTTTTAGTAAAAGTCTTTATAATAGTGTTTTTAATTAAAGAATTTAATTACTTCTCTTTACTATATAAATTTAATTACTAATATATTAATTAGTATATAAACTATAATAAGAGAAGAATATAAGAAGACTTTAACTTACTTTTAAATAATACTTTAAGAGCTTTATCTTTTCTTTTTTCTTCTCCTAATTAATTTGTTATATTATAATATTCTCTTTATTAATTATTATAATAACTTTAGTATTTATATTAATACTAGCGAGAGTATAAAAAGCTATAAGTTAATTTTATATAATCTAAAGCTCTAATTCTTTCTTTATATTAAATAGGTTATTTTAGTCTAGCTTCTTAGTTTAAATCCTTTATATATAATCGCGAGCTTATAATTACTTTATTAGTATTAGATTATTCGAATAAGTATTTAGAACTAACCTAACGATTTGTATTTTATACCTTTTCTTATAAAATACAAGAAGTCTCTAGCGCGTTAAAATAGCGTTTATTAAAAGTAAAAAGATAATCTATAATATTAGTTGTCTTATAAGAAATAGATACGTATTATATTACTATATATTATTACTATATTACTATTAGTAAAATATATTATATATTATATAAAATTAAATATATTAACTAAGTTATAAAAAGTTAAAAAAAGTATAAAGAAAGAAAGAAGTAAAAAGGTAAAGTACTTCTTTAAATAGTAAATTACTATAAATAGATTTCTTTATTCGAAGGTATTATAATTTACTATAATACTAAAAGTTATAATATTAAATTAAAATATCTTATAACTTAATTTCTAGATAAAACCTTATAATTCGCGGTTTTTAGCTTTTAACCTTTATATTAAAATATTAAATTTTTAAGTAAGCCTCTAAACTCTAAATTATATACTTAAAGTACCTAGTAACGCTTTATAGTAACTATATTAGTATTCTTATAATCGAGAATAGTCTTTAACTTTAATAATTCAAATTTTTAAAGTATATCTTTACTTTTAAAATCTTACTTTTATTATCGCGTTAAAAAAGGCTCTTATAACTCTAAGACCTTAAGTATTTAAGAGTAATATACTATAATAATAATATTAACGTTCTTATAGTTAAGGATAGTCTTTAAAACGGTCTTAAACTTTAAAAATTCAAATTTTTAAAGTATATCTTTACTTTTAAAATAAGACTCTTATATCCCTAGGCCTTTAAGAGTAATACTTTATAATAATATATTTTAATAACAAATTACTATTATAATATATATTAAATAAAAAGCGAAAAAAGATTAAAACCTTAATATAAGTAATATAAGTTTAATAGTATTATATTATTATTCTTCTCGTATTATAAGCAAGAGTTATATAAAGAAATATAAAGCTAGGAAAGTAGCTTTTAAGGCAAGGAACTCTAAATAAGAGTATAGTAATAAGAAACTAAGAGAGATTACTAAATATTCTTAGCCTATTAAAGTAAAAAGTAATTTTTTACTCTTTTCTTTATAGTAATAATACTAATAATTATAAGACGAGCTTTAAATAAGATCTATTACTATTAGAAAGTAATTAGCCTTTTGCTTTTAAAAGTAGCTTTCTAGCGTATAGTTAAAGATATTACTAATAATATTATTACGAGTTAAGATATCCGCTTTTAGTCTTTTATTATTCTTACTCTTTAGGAGGCTATAAAAGTATATATTATTTCTTTCTTTAAAAATAAAGTTGTTTTTATTTATATTAATAACTATACTTATATTTAATAGCTACTAATCTATATATTATTTATATATACCGGGTTATTATTTAAAATAAAAATATATAGTTAGTTTAGTAGTTTTATACCTAGTACATAGTTAGGGGTTACTTTAGTAATAACTAAATACTTATATATATAAGGAAATAAAATTAAAGCTATATTTGAAAAATAATTAATTACTCTTATTATAAGATTATATTAATAATATAAATTATTTACTAAGTATAATAATAGTAAATAATAACGCTTTATATTATAAAAACCCAAAATAGAGATTTCTATTAATAAATTAAATCCTAAAAAATAAAAAATAATTATATACTTACTTTTTATTTATTAACTCTAATTACCTTATTAATTCTAATTACCTTTTAAGTCTTATAGCTATCTTTAGTCTTATAATCTTATAGTCCTAAATCGAATAGTTTGGTTTTAAGAGATTAAGACTAAACTATATATAGTCTAGTCTTATATAATTCTAGGGACTATATAACGGTTTAGTCTTAATCTCTTAAAACTAAACTATTTATAGTTTAGTCCTAAATAATTTTAGAAACTATTATTTAGTTTAGTCTCGATTTCTTAAGACTAAACTATATATAGTTTAGTCCGAAATAAATTTAAAGACTATTATATATATATAGTTTAGTTCTAAATAATTTTGGAGACTATTATATAATTTGGTCTAGTCTAGTCTAAAGACTACGGTCTAGTCCGGCTAGTCTAATTATATAATATAAAGTAATTTTCTATTCTTATAATCTCTACTTATAGTTTTCTTATAACCTAATTATTAAGCCTTAGGCTATAAGCTATTATATACTTTATAATACTATTTCCCTCTTAACTAATATAGTCTCTTATATCAAATATATATAAGGAATATCTTTTGCTAGTTACTCTTTTTTTTTCTTTTTTATTACTTAATATACCTTTTATATATTATAAGAAATTAAAATAGTATATTATACTTATAATACAAATTAAAAAATTAAACTATTTTACTATTTCTTATTCTTATTATTAATTATACTATTATACTTATTTTCTCGACTTAGCTAAGTCTTTATACTATTTTAAGTATATTTATAAAAAGTCTTCTTATAACTCCTCTAGTTATTATAAACCTCTTAAAAGGGTTTATTAGTTCTTTTATAAGCCTCGTCCTAAGGTTAGCCCGAGTTAAGAAAACTCTACTTTTTTTTCGACCTCTTAGTTTCTTACTTTCGAGCTAAACTCCTTCTTACTAAACGTGTTTCTAGACTTAATAGATTTTGATTAGGGTATACGAGACGATTCTCTTATATTAAATACTTTTATTCTTAACGAAACTATCTTAAGAGACTTAGATAATTAAGGTTTTTTATAGGTTCTTATATATTATTTATATTACTATACTTTTTTTATTTAATAAAGTATTTTTACTAATTCTTATTTTGTTTAGTATCTTTTATTTTTTCGACTTTATATATATCCGGATTATTTTCTAGTTAGATTTCGATATTTATAATTATAGTTATAAGTCCTTTTATTAGTTTTAATAAAGAGACGTAAAATATAAAGTATAATCGAGACTTTTTTAATAGTCTTAGCTAATAATTAATTACTTTAATTTTCTTTAGAACTTTAAATAGTTCTAACTTTTTAAAGTTAAGTTTTATATTATATTGTTTTATTTTAATATTTTTTTGTAAAAAGTAAACTTTATTCCCCTCTTAAAGTATTAGCTTTATACTTTGCTTTTTATTAGTATATATTATTATTCTAAGTCTAATAAACTTAATATTCTTAGCTAATTATTTATATAGTATCTTTAACTTATTTATAAATACGAGTATATATTAAGCCCTCTTATTATCTTTTCTTAGCTATTAATAGGCCTCTAGCTAATACTTATAATTCGTAAAGAATAATAATATCCTAATAGGCTTGCTTTTCGAATTATTATATACAAATTCTATAATTAGTAATAGTTTTACCTAATTGTTTTACTCTTAGTTTATATAACTTTATAAGTATTATTCTAGTATTTAGTTTAATCTTTTTATTTACTTATTTATTTATAGATAAAAGGCTATAAATAGTTTATAATTTGCTCTAAATTATATTATTAATAATAACTAGAACTTTAAGGTAAAGAGCTTATCTTTGTCTAATGTGATTTTATCTAATAGTTTATATCGACTAATAACTATTTTTACAAATATATATATAAGCTCTATTATATTACTTTCTTCTTTATATAGTATAAAGTATTTATATTTTGTTAATTAATTAATAACTATTTAAATAAAGTCGTAAATAACGTTTATTATTAGTTCCTTAAAAGGTAATAACTTAATAATAAAATCGAAGGCTATCGATTTCTATGCCTTTTCTAGTATTAAGGCTAGCTATAATAGCTTATATAGTGCGTATCTATTTATTTTACTTTTATTATAAAGATTATATTCTAATACTTTTTTATTTATTACTTTTCTTATTTTTAAGAAGTAGTAATCTCTTAATAGTCTTTCTAGGGTTCTATTAATTCCTTAATATCTATAAGTAAGTAACGAATATTATTCTCAAACGAATTCGTTTCTTATATATAATAGAATATAAATAAGTCCTTTAAATTATAATATTCCTTAGTAGTTTATAGCGGATTCTAATTATATATTCGTCTTATTAATATACTACTTTTATTTTTGTTTCTAGATCCTTATCTTTTATAATAAATATTATAGCTAAGAGTTTATAATTATACTTTATATTTCTATTAACTTCTTTAAGTATAATATAAGGCCTTTCTATAGGTTTTCTACTATACTCTTATTATTAGCTTAAAGTATCTACTCGTATATTTTCTAATCCTTTTTAATATAAGATAATAAAGTTATATATTAATAGTATTTTTAATTATTTAACTTATCTTTGGTTTAAGATCTTAGTTATAATAAAGATTATAAGGTTTTTATAATTAGTTTATACTTAAATCTAATATCTAAGTCTTTTAAGGTAAACTCTCTATTACTCGAATAATATAACTATAGTAAGTAATTCCTTATTATATATATTATAATTAAGTTCTATTAGTAAGAGTTTTCGTAAGTAATACGTAATTAGTTTAAGCTTTCCGTCTTTATTAAACTAACTAATTACTACTCTAATAATAAAGTCTAATATATTTGTCTCTAGAATAATTAGTAGTTTTAGATTAAATATATTAAGAATAAAGGCTAATACAAATCGAGCCTTAAGGTTATTAAAAGCTTATTAGGCTTTTTTATTTTATTTCTATTTTTTATTCTTTTATATAAGTTTTGTAAGTAGGTTTATAACTATTAAATATCCTTAAATAAATCTCTAATAAAAGTTAGTAAATCCTAAAAAAGACTATACTTCTTTAATAGTCTTAAGTTCTTTTTAATTAAGTATTACTTTTATTTTCTTAAGATTTATCTTAATTTTATTTCGTTTTATAATAAACCCTAAAAAGGTTACTTTTTCTTTATAAAACTTATATTTCTTTAGCTCTAGTATAAAAAGTATCTTTATAAGCTTTTCGAGGACTTTTCTTATATATTTAATATATTTTATTTTATTTTTAAAGAATATTAGAATATTATTTAAGTATATAATAATAAAGATATCTAAGTATTTATATAAAGTATCGTTAATTAGTTGTTAGTATAATACGGGTATATTAGTTAATCTAAAGAGTATAACTAAGTACTTATATAACTTATATTATATTTTAGATACTATTTTTTATTCTTTTCCTAACTTAATATATATAAGGTTATAAGCCCCTTATATATCTAAGTAAATAAAGAATATTATTCTTTTTAACTTATTATATAATTTATTAATTAAGAGTAATAAGTATTAATCTTTAATAGTAATACTATTAAGTTAGTAATAATTAATATAAAGTCTTAGTTTTCCGTTCTTCTTTAGTACAAATAGAAGTAGACTTACTACTAATAATATTAATAGTCGTATAAATCTTTTCTCTAGATTTAAGTCGATATACTCTTTATATATAGTTAATTCTTTTATTAATAACTAGTAAATAAGTCTAAATATAAGACTCTTTCCTAGCTTAATAAGTATCTTGTAATCTTATAGCTTATACTTTAAAAGTGTCTTATTATAAGAGGCTTCTTAGAATAGAAACTTATATTTCTTATATACTATTAGTATTTGCCTTAGTATAAAGGCCTAGGCTTAATTCTTTAGACTTAGAGTAGTTATATATACTTCTTTTTAATTAAGAGATTTTTTATCTTTTTAAAGTATTTTATTATTATATTAATACAAATATTAACTTAAAGTAATCCTTCTTTATTTCTAGTCGACTAATAGATTATAAAATTAAAACTAATATATATTAAAAATTACTATATAAGTTCTTATAGTAATAAGATTAAATTAAATCTCTTTAGTATATTCTTTTATTATTTTTATTTAAAGACGTTTAGTTTTATAAGTTATTATTTCCTTATTAGACTTAATTATCTTTCTATTAATAATACTTAGGCTATACGGGTCTTGTTTCTTTAAAAATCCCGAATTTTTTTATAGCTATTTTAATATTAATAAAGTTACTTATTACTCCCGAGTTTATTATTATTTATAAAGAGTATCTATTAATATAAATTAAGAGTAAAAGTTATTTTCCTCTTCTTACTATATATAATTAATTATTATATAAGTTCCTAGGCTTTTTATAACGCTTTAGAAGTAGTCTTTTATCTTTAGTGCCTCTTAGTTTTTTAATAGTTTATTACTTAATCTTAGGGTTAATTTAAATAGATTATCTGCTTATTATCCTAATATTAGTGTAAGTAATACTTCTTATAATATAATTTTTAGTTAGGAAATAAAAATTTTCTATTATAAGAATCTTTTATTATTTATTTTAAATATATAATAAATTAAGTATATATCTATATAATAAGCGCTTTATATTAGTTCTTTATATTATAAGTAATTAGTCCGGGTAACGTTTTCTCTTTCTCGTATAGCCTCGATCTATTCCTTATATACTTTATATATTTCGTAGTATTATACTTAAATATTTTATAATTCTTTATTAAAATTTATATTATTTATAAGCTTATTCTTATATTATTAGGCTCGAGTACTTTATAGGAGTAAAACGTTTATAGCTTCTCTTATTTACGTCTTAATAGCTTCTTATAAGTAAAAGAGTATAGTTTTATTTTTCTCTAGTATATTTAGTCTAGCTTACTTAAACGTTAATAATTATACTTTATTATATAGCTTTAATAGTTATATTTTCTATAATATTACTTCTTTTTATTTTTATTTAATAGTAAACTAATATTCTAATTCTCTTATTATCTTCGTTTTAAATAAAATAAAGTATTAAAGAAGTTTATCTTTAGTAAACTTCTCGAGTAAGTCCTTAGAGTCTAATATTTCGTTTTCTTATTATACGTCTTAAGCAGACTTTTTATATATTTTTATTATAAGTTTAATATCCTTATTAATTAATTCCTTATAATTACTCTAATTATTACTATCCGAATTATTAATACTAAGGTATTCAAATCCTAAATCTACTTCTTCTCAAGTAATTTCTATAAATAGGGGTTATAATATAGTATATAATTATATTAGCCTATTATATTTACTTCTTTTTTAGATAATTATTATAAGTTTACCTCTTTATAAGCGTTTTCCTTAGAATTTACTTTTTAACTTACTTTCTTATAATAATTCTCTATAAGCATTTTTATTTATATAATAATTTCGGGCTATATACTCTAGTTTACTATAATTAAAGTATATATATTTTTATATATACTTTTACTTCTTAGTAAGGTTAAGTTCCTTAAATATAATATTTAATTCTATAGGGTCTCTTCTTTTATAAGAGTTATTATATTATAAGTATCTCTTTTTTCCTTTACTTACGCGTTTATAAGTTAAGTAAGACTTTTCTTTTTGTTTTAGTTTTAACTTATACTAATTATTATTTATCTAGTATATAGCTTTAATAAGTCGTTCTATTATATCGACTTCTTCCTTATATTATAAAAGTTCTTTTTTAACGAAATCCTTAAGACTCTTTTTATACTAGTAATATAAGGCGCTATTATCTTAGCTTATATAAGTAAAGTACCTCTAGAAGTCGCGGGTATATAAAGTAGCTAACCCCTTTTATTATAAGTTCTTAATAGCTCGTTTTACTTTAGCCTTTTTGTTTATTATATTAAAGTTTACTTATAATTCTTTTAGAAATCCTTTTTATATTTTAAAGATTTTTAAAGTAGTTTTTTATATAACCCTTATAAATTATCCTTTATTATTAGTATTAGTAAGGTAGTCTTCTAAAAACCTCTTAATTTAATTAAGTACTTTTTTCTTTAGTATAATTATTACTTAAAGGACTCGTTTTATTAGAGATTAGAATTATTTCCTATTAAACTTTATATATAGTCGAAGCTATAAAATAAAGCCTTAAAGCTAGTTTTGTTCTCTTATAAATAAGTTAACTATTTTATATTTAATATTCTTATTAATCTCTCTTACTATTATAAGTCTCTTTTCTATTACGGGTATTTCTATTATTATAAATCTTTTAGGTTCTTTAGCCTAATAGCCTCTAAAACTTCTTACTTTTAAAAATATTATTACTTAATTAACGTATACTCTAATACTTATTAGTATTAATACTTAAATTATAATAAACCTCGACTCTTAGTAATAAGTTATAAGTAAGTTAATTAGGTTAAGTAAGTAGAAAAGTTAATTAATAGTTAAGTAATATAAAACTATTATAAGTTACTAAGTATATATAAAGATACTTTATTTGAGTTAAGTATAAAGCTTTTATTTACTAAAGAAATACTATTACTTATATAAAACTTTTATTATCTTAAAGTCTTAGGCTAAAGAGTTTAAAGTCTTTATTTTAAGGAGTCTAGAGTCTTTTATAATAAGAGTCTCTAAATAGTCGGGACTTCTCGCTTATAAGACTCTATTATATAATACAAAGTAACTTTTTACTCTTGTAATCTTTACTTATAATTCTCTTATAACCTAGTTATTAAGTCTTAGGCCATAAGCTATTATGTGCTTTGTAATACCTTACCTTTATAAATAACTTATATATTAATATTCCTAGTAATATATCAAATACTCTTAATTAGTAAAGTTAATAAGTAATTACAAATATATATTACTTATAATTAAATCGAATAATTAAGAATTAATAAACCTAGTATTACCTCTTTTTAATTATAGTAAAATCCCTAATATTAAATATTTAGTAATACTATAATAACTATTTAACCTTATAAATAAGAAGCGCTTATATTACTAAATCTTATCTTCTTACTAAAATAATATAATATTAAGAATTTAATAATTAATAAATATATATCGAATAAATTAATAAAAGGAAGAAGAGATATAAATTATATTAAAAATCAATATAAATTTCTAATACTTAGGCTACGTTAATAACTAAACTATAATAAATAGTAATATACCTTTAGTTATAAATATTACGCAATACTTAGAGCTAGTTTAGAATCTTTAACTTGTATACTTACTAATATATACTTTATATTTACTATATCCTTTATTATTATTATTATTATTAGTAATACGCTTGGCTAGTAATATAAAGCTATAAATTAGCTCGGAGTAAAGAAATTTAATAAAGGTAAGTATATTAATAAGATTTAGAAAAGCTTATTATAAGCTTATAAATCCTAGGCGAAATAATTAAAATAATACGTTCTTTATAAATAAATAAGCTATAAGATTAAGTAATATTATTACGTTTACTTATTACTTTTATTTATTAAGACATTATTAGTATTATTTTCTAAAATAATAAAATATATAAGTAAGTTATTTCTTATAATAATATATTATTATTTATAATATACTTTTTCTTAAAGATATTATCTATAATATATAATCTAATATAAATATTTAATAGACTTTATAATTTGTCTTATTTCGATTTATAGCTTTTTAAAGGTTTTAATATTTAAAAAAGAGTAATAATATTATTACTGCCTCGTTTTTAATAATTAAGAAAGCCTTACTTATATTGGTATTAATTAATATATTGCGTTTAGAATTATTAGAGCTATTAGAGTTACTAGGTTTATTAGAGTTATTAGAATCTATATTACCTTTTTTCTCTTTAATAGACTGGCCGGACTAGACTATAGTCTTATGGTTTAGACTGGACTAGACTATAAAAATTAGACCATAGTCTCTATTTTTAGGACTAGACTATTAAACGGTCTTTATTTTATAATTAGGACTAGACTATATATAGTTTAGTCCTAAGAAATCGAGACTAAACTATATAACAGTCTCTAATTTATAGTTAGAACTAGACTATAATAGTCTCAAAAAAGTCGGTTTAAACCGTTTATAATTTAATTAATTAAATATTAAATATTTTTTAATTTTAAATATTATAATATTACTTTTAAGTATTACTTTATAATTTTTATATAAAAACTTTTTTAATTTTATATATTAATAAAGATAATCTAAATATTTATAATAGTCTAGACTAAACTAAACTACTATTTATAGATTAGACTATAAGACTATAGTCCTAAATATAGTCCTTATAAATCTAGGTTTTAAGACCAAACTATTTATAGACTAAACTATAAGACTATAGTCCTAAGTATAATCCCCAAAAATTTAAGTTTTAAGACTAGACTATTATATAGTCCCTAAAAACCCTATAGTCTAGGACCGAACCAGACTGTCGGCTAGTCTACTCTTTAATATCCGATAATATTAAAAAGTAATTTTCTATATTACTATTTATATTATAATTATTATTATTAATTATTACTAATCTTTATAAACCCTCTTTATTATTTTCGGTATAATTAATTATAACTCTTAAGTAATAATAATTACCTTAAATAAGTCGTTTAGCAAACTCTATATCTTCTATATATCTTAAATATATTCTTAAAATTAATTTTATAATATTGCGAAATAGAAAAATAAAATACTAAAATAAAGATATTAAGCCCAAAATAATTAATTCCAAATTGTAATTTATAAGTATTTATATAAATAATAAACCGGAATTAAGAACTTTAAATTATAATATTATAATATAAGAAGAGTAATAAAAATTATTCGTTTGGTTTTTAATAATAAATATAAGAATAAATATAAAGGACTTTAACTATAGCTTTATTTATATGAAAATAATAATACTTATATTATACAAATATAACTAGCCTTATTAGCTATTATTAGAACATTATTAAAGAGTATTACAGATATAACATAATTAATTTCTCTTTATTTTAAATATAAAGTATTATATATACTTCCGAGAATAAAGTCTAAATATAATATAAGACCTCAAATTAAAGAAGGCTCCTCCTATATATTATAAGAATTAAAGAAATTAGTATATTCCCTATTAATAAGTTCGGTTCTCTATTCTTATAGGTAAATAATATTAAAATAATATTAACTATTCTTAATAATATTAAAGTTTGGATTAGCCCTTTTATTATAAGTAATTATATAAGTCTAATAGCCCCGTATAATATTATAACATATAAATCCTAAGTTATTTACTTATTATAATATATCGCTAATTAATATAATTATAAATACTCTTATATATCGTTTGTTTTTATTAATTGTAATTATTATTCTAATAGCTAACTAATTTATATTATCTTAAAGGTTCTATATAATATTCTTTATAAACGCGTTATAAAGTCTTAAAGTAAATATAAATATATTAATAAGCTTATATTAATTATAATATATAAGGTTTATTAGAGTTTAATAAAATACTTTTAGCGCGTAATATATATTATAATAAATACTAAAGTTATTAATAAATAATATAAATAATTATAATATAGGATATTATTACTTAAAGTTAAATAATTTAGAGAATACTTTAATATTAGCTTTATTATCATATTAAACTTCTAATACTCCTGGGGTTAAATAAGTAAATCGAATATTTATAAAGGTATTATCTTTATAAATAACTTAAGAGTCTAAATAAGATTAAAGTCTAGATTTAGCTTAATAATTTATTTCTCTTTAATATTTAATTATAATTTAAAGTATTATTATATTTAGATATTAAGGCGGTATATAATATTAGCTTTTAGCCTTTTATAACCTCGAATATATTTTTAAATAAAAAGAGTTCCTTTTTATTAAGAGTATATAATATACTAAGGCTAATTAAAACGTCTTTATAATATATAATTAATTATAATATAAGGATAATCTTATTTAACGTTTTTAAGTTTAAGTACTTATCTCGTTTAATAAATATAACTCTTTCTTTAAAAGAGGCTTTTATAGCTTTTAAATTAATAATATTACTAGGGATAATAATATTGTATTTTTAGTTTATAACAAAATAACCGGATATTATTATTATAAATAAGCCTTATACTTATAAATATTAAAACTTGATAAGCTCGTTTATATATTTTATAAGGCCGAAATATATAATATAAATTAGGTCCTTAATTATTAAGATCTTAGTAATGAGATTAATTAAATTAAACTAACAATATTAGTTCTTATATTTAATAGTTATTTTAACTTGCTTGTCTTTATTCTTTTATTATTTAGGCTTATTAATAAAGACTTAAATTAGACATTATTTAAGTTATAATATTAATAAATATCCTTAAAGAACTTACTTTAATATTAAGCTAAAGTAATAATTAGAATTATATATTATTAGGTATATAACCTTATTACTAATAGCTAAAGTATTATAACCTTCTGTAATTACTTATAATTATTTCGAGATATTAATAATTTCTCGCATTATAAGGTAATCGCTATTAATACTAATAATATAAGTAATTTAAAAACTAATTATTATATAAATTAAGTCTTTAAAGGAGATAATAATCCCGAGGAATTTATAAGAGGCTCTTTTAAGTCTTCTTATAATTAAAATGCGAGATTTTATTACTTATACTTAGAACTATTTTTTTTTTTATATACTAATATTATATATATACTCTTTAACCTTATTATCTTTAGGGTTAAGCTATTTTAACTTTACTTCCGGCTATTTTAATTCTATTAATCCTTATTAGTAATTTATACTTAAATATTTATATAAATCTAATAAACTATATAAGAATATTAAATTTACTTATTACTTTAATATGTACTTTTTACCTTAGAAACAAAGATAATCGTCGACTCGCTTACAGGCCTCTTTGCTAGGTATTGTTCCTAAGTAGTCGGAGAAAGTGAAATAGACTGGCACTTAAAATGGGCTACAAACTAAGAATACTAAAAATCACTTAATTCACACTAAAAATATAGTATTTTAAGTATCCAAAGAGTATACGAAATTCTACTTATTAATCCAAATCGATAAGTAAGACCTATAAAGTATATTAAATATTCAAACTATTTAAATTCGTATTTAATTCTTACTTTATAATAATATCTTCTTTATTACTAAAACTACTAAATAATACGAAATTATTACCTTATAGTATTAGTTATATTAATAACGCAAGTTTATATAATTCGAGTATAATTTCGAACTAATCGTCTTTTTCTTCTTGTTTTTCTCTTTTTAACTCTAACTTTATATATCTTTTAAGTTACGTATCGAGTTATAAGCTAAGTAATTAAGCGTCTAATCGTACTTTCTTAATTGCCTTAGGGTTAAGAATAGAAGTACGAGTAAGAAATAGTATAATATTATTAAGTAAAATCGATTTAAGTTATTATTTTCGAAATTAATCTTACTTATATATAGTTATACTTTTTGTGTGCTTTTAAGCCTTTTTTGCGTTTATTACTTTTTAGTATATAGTTTTAATTATCTTTTTTTTTATTAGTAATATCTTTCTTTTTCTTATTAATTAGCTTTTATATGTTTTTTATAAAGAGTATATTACTCTTTTAGAGTCGTTAATAACTTTAAGTCTTTTACTTTATAATCTTTTAAAAACGACTAAAGAATATCTTATTTTTAGCTCGAATTATTATAACCTCGTTAATTACTTTCTTAGTACCTTTATAAAACGATTACTATTAATATTAAGTAAGTAAACTTATAAGATCTAATAATTTTAGAGTTATATTATTAAGTAGACTAGCCGGACTAGACTATAGTCTTTAGACTAGACTAGACCAAACTATCTAATAGTCCGCAAAAATTATTTAGTATCACAAAATTAAGGCTCAACTAATCTTATAGTTATAGAATATCTAATCACACTCGTTGAATATTTAGTCACGTCGTATGATTACCTAAGCTCTATCTAAGTACTTATTTCGCTAAGCTCTACGAGAGTAATTTAATACCTAGGAGAAGACTCACTTCCTCTTCTTCTTTCTTTAGACTAAATAATACTTAATATACGCTTATTCGAGTAGTCTTTTCTCACAAACCCTTTCTTCTTAAAGATCAGACCAATTATCTACGCGACATTTAGGACCAAACCGTTTATATAATAGTCCCCAAATTTATTTAAGACTAAATTATAATAGTCTTAAAAAAATTTAAAGAGACCGTTTATAATTTAATTAATTAAATATTAATTATTTTTTAATTTTAAATATTATATCGTTACTTTTAAGCGTTACTCTATAACTTTTATATAAAAACTTTTTTAATTTTATATACTAATAAAGATAGTCTAGTTATTTATAATAGTTTAGACCAAACCGAACCGTTTATAAACTAGACTATAAGACTATAGTCTAAATATAGTCCCTAAAAATTTAAATTTTGAGACTAGACTATTCTATAGTCCCCAAAAAACCTATAGTCTAGGACCGGACCAGACTGTCGGCCAGCCTATTATTAAGGTATTGTTCGACTTAGTATATAATTTGAGGGGTTTAAAAAAGGTAAGAAATAAGTTTTTAATCGAGGGTTTTAATCTCTTTTATATCGTTTCTTATAGTCTTCTTTTTAAATCGATTAAGGTTCTTTTCGACTTGTTTCTATTATAGTCTTTATAGTCTTACCTTTTTCAAAGCGCTCTTAATAGTCACTATAATAAAGGTCTTTTATTAAATCGAGTAAAGGTCTTAAAAGAAGACTAAAATCTTATAATCGAGTTCGAGGTTTATAATCGCAAATTAAAAAGCCTTTTAATACTAATACTTATAAACTTAAAAGATAATAACGTCTAGAGGCTAGAGAACGTATATAAGATATAAAGGGAATAAAAGAATAATAATACTATTTTTATATACTTTTAAATAGAATTCCAGTGTATTATAACCCTCCCCCTTAATTGCAAAGAATTATATACTAGGACTCCCCCTCTTTTGCGCCTAAAAATTTAATAAAAGAATTAAGCTATAATAAAGTAATATTATCGTTTGTAAACCCTAATCTAATATACTAATCTTCTCTCTTTTATTTAGGTTATTATTAAACTATACTATTATAATATATTTGCCTTGCGCGATATAGAAAAGTAGGATTTTATAATTGCTTTTAGTATTAATTGTTTTAATAACTATAAGGGATTTATAATTCTCGGGGGAAATAAAATAGACTTAATAAGTTAGTATATACTAAATTTAAGTTAAGTAAGTAGGTGAGTAATTCTTACTTCTTAAACCTCGTTTAGAATAATTATTTCTACTCCTTAAGTATATCTAATGCGAAAGCTAGTCTCGTTTATATTATATAGGTTTCTAGGCTATATTTTGTATTAAATTAAAACTAAGAGGTATATCGCTTTATATTAGTACTTTATAATCTAATCGTTATTAGTAGTTACTCTTTTCTTTATAATTGCCTTAGTCTTAATTTTATATAATTACTTTTCCTTCTAGAACTCTATAAGCTAGTAATACGAAGGTACTAGCTTATTAACCTCTATGCGAAGTTTTGTAATAATTACTATAAGAATCTCTTAAGTCGGGAGTTAATTATAGGTTAAGCTATTTCAACTTTACTCCTGGCTACTTTAACTCTACTAGTCCTTATTAGTTATATATACTATAGTACGTATAGTATATTTATGTCCGTATGGGAATATCAAAACTCTATAACTACTTTTAATATTCTACTTAAAATATAATCAAATATAATTACAAGAAATAATATAAATAAATAAAATATCCTTATATAAGGGGCTTTAACCGCCCCCCAACCCCCGGAACTAACCCTAACTACTAACCCTAACCCACTGTGTTTTAGTAGAGAAAGTATCTCTAAGTACGTGCGTTTCTAGGTATACCCCCTAAGAGTTAAAGTAGCCGGGAGTAGAGTTGAAATAGCTCAACCCTTAATTATACTTAAGCTAATACTTAATAAAGAAGAAGACTTATCTCTCTTACGCATTTGTAAGAATTCGATTATAACTATTAGTTCTAGGACATTTTCCTTTAGTCGTTTAAGTAATCGCATTACTTAAGATTCTTGGGTTTACTCGATATATTCGTGTAGCTATATATTTTTATTCTTTAGGATATTCTTTTAAGAATATAATTGCGTTATATAGTTATTATTTTGCGTCGTTTGTATTATTTAGTATAATAGAGTCTTTAAGGGGTTTTTAAAGAAGTATACTAGATTCGCGATTTAAAGTTATAGTAAAAATTTAAGAATAGTTATAAAGTTTACAAAGATTTTTTATTAGGCGTTCTTATATAAATTATCTTTTTGGTTTTGCGGCCTATTTTGAGTACTAGCCTATTTTACTTTCCCCGACTATCTAAGAATAATAGTAGAGAGGCCCGTAAGCGAGTCGACGATTATATAAGATATACTTATATAAGGGGCTCTTATTACTTTTTAACCCCTTAGAAACTAACTTTAATTATTAATCCTAACCCATTATATTTTAAAAGAGAAAGTGTCTTTAGGTACATATATTTATTAGGTATACCTCTTAGAATTAAAATAGCTAGGAGTAAAGTTAAAATAACTTAACCCAAGTATTATTTTGTTTAGTATTGTCTTATAGCCTTAAGCGAGTATTAGCGCCTACTCTAGATAGTGTTTTTTACAAATCGCTTAAAACTTTAAGTTGCTTAATTTTAGCGTGGGTTATAAGGCCTTCCCGCTTTAAACTTAAAGTTTTTTTTCTTAGAAAAAATTAGTTTAAATAGTTTGTATTTAGGGAAAGAGCGATTTAATTGGTTTTAGTTAAGGAAAGAGAAATTTAATTGGATTTAATTTAGTTTTAAGTTTATTAAGTAAGTTTAAGTCTAAACTTAATCTTAACCCTAACCTTAATTTTAATCTTAACTCTGATCTTAATCTTAATCTTAATCTTAATCTTAATCTTAATCTTAATCCTAATCCTAAGCTTAATCCTAATCCGGATTAATCTAGATAGGTAATCCAGGTTTATCTTAGCTTAATTTTTAATATTTAGATTATTTATAAATTAACTTAGGTCAATTACTTTGTAGTGGCCCCCTAAGTAGTAATAATAGAAATGCATAATATAATTAATGCTTACCTATTTAATATTAACCTAGATAATAATGCTAGAACCTGGGGTATTTAATCTAAGTATAACTTAGAGACTATTAGAGTTAGTAATTCGTAAAAAGGAGCTTCAAATAACTAAAAGAAGCCTCCCCTAAGGAAGTAGGAAAATACTAGATTATAAGAGTATTAGGAAATTAATAATAAAGTCGTCTAGAATAGCGGGATTAATAAACTTATATAGTTTGCTTTTATTATTAGTAATATAAGTTATTAGGCCTCTTTTTTAGTTTATTAGTGTTATAATAAACTCAATATATATTATTAAACGTATATTATAAGGGATTTAGTTATTATTAATAAGTAAGACCTTATTATTAATTATAAACTATTAACTAATATTAATATTAGCGTTAATATCTTTAGTATTATCCGACTAAGCCTGTATATTAAGTAATAAGTTTTTAAATATATTAGAGATAGCCTTTTATATAGTTTTTAACTAGACTTTATTTTAAAATAAATTAATAATAACTACTATATAGGCACTAGTACAAGTGTTTGACCAGGGTTAACCTAGGTTACTTATAAATATACTAAAGATTATTTTCAAATTAAACCGGAATTAACTAAGGTTAACTAAGGTTAACCCGGGTTAACCTGGGTTGACCAAGGTTAATTATACTATTAATAGTAAATTAGTAAAAATTTGAAGTTTAATCTGCGAAACGGGTTAAACTAGTTTAAAAAGTTAACCCAGTTTAAATTAAGTTTAAATAAAATTTAAAAAAACCTTTTTTTTAAAAATTTTATTTATTATAATTTAGCCTATCTAGGTTAGTAGCTAGCCTCCCTAGTACTGTTTTTCCTGTTTTAACCGAATTTATAACTCGCTTAATTTTAGCGTTGAAATTGGGCTAGTTATAGCTTAATCGAAAAATTTAAGGGACGGGCTATAATAACTTGCCTCCCGGCTAAAATAACTTAGTTAACCCTACCCACAGGTATATATCTAGGAAGCTTCCCCCACTATACTAATTTATATGCGCGCAAGAGCGTGTAATATATATTATTATACTAACTCATTATAATCCAGATCTAATTTATGCTCCCTATCTTGCGTATAACCCTTAAAAGGTTCTACTATTATAACTTTAACTTCTTATATTACTTGCCTTTATAATATATCTCTTATAATTATCGCTATATCTTTAAGGCAATTGTCTTTATATATAGAAGAAATCCCCTCTATATAACTCCTTTCCCTTTGTATACTTAGTTTATATTAATTGATATATCCTTCTACTATTTGCGCTATTACTAGAGTAATAAAACTCACTTTATTTAGGCCTAAATAGACTATAAAGACTTGCCCGACTAGTAACCTAGGTCGCTTAAGGATTATAGGGGCTAAGGAGGGGGGAAGTTCGAAGACTAAGGGTAGTCGTCACGTACTCGATTCTATAACACGTGATACTTCTCCTAGTATACTACGGGGTCTACCTTTCTCTCGAATAATAAGGATATATTAATGTTTGGTAAGGTATATAGTTTAGCCTTGCTTGCGCATACAAATTACTATGGCTAAGCGAGAGTGTTAAGTGTACCCCCGAAAAGTTGTTTTAGCCGGGAGGCAAGTTGTTATAGCCCGTCCCAAATTTAAACTTAATTTAATTAAGGAAGTTACTCTTAATCGCACTTTCCTTAATTATACACTTAATCAAAATAGCTTATTTTAACTTATATTTAAAATATATAATATATACTAATATAGCTCTTTTTATATTACTAATTATATAGGTTAATAATTAAGTTCTTGGAAAGATCACGTGACTTTGCAAAGTCACGTGATTAGTAACTATAAACGCTAATTAAACGAAGGCTAAACTTACGCTTAAACCTAGTTAAACTAATATTAACCTAATTAAACTTGGTTGACCCGGGTTAACCAGGGTTAAATCCTAACCTTTATATAATATATAAGTTAGCCTTATATTAAACTTGGCCAGCCCTGGTCAAACACTTAGTAGTGGGCCCCTAAGTATTTTATATTTATTGTAAGCTCGTATTTGCTTATATTAGTAAATCCGACTAGGAGCTTATATCTCTTTATTAATATTAGACGCTAAATCTAATAGCTTAATATCCGAATATATATTCTAAAAGTTATTCTTAGTATTTCTTACATTATAAAACCTAATAAGTAAGTATTAAGTAAGTATTAAGTAATATAATAAACTCCTTCTTTAGGTTTAATTATTATTATATAAACAAGTTTATTATATAAAGGGGCGGGCTAAAACAACTTGCCTCCCGGCTAAACCAACTTATTTAAACCTACCTATAGGTGTATATCTAGGAAGCTTCCCCTACTATACTAATTAGTATGCGTGCAAAAGCACAAAATATATACTATTATACTAACTTATCAAAATTATAATCCGGATTTAACTTATATTCTTTATCTTGTATATAACCTTTAAACCCTTTCCCTTCGATTACTTTCTCTTATAATATACTCCTTATAATTATCGCTATATCTTTAAGGCAATTGTCTTTATATATAGAAGAAATCCCCCTTATATAACCCCTCTCTCTTCTTATGCCTAGCTTATATTAATCGATATGCCCCTCTACTATCCGCGCTAGCGTAAGGGTAATAGAACTATCCTAATTTAGGCTTAAATAAACAACAAATACTACTAGTCCAGTCAGAGACTTAAGTCGCTTAAGGATTGTAGGGGCTAAAGAGGGGGGAAGTTCGAAGGCTAAAGAGTATTATCAAGTACTTAATTCGGCCACTCGTAATACTCCTCCTAGTATATTACGAGGTCTACCTTTCCCTTATATATGTATAGGGTTAAGAATAGGCGTTAAAAACTCTAATATAAGAAAGGGACTAAGAGTATTAGTTACAGGCCTATTATAATACTAGTAACGATATATATTAGTTAGTAAGATTACTCCCCTATTCGTCTTGCGTTCCCAAATAATATAATAATAAGGTAAACTAAAACACTATCGAATAGTATACTTATAACTAGGAGGAGGGGGCCTAATTACTAGTAGCTTCTTATACTCTAGGAGTACTTTCTCTAGCGTAAAACTATATACTAATTTTAGTACTATAGCAAAAAGAAGTATATTAACTTATATTTTCGGTCGCAATCGCTACTAAGCTATAAGAGTAGTTATACCTTTATACTACGATTTCTAGAAGTGTTATAAGTATAGGAATATACCTTGTAAGTCTTTGTTTCCTCGCTATAAGTATAACTTAAGTATTATATAATAACCTTTAATAGGACTAGTAATTATTACTCTAAAATAGTAGTATTAATCGACCTAGTATTTAATAATTTTCTCTTTCTAAAGGTATAACTAGGTCCCTTCGTAATAACTTATAACTAGAAGGGGGAAAGTAACCCTTATTTCTTCTAGCTTATTATTGTACGCCTTTAAACTTATATTAGAAAGTAGTATATTCTAGGCCCTAAAGAATAACTAAAATAAAGGGTACCTTTTTACTTTACTATTCTCGTCTTTAATTAGACCTAGAAAGAACTTCTTAGTTTTGGCTAGTATATTTATATTTACGTGCTATTAGTAGAGAATATAAGTTAATTATAGGAATTGTATATTAATATACTTAATTAGAGCTAGTTCCCTATTTATTACAATAAAAAGAGGCTCTTTAATTATGTTTTAAACTATAGTATTATATAATTGTTACAAAGCCTACTTATAATTAATCTTCTTTTTTATAAAAAGGAAAATAATACTAACTTAAACTACCTTATTATTCCCCGAAATTATATAAATATTTAGTAATAGCATATTAAATCGGTTTGTTTTATATATATAATCGAGTAAAAGAATATTAGAATATTACTTTTATATAATAAGAGAAATAGAGTAAAAGAAGAAGAGTCGAGTAAGGGCGTTAGTTAACGGATTAATATTATATATAAGATTAAATCCTCCTTCGTACAACTCTTAGTAAATCGTTAGTAAACTATAATATAAAGACTATAATACGTATACTTAAAGAAACTATTCTATAAGAGTATAATTATTAAGCTAGTATAACCTTATCGCTTATACTAGATTTAATATATCCTTTTAAAAGAGTATAACTCTTAGTTTCTCTTGTCTTATAACTATAAGGATTTGCGAGTTATTTAAGCTAATAGTAATAAGATTTTTAACTTAAGTAATAACTATAGGGTCTAATATAGCGATTTTATAAGTAGGATAGGCGGCAAGTATTACTAAGGGCTTATAATTATATATCCCTTCTAAAACAATAAGTTCTTACTATTACAATAAGGCATTTTTCTTTAATATAACCTTTATCTTATAATCGCATTTCTTACTCTTTTTTGCGCGTTACTTTAACTCGTAGTATACCTTAGTATGCCTTTAAATAGTAGTCTTACTATACTTATCGTATATAAAGACAATTCGAGTCTTAATAATATTGCGTTTAAAGAGGGCGTAACTATTGGCTTTAGCGTGCGTATAAATCGATTTAATTATAATAGGCAAGTCGTTATAAATAGTAATAGGCGGGGGGGACTATAAGTACTAAGGGATTCTATATTAAAGGCTAAAGAGTAAAGGTAAAAGAATATAAGGATATATTGTCTTTGTTTATAGTATATATTTCAGCCTTATATATATATACAAATTAGTATAAGTAAGCGAGGGTATTAAGTATACCCCCGAAAAGTTAGTTTAGCCGGGAGGCAAGTTGTTTTAGCCCGCCTCTATATAAAGACCTTTACTAAAATTAAGAGCCTAAGAGATATTAGTATAAAGTATCTAATTAGCTAAAAGCCTATATATAATATATACCTTATATTATCCCAAGATAATAACCTTTATAATAAATAATAAATATATTTGCAACTTAAACGCCTTAAAGTATAATATAGTTATAAGTACTAATTATACCTTAAAATCTATTCTTGCTAATAACTCTTATAAGTAATTACCTATTATATTTCTTAATAATCTCCTTATATATAAAGCGTAAGATATTATATAATATATAATTTAATTTTTACTAAAATATTATATTTGTTATTATTATATACTCCTATATATATAAATATTATAATATTAGAAATAAAAGGATTAATTTTCGCAATTAATTACGAGACTAATAAATAATCTTATTACTCTATAAATCCTCTAACAATATTATTAAATATATAAGTAAATCGTTTAATAAGTCTTTATAGAAAACTTCTTTATCTTTTATAAAGTAATAATAAAGTCTCCTTATTATAAATAATAAGAGGCTTCCTCTAATTATCTTAATGGGATTATATAAATTAAGTAAGATATATAAGAGTAACTTTATAAGGTAATACCTTATAAATAACTTTAATATTTTATTTTTATAAATAAACTTTTTAATTACTTATATAATTATTTAGAGTAATATAATAAGAGAATTATCTAATATTAAGAATAAATTAATATTTATTAATACTTTAAGTTAGGTTAATTCGGCTAAGCTTTATTTTTTAAATTAGAGTTATATATAAGATTTATAAGTCTATTAATATTTTAGATCTTATTTTGTAATCACTTAATAGATATAAGTTATATTTGGACGTATTTCTTAAAATAACTTTCTAATAGCTATTTAAGGGTTTATTATTAGTTTAAATCCTTATTTGCAATTATTATTAGGTACTTTATTTATAATAATATTACTAAACTTTCTAGCTAAATTGCCTAGTTATTTAGGATTGTTATTATAATATAATTAGTTTATATTTGCTTTTAATATATTGTTTTTATACTATTATACTTTTAGAGCTAAAAGTCCGTGCCTATTTATAATAATATAAATTAATAAGAGTATAATTCTTATAAAAAGTAAATAATACTTTACTTTATTAATAAAAATAAAGTAATATTAATTTAAAAGATTATTAACTTTCAGAATTAATTTAATAATAGAGTTTTAACTAATATTATAGTAATTATTAAAGTAGGCTAGAAGATAAAAAATACTATCTGTTATATTATTAAATTTAGCTTATATTTAATTAAAGTAATCTAGAATAATCAAATATAAGATTAGTTATAATAAAGTTTTTAATTTGTAATTGCGTTAAAGAATTAAAAAACGGTCTTACAAACGCTATTAATTATATAGTTAATAGACTTATTAAAGGCTCCCTTATAATAAATACTTATATATAATAATATTATAATAATAATTATTTTCTTGCTTAGGTTTATAATATATTTAATGATAATTACTTATACTTCTAAGTCCTTTATTATTATAAGTAACTCATATACGCTGATTAAGTAGTATAGTTTAATAAAGAATATTAGATAAATCCCTATTAGAATAAGTTACTTGTAATAATATTAAAAAAAAAGAAAAGCCCTAATATAGTTATTTGCCTAATATCCCGGATTATCAAACATACCTAATATTCGCTAAATATTATATTATTATTTCTTATATAATTAGATTTAATAACTCTAAATAATTACTTTTTACTTAAAGTAACTTAACTTTAGCTTATTATTAATATATTATTATATTTATTCTAAAAGAATTTATATATTATAATTATACTTTATTACTTACGGGCGGATCTTTGTTTTACTGGGTCTGTCCTAGGTCGGACTAAGGCTAGTCCTATTCTGACCTAGGTTTCAACTAGGTTCGATTTAAGCCGATATAAGCCGACTTAGGCCGATATATAGCCTAAGTCCGACTGAAAGTCGGACTTAAGTACAAACCTAAGTTTAAGCCTAGGTCTAATTAATACTAGCCTAAGTATCACTTGACTTAAGTTATACTTTAATTAGATATAGGCTTAAACTTAGGTCTAATTAGTACTTACCTTAAGTCGGACCTAGGCCCGAATTAGGCTTTACTAGGCCGTCGCCCGTCAGATTAAAAAAGGCCGACGTATAATAAAAGCACGTGATACAAACAAGTACCAAGTCTTTATACTCAGGCAAACTAAGTTGCGTATATACTAAAATTTAATTAATCTACTTTATATATATAATTGTTATAATAGTATAAAAGTACAAGTGCAATTATAATTGCAAGTATAAGTATAAGTATATACGCATACAAATTATTAGGTATACTAGCCTCTAAAAACTCTACTTATTATAATTATCTATAATTGTATAATATAAAGTTCTTAGCAAAAATACTCTAGTAATTAATAAATATAGCCTTTCCCAATTCCTTAGGTCGTTTTATCTAAGTTATCCTCATTTTTGTTAGTAGTACTTTTCTTAAGTAATATTATATATTAGAACTCTCCCGGGTTATTAGTATTACTATTACTATTCTCGTTATAGTTATAGTTATAATAGGGTTATTAGTATTACCTCTCGAGATTAAATATATTATCGTTATTAGCTAACTTATCCCCGACTAAACTATCTTTATTAATACTTTTATTTTTAGTCGCTATAAAAAAATCCTTATTAATAGATCCGTCGCTATCCTCGTTTAGATCGATTGGCTTCTTTATATGCTTTTACAAGCGTAGTTAAATAAGATATATAGGGAAATTATTAATAGAGATTTAATTCTTAAATAATTTATTTTAATAAAAGCTATCGACAAAGGGTAATAAGTAATTAACCTTTTTGTATTTCGCTAGCAAGGTATTACTTATATTATATAAGTGGGTTAATTTATAATATACAAGTAACTAAATAGTAATATCTATATAGATTAGCCTTACTTAAACTAGACTAGATATCGAGTAATAGTTACTTATAGTATAAGAACTTTAGCCTTATCTTACTTATATTCTCGAGGTTTATATATCGATATACAAAAGTAAATAAATCCCGATTTTAACCCTAGTTATAATAGCTATTAATATAGGCTTGCAACTACTTAAAATCCATAATATTAGCTATATTAGGGTATGTTTTTATATAATTAACTAAGAACTTTTCGTAATACTAGATTAACGAGTTTTTCTAATTATATATATTTCGAGCTATTTTATTTACCCTAGTACGAAAGACTTAATACTTAGATTTAAGTCGACCTATTACTTTATTAACTAGCTTATTATAATATTGCGTATTAAGTCTTATAATATAATATTAGCGAGCTATTCGTTCTAACTTATTAAATAGCTTATTCTCTCCCGCGATATATTTAATAATTATTTAGCCCTTAGTCTTTGACTTCGCAACTATATTATATTAACCTTTACTATCTTCTAATAATAGCTACTAAATGGAATAAGGTTATATAAGGCGAATTATAGCCGTCTAGTCTAATATAGTAAGAGAGTTATTAAGAGGAGTATTCGGGTTAGTACTAGTATTGCGTAGCTTAGGTTGTAATTATAAAGGGGAGACGACTTAGTTAAGAGCCTAGTTAATAACTTAATTCGGAACTTAAAAAGAAACCCGAGTAAGACCCTATATATAATCTTATAAAAAGACTTAAGAGGCTTTGGATTTGGCTTTACTTTATCTCTAAGATAACAAAGACAAGAAAGAGAAAGGTTTATTAGGTTCTAATATCGTAATAGGTTTGGGCTTACTTATAAACTTAATTACTTAATAAAAGGGTTATTAGGCTTATAGGGCAATAATCTTCTTTATTAGCTTTACTTAGATTAGCTATAATTAATAATATTAGTAAAAGATATACCTTTATCTTTTTCGGGCTAATAAGGCAATCCTCCTTATTATTAGTTACTATAATAAGCGTATTAGTTTTCTTATTTAACTTATCGGTTAAACTACCAAATAAAAGAGTACGCCTATTCTTTGTTAATTAAGTATACTTCTTATTTAATAAAGCTTACAAACTACTTTGGGAACCCTAAGAGTCTCTTATTATACTAGTACTATTAAATAATAAGTATAATAAGTATATTATAGTCGGGAAATTGAATATATATAGATGTAAATAAACTTATATTAGTATAAAGGCCTAGCTAGATAGCTTAAAAGATATAGGCTTATACTCGTATAATACGCTTAGTAAGTAATATATACTCGAGTATGTTTTACCTACTTTAGAATAGGCTTAACTAACTATAATATTAATATTATTATTAATTAATTAATTAAGTATATAGTTATCGTATCATTAAGATAAAAGGAATCTTTCAAGTAAATATAAAAGAAGGCAAGTGTAGACCTAGGTTTTGCGCTAGCCGGACTAGGTCCGGGCGGAGCCTCGTCCTAAGGCTATCTTAGCCTTATTTATACTACTAGTATTATTTAGTTATTTAGTTTATTACTTTATTAGATCTTTAACAATACTAAGTATAGTTTTACTTATACTTCTATTTCGAATTATAGTTTATAAATACAAATAAGCCTTTAACTTATCTTCTCTCTAATACTAATTATATTTATTACCTAAACGGTATATTCGATATTCGATTTCCTTTTATAACTTATATAATATCTCTAATACTTACTTAAAGTATAAATTATATTACTAAGTGTTCTAGTATATATTACTAATCGTGGGTAAGGTATAACTAAGGTACTCGCAATATAAAAAAGATTATACGAATTATAAAGTAAGCTCTTATATATAAATAAAATGTCAAAATTAACTTCTTATCTATAGATAGCCGGCAATTATAAGAGAAAGGGGAATAAAGCGCCGAAAAAGCGACCGGTAATATCCCAAAATATTATCGATAAGCTATTAAGTAATAGAGATATAGTAGTAAAACCGGATTACCTCGTCGGTCCTTTACCAAATAGCGTCTAGTCGAATTTAGCTAATTTTGTACCCTACTTTAGTATAAGTAATGCAAAGTAGTTAAAGGAGTTCTTATAAAGTAAATAATTCGCACTATATTACGAGATCCTTTATTATAACGTTATTAAGACCTTTATATAACGGGGACCCGAACTCTATATTATATAACAATATCTAATAAATAGAGAAGCCTATAAATATCGAAAATTCTCTAAGGCTATACTTATATATACTAATTAGGAGCTAATTAATTAGTATATATATGTCCTATATTTACTAAAGGATACTAATACCTAGGACTATAAGGGACTATTCTTCGAGAAGAATATTTATATATTGGATATCGAGAGTCGCTTATATATATTAATCCTTCGAGTAACTATTAATAAGGCGACGGTACGGAATAAAGTAAAGTATAATTCTATTTTTACTAACTAAATAAACCAAAGCTCGAAAAGAAACAAAACCAATAACACAGCTATAAAGAAACCGGCTTATTAAAAGACATAAGTCTTAGAATAGAAACCTAGCTAACCCAGCTAACCTAGCTAACCTAGCTAACCTAAACTACTAACCTAACCCAAACTACTAAAATAATTCGAATAATCCGAACAAGCCGCAAAAATCCCTTACGAGCCAAATATAAGTATACTTTCTCTTAAACTAAAAGTAGTCCGTCTCTAATTATTAATAAATAGACTTAGGGCTATATTAGATTAAACTTACCTATAGTTACTAAATATAGACTATAGTCGCTATAATATTATACTAGCGTATATTGCAAAGTTTAACAAATCTCCCCTCTTATTAAAAAAACTTTAAATATATTTATATTTAAATACTAGAAAGGCGGCCTTAGAATTAAACGTCCTTGTCTCCTAGTAGGCGGATAAGCTAAACGCTTAATTAAATAAGTACTCTTTTATATATAAAGTACTTACTAAAGAAGAGGTAAAGTAAATTAAAGTCTTTAAAGCGTTATAAGACAATCTAATATATTAACCGATAGACTATAATAAATACTATACTCGATTAGGTATTCTAGAGTGCGATTAGCTATAGTTCGAGTTAATACCTCGAACGATAACCCTTAAACCCTAGTAAGTTATAGCTATTAGTTAAATACTCGAGATATAAAACGAGTAAAAGAAGATAGCTATTCTTGCTAATAGTATTAGATTAGGCAAAACAATTACTATTCTAAAGTAGTTACTTAAAGTAAGTAATATTCCTAAGTAAGCCTATTCTAGAGTTAATTTAATGAGGAGTAGTAAATTATTAATTACGAAAATACTTAAGAGGCTTATAATAAATAGCTAGATAATAGAAGTCTAATTAGTAAAGATAATATTACTTTAACCGCGCTAAGTATTAAACTATTCCTCTTTATTATACTATATATATTACTTAATTAATAAAAGGACGAGATCGAGCACTTCTTACCTAAGCTTAAAGTCAAGATATATTATAGAGATATACGTGACTTCTTAAAGCTAAAGAAGTCCGACTCTTATTTTAATAGCTCTTAAGATAACCTTAGAACTATTATCTTAACTAGTATTAATACCTTTTAATTTAAGTATAGCCCTATAGCCTAGAAGTCCTAGTATACTAGACATAGTAAAATAATAATAATAGAGATTAACGACTAATTCGTATATCTTAATAAGGAATAGCTAGCGAACCTCTTTAATTATTTCTCTCTAATAGTTATTAATAAAGCGTATTACCTTAAAAATCCGGATACCTCTTAATATACGACTATTATATAGCTTATAGCTAAATTTATACTAATAGCCATTATATCTATCCTCCCTAATCGTATAAACGATTAGTATAACTATATTAAATTCCTTAAAGTTCCCGACTCTCTTTAGAAACAAGTAAATCTAGATAGTTAAGGTATTTTGTCGAATATTAATCTATTTATATTAGATTAGACTTACCTAGTAGCTATATTGTAATAAACACTAAAGGCTATTACTAAATTTATTATACCGCTAATAATTGGCAAGGTTTCTAGTATAGATAAGCTTCGCGCTAGCGTACGTCTATATAAAGTATAGGCCTAGTACGCAATTCGACGAACTTACGCTTTTAAGAATCCCGTAAATAAGATATATTATATCGGAGAGGATATTCCTAATATATTTATTTGGCATATTAAGTGTTTATTTATATTAGATAAATAACTATAATATAAGCTTAAATCGCATTATATAATAAAGTACTTAATTTGCGTAAATAAATAATTAGGAAAAGTAATATATAACCGAAAATATTCGCGCTAACTACTTCTCAATTTTATATAGACTAGATAGGCGTATATAAAGGAGTATTTTATAGCCGACACGATATTAATATAAAAATCCCGTCTATAGTTACTATTCGATATCTTTTATTTGTATTATAAGAAATATACTATTATAAAGTATAAAGAGCCGTTTGAAATACTTAGTTATAATAATATCTCTACTTAACTAGCTACTATATATAAGAGATTGCCTAAGATACGGGTACTTTTACGTATTATTGCGAAGTTAATTGTTAAGAGAAAACGCAAACTAATTATTTGGGCTAGCTTGCTTATAAACTAGCTATTAGTTCTCGCTATTCTTAATACTCTAAAGATTACCTCTAGTTATTTCTCTAATAATATTAATAGCAAAGAGCGTCGAGATATTATTTACAAGTTTATATATAATAAGATTTAAGTATTTATCGGTTTATTTTACGTAGGAAGTACTAGGCTTAATCTCTAAAGCTATTATAATTATTCTCTAGATTTTAATCCTCCTCTATTTATTAGGTTAGCTATATAATCACGCGGTCGTCTTTAGTATATTAAGTAACGATTACTAGTCGAGTACTTAGAGCTCGTTAATACTAAATACTTTTACTTATTAGTTCTTCTAAAAATATTAGAAAAGGCTATACTAAGTATTATTACGAAGCTATCTATCTTCCTTAAAGAGAAACTAGACGATTATAATCCTATAGAGTTTAGTATCGATATTAGTAACTAGTTTATTATTAATAAAGAGCTAATCCGCGCCCCCGACCCCCGACTCGTACTTATATTATATAAATAACAATTAGATATATTTGAATTTATTAAGTATATCCAAATACTTGCTCGGGGCGATTAGTATATTATAAATAGTAAGAGAGATAACGGCTAGAGAATAAACGCAAATTTAAATATACGCGATCCTAAAGAAGGGATAAAACACAAGCCTATCGACCTTATATTATCTAATAAGGAAGACGATAATAAGTATAACAATAATAAGTATAACGATAACGAGTATAACGATAACGAGTATAACGATAACGAGTATAATACTAACGAGTATAACGCTAATAAGAAGGGGCTAGTTAAGGCTTATATACGTTAGTATATAAAGAAGGATCTAAAAGACGAATTAGGGATAGGTTCTAACAATAGATTCTCTAATACTTATATTAATATATCCAAATTAAAGAGATTCGGCAAAACGTTTATTATATCTTGGGGTCTTATATTATTAGGTATAGCCGTAGCCTCTAGCTCTAGATTAAACAATAATAACGATAGTTAAGAAAAGTCTAGTTTCAAACTAAAGGATTAAGGCAGCGATTATAGTAATAGAATATTATTTTATAATAATATTAAAAAGGACTATTATTAAGTAAGCCATTTCTAAGGGGTCTATAATAAAGAGATAATAAATAATTAAAAGTATTGTTTTACGGATCTCGGCTTTACTACTTAGTAGCTCGAATATATATAGACAAAGATAGTAAAGAGAGAAGAGAATAGCTTCGTTTGTAATATATATAGTTTCTTTTACGACGTATACGCATTTCCTTTAATTTCTTCTATACTTATATATATATATAGATAAATATTAAAAAAGGCAATTTGTTACTATCGAGACCCGATTTCTAATAATATTAGTAAGTACGTTGCGTCGCTACTATAAGAACTAATATATAGATATTATTAATATTAACGACTTATCTCTAACCTTACGACTACAAACTACCTCGAAAATGCCTTAACGCACACTTAGTAATCGACTAATAGTTATACGATAGTAAATTGATAGTAATATATCCTATAACTTAAATAATAAACTAGACGATATAGCCTATCTTTCTAATAAGGGCCATTATAATACCGACTATAATAATACCCAAGACGAGCCTTCCCTATATTTTATATATATAAACGAGTTAATTGTAGCTTAGTCGATTACAAATAAGTCGAATATAAATAGATTAATAGTATATAAGTCAATTACAAATAAATTAATAATAAACGAGTCGACTATAAATCTATTACTAGTAGATAATATTAGCTATATATATCCTCTTAGGTAAGGCTCTTTTTCTAGATAGGGGTTTATAATTAATAAGAGAGAATATAAGTCTAGCGATATATTTGGGGACTTAATTAACTTAGTAAGTCGTATATATAAGGAGTAAATATATATTAATATATATTAGACTATAGAAAACGTACCTAATAACGAAATAGTAGTTCCGACTTCTTTTTATACTATAAATCTTAATAGTAGAGATAATAATTATAAAGACCTATACGAATCCCTAGATAAAAACCCAAATACTATAAACCTTATATATAGAAATCCCAAGACTTTAAGCAATAATAATAATAATATAAATAAATTATAATAATCTTATAATATTTTACTATCCGATATACCCTCTATACTATCCTCTTTACCTTTTAATATAAAGGTTATATAATAGCTATCCTCTAAGGGCCCGATATTCCTATTCTTACTTACTTTAGGGTTATAATACGAATAATTATTAACCTCTTGTATAAAATATACGCGTTTAAGGGAGGTATTAATAATAGGTTAGGTAAACCTAGCCGGGGATAAAGTTATTTTACCCAAAAGGATTAATACCCTTTAGCGACTAGTACGTAAATATTTGCTAATACTTCGTTTAATATGTAAGCTAATTATTATTGTTCTTAAACAATAAGCTATATTAGCTCCGGGTAAGAAAAAGTATGCGAAAAAACAATTTATTTAAGTAAAGCAAAAGATATTTTATTATTAATATAATCTCTCTAATCTCGTTACTTATATACTTACTACTAGACGTCTTACTAAGAAAATATACTTTAGATTTACGTAATATATTAATAATCCAAATAAATTCTAGTATTCGAAGTCTTAGGGTAATAGCGTACTAATAATATTTGGATAGTTCGCTAAGACTAATAATAATAATACTATTTTACTTAGTGACATTGTCTTACTTAAGGACTGCGTATATAGCTATAATAAGGGTCGTATTATATTCGTAAGTTAAGACTTTCGAGAAGTATATAATAATAAAGGTAAAATTATTCTAACGATATAACCTATCGTATTTCGAGAAAACCTTAGAGTATTATACTTATTAATTGATTTCGATAATAATAACAAGTTATTCTTATTAACCTTAGGGTCGTTTAAGCTAGTACTATTAGCGATAGACTATATTTTAAATATTAATATAAGATAGGATTTCAATTTAGACGCCTATAGTACTAGATTAGCCTTATTAGACGAATTACTATTTAAATCCAACTCCGATTCTATCGAATTATAATCCTCGGATTCTCTACTATTATAGCCTACTACTAATACCCCCTCTTAAGACTAGTAATATATACCTTTATATTTTATTCGTTATATAGTAAACTATTTAGAGAAGACATTTAGACTTATTCGCTTTATATATCTTATACGAGGTAATCTAGAGGTTAGTTATTATAGTTAAAAAGCTCTCGAGTCGTTTGCTACTCCTAATTCCCTCTCTCTCCTATTTGTCTTATTTATTAATAATTTTAGTATATATCATAATATATATCGATTTATTAAAGGTTTTTATTTTACTCTAGTATCCCTTACTAGTAGTAAGCAATATAAGGGTGGGAATTAGTTTACTTGGACGTTAGGACTATACGGGGTATTTATAAAAGACATTATATAGAATCTCGAACCGGGAATAAAGAAGTTAACTAATAGTCTAATACTTGATATTAATAGTATTCCTATATTAGTTAAGGCTTTTCTAATTTGCCTAATAAGAGATATGCCTTAAATAGCCGATAATAATAGATTTATACGATATTAAGCTATTTATAGCTATTATATATACTTTATTAAGTCTACTAATCGTAGTAATATATATTATAATGTCTTTAAATATAGCAAGTACTATTTCGATACAATTTATACGCGGGAATAAGGCTTATAAATCTTATTACGCGTTAGATAATTAAAGTTCTTTAATAATTTAGGGATAAGAGAAGAAGCGCTAGATATCCTCTTACTTGTATTATTACTTAACTTAATTTATAGTCGCAGATATAATATACTTTATTTTAAGTAGAGAGGTATTAGTAAAGTTGTATTTAGTTTATTATTTAATACTTTCTTTATAAAAAGCGGCAAAGTTACTTTTATTAAGGCTATATAAACCTTTTCTTTCCCTTACGAGTAGCCCCAAATCTAAAGTCTACTTTATATATTTTCTTAAATATTATTTAAGACTAGTCGTGCGATTATCTTAACTTTACTTATTATCTACTATTATAATAAGCCCTTCTAGTTCCGCCTTAACTTTACTTAGGCAATATTTACGAGAATAAGTTTACTAGCCTAGCTAGGTCTTTACTACTATTTTATAGTAATAGACGTATTAGTAACTCTTCTTATTAGTATCGCAAAAGTAGTATCTTACTTAAGTTATTAGTAGGACGAGCCTTTTCCGGAAGGCTATAAACTTCGCTTACTAGAGTATTCTCGAGTGTATTATATAATACTAATCGACTATATAAAGGGTTACTTAATACTATTAAATTAATTAGAAGATTATAATAATACTATTAACGATAATTTCCCTACCCTCTCTAATATTAAAGAAGAAGATATTAAGGCATTTAATAATCTTATTATAATTAAAGCTAACGAGGATATTACTAATAAAGACGATAATAACGATAGCTATATAAATAACGAGGCTTATATTAATCTCGACAATCTTTTTATAAATATTTCCCGCTTTTTATTCGACGCTTCTTATTATATTAACTCTATTATAAACGATAAAGACGATAAACTAGTGGTAACTACTAGAAAAGGCAAAGCTAAACGTTTTAAATAGAATCGTTTGTAATCCCTTTTAAATATATATATAAGACTTTACTTTTACGATAATATTAACAAATATAGACATATAATAAATTTGAGTATATTAGTAGGGGAAAAGCGTTATTCGTGCGTATTATCTAATAAATATAGTATTCGCTAACCTTACTAGAAGTATATATAAAGAATAGGCCAACGCAATATTCCCCCCGAACTTAATAATATATCTCTTTGCAAAAGACAATATATTATAGTTATTGCGTCTTAGCTTTACAAGTATATAAGAGTTATTTAATCGTTTTACTAATAGCCTTCGCGATATTTAGCTAGCTTGTCCTAGCCTGGTTTATAGCTTTGTTCCCCTATTAAAGCGTATTAATAACGCTAATACTAATATTAAAGATAACGAGGCAATAAATATAATAGAAGATAAGAAGTATATTAAGGTTAAGGTCTATATTAAGGGTTTTAAACTCTCTTCTTATATTACTAGGCAAATATATATATTAGTAAGTATTACTTAAGCGATAATTCTAAGCTAATATATTGTCCTTAGAGAAAAACTAGCCTTCTCAAGCTCTTAAACCATTCTTAGCTTAGTACCCTCTTCTAATAATTATTCGATACTAATTATAGCGTACGTAATATTATTTAATTTATACGCAAGGATTTAATTATATAGTACTAGCGAGTATTATTTATAAACTAGCTAAAACGATATATATATAATATTAGAGGGTTTTATCGTGCAAGGGTAAGAAATAGCGATAGGGATAGGCTTATCTAGGCCTAAATTATATAACTTGCGATTATATAATACTATTCGAAACTATACCTCTTTTTCCTTACTTGCCCTATATAAAAGACCGAGTACGAAAATCCTATTCTCTTAATAGATATATATAAGTTAGAGAGTCATTTGGTTATATTTGGTTTGCCTTGTCTTAAGGAATAGAGGGATTACTTTGTGGATACTCTAATAGATAGGGAATGGGTAGATGCAAGTAGTAGTAGTAATAGTAATAATAGAGGTAATTAGTGGCCTGGGAATGCCTTTTTCATTAGAGTGGAATAGAGATTAGAGTATGTATAGGTACTAGTAAGTAGGTGTAGTAGTACTACTACTACTACTTAGGTATATAGAATTGCTTGTAAATGAATTTAGTTGAACTTGAACTGTACTAGGCTTAATTGAATCGCATTCGAGTAAGTACTAAGTGTAATCCAAGTTATAACTTAAGTTCGAACTTAAGTTTAAACCTAGGTTAAACCTAGGTCGGAACTAGACGGAACGTGTTTATAAGTCGCATAGCTAAATCCCTAGGTCGGACCTAGGTCGGACTAAGGTCGGGTTTAAGTAAGTCCGAGTCTAACCTAGGTCTTAATTGGGTCTAGCTTGAATCTAACCTGGGTCTAACCCAAATCCGGCTTAGGTTCGACCTAGTACTTTAGCCTTCCGCACCTAAGTAGTATTATATAGCGCTCTTTTTATTTTAATATAATTACTTTAATAATAGGTAATAGCAATTAAAGTAGGGACGGGCTATTTCAACTTGCTTCCCGGCTAATTCAACTTATTTAACCCTACCTATAGGTATATATCTAAGAAGCTTCCCCTACTATACTAATTAGTATGTACGCAAGAGTACGCGATATATACTATTATACTAACTTATTAAAATTATAATCCGGATTTAACTTATACTCTCTATCTTATATATAACCTTTAAACTCTTTCCTTTTAATTACCTTCTCTTATAATATACTCCTTATAATTATTACTATGTCTTCAAAGTAATTGTCTTTATATATAAAAGAAGGGACGAGCTATTTTAACTCTAATGCCGGCTATTTTAACTTTACTAGTCCTAGATTGTTTTTATACTTATATATATCTAGTAAGCTTTACTTACTATATAAATTTGTATATGCGTAAGAGTATATAATATATATTATTATATTAACTTATTAAAATTATAATCTAGATTTAACTTATACTTACTATTTTATATATAACCCTTAAAAGGCTTTATTACTATAACTTTAATCTCTTATATTACTTCCCTTTATAATATATCTCTTATAACGATTATTATATCTTTAAGGCAATTGTCTTTATATATAAAAGAAATCCCCTTTATATAACTTATTTTCTTTCTTATACTTAGCTTATATTAATCGATATACCCCTTTATTATCTATACTATTATAAGAGTAATAGAACTATCTTGATTTAGCCTAAAATAAATAATAAATACTAGTTTAATAAGAGACTTAGGTCGCTTAAAGATTACGGGGACTAAGGAAGAAGGAAGTTTAAAAGCTAAGGGTAATTATTAAGTATTTAATTTAGTAATATATAATACCCCTCTTAGTATATTATAGAGTCTACTTTTCCTTTGTATATATATAGGGTTAAGAACTAGTCTTTAAACCTCTAATATAAAAAAGGGATTAAGAGTATTAATTATAAGCCTATTATAATACTAGTAATAATATATAATAATTAGTAAGATTACTTCCCTATTAGATTTGTACTTTAATATTATATAAAAACAAGGTAAGCTAAGTAATTATCGAATTATATACTAATAACTAAAGAGAGGGGGACTACTTATAAGTAACTTAGTATACTCTAGGAGTATCTTCTCTAATATAAAGCTATAAACTAATAGAAGAACTATAGTAAAGAGAAGTATATTAACTCGTGTCTTTAGTTATAGTTTCTATTAAGCTAGTATTATTATTATACTTTAATATTACGAATCCTAGAAGTGTTATAAGTATAGGAATATACCTTGTAAGTCTTTGTTTCCTCGCTATAAGTATAACTTAAGTATTATATAATAACCTTTAATAAGACTTATAATAGTTACTTTAAAGTAATAGTATTAATTAACTTAGTATATAATAATCTTTTCCTTTTATAAGTATAACTAGGTCCCTTTATAATAACTTATAGCTTAAAGAGAAGAAGTAACCCTTATTTCTTTTAACTTATTATTATATTCCTTTAAACTTATATTAGAAAGTAATATATTCTAGGCCCTAAAGAATAACTAAAACAAAGGGTACCTCCTTACCTTATTACTCTAGTCTTTAATTAGACCTAGAAAGAATTTCTTAGTTTTAACTAATATATTTATATTTATATACTATTTATAAAGGATATAGCTTAATTATAGGAATTATATATTAATATACTTTATTATAGCTAGTTCTTTATTAGTTACTATAAAAACTAGCTCCTTAATTATATTTTAGGTTATAATATTATAGAGTTATTATAATATCTATTTATAATCGATCTTTTTCTTAATTAAGAAAAAAACTACCTCTACTTAAATAACCTTATTATTCCCTATTATTATATATATATTAAGTAATAGTATATTAAATTAGTTTGTTTTATAAGTATAATTAAGTAAAAGAATATTAGAATACTACTTTTATAAGTCGAGAGAAAAGGAGTATAAAAAAAAGAGTTAGGTTAATATATTAGTTAAAGGGTTTATATTAAATATAAAGTTAAAGCTACCCTTTTAAAGTTCTTAGTAAATCGTTAGTATTATACTTAGAAGGACCTTTATTAATATACCTTAAGTAACTATTCTATTAGAGTAAGCCTATTAAGCTAATAAAGACGTATTACTTATACGAGGTTTAAGATATTTTTTTAAGAGAATATAACTATAGGTTTCTCTCGTTAAATAACTACTAATATTAATATATTATTAAGACTTATAATAATTAAGTTTTTAACTTAAGTAATTATCTCTAAGTCTAGAGTAGTAATTTAGTAAGTAAGATAAGTAAAAGATACTATAAATAGCTTATAGTTATATATCCCTTTTAATACTATTAGTTCCTATTATTCTAAGATAATATCTTTATTTAATATAACCTTTATCTTATAATTATACTTCTTATTATAAGTACTTTTGCGTTACTTTAATTCGTATATTATAAGATTCTTAGGCTTTAACTATAGCTTACTAAATTAATTATAAGTATATATAATTCGCTTTAGTTTAATATCGCGTTTAAAGAGAGTATATCTATTAGCTTTAGTATATTATTTAATAATAGTAACTATAATAAAAAGATTAGTATAAACTATTATAAAGGGAAGGGGCTTATAAGTCTTAAATACGTCTATTACAAAGGTTATAAGTTAATAAGAATATATTAATTTTAATAAGTAATATAAATTATACTTACCCTTATATACAAAATAGTATAGAGAAGCAAGCTTACTAGGTATACCCCCAAAGAGTTAAAATAGCCGGTATTAGAGTTGAAATAGCTCGTCCCTATTAATTAATCGCTTTTATACATTTCGTAACTTAGGGCTTTTAATACTTTTGGCTATATAGTACTACTTAGGGGCGCATACGCAAGAGCTCGAAACCAGGTCACGTGCCCCCCATACCTAATTGAGCCTAGCTCCAAACTTGAGCCAGGTTTAAACTAAGCTTAAAACTACTTAGAGCCGCTTAGAGCCGCTTAGAGCCGCTTAGAGCCGCTCCGAACTACTTTGGAACCGGTTCGGAACTAGTTTGGAACCGACTTAAGCTGGGTTTAGTTTACTTATATCTAAAATTCAAATTTAAGCTTTAGTAAAAAAAATTTCTTTTTTAAGTTCGAGTTTTTTTTTTCCCTATTATTCGCTTATTTTAAACGCTAAAAATATAAAAACTTAATCTTTATATTAGTAATCTATAAACGTACTAAAATAATACTAAAAATCGTACCTTCCTAATTTGGATTTCTAAGTAATAACTTCCTTATTTAAAAAAGTTTAATTAAAAAACTCGCTAAGGCTCTAACTTTTTAACTAATAACGCTAAAAATAAAATAAGCGAAGATTTAGCCGATTAAGCGAATTTTCATACGTGTGTCACTAGCGCGGTTACTATATACACTTATTAATAGTCTTTTATTAAATTATAACTTAAAGCTTAATATTAAAAAGTTAAAAAATCTAAAAAATTAACTTAGAGTTAAGTCTAGACTTAACCCTAGGTTAAGCCTAAGTCGAACCTAACTTGAGCCTAACTCGAGCCTTGAACCGACTTAACCCCTACTCAGGAGTTATTGCGGGAATAGTAGTTAAGCCTTATTTAAGTCCTAATTAAGCCTTAGTCAAATTTAGGTTTAAGCTATAGTTAAGCCTTAATTGACTTAGCATTAAGTCTTTAACTAACGGCTATAAGGTATTCCCTTACTTTTAACTTTTGTCTCTTAAAACCTTAAGAGACATAATATTATTAATTTCAAAAGGGAATAATATTATAGGTTAAAGAGTAAATAATAACGACAATAATATAATAATAGGTTATTAATAAGGGGTACTTATATAATAATGATATTATTATTATTAGTTATAATTTACCTAGTAATTATAATAAATCTTATTAAGTATATTAGAATATAATAAGGGGTTTGTCTAGTATTATTTGGATATCTTTTTCTCTTAATTTATTAGTAGGAAGGCTTTAATAAAGGTTACCTTTTATCTTATAACTTTACTTTCTTAATAATAAATTTAGAGTAAGTATATAATAAATATTAACTTGCTAGCGAATTCCCTAGTTACTTAATAATTATTAAGCTTATAATTAATATAATTTTTTTCCTTATTTAGATTTCTTTAGAAGTTATTTGAAATAAAATATACTTTTATTATATAATACATACTTAGAATCTGTTTTTTAAAATTATTTAGACTTGAAATTTAAGTTTATACCTTTTTATTTTCCTATTTATTTTTAGAAGGTTTTTAATATATATTATACTTTATAACTAAGGCTTTTAAATTATATAGAAATTATTAAAAATTATTAGATTTAAAATAAATTATTTAACTTTATACTTAGAAAGTTTTTTAAATTTTTTTTTTTTTTACTTAATTTAATTTAAAGTATATTTAATTAATAGTACTTTATTATAAAATATATCTTTTTAATATTAATAATAATCGTCGACTTGCTTACGGGCCTCTTGTGCCGTCGTCCCTAGGCAGTCGGGGAATTGGGAATAGGCTAGTAGTAGAAATGGGCCGCAAAACCAAATAGATAATGGGACGAGCTATTTCAACTCTAATGCCGGCTATTTTAACTCTTCGGGGGTACACCTAGTAAGCTCGCTTCCCTATACTATTTTATATGTAAGGGCAAGTATAATTTATATTACTTGTCAAAATTACCTAATATATCCTTATTAACCTATAACCTTCGCAATGGACGCATTTAAGACTTATAGGCCCCTTCCCTCTATAGCGGTTTATACTAATCTTTCTACTATAGTTGCTACTATCAAATAGTATACTAAAGCCAATCGAGTACTTAACGACTACCCTTAGCCTTCGAACTCTTCCCTTCTTTAGCCCCCGCGATCCTTAAGCGACCTAAGTCTCTTACTAGACTAGTGTTTGTTGTCTATTCTGGGCTAAATCGAGATAGTTCTATTGCCCTTGCGATAGTATAGATAGTAAAGGGGCACATCGATTAATATAAGCTAAGTACAAGAAGGGAAAGGGGTTATATAGGGGGGGTTTCTTCTATATATAAAGACGATTGCCTTAAAGACGCAATAGTCGTTACAAGAGATATACTATAAAGAGAGGTAGTATAAGAGGTTAAAGTTATAGTAGTAAAACCTTTTAAGGGTTATACGCAAGATAGTAAGTATAAGTTAGATCTAGATTATAATTTTAATAAGTTAGTATAATAGTATATTATCGCGTAAATAATTGGTCTAATCTTTAAGGAGAAAGGGTTTATAAGAAAAGACTACTCGAATAAGCGTATATTAAGTATTATCTAGTCTAAAGAAAGAAGAAGAAGAAGTAAGTCTTCTCCTAAGTATTAAATTACTCTCGTAGAGCTTAGCGAAATAAGTGCTTAAATAAAGCTTAAGTAATTATACGACGTAACTAAATATTTAATAAGTGTAATTAGATATTCTATAATTATAAGATTAGTTAAGCCTTAATTTTGTGACATACCCCCTAGTTGTTATAAAGAAGTCTAGAGACCTTTTATTCTATAATAACTATTGTTTTGTAATCCCTAATCCCTTATATTTCTCGAATAGCTTTAATTCGATATATTAAAATATATACTTATATTCGAAGTTAATTATAAAATATGGCGTATATTTGCTTATATAGCTTGTAAGTAAGTTCTCTATACTTTGTATATATATAGATTTCGATTTATAAATATTAGCGTTTGCTTTGTTTAATTACTTAATATAATTAATTTAATTAGAGATCTTATACTTAGTAGTAACTAGTATTATAATTAGTTTTAACTAATATCTTTTCTATCTCTTAGCTTTATAAATAGTATAAACGACGCAAATAGTATAAATAGCGCAAACTTTATACGTTATTTAATCTCTATAGCTACCTTAATTAATCTAGTAACTTAATACGCTTTTAACTATATTAGTAGGCGCGTAGCTAATTAGGCTATAAGTATAAAATCGCGATCTCGCGACCTTTTAACCTCTAATAATAATAATAAATAATAACGTTAACTTTTAATATTACTATAATAGTATACTATTACTATTTTATTAATAGCTCTTTTATCTTCTTATTAATTATTAATATAAGTAATACCTCGAGTAAAGGCACGAGTAAAAGCTTAAGTAGTCAATTACCTTCGTCTAAATTCTAGGTTTAATTCCTAACTTTATCTAATTATTACTTTATATTCGATAATTAGTATAGCTAACCTTTTTACTAAGTAGGGCTTTAAAGAAGAGCAAGTAAAGACACTTATTAATCTTTTTATTACTAAATCTAATAATCTCTTCTAATCTCCCCCTTCTCTTACTAATAATCGCTACGATAATAATAATTATAATAATAATAATAATAATAATAGAGAAGAAAAAGATAAGAAAGACGAAACTAGAGAAGATAAAAATAAAAAAGATAAAAACGATCTAATCTTGTCTTTTACTAAGTTACGCAATTATTATTACTAGCTTTTACGCTTATTACTTATACTAACTCTTATTCTTATTACTCGTCTAGATAGTAATCTTATTTATTACTTACGCAATTAGATTACTTACCTTAGTCTTCGTTTTTTTATTTTAAACAATTATATTCTAGATAATTATATTCCGGATACTTCTTCTCGTCGTTCTTATAATTCTACTCGTAGTCTTAATACTTAGCGAGATTAGCCTTGTCTTAGTTATTTGTCTTCTTTAATAGTTAGAAAATCTAATAGTTATTACTTTAAGAATTCCGTTATACTATATAGTAATTAGTACTATTAATACTATATATACTCTTGCGTTCCGATCTCTATTAGTATTCTTTTATATACTTAGCTATTTTATACTAAGTATTATTATCGGGAAACTAACTAGAGTTTTAATCGAAAGGTATATTAAATATAGAGTTTTTGTTTAATTAATACTAATCTTTGCGTAGAAAATAAAGCAATTAAAGATTATTATTTAGATTATATTAAAGATTAGTAATTTTATTAATCTTACTAATCGCGCTCTAGGAATTAGTACTTGTCGATATAAGAATAATAATAACGATTAAGGTCTTACTCCTTATCGCATTAAAACTCTTCTTTTTAGTTTTATTAATTCGAAGACTAATAAGTAAGCAATACTTACTTAAGCCTTTACTACTTATACAAATACTATACGTAGTCTAAGTAGTTAAGGTAGCGAATAATCTATTAGTAATCTAGGGGAAATACTAAGTAGTCTTTTATAATGTGTTTTCGTTTTTCTTTTTTTTATATTAGAGTAACTTAGCGATAATACCCAAATAAGTATTAATCTATTAAATTCCCTTAATTATAAAATAAATAACTTGTAAAATAAAATATATAATTATTAATTATATTGTCTTACTATATTATAACTTTAAAGTATAGAAAACTCTACTTAGTTCTTTTAGTTAATTTTACTAATATTTATATAGAATTTTATAATAGTTCTATTAATATCCTACTAAATATTCTATTAATTTATTTAATCCTAGTAATGTCTAGCTAGAATCTTAATAGATTCTATTAATATCCGGAAGATATCTAATTACTAATCTCTAATCCTTAACTATATTAATTAAATGCCTAGTCTAATCTTTAAAGATCCGTCTAATATTTACCTACTAGACGCTAATTAATTAATACTTTTATATAATTAATACTTTAGATCTTATACTTTCCTAAGATCTTTAATCTTTTTATATATATCCTATAAATTTAATAAAGCTCGGAAATACTTAAACTTATATCTAAGGAGATTCTTAATAAGCCTATCTACTAGTATTTCGCTAATCGGTAAGTATATTACTTTAAACGTTTTAAATTTATACTTTTAGCGAAGCTATATATTTTAAATGTTTATATATTGTAGCTTAATTATAATTCTCTTATTTTCCCCTACAATTAGTTTAATTATTTATTAATTATTATAAAAGATTGTCTAAGAGTCTTCGAGCAAGAGTTTAATCTCCTTAAAAAATCATTATAATACTATTGTTTCCTTAGTTATATACTTTATTCCTAAGAGCTTTACTTGAGTAGTAAACGTTAATACTATCGACTATTAAGTTGCTTTCTAAGTAATAAATCCTTTAAATAAGAATATTATATACTTATAAGATAATCGCCAAGTTTTAATATTATTTACAAATAATACGTCTAATGCGATTAGTAACTAGCTTTCTAAGCTTCCTTTATATTAAATAGCAAGATAACGAGTTCTCTAAAGATATTTAATTACTTAATTAACTACTTCTATATATTATATACTAGGGTTTATTAAGAATTAAGAGAGCTAAGAGGTTGCAAAAGTAACGTTTACTCTAATTATAATCGTAATATAGAGAACTAATCCTACTTTTTCTTAATATGCCTTAATAAAGCTTAGTATTACTATCTTTAGGTTTTTAATAAGCTTAGTTTCTAAGAGTAGTATAAACGGATATTTCTATCTAATTAAATTAAACTTTCGAGCGATCTTTTTAATATAAGTATTATAAAGTAAGGAGATTGTCTTATTATTCTAATCTCTAATTATATAAATACTTAAGAACTATTAAATATCTCTTAAGTCTTAAAGCTCGTATAACTTCTTTAGCTTCTTAGTAAACTTATATACTTTTTACTTATTTCTTTTATAATATAAAATTAATATATTATCTATATAAAAGACTATAAAGATCTATTAAATAAGGTTATAAAAAAGGCACGGCTTTTCCTTACTTTAGATTAACCCGAGAGACTTAATCGTCGAGGAGAAGTCTTAATACTAAAGAGCTAAGGAGTCTTGCAAGCTATATAAAGCTCGGTCAATCTCTATATAAAACCCTACTTTCTTAAAGCCTAGAGGGAGCTAATATATTACCCGTACTCTTTTATCGTTTTATAAAGCATTAATAAAAGTATTAATAATATTATATTACTTGATTTTAAGATTAAAGTAAGCTATAATAATTATAACTACTCGAAATAAACAAGTAGTAAACGTAATAGTATATATAGAAATAATTAAATCTTCTTCTTAGAAATTGCTATAAATAACAATCCGAGACTTATAGCAAATTATAAAACCGTCTAAGTCTACCTTATAAGTAAAGACCTATTTTAAAGAAATAGCTTTTAAATTAACTAAGCTTACTTTAATTTGTCTCTAGTAGTTTCTTAGCTTTAGATTTTTGATTTTTAATCTTATATCTTAAATAAAGTAATTATTATATTTGTATATCTCGAGATCGCTTTATAACCTTAGTGCCTTTAAAAAATCTTTTTAGTAGACTTTTTCTAAAGCTAAAAGTATCTTTCCTCTTAAAGTATTATTTGTTAAAATAAAAGCAAAAATTATTATATATACTATTTAGACTTGTTTTTTATAGCTTAAGTCTTTCCAAAACGTTAATAAGAACTTATTATACTACTCTTAGCTTAATTCTAAAATCGAAGTATATATTAAAGTAATATATAATATACTTAGTTCGTCTTTATCTAAATCTTCTTTAGAGACGATTTGTAGCTTAGGCCGTTAATTTTTTTATACTTATTGTTTTAATTTACCCAATTAGTATATCTTATAATTTAAGACTCTTATTATCGGGGTATTGCCTAAAAGGCTACTCTTTATTACTAAGAGACTATTACTCGTAGCTATTTTACAATTACTAAAGCTAAATTCGCCTTACGTTAGGCTAAGTAATTCCCTAGATTAATATATAACTACTTAAGGGATTAATTGTTTATTCTTACTCGGGTATTCGTTTAATAATTAAGTTAATCCTCGAGTAATTATACTCTTATCTAACTCGCTATTAATATAATTACTAACTATAAGTATTCTTTTAAATAAATAATTGTTACTATTCCTCTTAGTTCTTATTTATAAGTTTACTAGCTTAAGTGTTTATTTAAGAGTTAAAAGTCTAATTTCTCTACTTACCCCCGAGTTTTAACTCTTGTTATCTTTACTTAAAAGCTTACTCCCTAGAATCTCGCGTATAAAATCTTTTAGTATAGTTATAACTTTTCTTTTAAAAGAGAGTATCTCGTTTATAAGAAAATATTTAATAATTCTACTAGTAGTATCTTAAATTCTATACTCTTCGATTAGAGAAATAATAACTTTGGCGCTTACTAAGGGCTATTACTCTTATATCTCTTAATTAGGAATATAGAATTTAGTTTTATCGAAGATTACGTCTCTTATAATAATTACTCTTTTAAGTTAAAGTACTTAGATCCTATATATATTAGACGCGATATATCTAATTAAGTATTTAATATATACTCGGGGAAATACTTTAAATACTCTTTTGTTTTCGCCTTCTTATTATTCTTTCTTTAAAGCGTATACTTAAGCGCTATAAGTATAAATCCTATTTTAGTTAGGTTTAAGATTAGTTATTACTTATTATATAAGCGCTTAATTATATTACCTAAAGTAATTCCAAAACTATAAGTATAGGACTTTATTTGGTAAGCGTTACTTATAAGCTTTAAAAGAAAGAATAGTATATAAGTAAATTGCTACTTTATATATCTCTAGCTAAAGGTTTTCCGGGAGATTAGTAGTAAGTCTTATTCTAATCGATTTCTCGATTATATCTCTCTTAGCTTTCTCGATTATACTAGTAGGCTCGTAAGTATAAGCTAGTACTAATTTTATATTGATTCCTTTTATATCGGCCTATCGCTTAAAATCTATTATACTAAAAGAAGAGATTACTAAAGTGTTTTAATTACTTTTAATCTTATAAATCGATAGTCTAAATTAGCGTTTTACTTATATATTAAAATAGGAGATCGAGTCTATAATTGCGATCTTACGTTTCTCTATAAGTATAAATCCCTAGTACTTTCTACTAAACTCGTCCTTAATTAATAGAATCTAGCTAATACTATTATATATTCTAAGGAAATTAAAGAGATCCCAAATAATTCTTTAAAATAGTTTTGGCGATTTAAAGTATAATACTTAATAAGAGATTTGCTTTTTAGCTAATATAAGAGAGTAAGCTTTATAATATGCGATTAGTATTCTCTTAATAATTATATTTTTAGCCGCTTTTATAAGTGACTCGAGGACCTTTAGTCTAGAGTATTCTATTTGTTAATACTAAAGCTTAGCTAAATCGCTCCGGGATTTTAAGTAGTCTCTTAATTGTTTAAATAACTTCTTTAGTTATTATTTGATTATTAGGTATATTATTATTAGTCTTATACGTATTAGAATTATAGGGAGAGAACTTAGGTAAGAGGTAAGTAGCTTATATTTAAGGAAAACTAAGTTGAATTTACGTTTTATACTAAGTATAATAACATTAGAATTAATACTCTTATATCTTAATAAATAATTAAGTCTATAGAACTAAACCCTTGCCTTAAGTATTTAAGCTTTTAAAATAATATTTACATAAAAACTATTAATTATAACTATATCCGAAAGAGTAAAATTAAATATATAAGGTCCTTCTAGCCTATTAAATAGATTTTTAATCACTCGAGTACCTCTTTTAATAATTAGAAGAGTACCCAAACTAACTTCGACTATATTACTACTAATTAAAGGAATAAAGGAATTAGGCTTAAGTAAGTCCTTTATATTAACTAAGTATATTAATCCGCAATTATTAAAGAGTATATTATTAGAAAGTAAGTGTTTCTTTAGAGAATTAAAGGTTAAATAAATCTTATAACTTACTTTTTCAAGTAAGTCTAAATTAATAATTGTATAATTGACTTTATCTAAGTACTTACCCCGCTATTTCTTCGAGTTTAGTATCTTATCGAGGTATTGCTTTTACTTCTTTTTTTCGATTAGTTATTTCTAATAGCCACTTCTTACTTGATCTTTAATTTTATCTTTTTTAGGATTACTAAGCTTAGTCTTAAACTTATAATTAGTTATCCTAATAATCGCTACTTTTAGGCGTTTGTAAGACTCTAGTTTCTAAAAATGCTTTTTACCTTTTAGAAGGTATAGACAATTATATCTAAAGAGACTTAGCGATTAATCTTATCTTAAAGAACTTCTAAGAGTAGCTATTACTAAACGAGATTTTACTAATTTTATATTTAGTAATTACTTATGTAAATAAGCTAAGAAGAGTCGTCCTAAGATATTAATATTAATAATTACTTCTCTTATTTCTTAAGCTATAATTACCTTACTTATTTAATTGCAAGTAAACTTTAAGAGTATTCTTTTAATCGCTTCTAAGAAATTAGTAATTAAGAGGTAGCCTAGCTCGATATTTAGAAGTTTATATATGCGAGTAGTAATTAACGCATTCTCTTACTTTAAAAACCACTTAAGGCAATTAGTCGAGCTTTTCTAACTTTCTTTTAAGACTTCTCGGTAAGTTTATTAAGTTATAACTATAAAGGTTTCTTTTATTAGAGCTATACGATTCTTAAGTTCGATTAAAAGTAATTATAAGCTTATATTATTACTAAGTATTAATTTAGTTTTAATTACTTATAATATTTCTTTATTAACAAATAAATTTACTTAATTAGAGATTACTAGAAGATCCCGTAATTATTTATCTTATTCCTTATACTCTTATATAACCGACTCGAAGTAAGCTTAATATCGACCCCGAATATTATTATATATCGTAATAATAATAGTTAGTTTAAAAGGAATAACTAGTTCTAGTCCGAGATCTACTTCTTCTAGAGTAAAGAGCGTTCTTTTAGAGGTTACTAGGGTCTTATTACGCGTTTGATTTGCGATTCTAATGCGATCTTATTCCGCCTTTATTGTCTTTATAAGATCGAACTCAATTTGCTTAAGCTACTAAACTATATTTAACTCCTCGATTATTTATTCTAATCTTATCGCCTTTAGAGGGAGCGCGGAATATATTAGAGTACTTAAAACTATTAGATTTATATATTCCAAAATACTAAGTAATCTTGCGTTATAGTAAAAGAAAGAGTATTATTCTAGCTACTTTAATTGGGTCTTTAATTAAATGTCGACTAGAATCGCTATACTATATAAGGTAGATATATTATAAAATAGTTAATACTTTACTTAAAGGCTTTTAGGTAATTATATATAAAATAAATCAAATAATTAGTTATTATTCTAATCGGAGAAAACTTTAATATAAGGGTTATTCTTCTTAAAGAGTCGGTAAGAGTTAGCTCGTTTATTTTAGTAGGCAAAGCCATATACTTAAATCTACTCGTATAATAGCGTATTATAATATACTTCTTAGAATAAATAATCCCTAAGTATTATACGAACTAGGCTTATAATTATCGCGTAGATAATTAGTCTAATTTTTAAAGAGAAAGGGTTTATAAGAAAAGACTACTCGAATAAGTATATATTAAGTATTATTTAGTTTAAAAAAAAAAGAAGAAGAAGTAAGTCTTCTCCTAAGTATTAAATTACTCTCGTAGAGCTTAGCGAAATAAGTACTTAGATAAAGCTTAGGTAATTACACGACGTAACTAAATATTTAACGAGTGTAATTAAATATTCTATAACTATAAGATTAGTTGAGCCTCAATTTTGTGATATATATATTATATACTCTTGCGCGCATACAAATTTATATAGTAGGTAGAGCTTACTAGATATACGCAAGTGTGAAAACAATCTGGGACTAGTAGAGTTGAAATAGCCGGCATTGGAGTTGAAATAGCTCGTCCCTAGATAATTTATATGCAATTCCCTAATAAAAAATCTTTGTAAACTTTCTAACTATTCTTTAAACTTAGTTATAACTTTAAATTATAAATCTAGCCTATTACTTTAAGATATAATTTAAAATTCTCTTATACTAAACGATATAGATAATTTAAAGACGCGATTATATAAGGCGATTATATTCCTTTAAGAAAATCCCAAAGAGATAAAGAAAATAATAATACAAATATATAAGATAAACCTAAGAACTTTAAGTAATTCGATCGCTCGATTAAATCGTATTAGTCTTAGTAAGGGTAATTATAATTAGGCTGGCCGATAGTCTAGTTTAGTCCTAGACTATAGGGTTTTTAGGGACTATATAACGGTTTAGTCTTAAAATCTAAGTTTTTAGGGACTATACTTAGGACTATAGTCTTATAGTTTAGTCTATAAATAGTTTAGTTTTAAAACCTAGATTTATAGGGACTATACTTAGGACTTTAGTCTTATAGTCTAGTTTATAAATAGTTTAGTTTAGTTTAAACTATTATAAATAATTAGATTATCTTTATTAATATATAAAATTAAAAAGGTTTTTATATAAAAGTTATAAAGTAATACTTAAGAGTAATATTATAATATTTAAAATTAAAAAATATTTAATATTTAATTAATTAAATTATAAATAGTTTAAACCGATTTTTTTAGGATTATTATAGTCCGGTTTTAATTATAAATTAGGGACTATTATATAGTTCGGTCTCGATTTCTTAAGACTAAACTATATATAGTTTAGTCTTAAATAAATTAGGGACTATTATATATATATAATTTAGTCTTAAAAATAATTTTAAAGACTATTATATAGTTCGGTCTAGTCTAGATATAAGACCGCGGTTCAGTCCGGCCAGCCTAGTTATAATACTAGAATACTCTTTTCCGCGTAAGAGAGATAAGTCTTCTTCTTTATTAAGTACTAGCTTAAGTATAATTAATTCCCGACTCGAGAGATTTTTATATTAGTTATTATAAAGCTTCGCGTAAAAGATAATAAGCTAGTACTATTGTAAGGCTATCTTACAAAGTTCTAGAAAGAGAGATAATTATATAAAATCAAGTTTAAAGTAATTGTAAAAGAGAAAGTAACAACTAATAATAATAAGACTATAAAATACTAGGTTTATAAAATATACTTTCTAGCTTTAGTTTAATATCAAATATAGCCTAGAAACTTATATAATATAAACGAAACTAGTTTTGCGTTAGTTATACTAAAGGAGTAAAAATAGTTATTCTTAGCGAGGTTTAAAAAGTAAGAATTACTTACTTACTTACCTTATTTTGACTTATTAAGTCTACTCTATTTCCCCTAAGAATCGAAAATCCCTTATAGTTATTAAGACAATTAATATTAAAGACAATTATAAGATCTTATTATTTTACGTTATATAAGGTAAATATATTATAATAGCGTAGTTTAATAATAACCTAATAAAGGGAGAGAGAGTTATTATATTAGATTTAAAGTTTACAAATAATAATATTACTTTATTATAGCTTAATTATTTTATTAAATATTTAAAGGCAAAAAAGAGGGAGCCTTAGCGTCTAGTTCTTTGCGATTAAAGGGGGGGTTATAATACGCTAGAATTCTATTTAAAAGCATATAAAAATAGTATTATTATTTTTTTATTCTCTTTATATCTTATATATATTCTTTAATCTCTAAATGTCGTTGTCTTTTAAGTTTATAAGTATTAGTATTAAAAGACTCTTTAATTTGCGATTATAAACCTTAAACTCGATTATAAGATTTTAGCTTTCTTTTAAGACTTTTACTTAATTTAATAAAAGACTTTTACTATAGTAATTATTAAAAGCGCTTTTAAGAAAGTAAAATTATAAAGATTATAATAAAAAGCAAGTCGAGAAGAACCTTAATCAATTTAAGAAGAAGACTATAAAAGATAATATAAAAGAATTTTCTCTTTCTTATCTTTTTTAAACCCCTCGAACTATATATTAGGTCGAAAAATACCTTAATAATATAATACTAAAACTATTAAATCTTATAAAGTTTACTTACTTAATAATAATAGTAATCGTTTTATAAAAGTATTAAGGAAGTAATTAATTAAGTTATAATAATTTAAGCTAAGAATAAAATACTTTTTAGTTATTTTTATAAGATTATAAAATAAAAGAATTAGAGTTAGTAACGACTTTAAAAGAGTAATATATTCTCTATAAAAGAAGTATAAAAACTAATTAATAAGAAGAAGAAAGATATTACTAATATAAAGAAAAAAATAATCGAATTTGTATTATAAAAAGTAAAGAATATAAAGAAAGTAATTAAGTATACAAAAGGAGTACTTATATATAAGAAAGAGTAATTTTAAAAATAATAACTTAAGTTAATTTTACTTAATAATCTTATATTATTCCTTACTTATACTTTTATTCCTAACCTAAAGGTAATCGAGAAAGTAATTAGAGAGACTATATTACCTAGCTTATAACTCGATATATAATTAGTAAGATATATAAATTTAGAGTTAGAAATAATAAAATAAGAAAAGAAAAACGATTGATTTAAAATCTTACTTAAATTATAAGAACTTGCGTTATTAATATAACTAATACTATAAGCTAATAATTTCGTATTATTTAGTAGTTATAATAATAAAGAAAACGTTATTATAAAGTAAGAATTAAATGCGAATTTATTTAATTCGAATATTTAATATAGTTTATAAGTCTTTCTTTTCGATTTAGATTAATAAGTAAAATCTTATAAGCTCTTTAGATACTGAAAATATATAAATTTGGGTATAAAATTATTAATTTTTAATATTTGCGTTTTGTAGTCTATTCTTATTACTAGCCCATTTCCGATTCCCTGACTACTTAGAGACAACGGTATAAGAGGCCTATAAGCGAGTCGACGACTAGGCCTTTTAACAATAATTAATTTTTATTATATTATTATTTGAATATTTAATTTAAATATATATTTTAAACTTTCTTTATTTATAATACCTTATATATAAGCCTCTTTCTTAAGGAATACTAAAATATAACTAGATTTTTAGATACTTATTTATTAATTTAAGTCTAAGTTTTTTAACTTACTTGTTTTACTTAAGTATAGCGCTTACTTAGTATATTATTTTATATTCTTAGGTTAGGCTCTAAAGCGTCTAAAAAGAGTATTTCAACTAAGTCCCATTTTAACCCCTTATATAAGGTTCTTATATTTAGGACTTACTCTTTTATTAATTTGGGACTTACTTAAGTCCCACGTAAAAGTTTAATAGGAATAACTATTAGTAGTTTTATATTAAATTTCACAAATATATATTCTTAGAAAATTATACTTTATAATAATTATATATATATATATAAGGAGCTTTAGATTATACTAGTTTTAAAGTCTTTAAAGCTAATTTAATAAATAATATATTCTTTAAACCTTAAAAGGGCTATAAGATAGAGCGAGTTTTTTAAACCCTAAGTCGAATATTATTATTAGATTAATTCAATCTTATAAAAGATATACTATTATTAAAAAAATATAAAACTTTTAATCTTAGAGTTTAGAGTAATAAAACTAAATCTAAAATAATTAGTTACATTAAAATAAGAGTTATTATATTTAAGAGAATAATTTAATATAAGATAAATCTAGGGGCGGGCTAAAACAACTTGCCTCCTAGCTAAACTAACTTATTTAAACTTACTTATAGGTATATATCTAAGAAGCGTCCCCTACTATACTAATTAGTATGCGTACAAAAGTATAAAATATATACTATTATACTAACTTATTAAAATTATAATCCGGATTTAACTTATATTCTCTATCTTACGTATAACCTTTAAACCCTTCCCCTTTAATTACTTTTTCTTATAATATACTTCTTATAATTATTGCTACGTCTTTAAGGCAATCGTCTTTATATATAGAAGAAATCCCCCCTATATAACCCGTCTTCTTTCTTATGCCTAGCTTATATAAATCGATTTAATTATAGTAGGCAAGTCAATATAAATAATAATAGGCGGGGGAGACTATAGGTACTAAGGGATTCTATATTAAAGGCTAAAGAGTAAAGGCAAAAGAATATAAGGATATATTATCTTTGTTTATAATATATATTTTAGCCTTATATACATATACAAATTAGTATAAGTAAGCGAGGGTATTAGGTATACTCCCGAAAAGTTAGTTTAGCCGGGAGGCAAGTTGTTTTAGCCCGCCCCTAAATCTAAAATCTTTAAGTTATTTAATTACTTTATTTCTTTATTAATTAATTAGGGATTTATTTTTTCTAATTAATTTCTAAGTAAAATAAGTAATATATTTATAAGTAATATTAATAAGATATTTTAATATATATTAAGATTAAATTACTTTATACTTTTATTTAAATATATTTTTAGGGCTATATAAATAATATATTCATTTTATTTTATTAATAATATATTAGGTAATTATAAGTAAATAATTATATAAAGGCTAAAAGAAAGGTAATATACTTAAAGGATAAGAAATATTAATAAGACTCTTAGATAATATAAGGCGTACTTATTATTATAAATTTAGAAAGTAATATTAAACTAGAATACGCTCTTAAGAACCTTTAATATTATAATTAAAAAGAGTATAACAATATTATATTTACTAAATTAAACCCTTAACTCTAATTATATACTAACTCTAACTAACATTTTTAAATTTCCTAACTCTTATTTTAACACTACCTTTATTATAGACACATTACCCCTCCCCTTAGGTTTGTATTAACCCCTTAAATATTAGACCTAGTCTTGGTATTTTTATAATAGGGTTAAAATAAGGGTTAAGATAAGGGCTAAGGAAAAGGCAATATATTAGAAGGCTAGGAAATATTAATAGGACCTTTAAATAATATAAGGCGTACTTATTATTATAAATTTGAAAAGTAATGCTAGACTAGAATACCCTTCGGGAACCTTTAATATTATAACCGAAAAGAGCGTAACGGCGTTATATCTACTAAGTTGAACCCCTAACCCTAAGCTATATCTACTTTCGTCCAGCCGTTGGCCACTTTTTATTTGAGAACATCGCGCAGGACATGCGTAGGGCGCAGGATGAATTCTCCCTGTTCTTTCATAGCACTTTCGGTGAAGACACGAGAAATGACCCGTCGCCTAAAGGCATGTTTGTCATTGTCAATCAGATCAAAAACGCTTGGAGAAGAAATTGTGGCATCAAGCGTCGGGTGAAACTCCGATTTAACTAAGTTGGCATCCCTGGGCCTATATGTGGTTCTCACGGAAGTATTTGTGTTGAAAGAGAGCATGTTGCGCGCAATACGAACGACTGGATCATACTTCTTGTGGATATCGAGGAGCATAAGGTGTCTTCTGCCGCTTGCGCATGCCCAAACCGTTGGCCAGATAGATATCTGCCAGAGCAGAGGGCCCGAATACTTGGCGAGGGGATGTAGTATCGATCGAGATATCATAATTGCATTTTATTAAGTAGTAATTAAATGGACATGAGCTTTTGCAAAGTCGCCGCCATATCCACACAACAAGGCCAGGGCATACCCTCAAGCTCAACCGAGAATGCCAGTAATGCCCTCACGCGCCCAGTCTTATTCCCTTCGCCGCCTGTGCCTGTGCCGAGCCTTGCCTTCGCCCAAACCACAAGAGCAGCGTGGAAAACGACGATAGGCATCCATGCGGAACAATACTCAACTTCTTTAGATTCTCTCGATACTGCTGCCACATCAAGCAACGCCCAAGCGTGATCGACCGACTGGGCTGATATGTCGATTGCCGTTGATTGAACATTAAGAGCATTTGCATCTGGATCTGGAGTAGGAGGCTGTTCATATTGTTGAGCAAGCTGGGTAAGATTTGGAAGCGGATGACAGGAAAGATATAGTCGGCAATAGCGATAAAAGGTCATGACATCAGGAGTTATAGAAGTCTCGAATTTGATGTGCCACCAATCCAAGGCTATAGATAGTTGCCTCTCCATTCGCCGAAGTTCTGTACGGGCAGATAAAGGAACAAAAGGATTATGCTGCTGTGAAGGGTCTTGGGCGGGGCCAATCAAGTTGCTAGTAGCGCCGCTGAGAGATCTACGGAGCGTTATCGAGTCCGCGAGGATAGCAAGTAAAAGTAAAACAGCTAGGTCTTGAGAACTCTCAGTCATCGTCAGTAGCAGAGGCTGCATACCCCCAGTAATTTCATGCAGCAAATTACGATAGACGTCCTGAAAAGGAAGCGCTGAAGAAGGATCCTTTGACAAGAGCTCGTTCGGTGAAAAGTTCAAGGAGAGATTCAGCCGAAGGGCATGAATGATGTCCCAGAGCCAAAGCGACCAAAGCATTGGGCTAAACGTCGATATTCGGTGCTCAAGCTCGGGCCCTAATTGACCTGGGTCGTGTAACCTCATTCGACGAGCAATCTAATAAACTAACTCAGCTAGGCCAATCGAGATATCAAGTTTTGCTTGTCTCACTGTTAAGTTTGCACTTATCATAAGTGTGCTCATTCTTTGTAGAGATTCAGTGGCGCCCAACACACCATAGGGGATAAGCAGAACAGCCTTGGGTAGCATTAGAGGTTAACATAGAAAATCCGATTGAGCAAGAAACGTACTGCGAGAAGCATCTCGATAGAACGAGCCAGTCTGTTATCGATTTCTACCATCGCTAGCCACATGCTTGTTCCCGCTCTGAAGAGATTCTGAGCCTCTTCAATATCGGTGCGGCCGTGAATTGAGGCAAGGCAACCCATACCAAAGCGTAGCGGCGGAGATATGGGCTCGCGAGAGAATAGGACAATGGGAAACCGTCCAAAAAAAATATGGCTGGACCAGATTTGAGAGAACATTTGAGCTAAATGGGCCAAGCGATCATCTGTTGGAAGATTTGGAAAATCAGATAAGAGAGCCAGCGGATATGTATATTTCTTAGATATCACTTCCTGTGGCTATCAGAAAATGGTCGGTTGAAGTGGGCAGAAAGGCGAGTCTGTACTTGTCCATTAAGACTTCTGTGCAATAGCCTCTCTACTCCAGTTGCATCATCACTAGACATTACGTTCTGCCTAAAGTCGGAAAGGAAAGCCGGGTCGGGGAGCTCGTTGGCCGAGGCGACATCTTGGTGCGACGGATCGCGCTCTCCTGGCCAGCATGAATTTTGCGAAGCGACGCTCATGCTCGCAACAGGTTGGCGGTCTAGAGCAAGGGCGTCAATGCAGGATGCTGCGAGACCTGAGATATACTAGGCAAGTACCAGGTTGTCGAGTAAGATCGTGCGAAGATCAGCAAATAGTCGAGTAGACTTGGAGCTGATGATGATTCACTTAGGCGAGTCTTCTTAATCACGTGGAAATACCTACATATATTCTGGTCATGGTTAGGCTAGTACTCAAGTACCCCGCACGCCCTGGCGACCGCCTCGGCTGACAGCCAGCATTTTGATTGGCTGCTGAGTCATAACTCCCGAGCTGGAGTACCTTCTTAAGCGAACGAGAATCCCCTTTTCCAGACCTCCCAAGGACGTATAACAGCAACTCCATCTCCATCTCCAGACCCCAGAGAATCCGTGGCAGTACCCCGGGCTCTCCAGACATAAGGTAAACCCCGCCTTGCGGAACAATCATGTCGGCGGGAGAACAGCAGACGCATGTGACGGACAAGACGGTTTGTTGTCTCCAGTCTCCACTCCTGGTAACCCCTACTGAACCGTGCCTCCGACAGTGTGAGGTCTGTGGACGCAGCTTTGCTCGAAACGAGCACTTGAACCGGCATCGAAGAATTCGTAAGTTGGAGAAGGGTATGGCTATTGTTCCTGGATCAAGTCAGCTGACGGAACTGTCTAGACACAAGGGAGCGCCCTTTTCAATGCCCCCATTGCAGGCACGGTTTTCCTCGCTCAGACGTGAGGGAGAAGCACGTGAGAAAATTCCACTCAGAAGAAGGCTCAGCGCCACACGTCCTCTCACAGCACCCGGAGCCACCTAAGCCAAGGGACAGAGAACGCTCGAAGCTAGCATGTGATCAATGTCGAAAACGCAAATTGAAGTGTGATATCATCCGACCCTGCGAACCTTGTCGAAGTTGTCGCGCCAAGCAAATATCCTGCACTGTATCACGGTCCAGTAGACCACCTGGAAGGCCTCGTACTGTAGGTCCGATATCACGAATTAACGAGTCTCACTTTGAGACGGGGACGCACTTACCTGCTATTTCTCCGGTGCCCGAATCTTGGATGCCAAGTGCTTTCGACCCGTCTCTGCAAGAGCGGCATCTCTTGTCTGACATCGCAGAGGGCGAAATATCCGGTATCAATGAGAGCCTCGTCCAGTATCCTGCGGTGATGGGATTACCCTTGCCGATAATGGCTCGGAGTGTGGCCCCGGAAGCAGTGCTGCAAGCTCCGATCTCAAGTGATCCTCCACCACTGGATGAGGGTTGGGAGGAGATGGATTTAATGGATGACTTGCTTGCTCAGGCTGTACGCTTTCGTTCTCATTCCCATCTTCGTCTCGATGCTAACGCCTCTTAGTATCCGGAGAATTGGCTTGATAGTCTTGACGACTTCTCTACCATGGACGGCATATGGCCTATATACAGCTTGCCATTGGCCATTGATTGTAACTCTCCAATGGAGAACGCTGTAGATATGATGAAAGCCCACCTTCAGCAACGACGTTCTCGAGCGTCATCTCCTACACGAGAAGAACAGAAGGGGTCGTGGTATTCTGCCCCGCCACAGTTACAGATATACGATGAGGATGTCATCAATGTTCTTCTCAACCTTGCCAGAACCCACATCTCTACCACCTTTTCCATATTTGCTAATTTCGAAGTGACTCAAGAGACCCGGGTGGAGTTATGCCTCGCAATGGCTGCTGTCGGTGGACTTTACTGTACTGTTCAGGGAGGCTCCCGATTTGCGAAAAAGCTTTTCAACGACTCTAGGCGGTTATTTCTCGACGATTTTCTTCACAAGTCCGCCATGACTTTCACCGAATCACTAGACTTTGCGAAAACTTTCGTTTTGCTTGAGATATACGGCATGTGCAGTGGAGATAAACGGGCTTACGAATTTGTTGAAGTTTTTCATGCGAGCAAATTGCACGCCATATGGGATTGTCTGAATGCTGTACCGCAAGATGCTTCAAAAGAATTATGTCAGCAAGCAAAAGACCTTGCAGAGGCCACACAAGTGCTCGACAGTTATAAGGTTTTACTACTGCAACAACCTCCATCATTTGCACTGGAAAGGCAGGTCAATCCGCATAAGTTGCACAAGATGGACAGGATTCAGAATCCGTGGACCAAAGGACTCGCTTCGGTATTGAGCCCTGGCAGTTGCCCAACCTCGGAAACCGCAGACATCCATTACCTGACAACGATCATATGTTTTAGCTCAATGGCAAGCCTACGCGATCTCGAAAGTTCATCATTTCCTACCTTATGGAAAGTCGAGTTTGTCGAACTGGCACTGAACCGATGGATCAAGGCGAAGACTACTGGGACAGGGAGTTCACGGCCCTTGGAACTAACCCAGATGCTCTTATTCCACCTTGCGCACGTGTCACTTCATTCAAACTTGAGGAATCTGCAGCTTCTCACCCAAGAAACTCTGAGATCCGTTCTGTCTTCCCCAAAACGAGATCTCCCAAGCTCAGTCCGGGCATGGAGTATTGGTCCACACTTCAGCGTAGCACATTGGCATGCAAAGACAATTCTTCGTCTCGTGCAAGACGCTATGGCACCACCACGCCGATATCTATCATCCGAGAAAGATGGGCTGCGTTTCGTCGAGCCTCCGCACCTGCCATTGTGTATCTATTTTGCAACGCTAATCGTATGGTATGGAGAAATGACATCGAGTAGTGCTCCTATGTCAGGTGATGCTCCATTAGAGGCGGGTTCGCAGCTCTTGTTCAATTTGAGAGTACACGTCTCAAAACAGCTGGGAAATGCGCTTTGCGAGCTGCATTCTAATATAAATCAGGACAGACCATGACAATTCTTCATCGCGGCCATTAGAATAGTAATCTAGATTGAACTGTTGAGCCTACACACTGGGGGGCCTTGAGGCAGCTCACAGAACTGAGGTTAGGACTCACATCACTTAAGCCGCTTCATTTCTGGGGTGTCTGAAACTCCTGGTACCGGAGATATAAGATAGTGGTTTCTAGGACTTCAGATCTCGGTATCTCAGCCAGCATGCCCACGACCTGTCACAGGGTCGGTTCCTGGGGAACGTCTAGCCCTATAATGGTTACTCGAGCTACCTTAGGACGTACGTACTGTGTTGATAGTATTAGAGGCAGTCTGAGTTAGGAATTGAATCAGAACCGCGTAATTAGCATCTGCTTGCTCTTACTCTAGCCAGCCTCCTATGCCAGGGATGAACCTGAGCAAGAAGTCTGCCCTTTTATTGAGTACGCATGTAACTATCACTACATATACCAAAGCACAGGCTTTGTGCACCTTTACCTGCACCTTAAATCAAGCGGTTGCCTTATCGCAAGGTACCTTTGACGAGTTACACTAATAGACAGGGCGTCATCACTTTATTTGCTATGGCGTGGCATCCCATAATACTTTGGGAATTACACATATTAGTTAACTCCTAAGTCTCAGCACCTAATACCACACTGCCTGACTAGTTCGATCTTCTCGATTACTACGATGATTCCGGTGCCTCTTGACCGAGCTACGATAATCGACCTGGGACAAGTGTCAGTCGCCTGCCAGCTAATGACCGAGCCATATCGTAGAGTCGAACACATGGCCCAATGGCACAATAACCGCGTAACTCCCCGCATGGAGTAGTTCCAAGATTTGGAGCCGATGGAGTTTTGCGGGGACTGGACGGGGGACCCAAAAGAGGGGTAACGAAATAATTCCCGACCTGGAGTCCTTCCCGTCCTTGCCGGAATGCAGCAAGACCCACTGTCAACATGCATGGTACCTGGACACGCGAATTAGAGAAATTAGGTGGATCGGCTTTTCTCAGTTTTATTTGGCTGTTGGAGCCTGGATCGCCCTATTCATATCACGGAAGATGAGATAGTTTCATATATTTATCTTTCGTAAACAAGCAATTACAATTACATTATTCTTACCTAAGGATGCACGAGGACGGATTCTGCGTCTTCCTAATATCGGAATCAATAATTGTGCTTGATCCGTCTCCCAATCGTTAAACAAACATACCAGTCCGTCACATCACGTAAAACAGTGCTTGGACTTGGAATTGTTAAAAATGCAGGTTAAACAAAATATATAACATGGAGATCAAGAAATACAGCGAAGCTATCTATATCATGAGTGGTGAATACTCCACAATGTCTGCTAGCTTATCCCAGCTCTCACTGTTATCTCATAAAGACACCACGTACAAAGTGCGTATGCAAGATTAGATTTGCGAGCTTTCGAGGCCCGTCTGCCACTCGTCAAACTTTCTTCCAGCATCGGCGACCCCGTCGAAGCCCAACAAACTCCTCTGATATTGAGCGTCTCCCCAGTTGAACGAACAGGGACCTTGCCACTTCTTGCCAGCAAGACCAGCCAATTCTTCGTCCCGCATCCTCTGTTGATCGCCGTCTTCTAGATGGTAGTAATGCCGAGTAGCAACCGCACCAGCCACGTTGACTTCCGTCCTCTTCTTACGTAGTTTCTCGTACAAGAGGAACAGATCACCCAATGCTGCATTCTTATTTTGCGGCTCGGAGGGGATTTCTGCTCTCTGAAACTTTGCCAGGAGCGTGCCCAAGATCGCACCATCCTCAACAGCCATCGCAGCTCCTTGACCTTGGTACGGCAACGTGGGATGCGTGGCATCTCCCAATAGCGCAAGGGTGCCCTGTGAGATGTTGTATTAGCGATAACCAAGTCTCGTTTGGTGTATAACTAAGTAGAACGAGTTACCTTTGTCCACCGATCAAGTGACTCAAAGTGGAGTAGCTTCCATTTTAAAGCAGTCTGTAAGCACGAGATGATGCTACTCAAGCTAAAGCAAAGGATTAGTAAATATAGTAAGAGGCGGGCTGAGGGTCGAACATTGGATCCCATCCTTCAAAATTTGCCGCCATTTCCTCCAAACTGCCCTTCGAAGTGCGTACACCAGTCGGAAGATCATCGTGAACTCTTCAACTTGCTTAATGTCTTGGATTAATACAGGGGACGGGACGTACGTACATCAGAACTAGATTGTACTCTGTATGGTTTCTGAGAGGGTAGAATACGGCATGCCTGCCGGGGCCAAGCCATACTTGAATGTCTGATTGTTCCAGCAGTTCATCAATTCGTGGATTATTGAAAGCTTTCAGTTGGTCATGCGTGAAAGTACCACGATATGCTAAATCGCCTGTCTCGATCGGTGGAAATGGTCGTCCGAGCACAGTCTCTCGTAGCATAGACCAGAGTCCTATCCAATGATTAAGAGTCATTCTGGTTTGAAGAGGTCAGCCTACCATCTGCACCAATCACCACATCAGCTTCAATGCGCCTCCCATCCTTTAAAAAGACAGTCTGGGGACCGTCTGGTGCAGATTCAACACCAGTAACATCTGCGTCTGTGATTATTTCTGCCCCTTCGTCTCTGGCAGCATCCAGCAGTACGTTTTGGTAATCGCCTCGGTGTATAGCACTTTCCTCCGAGATCAATCAGCAATCATACCTTTTCAATCGTAATTGATTTCTCTCTTACATCCATTCCGCACTGTACTCGTTCTCCATCCTTCCCTTGAGGGGCTTTTTTACCAGGACATTACCGTTCTCATATCTTCTCAACGTGAAATCCTGCACTTGGTAGCCACCGGCTTGTTTTAACTTGTCGAGCAGCCCAAATCCAGTCATGACACGGCAAGCATTTGGCGGGATATGTATCCCGGCACCAATGGTGAGAATTTCGGGTGCTCGTTCAAGGACTGTGACCTCTAAAGGTGGTTTTGCTCGTCGACATGCAATCGCACAAGCCAGACCCCCAATTCCTGCACCCACGATTGATACACGGAGAGGGCCATGACCTGGGCTAGTCTGGTTACACAGTCAGCTTCTGTAGATGATAAAATGGACTTCGTGGCGACTTGCAGGTGTTTGTATTTCTTGTGAACCCATGGCGGTTGATTTATTGAGCTATGGTCGAACGAGAGAACACAGCACCCCTGATCATTTATATCCCAGATATCGTATATTAAATCCTGCACTACTGTACTATAATCATCATAAGAGAGCAGAGTAAGCAGAGTCTTGGAAGCTCAAAACAATGTAAGCTTCGCTTGCCTGCTCCGCATTCCCCACGCCTCCATTCGGCAAACCCTCCATTCGGACCCAGCAACTCGCCTCCTCTTGGCCGCGAAAATGCCGTGCGGATGCGCGTGATCATGCATTCCCGGTTCAGACCCTCTCGTGTGGAGTCAATGATTCTCCGACTCTTGCTCTGTGCAAGCCACGGAGATTATCACGCCTTTGCGTAAGTGAAGGGAAACCCACGTTCGGCGGCTAGTGTTCAATGACATAGTTCTGGACAAATCTCTTTCTCGTATTGGTGGCCCTCCTTGATCTCACTGTAATCGCCTTCTCGATGAGCCTGGTACCTTGGACATACGGTTTGGACTGTCTTGAGTCTTGACTGTCTCGCATCGCCCCACGGTGCCAGCATTTAAAACAACCTCTGGGAAATAATGTTCTCAATATCGTAACATATTTCTTACTTTCTAGGGTAGCATCATTGATCAATTGTCCATACATCATTCTAAAGTGCCTTTCCATGGCCAATTGAGTACGCATGAAATTGGGTCTTCTATTCTCTATTCCTCTCTATTCCCACCCCCAATCTAATGGATTCAAGACCGATGCACCGGCGTAGGCCTGATCAAATACTTGGCAGCCCAAGGGGCTGTAACTCCCCTGTCCTTCGGCCTCATCATCTCAACCGTCATTGAGGGATCATTTTCAATATCATATAGTTGATATAGCCTAGATAGTGTCAAAGTGTACCCGATCTGTGCCAGGTGTTTGCCGATACAATTTCTCGGCCCGTAACTAAATGGCCTCGACATCTCCCTCATTTCTTTGGTCGCATGTAACCATCGATCGGGAGTATATACTTCTGGATTGGGAAACACCTTGGAGTCTCGAGATGTGGCGTAGGACGGTGTCGACACGATCGTGCCTTTGGGAACGTAGTGTCCGCTGATCTCACGGCCTGGTGAGATACGCGGGAATGCAGAGCTCAAAGGGCCGTGCATCCGGAGGGTCTCTTCTACTACTGCATTAAGGTAAGGCTGAGAGTAGAACGTTAGTGAGTTATTGATGGTAGACCAAGGCCTAGTGACAAGATCAGGGAAGGAGTTCTCTCACCAATTTCGAAGCCTTCTCAAAAGTTGGTATTTCCTCGGGGTCTGGGAAAGCCTCTCGAATCTGATCTACAAGCTTCTTCTTCACGCTTGGATTCCTGCCGCATTCCCAGATTGTATACATGGTAGTGACAGCAGTAGTATCGCTCCCTGCAACAAGGAAGATGATAGTATTCTCAACCAGCTCCTCAAAGGATAGCTTGCTCCCCGTTTCACTATCCACAGCATCCACAAGATTTCTTAAGAAAGTACCCTGCGCAAACGTAGGATCCAGTTCCACTTTCTCCGTGAATGTTCTCACACTGTGCTGACTGAATGCGATGAGCTTCCCCAGTCCACGATAACCCTCTTGGACGGTTTTGAAAGGGAGATATTTCAAGAACGGGATGAATGATTGCATGGGAACAACAGTCATGAAGCGATCCATGTCCTGTTGGGTGATCTCCCCACAGCCAGTTACTGAATCGAATGATTTTCCGAAACTGAGGTAGCTCACAATATCAAGGTAGTGCTCCATCGTCTTGTGGAAGATGTCGACCGATTCCCCCTTCTCAGCAGCAGGTCTGATAATCGTATTAATATACACTCCGATCTTCTGCTGCACCAGCGCTTCTTCCTGAAGCAGTCCCTTCAGCGAGAAGCCATTGGAGACCAAACGCCGGAGCCTCGAATGTCGCACGCGGTTGGTCTCGCTGAGGATACTGGTAGCTCCAGTTGCGGTAAACATGTCATAGAAGAACGGTTCTTTGGTACAAGGGTTAGAGCTCTGGCCATAGATATCCTGCCATGATCTCATGTCTCCAAAGATGAGCTCGTTGGCCGAGATGCGAACAGGGCTGCCATATTTTTGGAGCATGTCTCGTTGCCACGTGATGCGATCCATTCTCACGAAGGACAGCATCTTTGGCAGATCGGTGAACTTGCCCAGTAGGGGGCCTGGGTATTTGGCCAATGGATGGAAGAACATGCGATATGTTATGGTTGCTATGATGTAAAACAGGGGAAGGCCCCATATGGCTCGTGTAAGGTGTTGAGTCCCTGTGAGCTCGAGTGCTGTGTCTGTGAAGCCCATCGTGACCAAGGTGTAGAGGTGTCAGCTAGGTGATTTGAATAAATTCGAACGTACCGACTTACACAGAATGAACGTACATATAAATTCTATGGTCATCTTCTCGGTAGAGACTGCCCCACGATCTGTACGGCAATTAGGCAAGGGCTGAATACTAACCTACCCCAATTATCTCAAATCAACCTACTGGTGGAATGGAAATAGCCAATGGCCCTGACTTGGCGATCTAAGATGCTGTTCTTCTTCTTCCTAAAGAGAATTGGAGAAGTTGGAGACCCCGAGAGAAGGCACTGCGACGAATGACAAGACTTGAGAGGAGGACAACACTTCTGGAGGCAATCACAAGGATGTACTTCGATCCCCGCAAGCTTATTCCAACCCCATACCTGGTACAGTAAAGGCGTACCCACCAAAGCTTCCATTGGCTGTATGTCTCCAATACCGTATGCGAACTAATGTACCCCAGAAACCCCCGAACAGCGGTGGTATGCGGGGAGGGATACCACGGTGCGAAAGCCGCGCTCAGTCGGTGAGTCAATAAGCCCCTTCCTACCTAGTTACCTAGATCCCAGTTAAACCTTCAATAGTACTCAAAGGCCCGTTGGGACATAGTACGCGATTCTAAACCTTAGACTGATACGTTGCAAGAACTACGACTTCAACTAACTTGATATAAAGAAAGAATAGATATCAAATATAAATGTGAATTCAAGGTAAATCATCGTGTATAAAGGGTGGAATTGAGGCTGTAGAGAATCCTTTTGAACCCTATCGAAATATAGATGGAATATCGGGTAACATTTTAGACCACCTGCTTACCCGTCTTTCAATGAAGATCCAGGGGTTAAAGACTTTCTTCTCTTCTATCAATCAATTTACCTACCAATCCGATTATCTGTTAGCGATTCTTGACACCTCATTGATTGCATTGTAAAGTCAACTGCCTCAGTGTGACCAGTATATTGCAACTAAGAACAGCTGATACTACTAAAGCAAGAAACATTTTCTATTCAAGCGAACAAAGCTACAGTCTCTCCATTCTGCTTCACCCCGTTTGTCTCATCTTTCACCGACTCCTTCCAGTAAGTAACCGTCCTTGTATTTGTATAATACGTCAATCCCAGCGGGCCCAACTCCCCACCAATCCCACTTTGTTTGTGTGCACCAAACAGTGCAACGGGATCCATCTTCAGACCACCGTTAACCCACACACTTCCAGTATCCAAGCTGCCTGCAAGCTGCCACGCACGCCTTTCATCCCGGCAATACACTGTAGCGCCTAATCCGACGGCACTATCGTTCACGCGGGAGATGACTTCTTCGTCTGATCCAAAGGTCAGTACAGGAACGATGGGCCCGAAAGGCTCTTCTTGAACGATACGGGAGTCCTCAGGTGGGTTGAGGATGACTGCCGGCTCTACATAGTATCCTCCGGCACGATCTTCAATCTTGCCACTTCCAACCACGAAATCGTAACCCAGCTTTTGGCAGTCCTGATAGATGGACTTGACCTTCTCGTATTGCATTTTGTTTTGTATGGGACTGATGAAGCCTTCGCCAGCCTTGAAGTTCTTCACAATGAGTATGAAGTGCTTCATGAACTCGTCGTGAACAGACTCATGCACATAAATCCTCTTCGTCCCCATACAGACCTGGCCGGAATGTAGAAAGGCTGCTATTGAGGCTAATTGTGCCGCTTTGGGGATGTCAAAGTCTTCTGTTATGATTGCCGCATCGTTGCCTCCCCTAGTTCGCATACGTATATTAGCTCCGTAATCTACACCAAACATACATAGAGCACGTTTGCGAGCCAGACTCACAATTCAAGATTGACTCTCTTTAAAGAATGAGCAGCCGCAGCCATGACCATCTTGCCCGTGGCAATGGAGCCTGTGAATGAGACTTTGGCAATACCAGGGTGCTTGGTGATCCAAGGACCAAGCTTATCGTCCCCTCCCAGAACTTGCACCACGCCGGGTGGGAATATTTGGGCAGCGATCTCACCAATTTTAAGGGCTGAGTACGGCGTGAGAGGGCTTTGTGTAGGGTATCAGTCAAATTCAGACACCATGGAAAGGAATACTGAACGTACGAAGGTTTCAGAACGATTGTACAGCCCGTCATCAACGAAGGAGCAATCTTGAGAATTGCCAGCTGGAAGGGATAGTTCCAGGGAGTGATACCTGCTACTACTCCGACTGGAGGATATTGTGTCACAATTCTGACATCTGCTGTCTCTTTGAGGACTTTCTCTGGTACTGACCATTGAGCTTCATTGGGAAACTTGGGTCAGCTAGGGCGTGACGGATTAGTGAGTTAACTCACAATGATTCCTAACAGTACTGATGCCCATCTCGACTTCCGATTGCGCGAAACCCAGCTATTCACATCGTTCTATCAGAATAGATGACGCAAAAGAAGGACGGAATTAGCTGTACCGTCTTGCCACTCTCCTTCCCGAGCAAATCACTAATTTCATCTTTGTACTTCTCCAATCCGTCGGCGAATTTCTTCAGAAGCTTACTTCTCTCCTCCCAGGGCATCAGGGACCACGTCTTGAAAGCTTTATGCGCAGCAAGCACGGCGCTGTTAACGTCTTTCTCTGTGGCAACGGGCGTCTCCCATAGTGCCTCTCCCGTGAATGGATTAATCCCATGATAAGATGCCCCTGTATCTATCTTCTCATTGTTTATGATCTATCCCAGCTGTTTCAGCAATTCATTCAATGCTAAATGTAGCGCTTACCAACTTACGTTATAGAATTTCTCGAACGATAATGCGTCAGCCATGGAGGGCAAGCTTTGTGATGGAAAGGCTGAATACAGAGAAATTAGTCTCAAAGATTTGAGTTCTCTAAATATCAATTACAATTATATAATGATGGAAGATCCCGCAGATTCGCACGGCACCCTGCTTTCTACCTTTCATTACCTAGCTTTACCGGATTCTGACCATGCCTGTTGTAGTCTTCTGAGTCGGACCCCCTCGACTCCAAAAGCGAACGAAAGCGAATAAAACCGATCTTCCCGAAGCAGCTGGCCATTTGGGATTAAATTACCGTGATGGAGACCACAGTGATAAAGTGCTACGATTATTACCCCATAGTACAGGGAGCGTAAACAGTCGCCGGACTAGTGGCTTTTGGTTCGACGCCCCGAAACAGAGGCATCAAACCCCCAAAAAGCCTAACTGCAATAGGACCTTCCTCCGGAAGGCGCGGCTCAGGGCGTAAAAATCAAACACACACAGTGACACACACATTTTGCAAGATAGTTGAACAATCGTCTATGTACTAGCCACGTGACCTTTGCTCTGCATTTACGTGACAGCACTCGGAGCTTCTATTGTTGCGTATATTGTAGACCTATCTTTAGATCATCTTCTAAGATGATATGCTTCTAGCCTAGTTCTCATCATATCAGGTTTGGCTGAAGGTACATTTGTCGAGTGTCCTTCACGATGCCACCTATCTCCTTACCAAGCAAGAACGGGTTTTACAACCTACAACACCATTAGTGATTACTTCAGGTGAAGAGGACGCCACGTAGTACCTTTCCAGATTTCATATCCTTGATCGCGTGATCTATCTCACTCGGTGGGTACGTCTTGCACAATTTGTCGATGGGAAACGAGCCATCTTCGAATAATCTGATCAAACCAGGGATGAACTAGTCAAATCTTTAGCCAATGCGTTAGAATAAGACAGGACAGCATGCGAATGTTTACCTTCTGAGGGTCACAGTATCCTCCAGTGATACCAAGGACAGTTTTGCAATGAATAAGCATATCTAAAGCCTCGACTTCAATCAAATCACCAGGACGCGGGGTGCCCACAACAGCCGCTGTCCCGCCATGAGCCAATAGTGCTATGCCACTGCTGATCACTTTCGCCGACCCAGTGGTATCGATAACAAAGTTCACGCCTGAAGGGAACGCTTCACGAATGACGCCTTCAACAGGCTCCGCACCCTTAGCATTGATGGTTTTCGTCGCGCCCATAGCAGCTGCCATCTCCAGTCTTGATTCAAGGATATCAATGGCGATGATATCTTGAACGTTCTCGCTCTTAGCTGCCATCAATGCAGAGAGTCCAACTGCGCCCAGTCCGAAAATAGCCACACTGCTGGTTGGTTTTGGTTTCAAGACATTCATCACCGTTGCGGCTCCAGTCATGTAGCCGCAACCCATTGGAGCCAGAAATGACAGATTCTCTACAGGACCATCGTACTTGACCACCGCTCTCGCATCAACAGTGGCGAATTTTCGGAACGAGGATTGCCCGAAAAAGTCGCCTCGGATCGCTTGTCCGTTTGGAAGACGAGCTGCGGACTCGCTCTCGCCCCCTCCACGACTTCCGCCAAAGTTGATAAATGCAATATTCTCACAGGCGCCTTTGCGGCCGGCCTTGCAAGCCGAGCAGTTGAGACAGGAGCAATAACTCAGGATGACACGGTCACCGACTTTAAGTCCCGATTCTTGCAGGCCTGTGCCTAGTTTTAAGATAACGCCAGCGCCTTCATGACCTGGAATTACGGGGTATGAACCGATAGGCATCTTGCCTTCTTGAACGACGAGGTCCTATGCAGCTTTTTGAGACCGTGTAACTAAATAGTAAGGGTAGTTCTTACTGTGTGGCATAATCCTGCATATTTGATATCAACAAGAAGCTCGCTTGGCTGGATCTCGTCTAGAATGACATCTTTTAAGACAAAGGGTGCCCCCGGGGTTTCGACCACGAGGGCCTTGGTCTGGATGTCTTTTTCTGCTAAAAAGCCCATTATTCAAAGTAAGAATATGAAGGAGAATTTGCAAATAATGAAATGTTATAAATTACATAGTTTCGGGCAATTGGCGGGCAGCTTTATCTCAGAGACCATAATGATGGGGCTAGATCAATGGAGTAAAAGTGTCTTGACGTATTGGGGTAATGGAGGCGGAGGTTTTATTGGGAGATCTCAGCATCAGCGGCCTTTTACGCAGTAGTTTGTGTTCACTATGTGGATAGCGTGTGACTAAGCAAACTTTAGGGCCATGCGTAGACTGCGGCACCCCGTGGGGTAGGGCCGGACAAGTACGAAGCAGGATGGGGTAGTTATAGCCCTGGTGAGCTCTGGAGTTGCAGAATGACCCGCCATTGTGGAAAGACAATACCGGGTAGTTGGAGATCCCTCGCAACGCGCAAGATACATTATTTATAGAACACATACTTCACTTCATATTTTCCTGTCACTTGGCTTCAATAGCAACAAGATCATTATTTTCATCACCAACATTATACCTTGAAACATGGGCAAGATCGAACGAACGAACATCGAAGCGAATAACTCCGACGAAGATGTACCAGAATCATGGAATCCATGGAAAGTTTCCATTCTCATGGTAGTGAGTCTCACAAGATCCTCATCGTTCTCGAGTGGTCGCTGCTAACCATTCGCCACGACGACAGGCTCTCGGAAGCCAGTATGTCTGCCAGCTTCTGTTTATCGTCGGCGCGGGTGTATACTCACGAGACATCGCCGCTGTCGTTGGGGGGCAGCTATATCCTCCTGGCCTGCGTCGTGCACCGTGATTGTTCCAGCTGCTCTTACGTTGCCAGTCTCCCAGGCCGCTGACTACTGGTATGTAGCAAGTCGATCATTGCATAGCTACAAGCACTCAATACTAGTCTAGGGGAAGAAAATGGCTGTTGGTGATTCCCACTTTCGTCGGCTTTGTTGGTAGCATCGTTGTCGCCAAGGCGCCTTCTATGGAAGTGGCCATTGTGGGATTTGCCCTTGGTGGTGTTGGATTTGCACCTCAGCCGCTCTTGCATGCTGTTGCTTCCGAGGTCATGCCACGGAAATATCGATCAATTGCCCAGGCCGCTCTGAATAGCTCTATTGCAACTGGTGCGATCCTCAGCCTTACAATTGGTGGTGCATTGACTCAGAACAACCCCGCTGGTTTCCGAACCTACTGGTATATCTGTGCTGGTATCTTTATCCTCTCGTGCATTCTCATGGTCACACTCTACAACCCAGCACCGAGAGAGTTGCAGTTGACCATGACACATACGCAGAAGCTCAAGGCCTTGGATTGGGTTGGATACTTCTTGTTCGACACAGGTCTGACCTTGTTCTGTATCGGGCTCTCCTACTCTCAGAACCCCTTCCCTTGGTCGAACGGTCATGTCGTTGCTCCATTCACTATTGGATCTGCTCTGCTCATTGGACTTGGCATCTATGAGTGGCGATTTAAGAAAGATGGTATCTTCAACCATGCTCTTTTCAACCGGAATTTTGTCATCTGCCTCATTGGTGTGTGGATCGAGGGGTTTGCCTTTATGGCAGCAAACGTCTACTTTCCTTATTCAATGGAGATTGTGCTTGCAGGGCGAGTCACAACATACAGGGTCCTTCTCTGTTACACATTGGCTTTTGCAATGCTGCTTGTGGGGGCAGTAGTCATGGGAACATGGATTTACTTCACCAAGTTGGTACGGGCACCGATAATGACGTCCTTCCTCTCGTTTATCATCTTCTTCGTCCTCATGGCGACACTTTCGGCGAGTGCTCCAGAGCCTCACTTCTGGGGCTTCATCATCTTTTACGGTCTAGGTCTAGGCTCTTGTGTTATTACGATCTACACTGCGGCACAACTTTCGACTCCGCCAGAAATGATATCGATCACATCAGGCCTGCTCGGATCTATCAGGAGTGTCGGAGGCTCTATTGGTGTCGCCATACACACTGCCATCTTCACAAATGGACTGACCAACAATCTGTATCCCAAGGTTGCTGCGGCTGTGACCCCGCTTGGAGTTTCCCAAGGGACGATCGCTTCACTTATTACTGACTTGACGTCAGGTGATACTGCTGCACTATCAAACCTACCTGGAGTCACTTCCGAAGTGGTCGAGGCCGCAGGCCTAGCAGTCACGCAAGCATACCTTGTCGGCTTTCGCAATGTGTTTGTGTGTGCAGGAGCTTTCGCACTTTTTGGCTTCTGCTGTAGGTTTCACCAGAATTCGATTTCACTCTTGTATTGACATGTCCACAGTGTCGTTCTTTATTAGAGATATGAGGGAACAGTTCAATCCCCATATTGATGCACCTCTTGAAGGAACCGCTCTTGTTCACGAGCTTGAGCATGAGCTTGAAGAGAAGCGAGCAGCCCACGTAGAGCATTCTGAGACACCAAATATTGGGGCATAAGTAATATAGACGTTATCAGGATCTATTAGTGTATGAAAGAATTACGTACTAGAAGCCACAATAATACTAAGTTCAAGAATGTCGTTAAAAAGAATTTAATGTAGCTATAGAAGATCCTTTATACTCTCGTTGCGCCGTCACAGAGAGGATAGCCGAGAAAATAGTTGGGTACAACCCAAACGCATGAAAATCGTTACAGATATAACCAGTTACTAGGTTATTCCAAGCTGAGGAGAAAGATATATCTCTATCTAGTACTAGCCGAGAAGTGAACGCGAAATTCAAATACCAGACCCACACGTTAGTTCTAATTGAGACGTGAGTTTAGCATCGTACTTTTACATACTTGAGAAGGAGCATTCCAGTCGAAGGATTCTAGGCTAATGTGTACGCGACAAGTAACTACGACTCGCAGGCTACTTTCGACAAGTACTTGGCTGTACTAAAGTATATAATATTTCGGAAAAAGCTTATAAATAACGAGTATATTATTATCCAGGTCGTATCTAGCGGCTATAAAAATCCGGCGGCTATATAATATCGATAGTTTTTTATATAGTACTAGCTAGTCTATATATAACCCTATATAACGTTATTAGTGATAGGGTTTAATAGTTCTAATAATTATATAATCGGATTGATTTACCCGATTAATTATAGATTACTTCTATAGTTACCTAGTAGATTGCTTAACTAAGCTTACTATAAATTACTCATTTCACTTATTTTGCTCTTAAATACTTAGTTAGATTGACTCTTTCTTCTTTTTCTTTTTTTTCTAGATATAATACTTTATAAATATAATAATTATTACTTGTTATTACTTACTTGAAATATAATTCTTATAATCGTTATATTATATTATTGTAAAACATTAAAGTTATAAGCCTAGTAATATCGTTTATATTCTAAATTATAATTTTCTTAAGATATATTACTTGGCTAACTCCGCACATCTCATGATCTTTTACCTAATGGTAGTACTGGGTTTTCCTTCTCCAAAATATATCCCAGTACCAACTTGTGAGGAAATTTGTGTTCGCTAGTCAACGATGCCACCCGATGCTCTATCTCGTCATCGTCGCCGGTCCTATTACAGACACAGAACTGGTCTGCGCATACGTGGGGGAGTTTACCGCAGCCTTGGAAAGCGCCTTAGCCAGGCATTTCTGCATTGATTTGAGGTTATGCTGAATGTCGTAGCCCTGTAAATGCTAAGATTCTGACTCCCCTCCGATGCGTGTTTAAATCTGACCGAGCCTTTGACATCAAAACAATGACGCAGGGAGTTTTCCTCCGTAGTCCGCTCGATAATTTGCGAGGCTGGATCCTCGGCTGTGAAAGAGAATTATATCAAACTGGGAGAAATCCTGCCATAGCTTGAACGAGCGATGATTCCGAATGATAATGGTATCCACTATAAAGGCAGTGGAGCCGGCGTACATAATATTGAAGGCTGGATAACTGTGGGTACTCTGGAGAGCAAGGGCTTTGAGATCGAGCTCACCCATATATCCTTTATAGTGACATCCCTACTGCTGGAGTTTGCATTGTCTCGAGCAGGAAGCTTCTTCAGACAGATTACAGCTGAAAAGTAGCACTAGCGCAACTTATGTATCCGAGGAATCTGAGCATGACCAAATGCCTTTTTCGGACAAACCGCAACGGCTGTATGAGGTCATACTTTGTTATCAAGTGTAGTCCAATGATGCGGCGAATTTAACGTTTTACGTCCTCGCTGCCGGAGAAAGACTTGACGGAGCTTTCGTTACCTTTCTTTATCCTCCAGCAGTCTCGAGATTAATTTAGAGCTCTCTACCATATCTAAACTTGAATTAGAATCTAAGGATCTATAGTCCCAGGATCAACATAAATAAAGGTTTATAGAGGAGAGGTATATTCCGTGCCAGAAGCCTACTGTCGGGCAGATTCTCTACACCGGCATCATCGATGATTAGCTGCATAGTCAAATGCGCCCTTTTTACTATTATATGTTCAACATATAATCCATCGGAGATTCTATGCTTCTATGGCTCAGGAGCCACCCTTTTCTATTTCTGGCTCAGATGCGCCGAGAGAAGCAGAAACGGTACTTGCTTGGTGTTTACGTGGCCGTCTTTCTTCTGTTATTATTTGAATGCAAAAGTAAGTATAAGCCTTTCTGACTATATTTTTACGCAGATATTAATAATAAGTAAATCATAAGAAGTAGTAACTTTGAGTGGGAGAAAACGCTGCTGAAGGTACTGAGTCAGTACATTAAGACTACTGTGCTACAAACAATCTCATCATTCTAGAAATGTTTTCTAATCAAGATACAATAACCAGTTTATACTACTTCTAATCCAAGCTACTGACTTCTGCAACATAGTAAGAGAAGTTAATACGCTACTGAATTTGAATTTCGCTGACATTGTTTTTGACTCATACCATGCCTTGGCATTTGGGATTTTAATACTTGACAATTTTGCAGAAACCAGTTTGTCTGATTGAAATCCTTGGTTTTACTCCAACTGTCGATCAGCCAGGGGTAGGGGAATAGACTACTATTATAGGGCCGATTCCAAAGGCTCATATTTAGCCTATAATAACGATTTACATAATATTTACAATCCAATCGTCGATCACCATGGGTAGAAGAAAAAAGTACTGTTATAAAGTTGGTTTGAAGGGCTTCCATTTAGCCTACAATACCGAATGGGTGTCTGGCCTGGGGAAGGATTGAGGGGTTCTGATCCTTCGTAAGGATTATCCCGCCTCATCATTCAACTCGGCTACTTCGGATCTACAGCGATTCTACTCCAAATCAAAAGGCAGACTTTGAGAACTTTATAGCTATATGAAGCGTTGCGGACTTTATGCCTACCTGACAATTTGATTTCCGATGGAAGCCAGTTATTGCACAGCATTACTTTAGCATTGAAGACATGGGATTCCCTTTCCACAAATCGTGGCATTTCTGGCTTGTGTGTTTGTGTCACGCACAAAGTTCGACACAATCCACACCAGTCGACGTGCTTTCTCTCGTTAATCCGTTCATTGGGACCACTAATGGAGGTGTCTACCATAAAGGAACCTGTTGATAGCGAGAGACTGACTAAACTCAGGACATGTCTTTCCTGGAGCTTCTCTGCCTTTTGGTATGTATGAGCACTTGCCGGGTTTTGACGCAGAATGCCGCGGATTCACTAACCTTGTGCGAGACACACAGGCATGGCAAAGGCGGTCGCCGATGTTGAAAATCCAAACGACAATGAAGGCGGTTTCGCATCAGACGGCAGCAATATCATCGGATTTTCTCACATGCATGATTCTGGAGTAGGCGGAGTAAGGGTATCCCACTCTCCTGAAGATCACATTTACTCATAGACTCAATAAGGCGCCGTCATTGGGCGTGTTTCCAATCTTTCCTCAGATAGGATGTCCAGGAGACCAGTTGAACAAATGCATGTTTCCAAAGACCGACAGAGCAGTCGCACAAATCAATGGCACAGCAAAAGCCCATCCTGGTTTTTTTGAGATTACCTTGAACTCGTCTATCCACGCGGAAATGACCGTTAGCGAACATGCTGCTCTATATCGCTTCACATTTCTAACTTCAGCTAATTCCACATCAACTGATTCATCAGTATCTCAGAAAAGGGAGAATGATGACATACCGTTGAGTCCCTTGATCTTGGTAGATTTGGCAGATCTTACGGGAACACGAACGAATGGGTCAGTTTCCGTGGATGAGAAAACAGGTCGTCTCACTGGAAATGCAACCTTCAGCCCTTCTTTTGGTATTGGCACCTATGATGCACATTTCTGTGCAGACTTTTCCGGTGCTCCAATCCGGGACACTGGTATCTGGAAGAACAATCGAGCAGGGACGGATTTCAAAAACCTCCAAATTGTATCTCATGGTAGCCCTGCTTTGCCTGCGGGAGCATTCACTCAATTTTCCATCCCAAAAAACAATCAGATTGTGGCCCGTGTTGGAATTAGTTTGATTAGCACTGAGCAAGCATGTCGCAATGGGGAACGGGAAATCCCTGATTTTGATTTTGCGCTGACCCAAAGGAACGCCGAAGATTCATGGCGAGAGAAGCTGAGTGTGCTGGAAATCGACTCAACAGGTGTCGATGAAGCATTGCTAACAACCTTCTGGAGCGGACTCTATCGCAGCATGTTGAGCCCGCAGGACTACACGGGTGAGAATCCACTTTGGCAAAGCGCCGAGCCATACTATGATTCGTATTATTGGTAAGCGGATAGTTTCCTCGAGAGGCTTCCTTTTCTTACGCGAGTAGCATTTGGGATTCCTTCCGAAGTATCCATCCTTTAATCACGCTTCTGGATCCCGATTCTCAGTCTCGGATGGTACGCAGTCTGGTTGATATATACAGGCACGAAGGTAATAGATACTGACTCGATCTCCCTGCATCTGCGTACTCACACCTCAGACAGGAAAGCTCCCTGATTGTCGCATGTCGCTGTGCAAAGGCTATACTCAGGGCGGATCAAACGCTGATATTGTAATCGCGGACGCGTTTTTGAAAAAGGTACCAAGTATTGACTGGCAGACTGCTTACTCGGCCGTTGTATCTGATGCGGAGGACGAGCCGCTTGACTGGGATGTAGAAGGTCGCGGAGGGTTGAGAAGTTGGAAGGCGTTGGGTTATATTCCTACGGACGACTTTGACCCCCTCGGAAGTGGTTCGTTCACAGGAAGCATCTCCCGTACGGTCGAATACGCTTACAACGACTTTTGCATCGCTTTACTGGCTCAAGCGTTGAACAAAACCTCGGACTACGAGAAATATGCCAAACGAGCGGGAAATTGGGGAAACATGTTTGATCCCCATCAGAGCTCTTTCATCGGATCTCAAGATACAGGCTTTGTCGGATTTCTACAGCCGAGGTACCTCAATGGTACTTTTGGCTTTCAGGATCCCGCTTTTTGTTCGCCTTTGTTAGAGCCAGATAGCTGCTTTGGAGGTGCAAATGGACATGAAACGTACGAGGCAAGTAGTTGGCTCTATACATTGTAAGTACCAGATTTAACCCTGCCGGCTGTTAATACTAAAAACCCAGTTTTGTACCCGGAGATATGGCATCACTTATTGCCACTCTAGGGGGTCCACCTCATTTATCAAACGTCTATCGTATCTTCACGACACCGGTCTCGCCAACATCGGCGATGAGCAAGCATTCCTCACCGTTTTCCAGTATCATTATGGGGGCCGCCCCGCACTATCTGCCAGCCGTTCCCACTCACTCATTCCATCAGCTTTCAATGATACTTTGTCTGGCATTCCGGGTAATGATGACAGCGGTGCAATGGGATCCTTCATTGCCCTATCAATGATGGGTGTGTTCCCTAACGCAGGACAAGACGTGTACCTGATAATCCCTCCATATTTCCGCGAAGTCAGCCTCAAGAGCCAGCAGACGGGCAAGACGGCAACAATAAGAAATATTAATTTTGACGCGACTTATATAAACATTTATATCCAATCCGCTACGTTGAACGGGAAATCATACTATCGGAATTGGATTACACATGACTTCTTTCTAGAAGGAGGCATTCTCGAACTTACTTTAGGATCGATGGAAAGTACCTGGGGTACTAGTCTAGAGGATTTGCCGCCGAGTCTTTCTGTACAAGCAAATGAAAGTCTTATTCTGAGTTAAGGGTAGTAGAGAATACGCTTCAGGCTCACATATCGGATAATAGTTGCAAAGATATATAAAAAATAGTACAGAGACCTTATGGTTTAATAGTTGCTTTACCCCTATTAGTACTATAGTAAAATTCAAAGCCAGTGAACTACTCGGCTTATCCTCGAGATACTATGCATATTATGTAAATAGCTCGATAGTACTAAGCTAAAGACAAGCTTATATTAGAAGCATAAGCTTTTTTAAGAAGCCAAAGTAGTAGATTAATCCAATTATTCTAGTGTCTAGGTAGTCTAAACTTTAGACACTCAGGAACGACCTTGAAGTCGATGACATAATTCCAGTATAGATCGTGACATATTACTATTGCTTGAACTCCTTGGAAGCATCTATCCTTTTCTGGAAGCATAGAGGGGGTTCTTGCATATCTTCAAACAAGGAACATCGAAGCCGACTCGCTGCTCTCCGTTTCAAAACCAGTGATATTGGGAACTCCAGTTTGAAGCTCCTCCGAATTCTTTTCCCTTGTCTCATGCACCGCCAGTCAGTCAAATCTTTCTCTTCAATTGAGTGCGCTGTAAGCCATTGATCCCTCTCGGGTGTTTCAAGGTGGTTAAAGAGAGAAAGCTAGACAGTGAGTCAATATTGTGTATACTATTGTTCGTCTTTGGCGAGAGCCTGAAGTGGGTCTGAGTTTAGTACATCTCCTCATAATGTACAATTCTTCGACTGGGGTAGAACAAGATATCTAAGAGGAAAGTCGATCAGGCGACACAGCTTGAGTGGGGTCTTGAATAATATATCAAGATATTGCACATTGAATCAAGATACTGCTTGCATATCTTCCCACTCCTAGACAACAGCGTTCCTTCGTCGCGCCCACTTCACATCCACACTGATATTTCCTCTTGTAAAATCCTCTGTAAGTATCCATTTACTCCGGTATTTTGAGGGGTCGCGAAATCCGGTTCTAGTCATTTGAAATAAATGTGTTGCAATCTGCTTTGCAAGTGAAACCTAGGAAGCACAAGGTTGGACTTAAGTTCGAAGTTGACTTTGTGCGAAGTTTTCCTCCCTTTTTAAACTCTTTACTTCCCAATATCTCGCAATCTAACTCATGAACGTGCATTCCGTTCCTGCTGTTCCATTTTGCTCCACAGTCTTGTGTAGTTGTTCGTACTGATTGAGGCTCCATATGTGTTCAAGTTTGAGGATAGTTTCAGGCAAATGTACCTCATTTGCACGCTGCGCAACCTTCTGGTACCTCCTTGTCATCGCATAACTCAAAATGCTTTCCTCTCTGCCATATGCGAATCCTTATGCTGATATATGCGGAGAACTCGACCTGATCGTCCTTGATGTTCGTTGTATACTCCCTCATTGTACATGATTCGATCTCTCGAAGATGCCGTCGAAGCACGGCGGCTTGAAAGGGATTTGATTTGAATTAGGAGAGGTGTCTGTAGGCATATCTCGTAGACCGGAAGGGTTGTCGTGTTTAGGTCGCATGATGATGTGCGATGAAGCCAGAGAGAGGGGGAAGCGTGGGGGGGTAAACGGCGAAAGTCAACAGAGGTAAGCAAAGAAAGAAGACGCTGAATTGAGGACGTGGATGCCGAAGAGGCTATAAGTCGCAGAGGAAGTCTAGTATGGTAGAGGATCTTGACGTAGATGTTAGATGTTGATGTATGTAAAGGAGGATATACTCGAGGGATGAACGTCAGTGGTGGAGGAAATGGAGGGTGTGAGATTGTAAATATTCTGGTGTGCCAATATCTCTAAATTCAGAGTATCCTCCGTTGCACGACACGACTTCTCTATCTTCCCCTACCTTAGTATTCGAGACTCGACTTTATTCCAACACGATCGATTAACCTTACTGCATCAATCAACCTTCATAACCAAACTAGGACTATTCCAAACTCGAACATCCCTCCTCTTCCCAGCTCGAGGTTCTCGACAGCATCTTCTTCAATGAGACCCGCCTCCAACAAAGCATCGATCTGCTCCTATCCATTCTCCAACTCCCCCAGATGCTCCCGCGACAAAGAAACCTTGGATCTACTTCTTCTGCGGTTGGGCTCTTCACGATATGCCGATGACGAAGAGGGTCTGGAGGGACGCCGCTCGCTCTGCAGCTGCTCGAAGTCTTCCGAAGTTGGTCAGACTCTACGCTCGTTCGTTCGGGCTTTTTCCGGTATTCATATGAGGAAGTTTGTCTACTAGGACGACGTCCAGGGTCTTCGAAGTAACCGGAGCTGTGTCGGGACTTGGGTCGCTGTGGAGTTGTATATCCGTTATCGTGCCTTGGATCAGCCTCCTTTCTTTGCGTGCGCTCTTGTTGGGTTATAGGGCTCAAATTCTCGCCATACGGCAATCGAGACTGTTGGGCGGGATGTGAGGACAAGACTTTGTTCGATCTGCTCGTCTGGCGACGCTTCGACTCTGCGTACTCGTAGGTAGGTAGCGAGGGTATGGGAGTCAGTTTGTTAAGAGAGGAGGCATGCTAGGTGCTGCAGGACTCACCTCGGGTCTTGTTGAATCTCATATAAGACGTAGACGAAAACAGAGAAGGACGACCTCGTGGTGTTCAGTCCCGGATTTCCGCCGCATCTACCATGGACGGCCGGCCTCGTATCTGGCGTGTGGAACGACAAGCTAATCCAAATCCAGGCGAGTATGCTCGTGGTGGTGAATCTATACTTGCCATCATTCCGGCCATAGACTCAGGACGCTGGGTCTGCTCTGGTGTTGGTGTTGTGTAAGCCGCGTCTGCATTGGAGGTATTCGAGAATATGAAGAGTTGAATGAGGATTGTGATGCTTGCATGGATGCTTTCGAACTCTCCCGAGTTGTGGTACTACTAGGATCCAGCTGTAGCTCTCGAAGAGCTCTGGTAACGTCAGTACTGATCAAGTGATCCTAAGCAATGCCTACGCTGATGATCTTTGTCCCGACTCTTGTTTCTTCAACTGATTCTCTTGAACTGCTCCTCTGAATCAGCAAGCGCTTTTGCATCAGCAATCCTGGCCTCTTCGCTTTTGTTCAACTTCTCTTTCGCCTCAGCAAGTCTACGAACCTCCTCTGTAAGTCTCCAAGATCTCATTCTGATTTCTCCGAATCATCTCCCCCCTCTCATCAAGCGCAACCTTGCCCCTAACAAACTGTTCCCGTGCTCTCGTAGTCTCACCCTCAAGCTGCCGCCACGACTTCGTCTTGCGGAAGGCAATCTTCAAGACGAGTGGGAGGAGGGTTCGGGGGACTCGCTTCAAAAGGGTGTATTTTAACCCCAGCCCTGTATGTTTTTACGATGAAAACAGTGAGAGTAAGGATCGATTTTTTGATGAATGAACACAGGTTTGTTAATTGGGCCCTTACTTCAGTGTACTGTGGCTTAGCCTCGTAGGGTCACTAGAAGATGGATCTCTCTCGAGGTTGGGCTTATTTACTTCATGGAAATCGGATCTTCACTGCACAATATATTTTCCTACACTTGTAGTATCAAAGTAAGCTCAGTGATATATCTGAGCTGCGCAACTCTTGCAAGTTCAAAATGAGATGATCTCTATGATCGCAAGCTTATCAATCGATGCCCAAACTGGCAAGCCAGCGAACCATGCTCCAGAATCCACATTCATCCAAGAGCATGTTCAGAGGTATGTATCTTGAGTAGATCCATTTTCCTTATGCTTATCTTCTACTAGTCTCCTAGAATCATCTTAGTCTCCAGCAGAATGCCTAGAACAGCTCTGCAGCATTTCAGATCCTGCTAGCAAAGTCAGCCCGACATTCTCTTTCAACCAAAAGCATTAGGGTCTTATTTGCAAGGGGGACAACTTCGTTCGGGAAACCATTGTCTCAACTTCTCAAGGACAAACATGGCAATATCATGGCCACAGATTTAGTATGTAGCAAGTACACTGTCTTACAATCTTTTCCTGAAGTTCTTAGCTTCAGATGGACCACATCTCCTCGCAACTCGGAAAGGCAAACGCCGAGAAGAAGCTTCATGTCTTCAATTCTATCAAAACCTTGTATATTCCGCCAACTGTCGACAAACTGGACTCGCTGCAGGCAAACGCCTTCTCGAATTACTCAACTTTTCTCTTCTTTCTACCGCAGATATTCCACAACCCGACTTTACGAAGTCATCCACACCAAAATCCGATATTCAATCAAAGCTCGCAATTCCCCACACTCGGCTGGGAAGTTGATGTCCTCACAGCTACGCAGCGAAGTAGAAAGCAGAAGTACAAGCAGACATTGTGCGAGTGGAGTAAGAAGTGGAGGCTCTTGAGGGGCAGGAAATAGAGCGCAGGAAGGCACAGATGGCCATTCTGGCTAGACTTCCACTTGCTATCCGCAATGCGAACCCAGCTTGTCAACGTACTAAGTGAGTATGTGGATGCTGAAGTAGATGTACTCGAAGTGGAGTTGCGAGACGAGGATGAATACCTAGCGACGAGGAGAAAGGTTTTTGAGCAGATGAGAATAGCGACTAGACTTGGTCAATCACAACATTTTGAAATTCCTACGTTTCCTCAAGGTTATCTTTCCTAGGTAGTCCCATTACGTTGTCTTCTGCCCTTCAGTTCTCCATTAAGAGTTTGGTCCTCATCCTCGATAGCAGCCAAATGCAATATACCACTTATAGGGTTTCAGCAAGACATATCGCCGTACCCGACGTTTCAATCTAACGATGTACCAAGCCTTTCATTTAGAGGCTGTTGTTGAAGACGCTGGCGATTGTGCGTCAGGGTCATGAGATGCCATCTAGTCGACACCACTTTAGACCTCTTCTACACATAAAGAATGATATTTAAGTCTTGAGTTTCTTACAGCCAGAGACTGAAGATTATTCACGGTCGCATCACTTCTAGATATAACAACGGAGCTCGTTCTTTCGCCAATGTAAAGCACCGACTTACTTTGTACTACGTATACACATCTCGTTCTCCGCACACTCGCTCTTTTCTTCGCCTGCCTCCTTTATTTCCCATGACTCAGCAGCACCTGCTGGCGATGTTGCTTTCGCTTCCGCTTTCGATCACGTTCTTGGCCCTTCTGCCCAACTCACTCAACTCACTCAATCCGCCCGATTGGTCTCGTAGCAGCTGAGGTTTATTTTTCAGGTACGACCACGTTATCGCTCTCAGCAATAATGATGCCGCGGACCTGCTGCGCGGACGGTGACCTCGCGGTGATTAAGATACTGTGGTTTCTGCCCAATTACTTAACCGTGACTCGCCAGTGATTCGACGGTCACTGGTCAGTGACTGCTCACTGCGACGTGCGACAAGACTTTGATTAGGCAGAGGAAGCGTTCTGCCTCGAAGCTGTACGGCCACACAAAGAGAGCATATCAAAGTACTTTATCCCAAGTAATGGACCTAGAAACATTGGCACATTTCCTGTATTAATCATCGGTCCTCAGCTGTGGCACGAATGATCTACCAAGGCCGAATACCTTCTCCAATTTCCCATATGATACTGTGTACATCGCAAACACGCAAGTTCTGTGAGAGAGAAGTCAGTAGGACATCACTATACTTGATATGCTTGCAACTGGCTAGAAGGAAAAACGAGCTTTTGTCTAATGAAGAAGCCTTTCATGATTACATCAAATATGTAATGAGCCTTTTACTGTTGGGATCTAGAGTAGTTCATACGGATACTCCCGGCAACCTGTTTTACTGGATGGAGAAGAATGAGTGTGGTTGTATTGAGGTAAGAGATGCGTGAATGAAGGAGGGTTCCCGTAGAAAGCTTCCCGTTATATAAGGTACACCCGTGGTCGTATCTTCCCGCACCCACGAACAGATGCCTACCAAAACACACTGCAATTGAGTCTACATTAAAGGACCGAGTGACAGATTGACAAGCCCAGGTCATTTGCGATACCAAGAAGGTGGCCTCTACAGTATTTCTTATCCTTGACGCATAGAAGAATCAGAATAAGAAATCCATGCTAGCAATCAATGTAACATGGCTTGACGAACTTTTCAACATCACCGGCACTGTCTTGAATTTATTGAGATCAAGGGAGTGCACTAGTTCCTTGCTATATACAGTCCGTGTAACAACAGCGCATTCCAATACTTCTCCTACTGGTTTGACTACCCGCACCTAGACGTTATGCCGGAGGGAGAACCCAAGTAGTTACTGATTCAGTAACAACGTTTCCGCTCCATTCCTGCCCACTGCTCGTAGTCAAGTGGACATAGACATCGTTACCGAACGTATTCTCAATTACGACGGTACGAGTTCCATCGGGATTCAAGGAGGCCACAGATTGGATGCCTCCGCCGCTGGAGTAGGTATAGCTACCGGTGCCGCTGAGAACGGTTGCTCCCGGAGGCATGAACTTGCTGAATTGCGCGATCATGTAGTATGCAGTCTCGAAGGTGTATCCGCCGTTATTGATCGTTACCAGACCAGTACATGTAGCGCAGCCACCTTCGGACAGATGAGGACCGTCCTGAGCATTGGTTCCGAGCGTCCAGGCAGCAACACCAGATGCCCAATTCTGAAGGGGGCCCATAGTGAAATCCGCAGCTTGGTTCCAAGAGCCGGTTGAGGGAGTCCAGCATTCAGTCATGTACTGTACGACGTTGGGGTTGCTCTGCTTGAAGGTGGAAAGAACAGTCCAATCCACGTTGGTAGCATAACAATGCCACGCTACAGTGTTAACGTATTGACCCGCCATGTTCAGGACGGTCTGAGGGAAGGAGGGAACATCTATGGAGCTGTGTAAGCTTAGATTGCTGAAAATATCATTTGTAACATACCAGTATTATGGTCATATGCCCAGACCTTGGTCGCCAGGCCTGCGTTCGCAAGGGCAGGACCGACGTAGTTCTGGATCAAAGTTCCCTGCTCATTAGAAAACATATACATAGTGGGATATCCCGCTTGGCTGTTCAGTGGCTCATTCTGGATGGTAATGGCATCGATGGTAGCACCGTGGGATTGGAAAGCTTGGATATACTTCACAAAGTACTGCGCAAAAGCACTTGAGTATTGTGCACCATTGTTTTTGATATACCCGTCGTTCAGGTTATTGTTGTTAGTTGTACCATCGATGACACCATTCAGCTTCATCCATCCAGGAGGACTCCAAGGCGAACCAAAGATCTTCAGGTTGGATTGTAAAGACTTCATCTTGGCAAGCATGGTGGCCATTGCTGTTCCTCGATCGCCCAGGTTGAAACCGGTAAGGTTGGGGTCTGCAGCGCCTCCATTGTCGTCGTAGGTATACACTGGGTCTGCAGACAGATCAGACGCTCCAATTGTATGACGCATGAGACTGAAACCAGCACCAGCACTAGTCATCAAATCGTTGAGTAAAGTGCTGAGTGTGCCGCTGGACAGTGTGTTGAAGGAAGTGACGGTAGCATCTGTGACAGCACCACCAAAACCCGTAATTTTCTGCTTATAACCAGAGCTTGTATCATCAATGCTCAAATCCCAGGTTGTAGATCCGGGGCTTCCAGCACCTTGAACAGGAGCCGCAACGGAAGACAGCTTGAGGTTGCCACCTGAGTTTGATGCGAAAGCAGTGGCACCAGCTTGCCGAGGAGAGAAATTGCTCTCTGCAGGTAGAGCAGCGCCAAGAGAAACATGGACGGCGAGGTAGGCAAGTAATGAGGCATACATCTTCGAATTGGATGCTTTTTCTTTGCACTACTGGTTGTACCACGCTCTGAGTCTTTCTTTCTCACGATCTGGGCAACGGCGCTTTTATAGCTCTCCATCTAAGAGACCACACCTACAAGCAGTAGCCACGAGTTGGAAGTATCATGGCACCGACGCAAGGCCGAGCGATAGGATCTCAATCCCCATCATGCTGTCTGCTCAAGAATATCTTGGGAAAGAGACGTTGCGGTTTCGAATGATACTAGAGGCTATGAGTAGTACAATGACCCTGGTCCATCGCACGAAGATACCTTGCTTGGCATGATTGCCGACGATGGCCAGGGGAAAGGAGCATCTGATCGAGATGGCGGGGGTTTTGAATAGCACCGGTGTCGTCCAGCCCGCCGACAACCAGTAAGAGACTGGCCGAAGGATAAACACCCGGCGAAAACAACCATAAAAGATTGTAACGTTCCCGCACTTCTTGGCCATTTATCAGTATCAGGCGCACAAACTGAAAGGCTTCTACTAGCAGATTTAATTCAACATTTTTGAGAGGTGGATACACTGGTATACCAGACTAGATATGAAGTGTGTGGAAACGTGTCAGTTGCGAGTTTCCTACTCTGGCTAAGTCGTATTACGTAACCTACTGGGGTTCTGCGATTACCCAAGTATCCAGTATGTTTGAATCCTTTAGATATCATCCAATATACTTAGTTCCATTTAAACTGTTTAGACTGTTTTAATTATCTCTGGAACCAAAAAAATCACAGCCTCTAGTATAGTTAAAATGGGTGGGTTGAATGTTACATTACGCAGCCCAGAAGGGTTTACTACCCATTAGGATTCATAGCATGCAAAGACTGTATATCTAGCTGCTGGGTAGTATTATGTACAATTAAATGTGTACTTGGGAAATATCTAGATCTAAATGAATTTCAGCCATATAGCATAGACTGCTTCTGTCAATTCGTAGCCCAATAAGCCACTGGCTTTAAAGTTAGAAGGTCTACAATACGAATAACGTTCCCTGGTAAAGAATTAAGACTGCTCTGGTATTACTTATATCTCAGAGCGACCGGGTTCTTTCGCTTTTGTAAAAATAATTGGTCGGGTTATAGTGTCTGAGAGACCTGAGGATCAGTATCGGCAGAGTATAGGCTAGTTAGTGTTAGAGTCCATGACTTTATATCGAGCTTTGAATCACTTCTTGAGGAGCGAAAGGAACAGAACCAGCTCTACGAAACCTGACTTGTGCGCATTGGACAATTACTACAACTAGGTATGCTATTATGAAGGCCTTAAAGAACTCGAACTTATTTACATAGTTAATATAAGCTCTTATCAAGACTTCGATTTTGACAGCGACATCCTCGTTTTGATACGCTGAAATATTCGACATCAAGTGGCTGGGCATAACAAGGGAATGGGGAGTTAATCCAAGGATGACAATATTATTATACTCGCAACAGTTTCGAATTCAATCGATTTGTAGCTCTTATATTATTCAGAATCAGCATTCGATATAGTACTTTTGCTCGAGAAGTACTTTGTCTATTGAAACTCTCAGTTACTTCAAACCGGCTTCTTGTTCGTCTATCCATCAACTACATCATATTAATCCAATTATACAGGAGGTTGGTTTCAGAGTATTAGTTGCGAGGTGTTTTGCGACTTAAACGATCAAAAATTGAAGTATTGCCCAATATTCTCCGTTGATACTTACAATGGCAGTCGCTCATTCCTAGCCTACCTGAACGGACTCCGTTGGCTCTGCTATGGCCATTGGCCTGTGTACTTCCTATTCCAGGTACGCTTTGAGCCATTATAAAGCCGGTCTCATCGACGTTGTAGAAATCACTGATCTTTAGTCTAATACAGCTTATCGCGGGAGAAAGCACTTAGATATTAGGTCGAGTATGTAATCAATATTTCCTTGCTCCTTTCAGTCAAGTTATAAGAATTGACTTGGGTATTACTAAGTAGAGGTCGACTGTCTCTTAGGGAGTATAGGCTGGGTAACTTTATAAGTCTCCGCAGTTCTTCGCCGGCTTAATCTTCATCTAGAGGTTCGAGTTGCTTTCGTTGCTATAATAATTCGTGCTTCTTAGGTCTGAACTCATACTTCTGGGAAAGAAAAGGCCTATTGGAGTTAATTGGGCAGAACACTTGGTAAAAGTGCGTCGCTTGATCATTTGCGTCGCCAGCTAATAAATCACGATAGATAAAATGTATAAAAATTACTTAGATATAATGTAATATAGACCGTATGCTAGTATTGATAACACGTGGGTAACATTACATGTGGATAAATGTTGCTTTACAGTATTATTGTTAATTAATTCATAAGCTCAGTACATATATAGGGAAAGATATATTCGCCATTCTTTGCGTTACTAAACATAACTTATAGCGTGACTACGTGCGTCCATTAGTAAAATTCAAATCTCCAACAGTTACAGACAGCTGAAGCACCTGCAGCACCTAGAGGAGTTAAGGCTGCTGCTTCAGTAACAACGAAGTTGGCTACTGACAGGCGTCTGCCTCCTGACAACTTGGAAGTTGCAAGAAGACTTCTCGAACGCTTTACAGGCTCATTATAGTCAGTCTTTGACGAGTTCTGTCAAGTGGCCCGTGAATGGCCCTCCTGGCTTTGACGCCACATTCCTGCCTAGGTGCAGTAAGGATACGCTGGGTCCTCGGGCATCTAAATATCCTAGGCAACGAGGAGGCCGAGGAGGCGGACAAATGTACAGACAAGGTGCTGCACTGGCCCTCCTGCAGCCACGGTCTGCACGCTAGTATCTCTTAACCGTATTACACAAACAAACGCCAAGCTAGCAGCAAATAAAGCTGTAGTCTGTAACAGCGCCCGCAAGCTACCAAAAGCTGCTTGTTAAATACTCGACAGACATAGATTAGCTACGGCGTAGGAGGCCTGCGCTAGGACGAATATTTGGAAGCTGGTCACATTACGGCGGCTTTGATTTGTACCTATAAACCTTTAACCATGACAACCCTATACTCAACTGCCCATGTAAAAGGCAAAAGTCCCCTTTACAATTCTGCTCTTCTGTGAAAATAGTACTATCAGAAAGCTTACCTATAGAATCCATACTGTAAGAGTGATTCTTTGGCTTCTATAAACCACGAAAAAAGCCTTGAGGTTTACTGGCTAAATGTCAATCAAAATGAACAAACCTACATCAGGGCGAGGTGAAAATTGAAGAGAAGTTAATGTTGTATGTAAAACAGAATCGCTCACCTGCCCCTGCCTATCGACTTTCCAAGTCCATTTCTTGTTCTATCCTCGTTTTAGCTCTACTGAGGGTCAGTTGAGACGGGTTACTAAAGCATGACAAACTTGTACAAATAGATTATTCCTTTGAATTTACCCGAAACGCGAGGATTGATAAGTGACACGACTTTTCGGGATTAACAGCTGACCTATTGGATACTGTCCGTTGAACTCCAAAAGCGACGGGTAATGAATAGGGCCGGCAATCCCTGCGATTGCGGGGAAAGTGTGTCAAAATGGTGGCTGTAACGAGTAGGGCCGGCATTGCGATTGCGGGGGAAACCTGCCAAAAGTCCAGATGAATAGTTATGGGTAGCTTAGTCCCTTAGAACATCTTGAATTACTTATTTAGGTAATATTATAACTACAATGTTCTTAAACCAAGGTATTTACGGTGTAAGGGATCGCATTTAAGCTTTGAAACCAATAACAAATTATCTTATCGGTCCTTTAAATCAACAGGCCCCCCTTGAATGTATCAGCTACATTATTCAGGAACGCCGATCCACGGACTTACCGGACTTGCCTGCTTCCACCTGCAAGAACTCGGAAAATGCGAACATCAAAGCCGTCTAATCGTCATCCGGACTGTGCTTCAAACTGGTGTAGAGGATCATGCTGAATGCTCTGTGGTGGTTATTTTTATGAAGTCTGCTTGGCTGAGGAAGTGGCAACCTCTCTTTGGAAAGTTGCATTTCAGGTATATTTTCCTACTACTCAAACCTCAAATGACTGCAGAATGAAAGCATACAGACTTGTAGATCTCCCGCGCAAGATTGGGTCGGATAATTTTGGTCCATCTGGTTGCGTAGTACTGAATCAGAACTTGTCAGATGAGACCTCGTATTTTCCCCTGGTAGCAGATCACATCATTAATGGTACTTAGTCCTAGACCTTAGAACTTGGATCCTTGAACATTGTAAAGACTTGATTCAACTTCTTTTTGTGACTTGATAGCAGACCAACTTTTGCAGTACTCCAGTCGTTGTTAAATATCCGAAAGACTCTCATCATCAGCCGCCCCAATGCAGCTCTCCATATTTTTCCTGGCAATTGTATTGATTCGGCAGTATGTAAGTGCCGCGTGCATCTCATCCGGAAATCAAAATACTATCAATGAGGCTCTCTCTTCGGGGGGTACGGGCGCTATAGTCCAACTCTGCGCTGGGGTTACACTCCAGATAGCTGGGACAATCAGTTTCACTGCGGCGAATCAGGAGATTTCTACTGCGGGATATCCAACAGGCAGCACTCGTGCTACAATCCAAATCGCTACTGGAAATGATGTCTCGACACTTATTTCAGGAGCGGGTTATAGCGGGATTCGCATACTCAACATCCAACTTGATGGCAACAGACCTAATGCTGGTTTTTTCAATGGAGGTAAGCTTCTTGTGACAAATCTTGAATGGAGACAACGTATTGAAGTCTTGTGATGAACATAGGTGGCGCCAATATTGAAATCGGCGGCACTAGCAGTGGTCAAGTTGTGAAATATGTCAATTCAAGAAACCCACGAGGATGGAGTTGCCTCCATGTCGCCGAAGGTGGCATAACATCGAACTATTGCACCAATGCCACAGTCTCGAACAACGACATCGGGCCTTGCGGTGAGTCTGGAACGAACTCTGCTGGTCAGGGCCAATGGGCCGATGGTATCTCCTTCGCATGCACGGATTCCTTGGTCGAAGCAAATGATGTGAGTTTCTTATCCACCTCTCTAAAGCTTTTCAGACCTCTGATACATATTTCTTCCCAAGATTACTGGATCTACAGATGGTGGTATAGTTGTTTTTGGTGCTCCAGGCACGACAGTTACCGGGAATACTATCACCTCGTCCTCAACATATGTTGGATTTGGAGCAATCAACTTAGTTGACGGGTTATATGATGGAAAGTTTACGAATGTCCAAATTACCAACAATCAGATCTCAGGTTCGCATCTCTTCGCAGCGGGGATATCTATCGGAGCCTGTGTATGGTCAGGGCCCTGCAAGTCACCTTACGTTTATACAGGCCCAGCAACAGTATCTGGGAATACCTTTACTGGGCATGTGACATTTCCAATTGCTATAAATGGCTGGACAGATGGCCTCACAGTATTCTATCCAGCCGCTTGTAGAATATACCAATACTTACACTCTCTAGGTTCAAGGCAACGTGGTCTCAGGTGTAGACACACCGCTTTCAAGCTATGCGTCTGATAGCGGCTGTGACAGCGTTGTGCAGACGCTGTTTAACGACAATAGCCTCTTGAGTTACTATCCTGCAGGCCTGACAGGACCCTCTAGTCTTCAAAGTGGCTTTATCCCAATGCCGGGAAATGGAACCAACTTTATTTGTACCACATGAAACCACGGTGATATTCATGTACAGATATAAATGGCAATATAATGTATCTGTCAGGATTTAAACCAGAATAGCATATAGGTCATAATAATGTTCTTCTTGAGTGTTTGGCAAAGTAAACTAAAATGAATATTCAAATGTATAGTCGCTGAACAACAAGAAATAATGAGACTGTTGGTTGAGATTTCCTACCTTACTCTTTAATAGGCTGTATCACATAACCTACTAGTCTAAGGTATTGTAGGGGCACGTGGACAAGTTCAACAATAAACACCGTCGAACTATATGATCATCACTAACCCTAGATCCTCCATGACATGCTGCACTCTTACCCTCGTCTCCTCTCTCGCCTGTCGCTCCACAACGCCCTTGAGCACCCGCCGTACCCATCCCATATTCCTGCCCCACTCCGACATTTCTCTTAAATACTCTATTACCCAGTCTTGGTAGAGCTCATCCGTCGTCTCGATGCCCGCAATGAAAATTGGTAGTGGCCAGATGAAGCTGCGCGGCGTCTTCAGGTATTGCGTCTTCCGCAACCGGCGGGCTATTCGCAGCAGCTCTGATGCCGCCGCCTGCGACTCGGGGTCAGTACGGATGTTCGGGTGAAGGATACGCGATAGAAGTATTGTGGCGGAGAGGTGCAGCGCCGTAACTGTCAGCCAGTGAAAGGAGGTGCGGTTGATGCGGTCCGTATCGCGAGTTGGAGAGAGAGGGATGGCTTGTTGGCATTCCTAATTTTTTGCAAGTCAATCAAGCATGTCAGATTATTGTTTTACTAGACACACGTACCGCGCGGATTCTCGCAATCTCAGCCTTAAGCAGGCGTATTTTCGTCTTCCGCAGCTCCTGTATCGTAGCCGAGCGGACATCCTCCAAGTCGAGACTCCTTTCCCAGTTCTCAAACGTGACGATCTGGCAAAGGATGGTCATGATGTCTAATAATTTCAGATTTCCGGCTTCCTGCTGAAGATCTTGGTTGAGTTCTGTGGTCGGATACTGCTCCCCGAAACACTCTCCGAGATACGATCCGCTACGGGTGTAGAATGAGGCGAGTGATGCCTGCTCTGAAAGTATGTCTAGCAAGAGTTTCCGAGGAGAATCGAGACTTGAGTTGTTAGATACTCCCCACAGAGAGGCTCGAATCTCAAGATACGATATCCAGACCAAAAATCTGGAAGTTATTGGGCTTATTGCGGCTGCGATGGAATCCCAGTTACGGCAAAGGGCGGTTTCCAAGCTTTGCAAGCGAGCATAAAATCGATCACGGTGGCATGCCATGATATCACAGTAGCAGAGGAAAAACGTAGCCGAAAGTAGCATGCGCAATCGTTCCGACGAGATGAGCGAGCCATTTGCATGTGAGAATTCTATGAGCAGGTCGTCGACGGCATTTGAAGCAGTATGGTAGTATTTTGCACCACCATGCGGAATAGCTTTTTTCACACTAGACACATGGAAACCAGACCAGGCCAGGAGGCTATGTCGTAAAGGTGATTCGGAGCTTCCTTGTGGAGACCGCAACATATAGGTATATAAATTCCATTGTGGGTCTTTGACGCTCAAGAATTTTGACATATACATCTCGTAGTGCCGGACTAGAGGCGTTTCTGCGTCCACGGGAGTTGTCGGCATCTGACATGGGAGAACAAAAGTGTCCATAGTTGATAGAGATTGTTCTGGAATCTTTGGGAATCCAGAGAAAACGCTGGTGCTGTGGTGGAAAGGCTGGATCTGTTCTGTTGACATGATGGGTAGTTGGATTTCTGGTGTTCCCACTGGGAACCTATTGTAGGAATTGAAAGGCATTTGGAGTGAGTATGAACCAGATGAATCTGGTGGCGGTAGATACTCGCTGGCCATTGCGGCCCACACATCATCAAATTGCCCTTCCTTGGGGTTAATATCCTCCAGGGGAGCTACCGGGAAAAGGTTATTCTGAAAAGGTCCGTAGGTCTCCGGATCCCACTGAGTCCAATCGATATCGAATGAGAAACCATTTTCAATATTGGCTGAGCTGTCTTCGTTGACCAGCTGCATGATACCTGCAGATGCGATAACTTCAACTTCGTCATCTAGACTGTGATTTCGAACCGTTGAACTCTTGACTTGAGGTCGGGCACCAGTCGCCACCGAATTTATGCGAGATGGTGGTTCCTCTGCCACAGCTTTGGAGCTTTGCATTCTACTTAAAGGGGTTGTGGGGACCCCGGGTGGAGATGCCACGGACCTTGACTTTGCGGGGGACGAATTTATAAAATTCGTCCAGAAAGAAGCTTTGCAAGAAAGCTTTATCCGCTTGCAGTTGCCACAGGGCGATACCTGTGAATCACATTTCACCTTGCGCCTGCGACAGGTGAGGCAGCCAGAGAACGTCCGCCCAGGGTGACGACTACTAGTGGAGGTGGATTTGGAACGCATTGTTATGTCGTGTCGAGATCGCCAAACTGCTCGATTGGAGGTAGGTCTTGGCAATGGAGATACTGAGATACTCGGAGAGCGACACAAGAGTGGGGTTATTACAACTCATAACTAGTGTCAAAGACCACACACCGATTCCCCAGTCACTTGATTTTTCGGCTCCTATATTTTAATAAAGTTAATATCGACTTCAATAGTATTTTCGTTAAGGTATATGAGAATTAAGTTATTTATGATAGAATAATACTTGCGAAACTTCGTGGTTCGGAAAATCAGTTATTTTTTGATACTTCTTATACCTTCAGTTGTATCGGCCCAAGATCAAACGGCCCGCACTGCCATGAACACGTCTGACTGTGGTATGCAGGTAAGACTTATCACATTGAACATTAAGTGAACGCCGCACACCATGCTAGGCTCATGGCCACTGGCTATTCTTGCAAGGCGTAAGTAATAGTCACGTGACTCGCCACTCTCATGTTTCCTTGGTCATGCCCATATTGCTTGACTTCAGATACCTTACCGAAAAGAGGTGCCTCAAACGAGTTCATATCCAGAATTGATAAGGCTACTCAACGCCGTTGTGGCGGTAGAAGAGATAGACATGGGTCGCTTGGAGAGCTCGAATAGGCAATCAAGCCGACTGGAAGATCTGGAAGATGAAGAGGCGAAGAGATGCGGCTTCTGAGAGTCGTGACCTACAGAGATTGCCATTTTGGTATCTCATAATTGTGAGTAGCAGGGAGTCCTTATTCCGAAAGGCGAGCGTTTTATGGGAATTTATTGGAGCCGGCAGACTTCTACTATCGACGTAGCTATTTACGCATTATCTCGTGAAAGAAGGCAGGTTACCCCGTTTTGGACGGCAAACTTGCACATCGCGAAAACCACAAATGCAACTACAACAATAATCTACTTGGAATCATTTTTGTTTCGCTGGATTGTCTCTTCTAATATTTCTCAAGCCCACCTCAATTCTTGGTTCTTTCTATAGCTCGCTCTTGATCGTCTCAATTTTCGTGTAAAAGATTCCCTCGTCGTAGAGTCAACGATGTTGCGACTATGCAACAATCCTTTCATTTAGCACACGGTTCTCCTCTTACGCTCTTACGAGGTGGTTTTTCGTAACAGTTGCTGACAGCCTTCTTCAAGATGCGAATCGCATCTCCATGAGTAATATTGAGAAGGTCAGCCTTTTGAACTTGAACTCAGAACAGTATTTACTGAAAATCACAGAATGCATATACTCCTCAGCCTCGCATGCTAAGGTCCTTGACTCAAATACGGCGGAGGATCTGTCCACCTCTTACGCTTTTTCAAGAAGTCCTCTACTCTCACCTCTGCGATCCAGAAGCTCGAGAGATTGACCTTTCGAAATCATTCTTAATGCTATATCCTGAGCGGGTTGCTTGCCACGACGCCAACGCGACAATGCCCGTGCTCCAGTTCATCAATACTGGCAATGCCTGAATCGCAACCCCCACGACTATCCCTTGTGATCTTTGACTATAGCAGAGAAATGGCTGATGTAGGCTCATAGCCTAATTTGAAGTCAGTGATGATAGATGCTGTTGAACCTGGACAAATTCCTCTATACAAATTGCTCTATTGAAAGGATGCTACTACAATTCTCGCTTATGCATTATTTACAAACCAATAAAATCTAATCATTGAGGCAGACCGTTTCCATGAACGATCATTTTCTTTCCCCTTACTCCTTCCAAATGGAATTCTTGAAAGACTCCTTGGCATGGCGGCCCCTTACAAACCTTCACTTTCCTCTGAGTCAGATTATACACGACACAAGCAACCGAAGCATTTGGACCCTTGTATGGATACCCTGGCAAGCTCTTCACCGTGCTAGTATCTGGACTTGAATTGATATGCTGGCACACACTCTCCGGAAAGCTTAAATGATCAGTGAAACCTGTGATGATCTTATCTTCCGATAGTTGTTTGTTGCGGAATGGGCGAATTGCCATTTCGTATCGTTGAAGTCGGAACCAGCTGCTTCCTCCTGGATATTTGTCACGGACATCACAGCGAGCTTGGAAACCGGGATGCGTGAAGTGATTCGTGTGAATGACGTAGCCATTATCAATGTCTCCATATACTTTGTAGATACGATCAGGGGTGACTTCCAGGCACATGCCGAATCCTTCGCCCGTGGAAACAGTGAGGTTGTTGGAAACATGGCGTGGTGAGTTACTGACTGCGAGTAGCGCTTCAGCGAAGTTTGAACATTCCAAGTATCTTCGTCGGAGAAGAGACATTGGAAGGACTGGCCTGATCTTGACGTCGACGAAGTCTCCACTGGCCATTCTGTGCGGGATTGGACAGTAATCATCCGTCGATAACAGGGAATTGGCAGTCACACCCAAACCGGCTGAGTTCATCCCCGAACGACCCAGTTGACCTGCTTCCGTGATGAGAAACATGGATGGCATGTTCTCTGACGGGTGTGGATGAACCTCCAGATAAATGATGGTGTCAGCCAGATAGAGATGAGCCGACATGTCCCAATTCTGTGCAGTGATAGCATCCCCGTTAGGAGTATTTCCTGGCGAGAAGTAGGCGCTGGTACATTCATTGGCATCGTCATCACCCTCTGGAGAATTTTCACTTCGCGTAGTGGGAATAGCTGCTCCAGTACCAGTTGGCTCTTGGTCTTTCGTAAGACGAAATGGATCACGTGATCTGCTGAGATCATAACGAGCATTCAACATTACAATGTCCTCCAAAGAGGATCCAGCACCTTCAGCAATGCCACGCATCTCTTCAAGGGCACTAGGGTAGTACTGCTGCATCCCCGGGATGTAGACATGGTTGATGAAGCGTTGCGTAATGTGCCTGTTTCAGATGAATGATAATCCATGAGGTACGAAAGGATCAAACAAACCAAGGTGGAAGCTTTCCGGGCTTTTTGTAATGTGCAATATTTAGCTCGATCTTAGATTTGGCTTGCCGGCCATGAGAGAAGCCACGGTCGAAAGGTGGTCCTCGGACCACAATGTGTTCATATGTAGGAGATTGGCTTGCGTCTCCCATCGGATCGGTGATTGATCAAGAGAATGTATCTTATCTTTCAAAGCCTCCAGTAACCCTTACATTGGTTGCATCTATCTCCATCTCTTATAGTGTTTCATTTTGGAGTATTTGGTCGGGTTTACCAAGTGGAGAGGCGGGTCATCTCGCCGAAAAACGTAATCTCAAAGTTTTCGGAGAAGATACCAGGCTCCACCCATCGCTTGGACGACTTCATTCGGTGGGCAAGGCGTGTATCGTGACAGGTATTTTTCCGCAATAATGGGAGATCTCATGTCTGTCTATCGTCGTCGCTGTGATGCCCTAATCGAGGAAGGTCGATTTGCTGACAAGTATGACAGGGGCATCAGATTTTTGTAGGGGCGGGCTAAAACAACTTGCCTCCCGGCTAAACCAACTTATTTAAACCTACCCACAGGTGTACATCTAGGAAGCTTCCCCCACCATACTAATTAGTATGCGTGCAAAAGCATAAAATATATACTATTATACTAACTCATCAAAATTATAATCCGGATCTAACTCATATTCCCTATCTTGCGTATAACCTTTAAACCCTTTCCCTTCGATTACCTTCTCTTGCAATATACTCCCTACAATTGTCGCTACGTCTTTAAGGCAATCGTCTTTATATATAGAAGAAATCCCCCCTATATAACCCCTCTCCCTTCTTGTGCCTGGCTTATATTAATCGATATACCCCTCCGCTATCCGCGCTAGTATAAGGGCAGTAGAACTGTCTTGATTTAGGCCTAAATAGACGACAAACACTAGTCCGGTCGGAGACCTGGGTCGCTTAAGGATTGCGGGGGCTAAGGAGGGGGGAAGTTCGAAGGCTAAAGGGTGTCGTCGAGTACTTGATTCGGCTACTCGTAATACTCCTCCTAGTATACCGCGAGGTCTACCTTTCCCTTATATACGTATAGGGTTAAGAATAGGCGTTGAAAACTCTAGTACAAGAAAGGGACTAAGAGTATTAGTTATAGGCCTATTATAATACTAGTAACGATATATATTAGTTAGTAAGATTACTCCCCTATTCGTCTTGCGTTCCCAAATAGTATAATAATAAGGTAAATTAAGATACTATCGAATAGTATACTTACAACTAGGAAAAGGGGGCCTAGTTGCTAGTAGCTTCTTATACTCTAGGAGTACCTTCTTAGGCTTCTCTAGTGCAAAACTATATACTAATTTTAGTACTATACTAAAAAGAGGTATATTAACCTGTGTTTTCAGTCGCAATTACTACTAAGCCGCAAGGGTAATTATACCTTTATATTACGATTTCTAGAAGTGTTATAGGCGTAAGAATATACCTTGTAAGTCTCTGTTTCCTCGCTATAAGTATAACTTGAGTATTATATAATAACCTTTAATAGGACTAGTAACTATTACTTTAAAGTAATAGTATTAATCGACCTAATATTTAACGATTTTCTCTTTTTAAAGGTATAACTAGGTCCCTTCGTAATAACTTATAGCTAGAAGAGAGAAAGTGACCCTTATTTCTTCTAGCTTATTATCGTACGCCTTTAAACTTATACTAGAAAGTAGTGTATTCTAGGCCCCAAAGAATAACTAGAATAAAGGGTGCCTTTTCACCTTACTATTCTCGTCTTTAATTAGACCTAGGAAGAACTTCTTAGTTTTGGCTAGTATATTTATATTTACGTGCTATCGGTAGAGAATATAGGTTAATTATAGGAATTATATATTAATACACTCAATTAGAGCTAGTTCCCTATCTATTACAATAGAAAGAGGCTCTTCGATTATATTTTAAACTATAGTATTATATAGTTGTTATAAAGCCTACTTATAATTAACCTTCTTCTCTATAGAGAGGAAAATAATACTAACTTGGATTACCTTATTATTCCCCGAAATTACACAAATATTTAATAACGGCATATTAAATCGGTTTGTTTTGTATGTGTAATCGAGTAGAAGAATATTAGAATACTACTTTTATATAGTAAGAGAAACAGAGTAAAAAAAGAAAAGTCGAGTAAGGGCGTTAGTTAACGGATTAGTATTATATATAAGATTGAATCCTCCTTTGCGCAACTCCTAGTAAATTGTTAGTAAACTATAGTATAAGGACTATAATACACATACTTAAAGAAGCTATTTTATAAGAGTGCGACTATTAAGCTAGCGTAACCTTATCGCCTATACTAGGTTTAACACATTCTTTTGAAAGAGTATAACTCTTAGTTTCTCTTATCTTATAACTATAAGGATTTGCGAGTTATTTAGGCTAGCGGCAGTAAGATTCTTAACCTAGGTAATAACTACAGGGTCTAGTATAGCGATTCTATAGGCAGGATAGGCGGCAGGTACTACTAAGGGCTTGTGATTATATATCCCTTCTAAAACAATAAGTTCCCATTACTACGACAAGGCATCTCTCTTTAGTATAACCTTTATCTTATAGTCGCATTTCTTACTCCTTCTTGCGCGTTGCTTTGACTCGTATACCTTAGTATGCCTTTAAATAGTAGTCTTACTATACTTATCGCATATAAAGACGATTCGAGTCTTAGTAGTATCGCGTTTAAAGAGAGCGTAACCGTTAGCTTTAGCGTGCGTATAAATCGATTTAATTATAGTAGGCAAGTCGTTATAAATAGTAGTAGGCGGGGGGGACCGCAAGTACTAAGGGATTTTATATTAAAGGCTAAAGGGTAAAGGCAAAAGAATATAAGGATATATTGTCTTTGTTTATAATATATATTTTAGTCTTGTATGCGCATACAAATTAGTATGAGTAAGCGAGGGTGTTAGGTATACCCCCGAAAAGTTAGTTTAGCCGGGAGGCAAGTTGTTTTAGCCCGCCCCTTTTTGTATCGGGTGCACACTTCCACTGCCGATCAGTTGAGTTGGACATGGTTCAAATCCCAACATGGAAAACATGCCGACGATAGAGATAAAACAAGCTCCTGTGTCCCACACATAGAAAATGATCTGATATCGCGAGGTCAACAGAGGCACGAGAGCAGCCGACCAAAGTTCTTCCTTATCTCTGCTTTAGACGGGAGGAAAACATACAAGTATATGTGTCACGCAGCCTGGCAGCAGATCAGACCCCTCGCATTATTCACGATCGATTCCTCAAAAAAATCTTGTACGAACATGTCTTTAGCTGAAAACAAAGAAACCCGCGTGGCTACCCCAGAGTTCACTCATATTAGCACTGACTTTGGAAACGAAGAAGCAGCTCCGGAGAAAGCCATTAGCAAAGATCATGACGATGCTCTGGAGATTTTTGCTGGAGATGCCGACTCCTTTGCGTATTCACAGAAGGAGGCTAATTGGGTTCGCTGGAAGATCGACTTGATCTTGCTGCCTATGGTGAAGTAGTCATTAAGGTGTTCTGTTTGCAGATACTAACAGGATACAGTTGGCGATCACGTATATGCTGAACTTCCTAGACAAGGGGCAGCTTTCAAATGCGTCAGTATTCGGTCTACTGGAGGACACAGTCAGTTGTCAGGACTCGCAACCACAAAGCGATCAGTCGCTGACCTTTCGGTAGCATCTTCATGGGCAGCAGTACAGCTGGACATCATCAATCTTCTACTTTGGGTAGGGAAATCTTCTCAGCTCAGTGAGGGAAAAAGTGAACGAGCATATACTGACTGTGTTCCAGATTTCTTTTCTGGGAATACCCCAACTCGATCTTGATGCAAAAGCTTCCCATTGGAAAATGGCTGGGAGGCATGGTCTTCTGTTGGGGAGTTTCAGTCGCTGCTACAGCGGGAGCAAAGACTTTTGCCGGGCTTGCAACAGCTCGTTTCTTCTTGGGCGTATTTGAAAGTACCAACGCTCCTATATTTACCATTCTCGTAGGACAGTACTACACTCGCGAGGAGCAACCACTCCGTCAGTGTATCTGGTGGGCTGGTAGTGGAGTGGGAGGTTTCATAGGCGATATTATTGCTTATGGATTGGGTCATCTGCATGGTTCTTTGCATACCTGGCAGGTAATACTATCACCTTTTTCTACAGTATAGAACTTATCTAACTTACGATTAGTATCTTTTCCTGATTTGGGGCCCAATCACGATTATATGGGGGATAATTCTCTTCTTCTTTGTTCCGGCGTCGCCCATGAAAGCTTGGTTTCTAACAGAGAGAGAGAGAAAGATTGCCGTACTGAGGGTCAGTTACCTTACAGCACACACGTTTTTCCCACACTGATATGAGATAGGTTATCAAAAACCATACCGGTATCGAAAATCGGAGATACAAGGTGTATCAAGTTTGGGAATGCCTTCGAGATCCCCAGGCATGGCTAATCTTTGCCATTTCCGTCCTGCAATGCATTCCTGGTGGCGGATTGTCAGCAGTATGCTCCTCACTCTTCGTTTTGAGATCTATGCTAAGTGAAAAACAGTTCAACAAGATCATTCTTACTGGTCTGGGATATACCAATCTCCAGGCTACCATCTGGTCTATGCCCGAACACGCAGTTCAGCTGATGTCCATCCTCATCGCGTGAGTCAATACTTGCAGTCGAACCACCTACATTCTCACAATTTCCACAGTGGTGTCGTCAGCTCTTATGTCCCGAATTCCCGCTGCATCTGCATGATTCTGTCTAACGTATGCTCCATGATCGGTGCCGTTCTCGTAAACAGTGCGTTCCCTCCTTTATTACAACCTTCCCAACCGTTTCATCCCATTCTAACCAACTGCTCGAATAGCTCTCCCTAAATCGCACAAACTCTCCCGCCTGGGCGGTGTCTATGCACTTTTCACCAACACCGTTTCCCTAATCCTCTGCCTTAGTCTCGTTAGCTCTAATTTTGCAGGCTTCACCAAGAAGTCCACAATTACAGTTCTTGTCTTTGTGGGCTACTGCGTTGGCCAAATAATCACCCCACAATTTTTCTTGAGCAAAGAGTCGCCGAGCTATCCTACAGGCTTCCGTGCCTTTTATGTCAGCATGGCTATGATGATCGTCTGTGAACTCGGACTAATGTAAGACCACTTCCTGCTTTTCTTATGATTCTTCGGGTCTTCATATCCGGATATGCCAAAAGCAGTATGTTTATTTTGATCTGGCTAACATTACACGCTTGTAAGCATATATCTCTCATGGGAGAATCGGCGCAGAAACAAAAGGACAGCTTCGAATCCAGACAATGAGATTCGACAGTCGGACTTCTTAGACCTAACAGATTGGGAACAGCCGGGATTTAGGTACGTTTGGTAAAAGACTCAGATTAAGAGCGCTCTTTAGAGCTATGTAGATATCCTTTTTACTAGGTTCAGTCGTACAAGATCTCAGCTTTGAAATAATAGAACCTAAGTCAAATGCAGTGCTAGAGACTGAATATTTCGAGATCTGTTGCTTGAACTAATAAAGCTATATTCACTTCTACAGTAAATCATTATCAAACCCCACTACTGGAAAAATGTCCCAGCCTAACCAACCAACCCTACCCAAATCGTTTGGCATTGAATGGGATACAGTACATCCTGTTGCGTAACAATGCATACGTGCAGCCAATTCTCGTCGGTGGTGTCGCACAGCAGGCATGTAGGCTGCTCATCCCAACTGGGTGAATCGACGTGGTCTTTACTTCTCCCAACCACAATTGATTTCCATGGTGTTTGAAATGTTTACGTTACTTATAAAACAAAAGTCGGATTATTATATTTGCGGTTTGAATTTGGACACAAAACCGCCAACTTAATTTCAAAAAACAACATGCAGGTCTTTGGTAGTTGCTACCTTTGAGGTGTTCGTCAATAGAGTTTAGAAGAAGCAAGAAGATTTACATCTGGTATTATGTTAACGAAACTCAAATTTGAGGAAATATGGACAAATTACGGCATGTTCCTGATGCTGCCGTTCAGTTATGAAGCTTCTTGAGCCCGGCCTGTCGAAAGGCTCTCCTCAAAACATCCGGACTGTTTTTGAATACTCATAACAGACGAGATCATCCCCTTTTGCGAGTCGAATGTATATGGCTCGCTTTTGACGGTGGTCAACGCGCGAGAAATACAGCGATGATGAATGGGATCTTCTGTATCCATTCTTCCTAGAATCTCCCAGTCTGTTGGCTTGTATTATTGGTGACCAAGGACAGAGTTCGAGTATTCCAGTGCATTGCGCATAAACTTCTCGAAAACTCCACGGTCATTATAGTAGGAATTACACACTTGCGTTGCATCGTTCTTGGCGTCTACGCCAATTAAAAGTCGGTCGTAACGTTGCAAAGTATTGCCCCATTTTCTGGACTCGATCACAATACCTTAAATCTATCGTTACCGTAAATAGAATGGTCTATATCGTGCTAATACAGCACAGAAAGTATTCCTGTACCAAAGCTCCACCTTCGGTCAAGTACATAAATACATCAGAAGATCTTGGTTGCCTATGATGGCTCTTCAGGAGTTGTGAAACGTTTGAACAAAGATTCCCTTCGATGCAAGCCCATCTCAAGCGCCAGCCGAACCGCGAATCCGATGATTCTCCATGCAACTAGCTCCTCGTCGCAATGGAAATAATATATACTCTGAATACAATCAGCAACATAGAAGGAACTGGAAACCGAGATTTGCTACCCTGCAAACCACGATCTTGACATCGTTTAGATCGGCGCGCATCGTTCGTAATCTCCTAGTTATTGCAGCTTCTACAGTTTCCACCATTTGTTCCGATATGATGCTCGATCCTAGGCCTTCAATGGTGGGAACTTGAGCCAACGCAATCTTCAAGATGTCAGCCTCGCAGGGGTCGAGTGCAGGTTTACTTCCATCGGACGCTGCCCAGAAGTCAAAGGATATTAGAGCTGATCGTAGAAAGACTGAGCAATATTAAGCCCACCTCGGTCTTCGTCGACACGGGATATCAGACCAAGATTGGTACTCAAGCTGGATTTGACTGCCCAGGGTGGCCAATATTCAGCCACGGCTGAGGCACGTATTGCGCAGCGGTGTAGGTATTTGCCACCGAAATTGCTGAAGCTCATGTCGTTTTACACGATTTATGCCTTTATACTTCTCAGCATTAAAGAGATACCTAACGAATCTCTGGACACGTGAATACGAATCTCTGGATACGTGAATCTGGAATGACTTTTATTTAACAGTACAAATCAAACATTGATCTGTTGCCATATCCCGATTCCACAAAGTCAAACGAAATGAGAAGCTGGCTATGCTTTCCATAACACGACCCCGCACTTTCTCCTATTATATTTACAAATGAGGGGACATCATGCAATGGTCGAGACTAAGGTAAGTGGATAATCCCAAATAAATATGGAACTCCAAGCAAATTGAATGGGACAGCTGGGAGCAGTGAGGTGCAGATACGCGGAACGTTCCGCGCAGAAGGGTTTATGATACCCTGCTCACAAAAAGTTGCTGAACCAGAAGAACAACAAGCTACACGGTACTTTTAAGAGCATTTTATATCATCTTGTTTTGGCACCTTTCATTTGGGCTTTTCATTCTTTTGAAGTCGAGTCGCATTCGCTATGTCAGTCGCCAAAATCCGTCGTATGACACTCTTCAAGATCCCCAAACCAGAGGATCAAGAAAAGCTTCTCGCAGTCTACAAGCGAATGCCCGAGGAAGCTGTGAAAGTTTGTTCCCTAACTCCTAATAGTCTCCCTCATGCTAACACAGAACTCGGTAGGATGGCAAACCATATATCATTTCTGTAGATGCAGGAAAAGCATTTGCCGATCAGAGGTCTCAGGGATATACTGTGGCGGTAGTTTCTGTGTTCAGCAGCAAGCAGGATATGGTTTACTACGATAACGAGTGTGAGGCCCACGGCCGGTTGAAAGCAGTGGCTAAATCGGTCCATGAAGGCGCTATGATGGTTTACTTCGAATCGATATTTGACATAAAGGAATGATTGGTGGGTTGAGACTGGTTAAAGATATAAAGTCTTCCCTTGTATATTATATATTATAATTACAGTAGGCATGAGAGTTGCTTTAATATCGTTGTACAACTTATGTAATCTGCTTAGTAGATGCAATGTATGCAGCACATTGTAGTATGCTAGCCTCAATGCCGAGAAGCTTTTGGGAGCAACCTTTACGGCTCCAGGCTACCAAAACCTTCAGACCTTGGTTTGTTAATATCTTTTACCTGCTATACATTCCAATTTGAGCCATATCTTAGTCAGAACGCAGAGCCAACCTTGGATAATCTCAAGTCTGAATCATATCAGATCCCAAACCAGCTTCAACGGGACCCTTTCGTATGAGAGCAAGGATCGGTTCCACGCCAAGAAATATCTCGGAGGGGCTGATAATCCGCTTAAGAAGACTGGTATTAGTATCCTGTTATTTGCTGCTCTGGAAGATTGGCTAAAGAGGTGTCGCACTCCACTACTAATGGGGACTTCGTCGTTATCATTTGGCACAGTACACTGAATATCCAGACGGACATAGCACATCTTTCTGTCCGACTGTGGGGTCTCCGCAGCCATGCAACCCTTTCAACCCGCTATGATCAAGTTTTTAGATCTTACGCGGAAGTCAGTCCGCGATGGACGCCATAAATTATAGGACCTGAAATTCTGAAGGCCTACCAAACCTTACCTGCGTTCAGCGGAACAGGCTCCGCGCATTCCGAACTCACTACTTGCTGAAGGAACCCAGCTCCCAAATGTAAGTCAAGAAACGAGACGAACTATCTTTTCCCGTCTCATATCAAATACGCTTGTGTGCGCCAAGCCCCACTATGAAAAATGCTGCGCGGGGTACGTCGGGGTAAATAGTCAGGAAGGCGAGGCTATCAACGCATCGGACTCGTGCACATGTCTTTCTCCATCAATTTAAATGCCAGTCGAGTCAAAGAATGAAAACATAACTTCTTTCTTTCGCGACGACCTGACGAAGGCAAAGGTGTTTACCAAACCGATCTCTAAAAGCATAGTCTCCTCGTTACTTGCCAGATCCCCTCCCAACGTTAAGAAATAGCAAACCATGGCTCCTGAGACAAAAAGAAACAAGGCCGTTGTGTACGCAGAGCCTGGTTCCTCAAAGACGAGCATTCAGTACTTGGATATTCCTATTCCTGGCGATGGGCAGATACTAGTAAAACTGTACGATACTCCTGAATACCATGTGATTATTCTGGAGCACGATGATGTTGACTTGTCGTAGGACACATTCGGGAGTTTGCCATTCCGATCTAGGCGTTTGCTTTCAATCATGGCCCCTGTTACCATTTCCAACACAACAAGGTTTGCCTGCTTCCTATGCTCACAAACAGGAACACTGTTGTTGATCAAGAAACAGACCAAGTTGGAGGACATGAAGGCGTTGGAGAGGTTATTGGCCATGGCCCAGGCGTTACCGAACCATCAATTGGAACCCGAGTAGGCATAAAATGGCTCGCGGAGGTATGCAATACATGTGGTGAGTACTCGTCAGACCATAAAATACTGGATTAGAGTGTAAATGCTTATTCTAATGTCGAACGTCTCAGCATCGTGCCTAGAAAACGACGACAATACCTGCGCGAAACAGAAAATCTCGGGATATTACACACCAGGCACCTTTCAGCAGTACGTTACCACCTCCGCATCATACGCAACTCCAATTCCCGATGGCATAGACTCCAGCGCCGCCGCTCCTCTTCTTTGCGCCGGTCTCACAGTCTACTCTGGCCTTCAGAAAACAGGTGCTAAGCCAGGAGATTGGGTCGTCATCAGCGGTGCTGGTGGTGGACTTGGGCACTTGGCAGTGCAATATGCATCACGCGTTATGGGTCTCCGTGTCATTGCTATCGACAGCTCCAGCAAAGAATCCTTATGCAAGGAATGCGGTTCCGAGGAATTCCTTGACTTCATGAAGCACAGCGACGATGAGCTCGAGGAAAAGATCAAGAAAATTGCAAACAATGGTCGAGGTGCAAACGCAGTACTTGTCGTCAGTGCGGCAAACAAAAGCTATGAGCAGGGCTTGAAGTTTTTGAAGCCGCAGGGCACAATGGTTTGTATTGGTATGCCGGAGGGGACACCAGTCGCCATTCAGTCAGCTTACCCGGCTAGAATCACTTCACAGCAGTTTCGAATCATAGGTACGTCTGATGTGTCTGTTCCTGACGATTGTTGTGCCTGATGGAAGCGGTCTGCAGGTTCTGCGATTGGGAATAGACGGGAAGCCTTGGAAGCGCTTGAGTTTGCTGCGCGGGGCTTAGTCAAGTGCCACTATGCGATCAAGAAGATGGAGGATCTCACGCAAGTATGAATTTGTGATCTTTTTGATGCAATAACAATGTGTGCCATCAATGATTTAATACTTATTATTGTACAGATATTTGACGAAATGACTGCTGGGAAACTTCAAGGACGGGTGGTGCTTGACCTAAGTTAAATTGGAGGTAGTCAGTAATATGTGTTGCATAATTTATATTTGACTATCCAAAGGATCAATTAAGCGCCCGAGTGACTAGTCTGTCTTATGAAATCAAACTATATTTAGTAAAGAATGAATATTACAACTGAACAACATCAAATTCCGATCACATGATTGTCACTCATTTTGTTCATCGTTGTAGTTCATAAGAAAGCCATAAGATGTGCCATAGTCTCATGAGTAATTTGGTGGACTAGTTAATGCGCTAATGGAGAGAATTGAGAACTACCTGTCCAATGTCTGGTTTGGCGCAAATTCACAGTAACAATCTAGTACCAAGCTTACAGGAGAGCACCTAGTAAGTTAGAGTTTATATTTACTGTTAAAATATGAAAGATAGGACCGTTTGCCTGTAGTTTCTATTTCATGATATAGTCTCAAGACTTTAGGCTAGTTTGGACACAAGCATAGTAGTTTAAAGAATGCGTTACATACACTGGTGGAAAGTACTTGTTCCTAGATCAACTCTCCTCTTCATCAACAATCTGAAAGCTAGAAATCGACTTCTTCATTGCCTGTAAGTTGTGCGGCACAACATAGCCTGGTACCTGTTTGGCATCGCTACCAAGCTAGTGGGATCTGAGTTCCCTTTTATAGGGTGCCAGTCCATGTCATTGTACTTCTCAATCTCAAAACAATGCAGCATGCGAATCAATACAAGGTACAGCTCACGATTTACTAGAACGATCCTATTCACTTTTGTAACCCAAGCCATATGTATGGATTAGAGCATTAGTTTGTTCCAGCTAACGCTCTGGTCGGAATGTGTCAGGGTCATTCCAAACAGTACTGTCTACAGTTGATAGTCAGTAAAATATCCGAAAGGGCAATAAGAGGAATTGACGAAAGATGTTCTTACCTATATTACATGCCCAGTCATTGAGCAGAAATACTGTTCCCTTAAGAATCAAGACTTGCTTGTATATAATGTCCTTAATGGATGCGCGGGGAAGTGGGAGGCGAAGAACTATATAGAGTCTATGCCATTGTAAACATTATTAGCACAGGATTTCGATAATCACAGTAGATATATACTTACCATAGACATTGCCTCACAAGCGCAACAATTTAAGCGCACTTTGATTATCAAGAGCATTACACAAAGATTCATCCTCAGGGAATAAGGTTGCAATCTCCTGCCAGGCTTTTTTCTGGATGTCGGGTCTGTTTGCAAGCAGAATAATACTCTATTGCAAAAGCGTAGTAATCGTGTCGAGACCTCCAGATAGCATAGTAAGTCTAATAGAAGTAAGCTCTTCGCTATTAAGCTTGGTGTCCTTGTCAAGAATAACGTTTGCCTGGATACAAGGCCTATGGTCGCCTTTTTCCATACCGTCATCGAGGTCGTAATTAAGCTTACTCAAATAGAAATCACAGCGACCTTTTATTTCCCAAGCCTTTTTTGAGCCAAAGTTGAATGAATTCAATCGCAATAAGAATATATAGTATTGTAGATTGCCTGTCGTACAATGGAATCGACTGGCTCCTTCTTCGACATGCGTAATTCCATGGAATAAGAGATCGTTTTGGCTATCCATACGTGTCCCCCAGTTCAAGGTCAATGCGAGACTGAGACCAAGGCGTTGGAGCATTAGTGTTGGGTCAATGCCGATAGTACCCCTTTCCCATATTCTAAGAGCTCTACTATGAAGTCTTTGCTTTCGAGATCGAGATGCGGAACGTAGGATTGTACAGAGAGACGGTTCAGAGCTGACACAGCGCCCGTTCTTCTTTCTTCAACGATTTACTCTATGGAGAGGTGCCAATTGTGGTTTCAGCGATATCCGAAATCACCTAATCGTTATAAACTAATATATTTTCCACCTATCTCAAGGATTCGCACATTGCGCGCTGCAATGAGAACCTGGGTAAAAGAGGTGTGTCTTCAAAGCACCAATTCATTATTACTGGTAATGGGACTTTTTGCTGGTATGCTGGTATGTTTAAGAACATTATACCTCTTGTTACCGAATGGGGGGGAAATAAGTTTAAGACAGATATACGAGAACGCGGCCGCTAGTGGCGTGTTGATGCCAGTGGCTGCGGGAAAATCAATACCGCCAGAATGGAGCCATTTCTATATTATTGGCAATGTCAAACCTGAGGAGTGGGTTGGGTTTCATGACTTGATTCTTCAGGATGAGTTCGGAAGAGTTGGGGGCGTTAAGGTAGGTATTAACTCTGCTCCCTTCGATTTGAGCTACTTTTAGTAGTTATAAACGCATCCCCAGAGTCGAGAATGGATTACTTGGTAACGTGGGAAAACATCAGCTGAAACTGCTATAGTGCTTATAGGGTTAGGGTTAGGGTTAGGGTTAGGGTTAGGGTTAGG